>JACGAQ010000019.1:0-600000 GCA_014119065.1 Orius insidiosus
CCATTCAGCCTGCGATCCTGTTTTCTATCCTCCTTTCACAAGCCTGATACGCGGCCCCATCCTAGATCCTACCTGCATATCCTGCCTTCCAGGCAGCCATCTACCCTACCGTCCATCCGCTTCACCTTCCTCCTACCCTTTCTCTATCCACGTCTTTTGGCATCAAATTTTCGATACTTCCCACGGTTTCGAGGCAGGAGCCTAATGGAAAGTTACCTTTCGCTCGCACTTCTCAAAAATATTGGTCCTAAGGAACAAGTTCACACCTGTCGCGCCAAGGGGGCCACACAAAAGCTATTGATCAGGACAGAGAAAGTTTTTTTTTTTTTTTTTTTTTTTTTTAAAGGCAGAGACGATAACGCCTTTCAGCGATAAAAGGACAGGGCGCGGTGGTAAATGTTAAATTACAGCCAACAGATCTAAAAGGCCCTCTAATGTTACCTTAATATAAATAAAGGAGGTGGGGAGCCTAGGCACCTTTATAATCAGGGTGTGAAATCTTCCAACATTCGCCGTGAGACTTCAAAAAATTGATTCTTATGATAATAGGAGCGTTTTTTTCTCCATAGGTTAACACACAATTTCTTGTTTACACTACCTGGAGAAAAGAAGATAATTTTTTTTTTCTCCCGCAAAGATACAAGCTCGGGATTATGTAAATTTTAGGCAAATTGTTGTAAAAATTAATATATTTTTGGTTACGAAGATTTTCTTTCCCGTAGGTAGGGAAAAAAACGGCCTTTGTCAACTGGGGCGAAACCGCCTTTGTTTCATTTGCTTTTAGAGAGGCGGAGGAGGCTCCCGTGGGTCTTAATTTAATTGAAAGTGATGACTCGACCTCAATTAAAAAGGAACACCATTTAAGAGTTTAAAAAAAAATTCGAAAAGAAAAAAAAAGCGGTCAAATCCCAGCTCAACAAATCTTACTTTAATTATAAAAAGTGTGTAGACAACTCATTTTCTTAGCGAGTCTTAATTTTGAATTAACGTCTGGGGGGAAAAATTAAAGCGGTTTTTAAACGTTGAAGAAGAGATCGAGCGGACAATAGCAAGCTAAGGGTAAATTCAAAGCACTGGAGTTAGAATAGATGGCAAAGGGGACAAGTTAGGAAAGAAGGCAGGATAGAAAACAGGATAGAAGGCAGGATGGAAGGCACGATGAAAGGCAGGATGAAGGCAGGATAGAAGGCAGGATAGAAGGCATCACGGAAAACTGGATAGAAGGCAGGTGGTCTAGCCTGGCTAGATGGAAGGCAGGATAGGCAGGATAAACAGGATATAAGGCAGGACAGAAAGCAGGAAAGATGGCTGGATGGAAGGCAGGATGAAAGGCAGGATTGAAGGGAGGATGAAAAGCAGGATTAAAGGCAGGATTGAAGGCAGGATAGAAAACGGGATAGACTGTAGATGAATTTTTGAGAAGATAAGAGAGAAGAAATACGTAGCTTTAAATCAAGCTTCTACGACGAAAAACTGTGGGAAAGTATCGAAAATCCAATGATAGAAGGCAGGATAGGAGGAATGATGGAAGGCAGGATACAAGGAAGAGTAGAAGGCAGGATAATGCAGGATAGAAGGCAGGATAGAAGGAAGGATAGAAGGCTGGAAGGAAGGCAGGATGAAAAGCAGGATAGAATGTAGCATGAAAAACTGGATAGAAGGCTAGATGGAAGGCAGGATGAAAGGTAGTATAGAAGGCAGGATAGTAAACAGGGTAAAATATGGGATAGAAGGTTGGATGGAAGGTAGGGTAGAAGGCAGCATGGAAGGCGGGATAGGCAGGATAAACAGGATTGAAGACAGAATAGAAGGCGGGACAGATATTAGGATAGAAGGCAGGATTGAAGGTAGGATGGAAGGCAGGGTAGGCAGGATAGGCAGGATAAACGGAATAGAAGGCAGGATAGAAGGCAAATGAATTTTTGAGAAGATAAGAGAGAAGAAATACGTAGCTTTAAATCAGGATCCTACGACGAAACTGTGGAGAAGTATCGAAAATCCGATTGTAGAAGGCAGAGCAGGAGGAAGAATGGAAGACAGGATACAAGGAAGAGTAGAAGGCAGGATAGAAGGAAATATAGGCAGGGTACAAGGAAGGATGGAAGGCAGGATAGAAGGCAGCATGAGAGAGAATGGTCATCCGAGGTAGGGGTGAGAAGAATTCCTTAGGCAGGTTAGAAGGCAGAGTAGAAGGCAGGATGGAAGGTAGCGTAGAAGACAGGATCGAAGGCAAGTTTGAAGGCAAGTTAGAAGGCAGGATGGAAGGGAAGATGAAAGGCAGGATAGAAGGCATCACGGAAAACTGGATAGAAGACAGGACTGGATAGAAGCCTGGCTAGATGGAAGGCAGGATGAACGACAGAATAGAAGGCAGGATAATAAACAGGATATAAAACGGGATAGAAGGCTGGATGGAAGGTAGGGTAGAAGGCAGCATAGAAGGCAGGACAGGCAAGATAAACAGGATATAAGGCGGGACAGAAAGCAGGAAAGAAGGCTGGATGGAAGGCAGGATGAAAGGCAGGATTGAAGGGAGGATGAAAAGCAGGATTGAAGGCAGGATTGAAGGCAGGATAGAAAACAGGATAGACGGTAGATGAATTTTTGAGAAGATAAGAGAGAAGAAATACGTACCTTTAAATCAAGCTCCTACGACGAAAAACTGTGGAGAAGTATCGAAAATCCGATGATAGAAGGCAGGATAGAAGGCGAGCTAGAATGCAGGATGTTAACCAGCATGAAAGGCAAGAGAGAAGGCCATCCAAGGTAGGTGTGAGAAGGACTCGTTAGGCAGGATAGAAGGAAGGTTAGGCAGGATAGAAGGCAGAGTAGAAGGCATGATGGAAGGCCCGATAGAAGGCAAGTTAGAAGGCAGGATGGAAGGCAGCATGAAAGGCAAGAGAGAAAAGGCCATCCAAGGTAGGTGTGAGAAGGACTCGTTAGGCAGGATAGAGTGAAGGATGGAAGGCTGGGTATAAGGCAGGATTTGAAGAATCCTGCCTAATCCTGGGCAGGATATAAAGCAGGATAGGCAGGATAGAAGACAATCTAGAAGGCAGGATGGAAGGGAGCAAGAAAGTCAGGAGAGAATTCGTCATCCAAGGTAGGGGTGAGACGGACTCCACTTCACCCGGTCCCTCCCTTCATTCCTGCACAGGACTGCCATTAACAACTGCACGCATGATTTGTACCTCCTTGGACCCTCCCAGGGAACTTGGAAAAAAATTCCTTTCATTCCCAATTTATGTCGGAACCAAAACAATTTACTTTTCTATACAAATGAGTTGAAAAAATGATATTTGAGGAATCTCGAAATAACTCTCCGAATACCTAGCTACATTTATAAACCTTGGTAAAAAGAGGGAGATGGAAAAATGGGGGAGAAAACAATTACATCCCCATCCACCGCACGTTTGAAATAATACAACTCCGTAGGCCCCTGAATGTCTCTAATGTTTCTATTTTACATGAAATTCGGACAGGGCGTTACACACGAGGACGTACGTGCTTCGTAAACTCTAAAACAGATCGAGGCTCACGTAAAACGTACGTGCCAGAGGGCGTAGCAGTCGAGAGAAACCCAGGTGAGGGCGCTTCTCTCATAAATACCTTATTATTCCCTCGAAACATTATATGGCGAAGGGTGGTTCCCGTCAGCGAATAATGCCTATGCATTTATTAGAGCCTTCCCTCGAGTAAATAACTCAACCGAGCCGGATTTCATACGACATACGTTTTATTATGGGGCTTCCATAATAATATTATTCCTTTAAAACGTCGCTATGGGTTAATTAAACGTCAGTTTTACCTGATTTACAAAGCTTTCCACCTAAATTTACATAAGACTCTAATAAACTCCAAGAATATCTCCATCATACTTTATGCATAGCATGTAAATCAAGAACCTATAACTGTTCGAACTAATTAAATATTCACGGAGAGATAGAAGATTTTAACTATTTAGCTGGAAACAATGGTTTTATGTCATTATGTCAAGAACTTCAAACATAAGACGATGATCAAGCACAATATGAATTCTATCATAACTCAATTTTATCATTTAAAGGAAATAGAAGTACATACTTTTAATCGTTTAGTTAAATAATTTTTTTTTCAAAAATTTTTTATATTAAAATACTTGCTTTAGCTGCTTTACTTTGCTGTCACAAGGGGAGGGGGGGGGGACCAGGCGGGGGCTATCGCCATATTGCCATGGCGCGGCGCCCTGTCAGGGCCGTTCTGATTTATCCACAGATTTTGTAGGAGAAAAAGAGAAAGGTAGGGGTGAGAAGGACGATAGAAAGAAGGTCAGGCTTATCTACTCTCTCTACTCTTCTAGGCAGAGTAGAAGAAGGATGGAAGGCAGGATAGCCAGGATAGAAGGCAAGTTAGAAGGCAGGATGGGAAGCGGCATGAAAGGCAAGAGAGAAAAGGTCGTCCAAGGTAGGTGTGAGAAGGACTCATTAGGCAGGGTAAGCTGCATCCCATCCCGCCTTCTAACATCCCTTCTATCCTGCCAATATTGCCTTCCATCCTGCCTTCTACTCTCCCTTCAATCCTGCCGTTTACCCTGCCCTCTATCCTGCCTAACGAGTCATTCTCACACCTACCTAGGATGACCTTTTCTCTCTTGCCTTTCAAGCAAGCTCTTATCCTGGCTTCTAACTCGCCTTCTATCCTCCGGCAGGATGCCTTCCATCATGCCTTATATCCTGCCTTCCATCCTGCCTGCTACACTGCCTTCTACAAGCAATTTTTGTACGTTAGTTTTCGGACGAGTAGACATTCGGATGAGAATACTTTCGGATGAGTTGTATTCACTGTTTTCTATTTTATTAAAGTATAATATTTAAAAAAAATATAAGCAAACAACTCATCCGAAAGTATTCTCGTCCGAATGTCTACTCATCCGAAAACTAACGTACAAAAATTGCTTGTAGAAGGCAGTGTAGCAGGCAGGATGGCCCTTTTCGGATGGGAATACTTTCGGATGAGTTGTCTTTTTATATTTTTTCTATTTCTATTATTTTTCGGATGAGTAGACATTCGGACGAGAATACTTTCGGATGAGTTGTGTGCCCCCGATTTTCTGATGTAGAAACACCCGTTTACTCAAGTTTTCGGGTGTTAAACATCTTTTTTACGAGATTTTTCACCATTCTGTCGTTTTTCTGGTGAAGAAACACCCGTTTAATCAGGTGTCATGGCGTTAAACATCCTTATTCCATATGGTTTGAAAATCGTCCATTTTCTGATGTAGAAACACCCGCTGAATTAGGTGTCAGGGCGTTAAACATCTTTTTATAGGGTTTTTGGCGATTTCTGTCGATTTTCTGATGTAGAAACACCCGTTTACTCAAGTTTTCGGGCGTTAAACATCCTTTTTCCGGATTTTTGGCCATTTCTGTCGATTTTCTGGTGTAGAAACACCCGTTTAATCAGATTTTTGGGCGTTAATCATCCTTATTCCATATTGTTTGAAAACTCGTCCATTTTCTGGTGTAGAAGCACCCGTTTAATCTGGTATCCGGGCGTTAAACATCTTTTTACGAGATTTTTGACCATTCTGTCGATTTTCTGGTGTAGAAACACCCGTTTGATCAGGTGTCCGGGAGTTAAACACCTTTTTAGGGGATTTTTGGCCATTTTTGTCGATTTTCTGGCGTAGAAACACCCGCTAAATTAGGTGTCCGGGCGTTAATTATCTTTTTTATAGGGTTTTTGGCGATTTCTGTCGATTTTCTGATGTAGAAACACCCGTTTACTCAAGTTTTCGGGCGTTAAACATCCTTTTTCCGGATTTTTGGCCATTTCTGTCGATTTTCTGGTGTAGAAACACCCGTTTAATCAGATTTTTGGGCGTTAATCATCCTTATTCCATATTGTTTGAAAACTCGTCCATTTTCTGGTGTAGAAACACCCGTTTCATCTGGTATCCGGGCGTTAAACATCTTTTTTTATCGGAATTCGGAACGTTTTCGATTGCGAGCTTTACGACATTTTATGACGGAAATGGGATTATTTAGCATGCGAAAAAATGCCAATAATCCAAAAAAAATTTGAAGTTCCAAACGGTAAATTTCTTATCATCCGTAGAATAAATTTCCAATACTTCTCAATATTTTTCACCGAAATCCGCTCTATTTTACATACCCTTGAAAATGTTGGAGATAAAATGGGATTTTTATTTATCATCAAAATCCTCGAAACGGTGGATTTTTCACTGAAAGGGGGGGGGGGAATCCGAAGCTTTACAAACAAGAAATTGTTGCCTTGGTTGAAATGAGGGTCATTTGGAGGAGACCCACGAGTCTGCTTCATTGCCCGACAATGTCGGAGTATCTTTAAAGCTTAAGGGATTTTCAGGTCAATACCGGCCGATGCTTAGAGGGATAAAAACCTCCACGGAAATTTAAACAAAGCTCGGACGAATCCCTACCTCAGGAAAAAAAGAAAAAAAAATTTTGTTAATTTAAAAAAACAGTTTTCACCGGAAGAAATTTTAATAACTCGCGGCCATAACTTCTGGTTAGAAGTGAGTGCCAGATAAAATTACAACCTAAACACGGAAAATCATCTCTGTCTTCATAGAAGTCCCGGTAATGCCCGCATTTTTTATGATTTTTTTTCCTTCATAAAATCACAAGTGTAAATTTTTTTTCTCACAAACTCTTTTAATTATAAAGAAAAAGGTTTGTTGTTATTTAAAGAGAAAGAGAAAAAAAATTTATAATGAAGGATTTTTTAATGGGCCACGTCTGTAAGGATATTACCTTTCTTTACTTTTTTTAAAAGAGGTTATAAGGGAAAAAATTAAAAAAGGTTTATAAAAGTCGATTAGATATTTCATCCTAACATTTAGAACAGAATTCTTAGGGTAGCTTTTTATAGAAGACCAATTTTCACTTGACTTTCCGATTCCGAACTTTTTGACATTTTTCCCTAACTTTTAAGTTTAAAAAATTAATTTTTATAACTTTTGAGAGGCCAGGAAAAATCCTTTTAAGGTGGTAACATCAAATTAATACAGCATTTAGAGGGATCTGCCTAGACCCTTCTATCCTGCCATCAATTCTGCCGTTTACCCTGCCTTCTATCCTGCCTAATGAGTCCTTCTCACACCTACCTTGGATGACCTTTTCTCTCTGGCCTTTCACGCTGCATTCCTTCCCGCCTTCTAACTTGCCTTTTATCCTGCCTATAATTATAGCCTTCCATCCTGCCTTCTACTCAGCCTTCAATCCTTCCTTCAATCCTGCCAAACGAGTCCTTCTCACACCTACCTTTGATGACCTTTTCTCTCTTGCCTTTTAAGCTAGCTCTTATCCTGCCTTCTAACTTGCCTTCTGTCCTGCCTATCCTGCCTACACCAGAAAATCGACAGAAATGGCCAAAAATCCCGTAAAAAATATGTTTAACGCCCGGACACCTGATTAATCGGGTGTAACCTAGCAACCTAGAAAAACTGTTAAAAATTTGTCGGAACGCAGAGTTTCTTGGCCCAATAACCGAGGAAAACGCCGGAAAATTGTGTAAAAGACATTTCCTTTATATAAAAAAAAAAAATTGAGGGAAACTTCAGAAAAGAAGGAGAAAAGGAGTTGTCTGCTAAAAGAGAAAAAGCGCCAAAAAGTGATGTTTATTTATAGTTCCTTATTATTTATTTTGCTAATAAGGGATGCACCCTAAGAGGACACTTATACATTTCTTCTCTTATAGATATCTTTTGTTTGGACGACTGCTAAATGCGACATTGAAGTTTTAGAAAAAGTAGGGGAAAAAACTAAGGGGTAATCGTATAGGCGTAAACACCCTTCCGTTGACTTTGAGCCAATTACAAGCGAGGGTTGTTTGAACGTTGACGACGATAACGAGTGTCCTCAGTCAAAGCTATTTAATTAGGATTTCGTCAACAGAGGAAGTAACCTTTATTTGCGTTTTGCCTCTTTCCCGCCCCATTTTCGGAGGGATTTCCTGATTATGCTCTCCCCGCTGACACCACTATATCAAAAAAACCTCTCTTTTTGGCTACAATGAAATTTTTTGCTTTAAACTAAGGACTTTTAAATTGGAAAGAAATTATTTACAAA
The DNA here is from genome assembly GCA_014119065.1 of Orius insidiosus. Taxonomy (NCBI): domain Eukaryota; kingdom Metazoa; phylum Arthropoda; class Insecta; order Hemiptera; family Anthocoridae; genus Orius; species Orius insidiosus. The sequence goes on from JACGAQ010000019.1 coordinate 8,091, forward strand.
CAAAGGAGGGCTGTAGAAGTTTCCATTACGGACGAGTGACTTCCTTGTCGTTAACCGCTTGTGTGTCTGGCAACGATTTATGGCTCAGGACTCTTTCCCTCCTTGGCATTCAGGTAATATATCTTCGATTCACGTACCAGAGTACTTTTTCCAGTTTACCCACTATTAATTATTGCTAAGGGGCGAACAAAAACCTGGAAATAACGTTTGACATACTGTGATCAGGTGGCCATCCATATCGGCTTATCACCAAGGAGCCTGGGGTTCGATCCCTGCATTGGTTACTTGGTGGCAGCGCTTGGATTTTACCTAGTCCTAAAATTCTGCCTTCACTTTTGATATTTTGTTTTTTTAAAGCTTAAAAAAACGCCTAGAAGCGAAAAATTTTCCTTGAAACAAGGGTGGGAGAAGGCAAACAAGTTTATGGAAATTCACTTCAACCTCACTCCCTTTTCCCCCTTCCTTTACTCCTCGATTCCTGTCTAAAACTTTGTGAACCCTTAAAGTACAACGTAAAATCAAACGCTTTATCCCCACGCGGCGAGATGCGCGCTAAACTTCGACTTCCACCACCCTTTCAGGGCAATCTCACGTGCCATCAGGGTGAAGCCTTTTAGATTTTGAGTTCATGGACTAAATAAACATATTTGAACACCATCTGTTGATAAATTAAGAAACTAACTTCAAAAATCGATTCACAACAAAAAATTTCCTTTAGAAACCACTCTTATCTCAAATTGTCTTAAAAATAATCAGTTTGAGCCCCACATTTGTAAACATTCCTTGAAACACTCCCTCTCTTGACTTAAGGAAGGATTTCAAGGAAACCTTGAGATAAGGGTTCCTTCAGTATAATCTTAACATAAAATTAAAATTTAAGCGTTCCGCGCCGCCAAGCAAAACCTGACCCACGATGAAAATGTTACTTTAGATATTATTCTTTCCTCAAATCGTCCTAAACACCCTTCCTTGACCTAAGGAAGGATTTTCAAGGAAAACTTGAGATAAGGGTTCCTTCATTATAATCTTAACATAAAATTAAAATTTTATCGTTCTCCCCGCCAAGAAAACCTGACCGAAAGCGGATTAAACACTAACGTATTCGAACACCATCTGTTGACTGATTAAGAAACTAACTTTATTAATCGATTCACGATAAAAATGTTACTTTAGGTTCCATTCTTTCCTCAAATCGTACTAAACCCACCCTTCCTTGACTTAAGAAAGGATTTTCAAGGAAACCTTGAGATAAGGGTTCCTTCAGTATAATCTTAACATAAAATTAAAATTTAAGCGTTCTGCCCCGCCAAGCAAAACCTGACCCACGATAAAAATGTTACTTTAGATACCATTCTTTCCTCAAATCGTACTAAACCCACTCTTCCTTGACTTAAGGAAGGATTTTCAAGGAAACCTTGAGATAGGCGCCTTCACTCTTATAAAATAAATTTTTTTTTTTTGTTTTGACATACATAAAAGCGACTCATTCTACCATATTCGCTTCTTTTTTTCCGGAAAAAAGGAAAGACAAAAAAGCTTTTAAAAACGATCAATAGGTTTTTATTCGAATATTGTTCCATGGCTAAGTTTTCCACGGTTTCCGGGCGATAAAAGCGTCGTGAAGCCGGATGGATTTTTTTTTTCTACCCGCTCCGACCCGGCGACAATTTTCAATAAGTGGTTTTTGTCGCTCGGACTCCTTTATTAGGGAATAAGAGAGTGGGATTTATAAAAGACAATCTGTGTAGGTTTTTTTTTCTGTTTCGTATTTTCTTTTTTTTTTCTCCCTTCCCCGCGCAAAGTTCTCTCATCACAAACGCAACAGAAGCCGCCAATTTTAATCTCACCCCCGGCCACATCGGTGTCGTGGTCTCACCGGGAAATAAGTTATAGTAATAGGATTAAAACTTTTCACCCCCCTCCGCTCTACGGCCTTCGTTCTAAAACTTATGAAAGAGGAGGAGGGAAAATATTCAAGCTTTATATCCCTAGTAGAACAGAAAAAAAAAATTGGTTTCATCGAAAATAAACAAAATTGCATCCCTATTTTTGGTAATAAACAATAATTAAGTGATCCCCTAAAAGAAGGAAAACTCTGAAAAACTGATCTGTTTTACATGAAGTTTTCCTCAGTTTTGGGACAAAAAAAACCCTCTCTTTCCCCGATTTTTGGTCGACTTTTTTGTGTGCCTACAAATCGTCCGAAAGTATTCTCGTCCTAACAGGCTACGCCCCTTTTTAGGACGAGATGACAGTAGGACGAGAAAACAATCGGACAAGTGGATTTCAATTTTCATACAATTTTTTAAATATTATACTTTAATAAAATATAAATCATCTCGTCCGAAAGTATTCTCGTAATACTGTCTTCTCGTCCTAAAACTAACGTACAAAAATTGCTGCGTCGGAGAAATGCGGCAGCGTTCCGCCCAGCAAGTTTTAAACTCCTTTTTGCGCCTACCGAACTCATCATCCATCCCAGGGCCGCCTACAGGGTGAGCAAAACCTTGCGAGAGGAAAAAAATTAACCCCCTTGTGTCATAAAACGAGCTGTTCCTCGCGAGAAAAAAAAAATTAACCCCCTTTTGTCATAAAACGAGCACATCCTCGCGAGAGGAAAAAAATTAACCCACTTGTGTCACAAAACGAGCTGATCCTCGCAAAAATAAACAAACAAACCGACCGTGACTTGCGGGGGTCTTCTCGTCCTACTGTCATCTCGTCCTAAAAAGGGGGTAGCCTGTTAGGACGAGAATACTTTCGGACGAGATGTGTGCCCCCGACTTTTTATCCCGCTTTTTCTTCCGAGAATCCAATTTCTTACAATGATTTCGGGCTTTCCGTTGTCTCCTCCGACCAAGGAAACCTCTTTTACCCTTCTTGGGAGTTAACCTCGATTTTTTTGAAGGAAAAACCACCTGGTTGCAGGCGTTTTTCTGGCTCTTTCGGCCAAAAAACACCCTTTTTATCCGGTTTCTGGCTTTTTCTGTCTCTTTTGACCGAGAAAATTTCATTTTTTTGGACTTCTCCTTAGTTTTTTTAACAGAAAAACTATCTTTTTTGGGAGAATTTACTGGGATTCTCTACGTCGTTTGATTGAAATGTATACGTGTATATTGCGGTTCGCCATAATGCATTTGACCATAAAATAACAGCGAGTTTCCGTTCAACATAAAAAATCTGCAACTCAACATAAAGAAAATAATCGAAAACGTGCATTTGAACATAATACATCTCACCATAAAGAAGAGATTTAACACTTGTCGTTTCGACATAAAATTTGTCGTTTCAACATAACGCAGTTTAACATAAAGGAAACTTACATTTTAAAGAACTTGTCGTATCGACATAATGTCGTTTGGGCATAATGCATCGCACCATACACTAGGCACAGCCAAAGAGCAAGCCTATTTTCGCCGTTTAAAACGCGATCATGTAGAATCGACGAATTGTGCGAATTGCATTATGGTGATCTGTCAAGTTTTTAGGTTTTTGTCGTTTCGCCATAATCGTTAAACGGCGAAAGTAGGCTCTTTGGCTGTCCATAGTTTATGGTGAGGTTTATACCAATCGACAGAATCAGTTTTATGGTGAAACCACAATTTTAAAGAGAGGCTTTTATGGTGAGAAGCGTTATGGTGACTTTCACTTTTTATATGTCGACTTGCATTTATTGAAAAAGTCGTTTATGGCGAAACGCTTTATGTTGAAATGTATTATGCTCAAAATTTTTGAACTTTTGAGAGCTTAATGTTCTATTATTATGCCGAAACGCATTTGGTGAACTACAGATTTTTTTATGTCGAAATGCAGGTTTTTTTTATGTTGAACTGCTTTAGGGTGAAATGCGTTATGTTGAAAGGTGTTCTCCCGTTTGATTGCAACTTAAACCGCCATCATCATCGTTTTCCTCTGCCATTAGATCAAGGATGTCTTTTTAGCTTTTCAATGAATTTTTTGGGGAATTTTAGGGAAATTTTTTTGAGGGGCCTTAAGTAAAACAACCATAAATCCTCTATTTTTTCTCAAACTTTGATGTCGAATTTAGCAGTCAGGTCGTCGAATCTTTGTCACGTCTCAACAGGAACTCTGATTTGCTGAGTTGACGTCTCATGAAGTATTCGTAGACGAGGAGCCGTTACATAATTTACACGTTTTATACACGTTCGTAAACAAAGGGAATCCTCTTGATACCATACGAAATAATTAAATAGTTTCTCTATTCCGGGTGGTATTTAATATTTGAAGGATTCAAAAAGACGGCAATAAGTTGCTCTTAAGTCCATAAAAATCTCAGATTTTTTCTTTTCCTCTCAATCTTTTAAAGATTAACCATAAATTTACTTGACTTCCGGCCCAAAAAAGAGGTTGGGGTCGAGGAGTCGGAATTCTTTGCTAACTGTGGACATCGAATGATGCAATGCCATCATTCAACCACTCGGGCGAAGGCTGGACAGCATTCCAAGCATTCCAGCATTCCAAGGATGGTAGTGGCCGAGGACAGCTTGGAGGATGAGGAAGCGGCGCAGCAAGTCTGAGGTTGGCTAGCCTGAGGTTGGCTAAGCCTAGTACACTGGAGACCGGCTCTAGAGACAAGTGAAGAGACTGACTTGAATAGTCAAATGGGCTGGTTTTTTTTCGCCCTGCCGCGTACCCACGAGTAGACCCGATCTATAGACCTGATCTACGGCGGTCTATGGCTGTCTCTGAGACTGGGCGGCTGTCACCAAAAATCGCAGTTCTCAGTTTGAAGACAAAAGACAAGTCTAGCGCCCACACTACTCAGTCTACGCTGAATTTAAGTGTGTGCGTATTAATAAAAATGGAGGACATCGCTTTAGCAGGAATCAGTTCTTATTTGGTGACATCAAGCAAAAACGATAGGAATAGACGGTCATGAAGGTGGTGGACCACTGTTTTCCGAAGGACCTAACAAGCCAAACGGAATGATATAGAATGATAAACAAAGGTTAGGAAACAAAGGTTTGGTTTGGAGAGCGGTAAAACGGAGATGGCCGATAAAAGCCGAGTTCTTCCGAAAAAGCCTCTACCGCCGTGCCGACCGCGGTCAGACTGAGAACTGCGATTTTTGGTGACAGCCGCCTGGTCTCCAGCCATAGAACTCCGTAGATCAGGTCTATAGATCGGGTCTACAAGTACCCACTTGTACAAGTACCCACGCGGCAGGGCGAAAAAAACCAGCCCATTTTACTATTCAACGACATCCCTGTCCCTTATACTTCCCTCCTTTATACTTCCTCCTCTTTTATACTCTCCCCCCCACCCTCTGGATAATTAAAAGCCTGGAGCTCGACTGGGTCTTCTTTTTTAGTCTGAAATGCGCACAATAGACCCTTAGGGGCGTGCTCCATCTAGGGTGAGATTAGTCCAAGTTGCTTTTAGTTCCAACTTTCCAAAATATAAGAACTCAAAAAACTTTAGTCCCACGTTTTATTTTTTATCAATGCTTTTTTTTCGGATCTTGGCCTTATACTGAGCGCCTTTGGCAGCCGCTTCATCCCTGGCGACCTTCGGCCTGACTTTGATGAAGTACTTTATCTCGACTTTCGGCGACGAGACCATTTTGTAAACCATCGACCTGAGAAGAAGCCAACGGAGCATTTTCGTTCACTTGCGGACCCAGAGCGAAAACAAAGTCGGAAGGAACGTTTTAAGCTTGGAAATCCGGTGAGCGGATTTGATTGAGTAAAGGACTTTTTGGATTTTGAGTGGATGATCGCTTTCTCCCCAGGGGTTCAAACTTCCAATTTTATTCGCTATCGCTCGTATCGTACCGCGCGGCTTTTCGATCTTCTTCCACCAAACATTCTGGGCCATAGTCCATTTTAAAAACGCGAGACCTAAATTTTTTTTCTATCTAAATATATTTAATCACATGATAAAACGCGCTGAGAAATTTACAGGTGGTCACAAACCATTTAAAATGTTCATTGTGGTTTACAAGTGAAATGCATTAGACGTTGATGACCACAGAACGACCGAAATACCGCGCATTTTCTTCTTAGTGACAAGAAAAGTCAAATTATTTCACTTTCCTAGATTTTGAACTAAAAATATCTCATAAAAATCTTAATAAACTTCCTTAAAGAAGTTATTGTGATACCTTCCACGTCGGGTTTCTGGGGACCGTCCAGCCGTCCGGCCGTCCGTAGTATTTTTCCGGAACACTTTAAGGCCACAGTTTTGAACCGATTTTCACCAAATTTTTACCAAATGTTCCTTAGTCGGAGAACAAGAATGAAACAAGGGCGATTTTTGAATTTCGAAAAAATGGCGGAGATATTTTAAAAACTGCGCTGCGGCCGAACCGTTAGTCCGATTTTCACTAATTTACACTAATTTCTTCTTATATTTTTTACGAAATTTTGGTGTAATACAAATTTTTTTTTCAATACGTAATTAATTAGCATTTTAGATTTTTTGTGGATAGAAAAATAAATTTTTCGGTTAAAAGAATTGGAAAACTATCAATTGTGGGTATTACACAAACTTTTGTTCGATGCTGAAAAATGAGCCAAAAAGAGCTAAAAAAAAATCTAGGAGAAAGATAACAAAAATGAGCTAAAACACGACTTTAACAACATTGATAATACTTAGCAATTTTTTTAAATTATAGGCTTTTTAGATTTTTTGTGGATAGAAAAATAAATTTTTTGGTCAAATACACCCTACTGGAATTGGAAAACTGTCTGTTGTGGGTATTACATAAGCTTTTGTTTGAGCTGAAAAATGAGCCTGATAGACCAGAAAAAGAGCCAAAAAGAAAGGAAAAAATGAGCCAAAAAGACCAGCGAAAAAATCAGCCTGTAAGATCACAAAATGAGCTAAAACACTACTTTTAACAACAAACAACATTTGTTTAACAACATTTTTGTAACGTAAAAATTAAATTTATACAATTATAGGCTTTTTAGATTTTTTGTGGATAGAAAAATAAATTTTTTGGTCAAATACACCCTACATGAATTGGAAAACTGTCTGTTGTGGGTATTACATAAGCTTTTGTTCGAGCTGAAAAATGAGCCAGAAAGACCAGAAAAAGAGCCAAAAAGAAAAGAAAAAATGAGCCAAAAAGGGTAGAAAAAAATCAGCCAGAAAGATCTCAAAAATGAGCTAAAAGACTACTTCAACAACATTTTCGTAACGTAAAAAATAAATGTTTAAAATTATAGACTTTTTAGATTTTTTGTGGATAGAAAAATATATTCGTTTGGTCAAATACACCCTAGAAGAATTGGAAAACTGTTTGTTGCGGGTATTACATAAACTTTTGTTTGAGATGAAAAATGAGCCAGAAAGACCAGAAAAAGAGCCAGAAAGCAAGAAAAAAGTGAGCCAAAAAGACCAGAAAAAAATCAGCCAAAAAAGACCACAAAAATGACTTAAAGGCTATTTTAACAACATTTTTAATGCGTAAAAAATAAATTTTTAAAATTATAGGATTTTTAGATTTTTAGTGGATAGAAAAATAACTTTTGTGATTGGTGTATTCTTCTTGTCCTAGTATTCACGTCGAAATAACTTTTGTGGTCCTGCCCTACAAGAATTGGATAACTGTCTGTTGTGAGTATTACACTAACTTTTATTTGAGCCGAAAAATGAGCCAGAGAGACCAGAAAAAGAGGCAGAAAGCAAGGAAAAAATGATCCAAAAAGACCAGAAAAAAATCAGCCTAAAAAGACCACAAAAATGAGCTAAAAGACTACTTTAACAACATTTTTGTAACGTAAAAAATAAATGTTTTAAATTATAAGCTTTAAGATTTTTTGTGGATAGAAAAGTAAATTTTTCGGTCAAATACACCCTAGAAGAATTGGAAACCTTTCGACTATTCTCTTCATCTACTTTGAAAAGAGTGGAACACTTCTATACACCTAAAAAAAATTGGATTATTTTTTAAAAATGCAAAAACTTCTTATCAGTTCAAGTATTTACATACATTTATATTGTTATTCGAGCTGTAATTTCAAATTTAGATAACAGATGGCATAACGATGAACACATCAAGCAAACAGCCATCACCGATAACCTTCCTGAAATCTAAGAACAGAATAAACTTAATTTTTACTTTGACATCCCGGTAAACTTATAATTTTTAAACATTCTTTTTCAAAATGGAAAGCCTTTTTGTCACGATATTAATGGTGTATTTAGGTTTTATAACTGTAAGTATTTTTTTTGTCACTTTTATTCTTTTTAATATCTTATATTAATATTTTAGAGGGATGTATGTGGTGAATTTAGCGCTGAAGACTGTTGGGCTTTGGGGATGAATAAAGCGACTTTGCTCTGCTCTTCATGCGACCAACTTCAAAAACATGACTTGGAAGTTCTGCGGTAAGATGCATGGTTGCCAATTTACAGTTCAGGTTGGTCAACTTATGTTTTTTTTTTTTAGTGAGCATTGTTTGAACTGTTGTAATAAAGATGAGAATGAACCGTCGGTTAAGAAATATCCGAAGGCGACGCTTGAAGTTTGCACCTGTAAATTCGGCGCATATCCTCAAATTCAAGGTCTTTTTGTTTATCTTAATTTTTATGAACTGATCTAAAATTTTGCTTTAGTATTTAAGGGTATTTTTATGGCTCATTTTTGTTCCCAACAGCCAGAAAATGGTCTTAAAAATGAACAATTTTTATCTATAAAGTCGATAATCTAAAAAAATTATTTTTTACGTACTAAAAATGTTGTTAACGTAGTCTTTTAGCTCATTTTTGTGGTATTTATGGCTTATTTTTGGTGGTCTTTATAGCTTATTTTTTGTGGTCTTCTGGCTGATATTTTTGGTCTTTATAGCTTATTTTCTGTGGTCTTTATGGCTTATTTTTTGTGGTCTTCTGGCTTATTTTTTGTGGTTTTCTGGCTGATTTTTTTCCAGTTCTTTCTGGCTAATTTTTTTCTGGTCTTTCTGGTTCATTTCTCAGCTCAAACAAAAGTTTATGTAATACCCACAACTGACAGTTTTCCGATTCTTATAGGGCGTATTTGACCAAAAAAGTTATTTTTCTATCTACCAAAAATCTAAAAATCTTATCATTTTAAAAATTTTTTTTTTTTTACGTATTAAAAATATTGTTAAAGTAGTCTTTTAGCTCATTTTTGTGATCTTTATGGCTGATTTTTTTTTCTGGTCTTTTTGGCTCATTTTTTTCCTTGCCTTCTGGCTCTTTTTCTGGTCTTTCTGGCTCATTTTTCAGCTCAAACAAAAGTTTATGTAATACCCACAACTGACAGTTTTCCAATTCCAGTAGGGTGTATTTGACCAAAAAATATGTTTTTCTATCCACAAAAAATCAAAGAAGCCTATAAATTTTAAAAATTCATTTTTTTACGTTTTAAAAATGTTGTTAAAGTAGCCTTTAAGTCATTTTTGTGGTCTTTTTTGGCTGATTTTTTTCAGGTCTTTTTGGCTCATTTTTTCCTTGCTTTCTGGCTCTTTTTCTAGTCTCTCTGGCTCATTTTTCAGCTCAAATAAATGTTTATGTAATACCCACTACAGACAGTTTTCCAATTTCTGTAGGGTAAATTTGATCAAAAAAATTTATTTTCCTATCCATAAAAAATCTAAGAAGCCTATAAATTTTGAAAATTCATTTTTACGTTTTAAAAATGTTGTTAAAGTAGCCTTTAAGTCGTTTTTGTGGTCTTTTTGGGCTGATTTTTTTCTGGTCTTTTTGGCTCTTTTTCTGGTATTCCTGGCTCATTTTTCAGCTCAAATAAAAGTTTATTTATTTATTTATTTATTTATTTATTCATATAACGCTTACAGGCGGACCCAAATAGCGTGTTGACAACAATACATATATACAAAATCATGACTATAAGAAATAACAAATATTAAAAATATATATATTTATATAAAAATATTAAAATAAATATAAAAATAAAATATGAATTTGTGTATAACATGTTAAATAAATAAGCCCACCCATAAACAATCAAATAATAACCTACAATAACACAGACGAATCAATTTTCAACTTACGAATAGAGGACTTGAATTGAGACAAGGTACAATTAAAGTAGTCAACATTACGATTAATGACTTTATTTGAAATATCTAAAAAGCCCGAGAACGTAAGTGATTTGTGTAATACCCACAACAGACGGCTTTCCAATTCTTCTAGTGCGCATTTGACCACAAAAGTTATTTTTCTATCCACAAAAAAATCTCAAAATGCTATAATTTTAAAAATTTTTTTGTCGTATTAAAAATTTTGTTAAAGTAGTCTTTTAGCTCATTTTTTTGATCTTCCGGCTGATTTTTTCTGTTCTTTTTGGCTCATTTTTTCCTTGCTTTCTGGCTCTTTTTCTGGTCTGTTTGGCTCATTTTTTCCTTGCTTTCTGGCTCTTTTTCTGGTCTTTTTGGCTCATTTTTTCCTTGCTTTCTGGCTCTTTTTTTGGTCTTTTTGGCTCATTTTTTCCTTGCTTTCTGGCTCTTTTTTTTGGTCTTTTTGGCTCATTTTTTCCTTGCTTTCTGGCTCATTTTCTGGTCAATCTGGCTCATTTTGAGCTCAAATAAAAGTTAGTGTAATACCCACAACAGACAGTTTTCCGATTCTTGTAGGGCGGGACCACAAAAGTTATTTTTTTACCCACAAAAAATCATCGTCAATTTTTTTCAGCATTCGTCAAATCTGATAAGCCGGCGAAGTTCCCGAATCTGACGATTCGCTATGTCCGAGGTCTCGACCCGATAATCAAACTCTTCGATCAAACCGGAAACGTCCAAGAGGTAATCAAAAATCCATTTTTATTGCCAATTTTAATTGCTTTTTATTATCTCAGGTTTTGGCGATTGAACGATGGGATACCGACGCTGTGGAAGACTTCTTGAAAACTCATCTTGAACCTGCCAATCTTGATGATGATGATTATCTTAAAACCAATAAAGTCTGATTCTAAATCATGAAAAAATTTAATTAAAATTGTTTTTTAAAATTTTTTTTTTTGTGGCTCAAGATTTTATATTCATGAGACAGCGTCTGACGCTGGATTCTCTGCGCTGGCGCAGCACTTTTCCCCTCACTTCTCCCCGACCGCTCCCAGCACCCAGCAAAGCACAGAAAGCGACAAGTGATGCGATCATCACGTAGTTCATTTCTTCCCCAACAGATGGCCAGTTTTTGCATGTCGCTAGCGCCACGGGAAGCGAAGGTATTAAATATCTTAGAGAGGCTTCCCGCAGTTCCCGCTGGGCAACTGAAGTCGCCTGCGGTCTCCAAGCGACATGCGTGCATGGCAACTATATTTGCCTGCGGTCTCCAAAGGACTGCGGAAAGTCCCAATGCCTTCAGGATTATGAGCAAACACAAGAAAACATAAAAAATCATCTTTACCATTTATTTCAGAGCAAAAAGAGCAGGTAAATTTAAAGTAAAAAAAAATTTCTAAACAAAAAAAATTACAACTCATCATTTTAAAAAACCTAAATAACCTTAACAGGTACTCATTTATAGTATTTCCAAACAAAAAATACTCAATAATTTAATTTTTTTTAAATAATTTACTACAATCCAATTAAAAAAATGTAAAAAAAAAAGAAAGGAAAAAAATTAAGTAAAAAACTACAATACTAGAAAATAAATAAGCATGTCATACTTTAGTGAACAGAAAAAAAAGGACACCTTAAATGATAATACTTCACAAAATTTACAATACTTATTCAATTATAAAAATTATAATTGATTACAATTATTTCTATATTTTTTTTTCCACAAAACTAAAGTAAATGACTAGACTTTTTAAATTATTTCGAAGACGGATGAGTGAAAATCTATTGCTCTTTCTGAAAACATAAAAATAATGTAAGGAATCAAACATAGAAAAGAAGGAAAGGGATAAAAAAAAATTTAGGCCCCAGTGGGCTTTGAACCTATGACCTATAGGTTACGTGCCCAACTACCTGATCTAAAAAAACCTAGTTCTTAGCGTGTCGCCATGTTTTCTTCTTTTTCCTTTATTTTTTCCTGAAATTCAATTTTTAGGAAGACAGGTTGACACTGAAGTAGCATGTATAACCTGATCCCCAATGCCCCCTTAGCTTCACTGCAGAATAATATTTTATTTGACTTATTAGGCCAAAGCCAATTTTTATTAATAAAATTATGAAAGAAGAAAAGATTAGACGTTGTTAGGGTGTTGAGTATGTAACGGAAAGGTCATAGGTTCAAATCGCGCTGGGAAAAACTTTTTTTTTTTGGTGGACTTACCAGCAAAGGATAAAGGAACGTGGAACGAGAGTCGGAGCCGAATTCGTTGACTGCGGTACAGCGATAGCTCCCCATATCTGACCATCTTAAGTTCGGAATGAATAAATCGCCGTTATCGAGTACCTCAAACCGTTCAGGGACCGAATGGTCTTCTTTCGTCCATTTTATCGTCGGCGTCGGTACTCCACTCGCCCGACAAGGTATAACAACGTCGAGACCCATTTCTTGCATCATTGTCGGCGAATAAAGCGTTATTCGGGCTTTTCCTTTCGTTATTTTACATCCAGTTTTCGTCCCTGGCCCTAAAAAAACCACAATAGTTTCTATACTTAAAAAAATTTTTTTTTTCCTTACTAGCTCTATGGACAATAACATTAGTCGACCCAGTCTCATCTCTGGCACCTCTGGTTGATCCTTTGCAGTAATAAATTCCGCTGTGCAAAACTGAAGCGCACGGCGCGACAAACTTCTGTTCTAACCGCACGATTCCCAACGGTGATATATCATTTTCTTCTTCTATTTCCTGTTCAAAGAAAACAATTAAAATAACAGTAAATAGATAATTAGTTTCTTAACTTTATGACTTGAAAACTGTACTTTTAATTTTTTTTTTTTTTTTAATTTTACCTCGGTAATTCGTAGGTTTCCTTTATACCATCCTATCTGAGGTATCCGGCTTGATTGTGCTTCACAAGTCAACGAGAGCGTTTCACCTTCCACAAGATGGATTTCGCGATTTTCATGGAGGTTTTTGATGTGGACGTAGTCTGTCAGGAACGTCGGCTTTGAATTATCTGAGTAAAAAATAATTTAGACATGTCCAAACATGAAAAAGAGAAGGTTAACTGATAAGCGATAATCGATTATTTAGGAAGCTGGCAACATTGATTTCAAAAGTCATCAAGTTTAAAGAAGTCTTACTTTAGGCTTTGAGTATATAAAGTTTCCTAATTATTATGTACTTTATATACTCAAAGGTTTAAGCTTAAAAAATAAGATACTTACAGTTAAAAGGGCGGAGATCATTCTGAAACAAAATAAAAAATCAAATTAATTAAATTTGTTTTTAAAGCACATCTACCACACTAATAACAATAAGGATATAAATAATTTAGACAAGCCAAAAAACGAAGGTTAACAGACAAAATATTAATAATCGATTGTTTAAGATGGCTACCCTGATTTCAAACGTCATCAAGCATTTTATCTTAAGGTTTTGAAGAGGAATAGGGCCAGAAGTGTAAAGTTAACCTTATGATTAGCGACGCTCGTGCCTGTTCCGAAATCTAATTGATTTGGCAAATATTTTATATTTTTTGTCTTCAAAAAGAAGGTGTTTTATTTTGAAAAACATAAATTAATCCCAAAAAAAGGATGTTATTTGACCTAAAAACCGATAAAAACGATCAAAAATTAGGTAAAAGGATAGTTAAAAAGAGAGAGAGAAAAAAGTAGTAGTTTGAAGAGCTTACCAACGTAAACGTCCTTAAAGAGAAGTAAAAATATAGGAGGGGGAAGTATTAAAGAGTGGAAGTATAACGGAGGGGGAAGTATAAGAGAGGGGAAGTATAACAGAGGGGGAAGTATAAGGGGGGGGGGGGAGTTTAAGGAGGTATTTTAAGTTTATAGAGTATTTTAACTCTTAAAGTTTAAGGTTTTTTGCAAAAATTAAGATTTAAAAAAATATATAAATAAGGAGAACATCCCATTTGAAAAAATGACTGTTTTTTGACGGCCAAAAATCCCCAAAAATTGTGGGGTGGAGGGGAGACAAAAAAAAAGGATTTTTTGGACCAAAAACCAGGAAAAACGTAATTTTTGTGTTGGGGGGGGGGGGGTTGGCCAAAATAATAAGAACATCCCAAAATTTGGTAAAAAGATTGTTTTTTGACGGCCAAAAATCCCCAAAAATGTAGGGATTAAAAGTGAAGTGGAGGAGGGACTTAAAAAAAAGGGTTTTGTGGACCAAAAACCAGGAAAAACGTAATTTTTTGTGGTGGTGGGGGGGGGGGGTGGCCAAACTAATAAAGAGAACATCCCATTTGAAAAAAAGATTGTTTTTTGTCGGCCAAAAATTGAGTTTTCTAAATTATAGGAAGGGGGGGGGGGATAAAACAAAGGGTTTTTTGGACCAAAAACCAAGGAAAGCCCAGCTTTTTCGTTTTGGAGGGGGGGGGGGTAGGCCCATATAATACGGTGAATTGCCCTCGTTACATTCTTGTAAGAGGGAAGATTTTGTGAAAATTTGTTGAAAATCGGTTGAAAACTGTGTCTCAGTGTTCCGGAAAAATGCTACGGCCGGCCGGCACCACAGACAAAGTTGACATCAGTAAAGATCAATGCTCGATTTGACCCTCCGGGGTCTAGAAGACCCATCCAAAACCCGACATGGAGGGTATCACAATAACTTCTTTTTAGGAAAATGTTGCTCAAAAGCTGAAAAAAATTTGGTATATAGGGGGCTCCCAATTGTATAAAAAAGGGGAAAAAAATGAATGACGTCTTTGTTGTGATTGTTTTCGAAATAACATGAATTCTTCAGAGAGAAAGAAAAAATTTTTTCATCTTTCCTCAATTACGTTATTTTTGAAAAAAAAATTGTCTTTTATCCTCGTTTTAACTTTTAGGCTTTCTTCGTACGTTTAATTTTCATATTTCTGACATTTTCTTTTCAAACCTACATGAAAATGTTATAATAAAAGAGATAAGCGATTCCTAAAATATCCCTTTCGTACGCCTACCTTTTTATACAAAAAAAAAAACCCTTCTTAGTTTTCACCTTTTTCACCTTCTCCTAAACGACCTCCATTATAAATAAATTAATTGAAATTTGAAGAGTTTTCAATGAATGAAAAAGAGCAATTTAAATGAAGCTTTTAATTATTTATAGAAATTTTAAAAATTAAATTTTTGAATTGGATTGAATCTAATTAGAAAAATCAAATTGAACACGCTTTTTAAAAACAATTCTGAATGTATAATGGCTCCTGAATTTTCTTCAAATTCGACTTTTTAACGACCTTCATAAAATATTAAATTGAATTTTTTAAACCAGTGGTCTTTTTGACCTTCGAGGGTATTACAACTTATACGGAAATCAGTGCGTATTAAATTAAAATAAACAAAAAATACGAGGAAACCGGTTTTTATGAAATTGCTTGTCTGAGACGCAGTAGGTTAATTTAAGACATTAAAATCTTGTTATAAAATGCGTAGAAAAAATATTTTTTTCGCCCCAGAAGACTTAAGAACTTTTTTTTTCCTGCTTCTTTTTATGCCTGTAGCGTAAGGCAATTTCATGATATTTAGGTCATAGTTGTTGCTTCTTATCTCCATGTCCCAAACCTTGTTTTATCCACATTGGGTGAATTTTTTTCTTATTTTAAAGATTTTATTTATGTTTTTCCTGAGAAAAGGAGGACAAGTGGTTCCGGTACTTCACAAATCGTTCAATCGTAAAAGAAATTTGAGATCAGCTGGATGCAGTAGATTTTGCAGAGAAAGGTGTGACGCATATGGGCGTTAATGAAGGGGTCATTATTTTTTTAAGTCGGCGTTTTTAGTTCTAGAAAGGGTTAAACGCCGCCTCAGCGTTTGAACCGTGTGAAATAAAGTTTCCCACAGCTTCCAGAGAACCCCCTCGCGAGGTTTAACTCATTCAAAACCCGATGCACCATCAGCAATGATAGAAAAATTTTATCTTACTTTTTATACACGCTTGTTTTTTTTTTCTCACAACTATGTGGGATTGTTTTCCTTAAGGGACGGGGGGTGGGGGCAATAAAAAGTTTAAATGTAACGTTAATAATTTACGAGGTAATTTCCTTTCATTTTTTAAATTATTATTGTTTTCCTGCATATAATTCAACCCTAATGTATTACCACTTTTCGCCCACGTTTGTCTAGAGAATTATAACGTAGGTTTTCTGCTCTTCGATTTAATAGCTAGACGCTAAAAAACAAAATAACCTCAAAATTTTGCTTTTAATTGGCCTTTTTCATGCATATTTTATGGGATTTTTACAATTTTTTCAAAGCCCTTGGCGGATTTTGGGGGCTTTTGGGACTTAGCAGCGTTTTTTCTCTTCTAGTTTGGAGACGCTCTCTCTTAGTTTCTAGTTTGGAAACGCCCGTTTTATCTGGTGTTCAGGCGCTTTTTTACCGAGTTTTTGGTCATTTTCTTCATTTTGGCGAAAAAACACCGGTTTATCAGGTTTTCAGGCGCTTTAAGATCTTTTTACCGAGTTTTTGGTCATTTTCTTCATTTTTGGCGTAAAAACACCGGTTCATCAGGGTGTTCTGGCGCTTTAAGATCTTTTTTACCGAGTTTTTGGTCGTTTTCTTCATTTTTGTCGTAGAAACACCGCTTTATAGGTGTTCAGGCGCTTTAAGATCTTTTTTTACCGAGTTTTTGGTCATTTTTTTTCATTTTTGGCGTAGAAACACCGGTTTATCAGGTGTTCAGGCGCTTAAAGATTGTTTTTACCGAGTTTTTGGTCATTTTCTTCATTTTTGGCGTACAAACATCAGGTGTTCAGGCGCTTTAAGATCATTTTTACCGAGTTTTTGGTCATTTTCTTCATTTTTGGCGTAGAAACACCGGTTTATCAGGTGTTCAGGCGCTTTAAGATCTTTTTTACCGAGATTTTGGTCTTTTTCTTCATTTTTGGCGTAGAAACACCGGTTTATAGGTGTTTAGGCGATTTAAGATCTTTTTTTACCGAGTTTTTGGTCGTTTTCTTCATTTTTGGCGTAGAAACACCGGTTTATAAAGTGTTCAGGCGCTTTAAGATCTTTTTTTACCGAGTTTTTGGTCGTTTTCTTAATTTTTGGCGTAGAAACACCGGTTTATAAAGTGTTCAGGCGCTTTAAGATCATTTTTTACCGAGTTTTTGGTCGTTTTCTTCATTTTTGGCGTAGAAACACCGGTTTATAAAGTGTTCAGGCGCTTTGAGATATTTTTTACCGAGTTTTTGGTCATGTTCTTCAATTTTGGCGTAGAAACACCGGTTTCATTGGGTTGATACCCTATTTAATCATTGGGGGGATACCCTATTTAATCGGGTGTTTGATCGTTTAAACCCTATTTTTGCGGTTTTGGGCCTTTTTTGTCGATTTTATGGAGGAAAAACACCCGTATAGGCGTCCAGGCGTTTTAACATCTTTTTTACCAGATTTTGGGTCAAAATCCTTGATTTTCTCTCATGTTCTTCAATTTTGGCGTAGAAACACCGTTTTCATTGGTTTCTGTGCTTCAAATACCCAATTCAATCTGGTATTTAAGCGTTTAACACCCTATTTTTGGGGGTTTAGGGCCTCTTTTGTCGTTTTTATGGTGGTGTAACACCCGTTTAGGCGTTCGGGCGTTTTAACATCTTTTTTGCCCAGATTTTTTGGTCATTTTCTTCATTTTTGGCGTTGAAACACCGATTTATCAGGCGCTTAAAGATAGAAAGACGTCTTTATATCCGACACGAGAACCCGGAGACACGTTTTTCCTCGAATCGTTTATGAATATTATGATTTACTATCATTGAAAATTAGCACATCGTTAAAGCAGAAGGTTGAATGGAAGTGCGAGACCCATCAATATTTAATGATGTAGAAGAGCGGTTAAAAAATGAAAATCCCAACGCCGCTTAAACGACTATTTATACAGCGATTTGACGGTAAGAATAACTTAAAACACCCGCGCTTTTCCCCCCTACTTATTGTCCATGAAATACAAGAAAAATTAAGGATAAATTAAAGAGAGGGGGAGGGGGGATAAAAAAAATTTTTTTTTACCAAAAACCAAGAAAAACGTCATTTTTAGTTGGGGGGGGGGGGTGCCAAAATAATAAGGATAACATCCCAAATTTTGGAAAAAAAATTGCTGGCCAAAATTCCTCAAAAATTGTGGTTTAATAAATTATAGGAGGGGGGGGGGGGCTAAAAAAAAAAAGGGTTTTTTGGATCAAAAACCATGAAAAACGTGATTTTTTCGTTTTTGGGGGGGGGGGGGGTTGCCAAAATAATAAGAACATCCCAAAATGTGGTAAAACCATTATTTTTGACGGCCAAAAATCCCCAAAATTTGTAGTTCGATAAATTATAGGATGGGGGGGGGGGGGGCTAAAAAAAGGGTTTTTGGATCAAAAACCAAGAAAAACGTGATTTTTTCATTGGGGGGGGGGGGTTGCCAAAATAATAAGAACATCCCAAAATGTGGTAAAAACATTATTTTTGACGGCCAAAAATCCATAAAATTTGTGGTTTGATAAATTATAGGAGGGGGGGGGGGGATAAAAAAAAAAGGTTTTTTGGACCAAAAACCAGGAAAAACGTAATTTTTTCGTTGGGGGGGGGGACGCCAAAATAATAAAATCATCCCAAAATTTGGTAAAAAGATGGTTTTTTGACGGCCCAAAATCCCCAAAAATTTTGGTTTGATAATTTATAGGAGGGGGGAGGGGGACTAAAAAAAAAAAAAAAGTTTTTATGAACCAAAAACCAAGGAAAGCCAAATTTTTTAGTTATGGAGAGGGGGGGGGGGTGTTGGCCCATACATTAAGGTGATGATCCAAAAGTTTGATAAATATGAATGTTTTTTGCGACCGAAAATCCCCAAAAATTGTGGCTTGATAAATTATAGGTTGGGGGGGGGGACTAAAAAAATTGGTTTTTTGCGCCAAAAACCAGGAAAAACGTAATTTTTTCGTTGGGGGGGGGGGGCAAAATAATAAGAACATCCCAAAATGTGGTAAAAAGAACATTTTTAACGGCCAAAAATCCCAAATATTGTGGTTTGATTAATTATAGGAGGGTGGGGGGGGGAACTAAAAAAGGTTTTTTTGAACCGAAAACCAAGGAAAGCCCAATTTTTTCGTTTAGGAGGGGGGCATATAATAAGGTAAAGATCCAAAACTTTGATAAATAAGAATGTTTTTTGACGACCGAAAATCGCCAAAAATTGTGGTTTGAAAAATTAAGGGGGGGGGGACCAATAACCAATAAAAACGAAACTTTTTTGTTAGGGGGGGGGGGCTTGGCAAAATTAATAGGCATAACAACCCAAAAATAAGGTAAAAAAGAGTGTTTTTTGAAGACCGAAAATCACCAAAAATTGTGTTTTCCTTATCGAGAAAAATCAGAATAACTTCTTTAAGAAAGTTAAAAAAACACCGAGTCTAATGAAACCCTAAAAACCGGCCTGGAGAGTATTACAATAACTTTTCTATGAAGAAGAAAAAAAATTATTTTTTTAAATCAAAAATTAGTAAACAAGAAAAATTGCGAAAGGTTTAATGAACAAATATTTCTAATTGAGGCAATTATCGCAATAAAATAGCTGAATCCATAAAACCGTTTTTTTTTTCATCATCCAGGGAGGGAGAAAAAAAAAAAACCTTTAGAGTTTTATTGATGAAAGGAGATTCCATTGAAGAAGGGGAGTATCAATGAAGTCAATTAGAATGCGTCTTTAGTACACCGAGTCCTACTACAAACGTCACGCTATTTACGTAATTGATTTTTTTTTCATTCAATAATTAGCTTGTGAATTCTCTATCTTCCGGGGGTCATGAAATTACGCCTGACGTGTCAAATTCATTGCCGGCTCGTGCCGGTTTTTTTTCCCCTTTTATCCTCCAAAAAAATTAATGGCACCACATAAAAAATCTTCTAAACCTGTTTTTTTCATAAAAAAAATGAAATAAATAATTTTTTTTAAAAGTAAAATTGAAAGTTGAAAAAAATGATACCCTGGAAGGGAGATTTAGGGGTCTGAACGACCCCATGGGTTCACAATGACCACTGGTCTTTATTGTCAGCTATTCGAATTTTTCTTTCAATAGAATTTAGGGGCAAAAGAGTTCTTTTTGGGGTAACAAAAATTAGAAAATTTAGGCCTAAAAAAATTGAGTTGTTTGTAAAAAGTTGTTATTTTCAAAAAATGATACCCTGGATAGCAGATTTAGGGGTCTGATTGACCTCACAATGACCAATGGTCTTTATTGCCAGCTATTTAAATTTTTCTTTCTATAGAATTTAGGGGCAAAAGAGTTCTTTTTGGGGTAACAAAAATTAAAAAAGGCCTAAAATTCAAGTTTTTTGTAAATTTTTGTTATTTTTAAAAATTGATACCCTGGAAGGCAGATTAGGGGTCTGAATGACCCCACAATGACCAATGGTCTTTGTTGTCAGCTATTCGAATTTTTCTTTCTATAGAATTTAGGGGCAAAAGAGTTCTTTTTGGGGTAACAAAAATTAAAAATTTAGGCCTAAAATTGAAGTTGTTTGTAAAAAGCTGTTATTTTCAAAAAATGATACCCTGGAAGGCAGATTTAGGGGTCAAAATGACCCAATGGGGACACAATGACCAATGGTCTTTATTGTCAGCTATTCGAATTTTTTTTCAATAGAATTTAGGGGCAAAAGAGTTCGTTTTGGGGTAACAAAAATTAAAAATTTAGGCCTAAAATTGAAGTTGTTTGTAAAAAGTTGTTATTTTCAAAAAATGATACCCTGGAAGGCAGATTTTGGGGTCTGAATGACCCCGTGAGGTCACAATGACCACTGGTCTTTATTGTCAGCTATTCGAATTTTTCTTTGATAAGAATTTGGGACCAAATGAGTTCTTCTTGGGGTAACAAAAATTAAAAATTAAGGCTAAAAATTTAAGTTTGATAATATTTTTTAGGGCAATAAAAATTTTAAAGACTTACATCGTCAGATTTGTTGCTTCTTCTTTCTTCTAAGGAATCACTCTCAGCAGTGGCGAGTGCTGCGACGAAAATGGCGACAAAATATGTGATTTTCATTCTAAAATTTAAAAAAAAAAATTTAATTTTTTTTTTTTTTTTTTTTTTTTTTTCGCCGGCCGGCTTTTTTTGTAAGTCTTACTTACTTGGGGTATGTTCGAGGTTCGCGGGAATTCTGTTTGATATCGGTTGTCCTCTGTCTCCTTATATCTCCCCACTACCCCCTTTTTCGAACCCCCCACCCAGTAACTCCTACTCCTTGTCTTAAAAACGACGAACAGAACCATCCCCCTTTTTTAGGGGGTTAATTTATTTTATTACCTTTTATTACCTACCTTTCCTTTTTATTATCGCACCTTGATTTTTACCCCATCCAAATTAAAAGTAAATTCTATGAGGAATAGTGAAGAAGTTTTTTGTTCACCGACTAAAGATTTGGTGAAAATCGGTTGAAAACTGTGGCTGTAAAGTGTTCCGGAAAAATGATACGGCCGGCCGGCACCACAGACAAAGTTGAGATATTTGATTTGACCCTCCGGGGTCTGGAAGACCCTTCATAAAAACCCGACGTGGAGGGTATCACAATAATGAAGTTAAAAATCTTTTGGCATTTTCAAAATCACGAAGCAAAAAAAAATTTGGTGAAAAACCGGATGAAAGCGGCTGTAAAGTCTTCAGGAAAAAATAGTGAAGTCCCTAATCATCTAATATACCGTACGAAGAACCGTATATGGAGGGTAATACAATAACACCGAATCCCAAAAGGTTCTAGAAAGATTCAAATTTTTAAGAATTTGGGGTCTAAACAAGGATAAATAATTTATAGATTAAAAAAAATAGGTTAAAGATTAAAAAAATACGTTTTAATCAATTCTTGGTTTTTAGCATATAGACCAATTTTTAGAGCGACTTTTTTTTTTTTTTTTTTGCCATGGAATAGTTGAAAATGGGTCACAAAATTTTACAGGGGTCAAATTGGCCCTAGATTAACCTAAAGAATTTTTTTGTTCAGTTGTCAGGTGTCTGAATGTTGAACATCTTTTTACCGGGTATTGGGTCGTTTTATCGATTTTATGGTGTAGAAACACCTTTTAAATCAGGATGTTAAACATCTTTTTACCGGGTTTCGGGTCGTTTCCGTCGATTATCTGGTGTAGAAACACCTGTTTAATCAGGTGTCCGGACGTTAAACATCTTTTTACCGGGTTTTCAGTCGTTTTCATCGATTTTATGGTGTAGAAACACCAGTTTAATCAAGTGTATGGGCGTTTAAACGTTCCTTTTATCGGGGTTTTGGGTCGTTTTGATCGATTTTATGGTGTAGAAACACCTGTTTAATCAGGTGTCCAGGCGTTTAAACGTCTTTTTTACGGGGTTTTGGGTCGTTTTCATCGATTTTATGGTGTAGAAACATCTGTTTAATCAGGTGTCCAGGCGTTTAAACGTCTTTTTTACGGGGTTTTGGGTCGTTTTCATCGATTTTATGGTGTAGAAACATCTGTTTAATCAGGTGTCCGGGCGTTTAAACGTCTTTGTTACCGGGTTTGGGTCGTTATCATCGATTTTATGGTGTAGAAACACCTTTTTAATCAGGTGTATGGGCGTTTAAACGATCCTTTTATCGGGTTTTGGGTCGTTTTCATCGATTTTATGGTGTAGAAACACCTGTTTAATCATTTGCACGGGCATTTAAACGTCTTTTTTACTGGGTTTTGAGTCGTTTTCATAGATTATGGTGTAAAAACACCTGTTTAATCAGGTGTCCGGGCGTTTAAACGTCTTTTTACTGGGTTTTGGGACTTTTACATCGATTTAATGGTGTAGAAACACAAATTTAATCAGGTGTATGGGCGTTCAAACGTCTTTTTTACCAGGTTATGGGTCGTTTTCATCGATTTTATGGTGTAGAAACACCTGTTTAATCAGGTCTCCGGATGTTAAACATCTTTTTACCGGGTTTTCAGTCGTTTCCGTCTTTTTTCTGGTGTAGAAACACCTGTTTAATCAGGTGTCCAGGCGTTTAAACGTCTTTTTTACCGGGTTTCGGGTGTTTTCGTCGATTTTCTGGTGTAGAAACACCATTTTAATCAGGTGCATGGGCGTTTAAACGTTCCATTTATCGGGTTTTGGGTCGTTTTCACCGATTTTATGGTGTAGAAACACCTGTTTAATCAGGTCTCCGGGTATTTAAACGTCTTTTTTACCGGGTTTTGGGTCGTGTGCCTTTTCATCTGATTTTCAAAAAAATTTTTTGGTTTTTCTTTTTTTTATTAAAGAGACGTTATTGTATTACTCTCCGACATTTTGGCCCTAGAGAAAATTGATATTTTTGCTTTCCTCCATTTTTTTCCGAAAATATTCTGTTCAATAATATCTTCTAATTTTAACTTATTTAACTTATTTTAACTTTATTTTAACCTATTTTAACTAATTTAATAACTTCTAATTTTATTTTGATACTAAGAGATTCCCTAAGAACCGAACATGAATGGTAATACAATAACTTCTTTTTGAGAAAGTCAAGAATAAAATATTTTATTACGTCCTTACCTTAATTTAAACGCTAAACGCCGTTTGAAATAAAAAATTAATGTTTAATTTTAATTTTTTTAAATAAAACCTTCCGCGATTTCGGAAACTATCAAATTATAAAATGAGAAAAAAAAAATAAAATTTAAAAAAAAAATCAAGTGTTCTTTGTTTATATGAAAATGAGGATTAAAAATTATAAACAATATTTTGAATTGAAAAAGTTGTAATCCAATGGTTTTTAAGCCTTAGGGGCCAAAAAGGGCTTCTGAGAAAATGTTAATTTTTTTTTTATTCAAAGGAAATTTTAATTGGCCTAAACATGTGTTAAGAAAAAAAAATTCCACGGTACATGACGTCGCCGGATGACGCAACGAGGAATTCCCCTTAAAGTCTGGAACTATCCTCGGCGTAACTTCCTCGAATTTGCCTGCCTGGTACATCCGAAATTATTGGGTTAAATGGCAATTTTGACACCCTAAGACCCATTTATTAAACCCCAAACCTTATAAACTCTTGCAATGATGATGAAATCTTACATAAAATTTCTTTTGTTCAAACTCATAAAAAAAGGGGTCGGAAGAGGCTGAAAATTCCTTTAACTAGCAGCAAAAGGAGGCTGAAAATGCTTTTTTTTTCTTTCAAATTGACTTTTCAGCTTTGTTCCAACCGCAGTTTGAATCTCCTGGAGCATGCGCAGAAGGATCAGATGACGTCAGATGACTTCAGATTTGTCGGAAAAACAATTTGAACCTCGTCAAAATCGTTCTACGCATGCTCCTAGAGTTTCAAACTGCGGTTGGAACTGCTAAAAATAGACTATTGATTTAATACATTAAATAATTTGTATTTATATCTATTCTTGAAATATCAAGAGGTATTGAAGAAATCCCCAATCTTGAAAGTTCAATCTCTCTAATTGGGTATTACTAGGTAAATGCAGAAGGTATCCTCATAAAGTACGTTCCCCCCTTAAGTCATTCTGAAGAGAAAAAAAAATTGTTTTCAATTTTGTAAAACCGCATTTTTTGTCCCAATTTCGTTTTGTTTGTTCAAATAATGGCAGACCTAATGAAATTTTTGACAACATTGACTGTCCAAAAAAAAACCTATTTTTGACAAAATCGTACGATATTATGTAATATATTATGTGGGAAAATGGGGTTGAATGTACTTGAAAAAAATACGTTTTCGTTTCTAATTTTAAACTGTGTTTTTGTCTGTATAAAACCGCATTCAAGCGGATTTTGAAAATTTGGAAAGAAAATCGTGTTTATTGGACAAGAAAATGGGTCAAACGCAAATAATTTGAACGGCAGAAAACACTAGTAAAAATTAAAACGCCAAAAAGGGTGTTTAACGTCAGAAATTTCAACAAAAACTTGAGAATCTGGTCAAAAAAAGGACTCCAGTAGCCTTTTCGTCAAAACGTATATTTTTGGGCGTTTTCTACGATTTTTTAACCGGGAAAAACCTTATTTTTCCACGTTTTCAAGGACTTTCTGGTTGACAAACACAATGTTATAACCGAAATTAGATGTGGGGTAACGATATCAGAAGTGGGATAACCGATAACCGATGTGGGATGGCCGATATCAGAAGTGAGATGACCGATATCAGAAGTGTAATGACCGATATCAGAAGTGAGATGGCTGATAACTGGGATGACTGATATCAGAAGTGGGATAGCCTATACACAAGTTGGATAACTTATATCAGAAGTGGGATGGCTGATAACAGAAGTGGGATGGCCGATAACAGAAGTGGGATGACCTATATCAGAAGTGGGATAACCGATGTGGGATGGCTGATATCAGAAGTGGGATGACCGATATCCGAAGTGGGATAGCATATCACAAGTGGGATTATCGATATTAGAAGTGGGATAGCCTATATCAGAAGTGGGATGACAGATATCAGAAATGGGTTGACCGATTTCAGAAGTGGGATTACCAATATCAGAAGTGAGATGACCGATATCAGAAGTGTAATGACCGATATCAGACGTGAGATGGCTGATAACTGAGATGACTGATATCAGAAGTGGGATAGCCTATACACAAGTGGGATGACCTATATCAGAAGTGGGTTGACCTATATCAGAAGTGGGATAACCGATAACCGATGTGGGATGGCTGATAACAGAAGTGGGATGACCGATATCAGAAGTTACATGACCGATATCAGAAGTGGAATAGCCTATACACAAGTGGGATTATGGATATTAGAAGTGGGATAGCCTATATCAGAAGTGGGATGACCGATATCAAAAGTGGGATGACCGATAACAGAAGTGGGATGACCGATATCAGAAGTGTGATGACCGATATCAGAAGTGGGATAGCCTATTCACATGTTGGATAACTTATATCAGAAGTGGGATGGCCGATAACAGAAGTAGGATGACCTATATCAGAAGTGGGATGACCTATATCAGAAGTGGGATAACCGATAACCGATGTGGGATGGCTGATAACAGAAGTGGGATGACCGATATCAGAAGTTACATGACCGATATCAGAAGTGTGATGACCGATATCAGAAGTGGGATAGCCTATTCACAAGTTGGATAACTTATATCAGAAGTGGGATGGCCGATAACAGAAGTGGGATGACCTATATCAGAAGTGGGATGACCTATATCAGAAGTGGGATGACCTATATCAGAAGTGGGATAACCGATAACCGATGTGGGATGGCTGATAACAGAAGTGGGATGACCGATATCAGAAGTGGGATAACCGATAACCGATGTGGGATGGCTGATAACAGAAGTGGGATGACCGATATCAGAAGTTACATGATAGATATCAGAAGTGGGATAGCATATACACAAGTAAGTGAGATGGCCGATATCAAAAGTGGGATGGCCGATAACAGAAGTGAGATGACCGATATCAGAAGTGGGATAGCCTATAAACAAGTGGGATTATCGATATCAGAAGTGGGATAGCCTACACCCAGGGATTACCGATAACAGATGTGGTATGACCGATATCAGAAGTGGGATAGCATATACACAAGTAAGTGAGATGGCCGATATCAAAAGTGGGATGGCCGATAACAGAAGTGGGATGGCCGATAACAGAAGTGGGATGACCGATATCAGAAGTGGGATAGCCTATAAACAAGTGGGATTATCGATATCAGAAGTGGGATAGCCTATAAACAAGTGGGATTATCGATATCAGAAGTGGGATAGCCTATACCCAGGGATTACCGATAACAGATGTGGTATGACCGATATCAGAAGTGGAATGACCGTTATCAGAAGTAGGATTACCGATATCAGAAGTGGGATAGCCTATACCCAGGGAATACCGATAACAGATGTGGTATAACCGATACCAGAAGTGGGATGGCCGATATCAGATATGGGACCACTTATATCAGAAGTGGGATGACCGATATCAGAAGTGGGATGATGAAATTTAATTATTGGGCAAAAAAAAAAATGAGTTAAATCTCTCCACTATTGTGCAAATATTGGAAATATTGTAAATTGCTTTTTCGAAGAAAAGATCTTTTTTTTGTTAAACCATGGTTAATTGTAAATTAAACGGCGAACGTTAAGAATTTCAGTGCCCATCATTCCATTAATTTCGAATCTGGAATTTAGATAAGAAGTGAGATCCGGGTGCGAATCATAGCGTAAGAATGTTAACGTTTTACCCCCCGCGGTTTTTAACCGTATTACAGATTTATTTAAACCGAAAGGTTACTGAGGCTTGAAAAATCGGATCAGCTGTTCCGGTAGTTTGATATGTGCGAGGGAAAAAGGTTGGGTTGAAAAGTTTTTTAATGGATGGGAAAGATAAAAAGATTAAAGAAGGTAGTAAAATGTGAAAGGAATGAAAGAGAGAGAAAAAAAGGGGAGGTTTAGGTAGTAGACGGTGACGTCAGGCCGAGCCCCCAATTCTTTTCCATTCGACTGGTCTATGGAAGAAGTCGAACTGGATGGTGAAGAGAAGGGGGTCCAATTAAGACGGTCAGGTGATGTCGGGAGCCGTAGGGAGGGTTTACCTATCCGGCGAGTTCTCGGAAAGGGGGACGATTGCATCAGAAAACCCGGCGCGGGAAGAAATTGATGAGAGCGAGAAAAAAGAGAGAGAGAGGGTAAAAATTCTTTCGGCTTCGAAGCAGACGAAACGGAGTCGAAAAACGGCCCCGGAGGGCGAGTCGACTTTTGTCGTTTCGCCCGTTATTAGCATACCCACAGTTTAAACATGAGGCTATTAGTCACGTATTCTAATTTATAATAATTGATTTTTCGTTTTAAATTAAAATAGTTTTCATATTTGAAAGCGTAAAAAAAATCTTTTACTATGAAAATTCAATAATCAAGGACAGTTAGGTATATGTAGTCACATTTCTTCCAGCGCCTTTTCTTAGCTAAACACACGAAAAGTACAGAGAAAAAGGGTTAAAGAACAAAGAAAACGCCCAAGAGACTGGGCATTGGGCAGAGTGTTTATCGGCAGAAACATCGAAAAAAACACCCGAAAAAGAATGGTGTTCATGGGCCATATACATGGGAAACGCTCATGAGAGGGTTTAGCTGCATAAACACCGAAAAAACTCCCGAGAATCCGATGAAAATGGCGTAAATGGGGTAAATTCGACGAAAACGGTAATAAGAGTGTCGGCAAAAACACCAGAAAAAAAGGAAAGAACACCAGAGAGTCTGTAAAATATGGTGTTTATGGGATATATTCGAGGGAAACGCTCATAAGAGTGTTTAGCGGCATAAACACCGAAAAAACTCCCGAGAATCCGATAAAAATGGCGTTTATGGGCTAAATTCGACGGAAAAGGTAATAAGAGTGTCGGCAAAAACACCAGAAAAAAAAGGAAAGAACACCAGAGAGTCTGTAAAATATGGTGTTTATGGGACATATTCGAGGGAAACGCTCATAAGGGTGTTTAGCGGCATAAACACCGAAAAAACTCCAGAGAATCCGATGAAAATGGCGTTTATGGGCTAAATTCGACGGAAACTGTAATAAAAGTGTTGGCAAAAACACCGGAAAAAAAGGAAAAAAACACCCGAGAGTTGGATAAAAAATGGTGTTTATGGCCCATATTCGAGGGAAACGCTGACGAGAGTGTTTAGCGGCATAAACACCAAAAAAACTCCCGAGAATACGATGAAAATGGCGTTTATGGGCTAAATTCAAGGGAAACGGTAATAAGAGTGTCGGCAAAAACACCGGGAAAAAATATAAAAACACCCGAGAGTCTGATAAAAAATGGTGTTTATAGGCCATGTTCTGGGGAAAACGATAATAAAAGTGTTTATCGGCAGGAGCACCGAAAAAAAAATTGGATAAAAATGGTGTTTATGTGCCTCAAGAGAAGCGCTAATATGGATGTTTTTCGGCAGAAGCCAGAAACACCGGAAAAAACACCATAGAATCCTATAGACAATGGTGTTTATGGGCCATATTCGAGGGATAACGGTAATAAGAGTGTTTATCGGCAAAAACACCGAAAAAAAATGCCAAAAATCCGATAAACATGGTGTTTATGGGCCTCGAGGGAAGCGACAATTAGTGTGTTTATAGGCAGAAACACCGGAAAAACACCATAGAATCCGATTGATAATGGTGTTTATGGGCCATATTCGAGGTAAAACGCTTATCAGAGACTTCATGGTCATAAGCACCGAAAAAACTCCCGAGAATCCGATGAAAATGGCGTTTATGGGCTAAAATTCGACGGAAACGATAATAAGAGCGTTTATCGACAAAAGCACTGAAAGAAACTGCCAAAAATCCGATAAAAATGGTGTTTATAGGCTTCGAGGGAAGCGCCAATAAGTGTGTTTAAATACAGAAACAGAGGAAAAACACCATAGAATCCGATAGATGATGGTGTTAATGGGCCATATTCGAGGGAAAACGCTAATCAGATATTTCATCGGCAAAAACACCGAAAAAACTCCCAAAAATCCGATGAAAGTGGTGTTTATGGGCCTCGAGGGAAGCGCCAATAAGTGTGTTTATCGGCAGAAACACCGAAAAAACACAATAGAAACCGATAAGCAGTGGTGTTTATGGGCCATATTCGTGGGATAAGAGAGTTTAACGGCTGAAAACACGAAAAAACACGTGAAAATCCGATACAAATGGTGTTTTTGGGCCTCGAGGGAAGCGCCAATAAGTGTGTTTAAAGGCAGAACACCGACAAAACACCATAGAAACCGATAAGTTTAGTGTTTTTTTCGGTGTTTCTGTCTTCTGCCGATAAACATACTTATTGGCGGCAGAAGACAGAAACACCGAAAAAAACACTAAACTTATCGGTTTCTATGGTGTTTTTTCGGTGTTTCTGCCTTTAAAAACACTTATTGGCGCTTCCCTCGAGGCCCATAAACACCATTTTTATCGGATTTTCGGCAGTTTCTTTCGGCAGTTACACCAAAAAATCTAAACACCATAGACAATTGTGTTTATGGGCCATATTCGAGGGAAAACGGTAATAAGAGTGTTTATCAGCAAACGGACCGAAAAAAAACTGCCAAAAATCCGAAAAAAATGGTGTTGAAAGGCCTCGAGGGAAGCGCCAATAAGTGTGTTTATCGGCAGAAACACTGAAAAAATCACCATAGAATCCGATTAACAATGGTGTTTATTGGGCCACATTCGAGGGAAAACGACAATCAGAGATTTCATCGGCATAAACACCGAAAAAAGTCTCGAGAATCCGATGAAAATGGCGTTTATGGGCCATATTCGAGGGAAAACGGTAATAAGAGTGCTTATCGGCAGAAGCACCGAAAAAAAAAAAACTGCCGAAAATCCGATAAAAATGGTGTTTATAGGCCTCGGGGGAAGCGCCAATAAGTGTGTTTATCGGCAGAAACACCGAAAAAACACCATAGAAACCGATAAGCAAAGAAAGAGAGTTTAAGGGCAGAAAACCCGAAAAAACACTTGAAAATCCGATACAAATGGTGTTTATGGGCCACGAGGGAAGCGCCAATAAGTGTGTTTATCGGCAGAAACACCGAAAAAACACCATAGAAACCGATAAGCAAAGAAAGAGAGTTTAAGGGCAGAAAACCCGAAAAAACACTTGAAAATCCGATAAAAATGGTGTTTATGGGCCTCGAGGGAAGCGCCAATTATGTGTTTATCGGTAGAAACACTGAAAAAATCACCATAGAATCCGATTAACAATGGTGTTTATTGGGCCACATTCGAGGGAAAACGGTAATAAGAGTGCGTATCGGCAGAAGCACCGAAAAAAACTGCCGAAAATCCGATAAAAATGGTGTTTATAGGCCTCGGGGGAAGCGCCAATAAGTGTGTTTGTCAGCAGAAACACCGAAAAAACACCATAGAAACCGATAAGCAAAGAAAGAGAGTTTAAGGGCAGAAAACCCGAAAAAAACACTTGAAAATCCGATACTAATGGTGTTTATGGGCCTCGAGGGAAGCGCTTCGTGAATAGACGGCAAAATGTAAATCTTCAGTTGGAAACAGGGAGGAGCGAAAAATTAAAACCCCGTTTTCAATTTGTCCGATTGCCTTCTGAGAAAAATCAAAGTCAATAATTCGACCTTGTAATCTATTACTCCCGAAAGTTTTTCTTTTTTAGGCCAACCCATTTAAAGCGGTTTCGCCCGGCCATTCTTTTCTCCCAAGAACAATCGACATCATTTTTATTGTGTAAAATAAATACATTTCTTAGTCTTTTTAAGTTCATCAAAGTTCGTTGTCCTGAAAGAATCAAGTTTTAACTCAAAGGCTTGGACTATAAACCATGATAGAACCACTGGTAATGGACAAATCTAGTTAAGTAGTTAGCGCTCAACATAGGAGGTCGTCTCACCATAAAACCAAAAGAAACAACGAAGATAAAAAATATAAAAACTTCAAATTTAAAAAGAAAATTGTTTTTAAAAATGCGGAGACGGTGCCAGCCTGTCTATAAAGGCCCGACTACATTCCGATGACGTCATCCGCAATCGTTTACGATCAAAAAGGCACTTGCCGCCCCTTCCAAAATTTCAAATCTTTTTTTTCTCTAAACCTTTGGGTTAATATGGAAATCTTTTAGAAAGTAGTTACTGGAAAAATACGAGTGTTAGGTCACATACGCCACTCCAGGAATTTTTTTTTTTTTTCGACGCCCTCCCCACATTTCTGCTTTGGGGTAGGGGAGAGTTGTTCCTTCAGTGTCTACGTGACTATCGGTTTCCTTCACCGAGGACGAAGTTAATTGGACCACTGACTCATACGATTTGCATCTCAGATTTAGACATAAAAAAGTACTTGTTTGAAAAGCTTCCAACGAATACTTCCTTAAAGAGAAGTAAAAATATAGGAGGAGGGGGAAGTATAAAGGAGGGGAAGTATAACGGAGGAGGAAGTACAAAGGGGGAAGTATAACGGAGGGGGAAGTATAGAGGATGGGGAATTTTTTTTTAATTTTTTAAGTTTTTTTTTCGAAAATTTTTTTAAGCGTCAAGGAAAAAATAATGGGAATTTTTCCCAAGGGAGGTCCTTCTCGTAGTGGGTGGAAGTATGAAATTTCTCCCTACTAAAATGATAATGTAAAAAAATGATAATTTTTTTTCACCAAAAATTTTTTAAAAATATAAGGAGTGTTTGGTGAAAATTTGGTAAAAATCGGACCAACGGTTCAGCCGCAGCAAATTTTTTAAAATTTCAAACAGATTTTCCGCCATTTTTTCGAAATTCAAAAATCGCTCACTTTAGTTTCTTGTTCACCGTCTAAAGAAATTTGGTGAAAATCGGTTGAAAACTGTGTCTGTGAAGTGTTCCGGAAAAATGCTACGGCCGGCCGGCACCTCAGACAAAGTTGAGATCGGTAAAGATCCATATTCGATTTGACCCTCCGGGGTCTGGAAGACCCTTCCTCAAAAACCCGACGTCGAGGGTATCACAATAACTCAAAATTCTATTTTATCGAGGATGATAAAATTTGGAAAACATTTTCACGAAATTTTAGGAAAATTTTGAAAAATTTTCTTTCAATTATTTAATATAAAAAATTTATTTATTATAAAAAAATTACCTATACAAAAAAACTTAAGATCATGATTTTTCTGAGGGATATTCCTCCGAGACTGCCACCGACTGATTCTGATGTGCGTTTATTGACCTCACAAAATATACGTTAAGTCTAAAAAGAAATTATAATTTAGGATTTAGAGGTATTAGGACTTACAAAATGAGGAAAACCCCGGCCGCATATAAAGAGAAAGAGACAAAATAAATGGCGAGAGGTGCATTCGAAACTAAGGCCGCATAAATGATGTTGTAAAGCGGTGCGGCGATTATCGGAGTTAGACATTCGATGGATGAGAAAAACGAAAATAAAACCCCTAAAAAAGAACACATTTTATTTATTTTTTCTCGGAAGGAAGTAGTGAAGGAACTGCGTGTCGACATAATACGGTTCACCATAATGCATTTGACCATAAAATAGCAAAAATCGCGAGTTACCGTTCACCTTAATCTGCAACTCAACATAAAGAAAATGGTCGAAAACGTTCAATATAATGCATTTGAGCAGAATACATCTCACCATAATGAAGAGATTTAACTCATGTAGTTTCGACATAAAGTCGTTTCGACATGCTTTCATTTTAAAGAACATGTCTCACCATAAAACTGTTTCTGTCGTTTAGGCATAATACATCTCTCCATAAACTACGGACAGCATAAGAGCAAGCCTATTTTCGCCGTTTAAAACGCGATTTTGGCGAAACGACAAAAATTCTAAAATTTGACAGTTCATTATGCAATTCGCACATAGTCGCGAGAGGAAAAAAATTAACCCCCTTGTGCCATAAAACGAACTGATCCCATTGGCTGCCTGCTTGCTTTTCCCAGTTTATGGTCAGGTCCTTTATGTCGAATTGCATTATGGTGAACTGTCAAGTTTTAAGGTTTCGCCATAATCGCGTTTTAAACGTTGCTCTTTCGCTATCCCTAGTTTATGGTGCGATGTATTATGCACAAACGACAGAAACAGTCTTATGACGAAACAATAAGTTTTAAACAGAGGCTTTTATGGTGAGAAGCGTTATGGTGACTTGAATTTTTTTCGAATTGCATTTATTGAAAGAGTCGTTTATGGCGAAACGCTTTATGTTGAAATTATGCTCAAAATTGAACTTTTGTTCAATTGCATTATGCCGAAACAAATTATGGTGAACTACAGATTTTTTATGTCGGAATGCAGATTTTTTATGTTTAACTGCTTTATGTCTCCCAATTTGACAACATTTTTGGTGAAAAATTTGACCAAACGTACCGACTTCTTCAGGTTTTATAATATGAGAGACGATAGATTTAACGATGGGGCCGATGACGCCTCTCAGACTCCCTAAAATCGACGCAAAATAAAAGAATGAAGAGGTCATCGCGAGCGCCATTAAAAATCCGGAAGCAGCTTTCGAGGCGAACGTTACCAGAAGTAGTAGATTGTCAGACATTTTCAACATTCTGTGCAGAACGACTAGAGCGAAAGTTGAGATCAAACCTGGAAGAAAAAAGTACTGGTTTGAAGAGCTTCCAACGAAAACTTCCTTAAAGAGAAGAAACAATATAGGAGGGGACGTAAAACGGAGGGGGAAGTATATGGGAGGGGACGTAAAACGGAGGGGGAAGTATATGGGAGGGGACGTAAAACGGAGGGGGAAGTATATGGAAGGGGACGTAAAACGGAGGGGGAAGTATAAGGGAGGGGACGTAAAACGGAGGGGGAAGTATATGGGAGGGGACGTAAAACGGAGGGGGAAGTATATGGGAGGGGACGTAAAACGGAGGGGGAAGTATATGGGAGGGGACGTAAAACGGAGGGGGAAGTATATGGGAGGGGACGTAAAACGGAGGGGGAAGTATATGGGAGGGGACGTAAAACGGAGAGGGAAGTATATGGGAGGGGACGTAAAACGGAGGGGGAAGTATATGGGAGGGGACGTAAAACCGGGGGGGGGGTATATGGGAGGGGAAGCATAACGGAGGGGAAGTATAAGGGAACGAAAGTATAACGGAGGGGGATGTATAAGGTAACGAAAGTATAACGGAGGGGGAAGTATAAGGGAACGAAAGTATGACGGAGGGGGAAGTATAAGGGAACGAAAGTATAAAGAAAGGGAGGGAAAGTATAAAAGGAGGGGAAGAATAAAGAAGGGGGAAGTTTTGATTTCTTTTTGAAAAATTTTCCGATTTTTTTTCCGAAAAATTTCCTTTTTTTTTAAATTTTTTAAGTTCTTTTTTTCGAAAATATTTTCAAGTGTCAAGGTAGAAATAATGGGCTCTTTCGCCTAGGGATGTGCCTCTCGTAATGGGAAGAAGTTTGAAATAATTTCTCCCTACTTAAAAAATAATAATTAAAAAGTTGCAATTTTTTTACACCAAAAATTCTTAAAAAATATAAGGAGTAATTGGTGAAAATTTGGTGAAAATCGGACCAACGTGCAACGGTTCGGCCCCAGCAAATTTTTTAAAATTTCAAACAGCCATATCTCCGCCATTTTTTCGAAATTCAAAAATCGCCCTCATTACCTTCTTCTTCACCGGCTAAAGAAATATATGTGAAAATTTGGTGAAAATGGGATGAAAACTGTGGCCGTAAAGTGTCCCGAAAAAAAATGCTACTGCCTGCCGGAACCACAGACAAAGTTGAGATCGGTAAATAACTTCTTAAGGAAGTTAATATACTGAAAGGACAGATGGTGGGACAATCTACCTTCCCGCATACTCGATTAAATTATGTTCTACTTACCAAGAAGTGTAAGAAGTATCACATTGTAAGTAGTGTAATCGCTGAGAGTCCAATCAAACGCTCTCATAACCGACATATATTTTACAGGCCCTTCCCCTAAAGAAAATTTTAAAAATCCACAAAATAAAAAAAAAATTTCTTACCAAAAACCGTAATTAAGTTCAGAAATGAAAGCAAAATACAAGTAAAAATCACAGCCCTTTCATAACTTAGTCGTTTCTTAGCCATAGTTTTGAATGTCATTTTGAGGTGGTCAAAACGAAAGAATTTTCTGTTTCTTTCCTTTAAAAAAATTAGAAAAATTTTTTCTTAAAAAATTAATGTTTACTGGTAGTAACGGAATGGTTTCTGGTAGAAAAAATATTGCGTAAATTAAGCACAAAACTATGATAGCCGTATTGATAAGAAAAGTTAGCCAAAAAGCGTTAGGCATGATTTGATAAATGTAAGGGCAGAGTAAATATCCGGCTAACATAGCCAGATTTATAACCAGTTCGGCGATACCCAGACTGAAAAAAAAAATGGTTAAAGAAAAAGGATTTGAAACTCATTGAAGTCGTCTTTCCGTTGATGCTCATTGCATTTTGGTTCTACTTACCGAAGAGCCCTAAATTGGGGCGAGGTGATGTCTGCGATGTAGCAGAAACATGAGAGTAAAGAGCCGACCATCCCTCCGGAAAGGGCGAGGGGTACAGAGCAGAAAAGGAAATACGCCGGATGCAGATCTTTGATTAAAGACAAAAGTCCCCAAGTGAAGAAAAAAAGTCCATATCCTGGAATTTAAAAGAAATAAAAAAATGTAAAAATAGAGGAAAACGATCTAAAAATTAAAACTGTGGTTTCTTGGCCAACATGGCAAAATACGAGAGGCAAAGAGCAAAAAAGAAAATTTTAAAGAAACTTTTTGGTCATTTTCTTCAATTTTTTGATATCGAAAAACCCGTTTGATTAGTCTTTTAAGCGTTATAATATGTACATCTCTTTTACCAGGTTTTGGGTCGTTTTCATTGATTTTATGATGTAGAAACACCCGTTTAATCGTTTAAACGTCTTTTTTACTGGGTTTTGGGTCGTTTTATCGATTTTATGGTGTAGAAACACCTGTTTAATCAGTTGCACGGGCATTTAAACATCTTTTTTACTGGGTTTTGAGTCGTTTTCATAGATTATGGTGTAAAAACACCTGTTTAATCAGTTGCACGGGCGTTTAAACGTCTTTTTTACCGGGTTTTGGGTCGTTTTATCGATTTTATGGTGTAGAAACACCTGTTAAATCAGTTACACGGGCGTTTAAACGTCTTTTTTACTGGGTTTTCGGTCGTTTTATCGATTTTATGGTGTAGAAACACCTGTTTAATCAGTTGCACGGGCATTTAAACATCTTTTTTACTGGGTTTTGAGTCGTTTTCATAGATTATGGTGTAAAAACACCTGTTTAATCAGTTGCACGGGCGTTTAAACGTCTTTTTTACTGGGTTTTGAGTAGTTTTCATAGATTATGGTGTAGAAACACCTGTTTAATCAGTTGCACGGGCATTTAAACATCTTTTTTACTGGGTTTTGAGTCGTTTTCATAGATTATGGTGTAAAAACACCTGTTTAATCAGTTGCACGGGCGTTTAAACGTCTTTTTTACTGGGTTTTGAGTAGTTTTCATAGATTATGGTGTAGAAACACCTGTTTAATCAGTTGCACGGGCGTTTAAACGTCTTTTTTACTGGGTTTTGAGTAGTTTTCATAGATTATGGTGTAGAAACACCTGTTTAATCAGTTGCACGGGCGTTTAAACGTCTTTTTACTGGGTTTTGAGTCGTTTTCATAGATTATGGTGTAGAAACACCTGTTTAATCAGTTGCACGGGCGTTTAAACGTCTTTTTTACTGGGTTTTGAGTCGTTTTCATCGATTATGGTGTAAAAACACCTGTTTAATCAGTTGCACGGGCGTTTAAACGTCTTTTTTACTGGGTTTTGAGTAGTTTTCATAGATTATGGTGTAGAAACACCTGTTTAATCAGTTGCACGGGCGTTTAAACGTCTTTTTTACTGGGTTTTGAGTAGTTTTCATAGATTATGGTGTAGAAACACCTGTTCAACCAGGCGTCCGGGCGTTTAAACATCATTTTTAACGGGTTTTCGGTCGATTTATCGATTTTATGGTGTAGAAACACCTGTTTAGTCAGTTGCACGGGCGTTTAAACGTCTTTTTTACTGGGTTTTGAGTCGTTTTCATCGATTATGGTGTAAAAACACCTGTTTAATCAGGTGTCCGGGCGTTTAAACGTCTTTTTTACCGTGTTTTGGGTCTTTTTCATCGATTTTATGGTATAGAAACGGGTGCTCTAATGTTTTAGTCATCTCACTCTAAAAAAACGCCCTATAAACGCCACATAAATGGTGTTTTTTATTGAAAAATAAAGGAGGAAAACTATCGAAAAACTTAGAAAAACGTCCGAAAATTGATAAAAAAAGGATTTTCTCTGCGGGGTTTCTCCTGAAACCGCACCACGGAGGGTATCACAATAACTTCTATTTGAGGAAGTTAAAAATCGTCAGAAATCATATAAATGGTACAAAAGAATGGATTTTTCAAGTCATTTACCATCTCATAAATAAAATTCTTATCTATTCTGACTCTTGGAATTAAAATAAGTCTTACAAATATTTATATACCTATCGCTCCTCTCATTTTTAATTGGCCATGAAAAAAAAAAAAAAAAAAAAAAAACAAGTGAAAATGACGATGATGATCAAGTGAAAATGATTTTTTGAAGTGGATCTCAAGTATTTTTGAATATTAAAATTATTTTAGCAGTAAAAAAAATTGTACCTATTACTGATGAGATAAGGATGAACTTTCTGCCATTCTCGTTGCTCCATGGGCCGCTAAAAAATGAAAGAACCGTCGGAAAAACGTTTTCGATCAATAATTTAAACGTTTCTATATAAGAAATTTGTTTCTGAGCAATATTTTGTGCGTCTCCCGTGCAGTTTTCAAGGCTGTACCCTTCATAATAGCATGACTGTCTTAAAAATAAATTCGTAATAACCCCTTCTGAAGATATAAAAAACATAAAATGGCGATAAAAAAAATTTAAAATAAAATAAAAATTACCTGCCTGAGCCATGGAGAAGACTATGCCGAATAAAATAGGCTCGACGGTGATTTTGAATTTTTGTGGCTTTTTCTCCTCCATCGTCTTTGTTTTGAATGTTCAATGTTCATTTTAGAATCGCATTCCCTTTTATCTACGAACATACGTCTACTGATAAAACAATTAAAATGACAAGATTGACAGCAAATAGTGAAGTACTTGGGGATTTTTTTTTCTCTCTCTCTCTCTCTCCACGATATGAAGTCAGTGTATATAAAAGACGATTTTTCGTTGAAATGCTGGTCATGACGTCATAAAAAGACAAAAGGTAACCCGATGCGATTTTAGGCATTGTTTTTTAAGTAACCCAACCCAAAAGTGCAAAAAGGGGCCTCTTTAAAACACTTCTCGGATGCACTCCCCCGAAAAAAAATTATGCGCCTTTTATTTAGGTAGGGAAATGCAATTTTTGAAGATTGCGAAAAAAGAAAGCTCCTGAAAATTCTTTAAAAATGGGGTCAAAATTAGAGAAAAATTCCTCAAAATTGGAGTTTTTTGGCCTACTAATCGAGAAAATACCATAAAAAATATAAGGCGCTCCGGGTACGAAGGGCGAACTCAACATCGGACAAAATTTTTTTTTTTCATTTTCAGATTCTAGACCTCTTGGTGAATACACCCATATAATTTTTATGTTGAGTTCGCCCTTTTTTCCCCTTTAAATACGTAAAAACCGATATGCGGCAAAGCTCCGAGATATCCGAGTGGGTACGAAGGGCGAACTCCACATCCTAGTCCACAACCCCCACTCCTTTTCCCATTCTAGGGCATGACTTTTCTGTTAAGTTCGCCCGTTACATAAAACTTTAAAATATAAATCTCGAAACTACGTTTTGTTGAGTTCGCCCTTCGTACCCGGAGCGCCTCATATATAACGTGGGTTTATAAAAACAAAAAGCTTTTAAAAAGCCTGAAAAATGGGGTTTTTTGGTCAAAAAGCAGATGATAACTTTGGGAAAATCCTGGATAAACTGTGAGTGTCGACATAATGCGGTTCGCCATAACGCATTTGACCATAACATAGAAGAAATCGCGAGTTCACCTCTGCAACTCAATATAAAGAAAATAGACTAAAAAGTTCAATATAATGCATTTGAGCATAATACATCTCACCATAAAGAAGAGATTTAACATTTCGTCGCGTTAATTCTAACACAGGACAAGTCATTTTTCTAAGGTTTTCAGGAGAGCAAAAATACGGATTAATTAACTTCCTTAAAGAAGTTATTGTGATACCCTCCATGTCGGGTTTTTGGGGAAGGGTCTTCCAGACCCCGGAGGGTAAAATCGAATATTGATCTTTACCGATCTCAACTTTGTCTGTGGTGCCGGCCGGCCGTCCGTAGCATTTTTTTCCGGAACACTTTACGGCCACAATTTTCATCCGATTTTCATTTTTCATTGGAATCAATGCATCACCTGTTGGCTAAATCGTGAACTACGCGTTTTCTGTTGGTAATTGGGTTAAGCTACCAACGGAATTTGATTCTCCACAAAATTTACCATCAGAAACAATACCTAACTCAAAATTGAAAAAAAAATTGACTTGTCCGGTATTAGAACTAACGCAACGATTTGTCGTTTCAACATAACGCAGATGAACATGAAAACTTTCATTTTAAAGAACATGTCGTTTCGCCATAAAACTGTATCTGTCGTTTGCGCATAATACATCACACCATAAACTAGGGATAGCCAAAGAGCAAAGATATTTTCGCCTTTTAAAACGCGATTATGGCAAAACGACAAAAACCTTAAAACTGCTTGCCTGCTTGCTTTTCCTTGCTTATGGTTAGATGCTTTATGTTGAATTGCATTATGGTGAACTGTCAAGTTTTAAGGTTTTTGTCGTTTCGCCATAATCGCTTGCTCTTTCGCTGTCCCTAGTTTATGGTGAGATGCTTTATGCCCAAACGACTGAAACAGTTTTATGGCGAAACCACAAGTTTAAAGAGAGGCTTTTATGGTGAGAATGGTGCACTTTTTTTTTATGTCGACGCGATTATGGCGAAGCGACAAAAACCTTAAAAATTGACAGTTCACTATAATGCACAACCTAACGAGAGGAAAAAAATTTAACCCCCGTGTGTCATAAAACGTGCTGTTTCCATTGGCTGCCTGCTTGCATTTTTTTTATGGTGAGATGCTTTATGTTGAATTTACTGTTTTTTAAGGAAGTTTTTGTTGGAAGGTCTTCAAACTAGAACTTTTTGTCGACTTGCCCTTATTGAAAAAGTCGTTTATGGCGAAACTCTTTATGCTCAAAATTGGATTATGCCGAAATGCATCAAATTTTTACCAAATACTATTTGTATTTTTTACGAATTTTTGGTGTAATAATTATTTAAAAAAATTTTTTTTTCGTTTTTTAGTAGGGAGAAATTTGACACTTCCACCGTTTGCAGGAGAGGCATCCCTTGGGCAGAAAGCCCATTACATCTACCTTGATAGGTACTAAAAACTTATTTTTGACAAAAAAAGACCCCCTCCATTATAGTTCCCCTCCCTTCTACTTCCACCACCGTTATACTTCCCCTCCTTTATACTTCCCCTCCTTTATACTTCCCCCTCCGTTATTGTTCCCCTACCATGTACTTCCCCCTTCGTTATGCTTCCCTCATTTTTACTTCCCTCTCCGTTATACTCCCCCCTCTGTGATACTTCCGCTTCCTTATACTTCCCCCTCCATTAGATTTCCCTTCAGCTATACTTCCCCCTCCTTTATACTTCCCCCTACGTTATACTTCCCCCTTCTTTATTTTTACTTCTCTTTAAGGAAGTTTTCTTTGGAAGCTCTTCAAACTAGTAAATTGGCCTGAAAATAAAAGCTGTAAGGAAAATGAGATGTTGTTTATCATGGGGAAGAAAAATTCAAGTTATTTGCACAGAGAAGCCTAATATTACATTAAATGCAACTAGACCTTATGACAAGTCAGGAACATAAAATGCTGAATAATATTTGAATTTTTTTTATTCCAGTCGAAATGATATTTAAATTCTTTTTCTTCCACGATTTATTCTGAAATTTTAAGATCTAATTTGCGAAACCCCTCATCTGCTAATCATATAGAAGATTTTAAAAAATGGTGGGGGAAGGGAACAGGTGTGCCTACGAAATTATCCCATTTATGCAAATCACAGGGAAATTTCGAATTGTACATCAAATAACCTGATCCTAGAACCGTCTATTAACTATTTTTTTAACACTTAATACCTCGTAATTTTTTTTCCTTCTTCCAAGGAATTTGATATAACGATCATATGGCGGTTGTTCATTGAAACCTTAGATTTTGAATTGGCTCAAAACAGCGGACGTTTTTGTTTATTTTTCAATTACGTAAGAAAATAACGTAAAAGTACTGGTTTGAAGAGCTTCCAACGAAAACTTCCTTAAAGAGAAGTAACAATGTAGGAGGGGGAAGTATAACGGAGGGGAAAATATGGGAGGGGAAGTACAACAGAGGGGGAAGTATATAGGAGGGGAAGTATAACGGAGGGTATGGAAAACGGAGGGGGAAGTTTATGGGATGGGAAGTATAACAGAGGGGGAAGTATAAGGGAACCAAAGTATAACGATTGTAGGGTTTTTCAAAAAAAAAAAAAAAAAAAAAAAAAAACACGAAAACACGAAAACACGAAAACAACGTAAAAAAAAAGTGCTTTTTGACCCTTGAAATTAGAATTTGCACAAATAAGCTACTGTTCCTACTTTGTGACGTCATTACTTAACTCCTATACATTTAGGGATTAATAGGGTTGCGAGGAGATAGTTCGGAAGTTCGGGACTTTTCCTGTATAAAAATGGGAGATATTTTAACTTCAGAAGTTATTGTGATACCCTTCACGTCGGGTTTTTGGGGAAGGGTCTTCCAGACCTCGGAGGGTCAAATCATTGATCTTTACCAATCTCAACTTTGTATTTTGTGCCGGCCGGCCGTCCGCCCATTTTTTTTCGGAACACTTTACGGCCACAGTTTTCAACCGATTTTTCTTAGGACGGTGAACAAGAAAGTTGCGATTATTGAATTTCGAATAAATGGCGGAGATATGCACGTTTGAAATTATAAAAAATTTGCTGCGTCCTATCCTTTGGTCCGATTTTCACCAAATACTCGTTTTATTTTTTACGATTTTTTAGTGTAATAATTAAAAAATTTTTTGTTTGTTTTTTTAATAGGGGGGCGTTTGATATGTACTTCCACCGTTTGCGAGAGAGGTATCCCTTGGGCAGAAATACCATTACATCTACCTTGATACTCGAATAATTTTCGAAAAAAAAACTGAACTTGAAATTTAAAAAAATTCCCCCTTCGTTATACTTCCCCTCTTTTGTACTTCCCCCTCCGTTATACTTCCCCTACTTTATACTTCCCCCACTTTATACTTCCCCCTCCGTTATATTTCCCCTCCCTTATACTTCCCCCTCCGTTATACTTCTCCCTTATACTTCCTCTCCCTTACATATACTTCCCCTCTCTTCTTCTTTCTCCTCCGTTACACTTCCCCTCCTATATTGTTACTTCTCCTTAAGGAAGCTCCAGGGCCAGCTCCAGAATAGTAGGGGAGACCGGGGCAGGTTGATACGCGGGGTAGGTTGATACAGTGTGTCCTGGGCGCGAAGTTTTTTATTACGCACCAAAATCATGTAAACAAATTGTCTAGAACGTTCTCCTCGACTTGCCAGCGCGCGCTCGGCACCCCACGCCTTTCACCCCACCCTTGATAAGAGAATAACTGTTTTTCACCCTTCGGAGTAATTTATTTTGATCCGCTTTGAGTGAATTTTTCAGCATCTTAAGCATTTCGGATCGTTTTCAAATTTGTATTTCTGGATTCAACAAAGAAAAGGCAAGTAGAATCTGTTTTATTATTTTTAAAATATTAGTTTTTTATGATAGTTTTTAAATAATAACTTGTTGAATTCCCGACGGGGCACGTTGATACAAATATCGTGGGGCAGGTTGATACGGTCACCATGCTGTATCAACCGCATGGTGAACCGGATCCGGTGTCAAAAAAGAAAAATAAAGTGTCAAAAAGATTCAAAAAAGCTGATAGTGAATCAGAAGATGAAGATTCTCTCTGCCTTGTTTGCCTTAAGGCCTTTTCAAAATCAAAACCTGGGCAACAATGGATACAATGTTTAGAATGTAAAAAATGGGCTCACGTCGAATGCGGAAACGACGATCCGATGTATACTTGCAAAAATTGTGAGTCGGATATCGAATTACATTTAGATAGTGATTGATTGTACGTTATTTTTAAAAATAAACTATTTAAAAATTACTTTTAGTTTTTGTATCATCCTACCCCAGCCATGTATCATCTCGCCCCGCATACGGGGCATTTTGATACAAATTGAAAATTTTTTTTAAACTGAAAAATAATCTAAAAAGCAAAATTTTTTTAAGTTGATAAATTTTTGGGTGGTATATGAACGTTTACTCAATGTTAATAAATTTTTTCGAAATTTTTTTTACCATAAGGAAAATTTTTAAAATTCAAAAACTCAAAAGTGTATCGTTTAGCCCCGGTCTCCCCTACTTATTTTTTTCCAATTCAAGAGGGAAAAAAAAAGATTTCTAATATCAATGGGAAAGGAAGTAGGTATGTAATTGGATGCTGAGGATATGCTTATACGGCAAGTTATTCATCCGAAGGAATTCAGAGACGTTATTTTCAAAGCGCAGGCCGCCTCAGAAAATTGCTTATTTGTATTGTCGATAATTTTACGATGCTCTTTGAGTTCGGGGGAAAAGAAAAAAAAAGTTTCAAAATTCCTCCCTTTATCGAAACGGAAGCCGCTTTTCGGGCCGAGATTTTGTGCGTACTGACCTCAGAAGGTCAATTTGATAAATAATTCAAAACAAATTTAACGGTCCCCTGATCCTTATACATGAAGAGACGGAAGTTTACAAACCGAATTTTCCTTCTAATCAAATTTTTTGTGTTTGTTTTGATGGAAAATATATTAATCAAGATGGAGGAAAATTTTAGTCTAAAAAATTCAATACATTACTCTACTTTTCGTCTAAACGTATCCTGTTGGGGCGTTTTCTACGATTTTTTTTTACCGTAAAAACCTTATTTTTGGACTTTTTCAGGACTTTCTGGTTGACAAACACAGTATTATAACCGACATATTAGATGTGGGGAGATATCGGGAGTGGGATAGCCTATATCAGAAGTGGGAAATTTGCCTAAATCATAAATTTTTTAAACTCAAAAAATTTAACTACATACATTAGGCTAGAATTTTGAGGGGAAAAAAAGAGTCCGGATGTTGAGAGGTTTCGAATGAAAAACGAGGTACTAATCGAAATTTTAATGGAGTGCGGACCGGTTTTGACCTACTCTTCAATTAAACCGTCGATGAATTACAACTTCTGGGACTCTCACTCGTGGAACCGTCAATGGAATTCTTTCTAATTGGACTCCTATGGAATATTTTCTCTGACGTCACCAAAAACGCCGATTTATGAGACCGGAAAAATCATCTGACACCTCAAGTCTTTCCTGTTGACGTTAGAATATTATTTTTACTGCATTTCAGGATTTTTTTTCCCTTAATTTTT
Source organism: Orius insidiosus (assembly GCA_014119065.1). Lineage (NCBI taxonomy): Eukaryota > Metazoa > Arthropoda > Insecta > Hemiptera > Anthocoridae > Orius > Orius insidiosus. Next base: position 53,089 of record JACGAQ010000019.1, read on the forward strand.
TATCGGGGAAGTGCATTTTTTGGCACTTTTGGGTAGGATTTTTGTTTAGAACACCACTCAACATAACGCATTTCACCCTATAGTAGTTAAACATAAAAAATCTGTAGTTCACCATGATGAGAACCGGACCAACGTTTCGGCCGCAATATGCAAAAGTGCATATCTCCGCCATTTTTTCGAAATTCTAAAATCGCCCACGTAACATTCTTGACTAAAAAAAATTTGGTGAAAATCTGGTGAAAATCGGTTCAAAACAGTGACCGTAAAGTGTTCTGGAAAAACAGACGGCCCGCCGGCACAATAGACAAAGTTGTGATAGGTAAAGGTTCGATTTGACCCTCCTGGGTCTGAAAGACCCTTCCCTAAAACCCGACGTCGAGGGTATCACAATAACTTCTTTAAGTAAAAAATTGATAGTTCTGTTTTTTGGGACAATTTTTGGACGGTTTTTAAAGAACCTACCCTAAAAAGAGAGGAAAACGACCTCAAATTGAAAAGGGAAAATAAACGATCACCGGTTTTTTTTCTCCTTATCTAATAAAACCCCTCATTTTGTCAATTTTCGCGGAGTTTTCCTCAAACAAAAGACATAAAAAGCACAAAATTTTAGAGGAATAAATGAGTTTCTCGTCAAAATGCATGTCCGTTTTTCTCTCCCGCAAGGCCAGCGTCCTCAAATTTAGTCCTCGAAAGTTGACACAAAAAAAAAAATATTTGACAAATAAACGATAATTAATTAAAGAACAACAAACGAATTCGATTTATTACGAAATAATCTTTCATATCCAATTATAGTGATAGAGATATATCGACATGTCAATTTTTATACTTGATATAGTAGGTATCGGAAGTCACGGGTTGAACATCCTTTTTCCCTTCTTTTCAAATGAAGAAAATTTTTTTTTTCTTTAAATTAGAACTTTCATTTCTGTTTAAATAAAAGACAACAGAATAATGCAAGATCAAAGGAAACAGCGATTGTTCCCATTTCATATTCAACAGTAACGGGTATTGAGTCTGGGAAATCCACTCTAGTTTTTAAACAAGAAAAAAAAATTTTTAACACAAAATAGGTTAAGAAAATGAATTTATTTTTAAAAAGTCATAGAATTTAAGATGAAGATTAAAATTTATATATTTTGGTATACAATAACCGTAGAATAATATCTAGAATAGCATTACTTTTTTTCACTTTTTCATGGTTTTTAGGTTATATAACGCACATGAACAATTCATGAATTGAATAAAAAGATTTTTACGGTTTGGAAAAAATCTTTTATTCTTTTAAAAATTGGTCACTGTGTTGTTTGGTGAAGGTTCGGGGTGAAAAAGAGAATTTTATTTTCCCCTCCGTTATTCTTCCCCTCTTTTATACTTCCCCCTCCTTTATACTTCCTCTCCGCTATACTCCCTTATACTCTCCCCCCCCCCCCCCGGTTAAAGAGTAAAAAGGACTTTTAAGGAAGTTTTGAGGCACAAAATTGAGAAAAATGCCTAAATTATTTTTACCCATAAACTCCATAAGCCCTCCATCCAATATACAATTTATTATATTGAGGAGAAGTAGATAAAGTTCTAGTTTGAAGAGCTTCCAACGAAAACTTTCCTAAAGAGAAGTAAAAATATAGGAGGGGGAAGTATTAAAGAGGTTAAGTAAAAATGGGGGGGGGGGGGTATAAAGGAGGGGAAGTATAACGGTGGGGGAAGTATAAGGGAGTATAACGGAGAGGAAGTATAAAGGAAGGGGAAGTATAAAAGAGGGAAGAATAACGGAGAGGGAAGTTTTTCTAAAATTTTTTTTTCTAGAAAATTTTCGCCCTCGTTAGTGTTTTGTGTGAGAAAATTTGTTGGAAGTCAGTTGAAAACTGTGGCCGTAAAGTGTTCCGGAAAAAAATGCTACGGACGGCCGGCCGGCACCACAGACAAAGTTGAGATCGGTAAAGATCAATAGTCGATTTGACCTTACGGGGTCTGGAAGATAGGTGGGGGAAGTATTAAAGAGGTTAAGTAAAACGGAGGGGGAAGTATAACGGAGGGGGAAGTATAACAGAGGGGGAAGTATAACGGAGAGGACGTATAAAGGAGGGGGGGGGGATTTTCGCCCTCGTTAGTTTCTTGTTCGCCGACTAAACAAAATTGGTTGAAAGTGGGTTGAAAACTGGCCGTAAAGTGTTCCGGAAAAAAATGCAACGGCTGGCCGGCACCACAGACAAAGTTGAGATCGGTAAAGTCAATAGTCGATTTGACCCTACGGGGTCTGGAAGACCCTTCCCCAAAAACCCGACGTCGAGGGTATTACAATAACTTCTCTAAAGGCCGGTTCTGGCCCATGGTGGGCTTATCCTCTCCACCTGTACCTGTGGTTGGCTACCCTGAAGGGAAAGAATGTGGGAAAGGTGGAGGAGATATACGTTTCTTTCGGACTAAAATACCTCAAAACATTAAAATCATATGTTCAAAAAATGTCTCACTATACTTTCGGCCCTATTCTCTACCCTGAATGCTTCAAACTAATTTATAATTTGAGTAGAAACATCGAAAAAATATTTTTATTCTACACGTTTTTTAGAAATAAGAGAAAAGGCGAAAAATATTTCTCATACAGAGACAGTAATCAAATTATAAAAATATTCATTTTTTTAAATTTTTTAACAGCACGAAAAGCCGTAGAACAATATTTCAACGGAGTGGACCTTCCATACGACTGCGCTTTGGTTACCATATGGTTTTCTGATGATGAAATGTAAGAAAAAATATGAAAATTTCTTATTTCTGTAGATTTCCAAGTAAAGATAATGACGTCACGGGCATAAACGATCTTCCAGTTTTCAAAGTGTGGAGAATCGAAGAGAAAATTAGCGGTTATCTCTCCCCAGCACGGATACGACGCTATTTCGAACGTGTAGGACTTCATTTTCAAAAAGTTCACAATTTTACTTTTTTTTTCGTATTTAAATGAGCTATTTTAGAGCAAAGAGGAAAAGAATGATACAAAAAGAAGCTTGAGATACGTTTTTTTCGATGATGTCTCAAACGTTTTTGAAACTCAGAACTCAAATGTGTCAGTTAAAACTCGTAAATCTGACTATTCCCTAAAAAGTTATTTGTTTTCGGACCTCAACATAAAAACGATGAGCAAAGACACTTTGGAATTGTCAGATATCATGCGTTTAAGTTACCAATATTAGGAGAAATTATATAAATAAATTTTTTTTTTAACAATCCCGTTTCATAAGTTTGGGCGTTTAACATCTGTTTTAACATGTTTCCCTAGGTTTTTTGGTGCTAAAACACCCGTTCTCTCCGGTTTTAGAGCTTTAACACCCATTTTAAAGTGTTTTCACAATCCAGTTTTAACAGTTATCTATGTTTCCCTAGGATTTTTTGGTGCTAAAACACCCGTTTTCTCCAGTTTTTGAGCGTTAATTCCCATTTTTACGTTTTCACAACCCAACTTCACCACTTTGGGCGTTTAACATTTGTTTTAACATGTTTCCCTAGGTTTTCTTCGTGCTAAAACACCCGTTTTCTCCGGTTTTTGAGAGTTTAACTCCCATTTCAACGTGTTTTCACAATTCAGCTTTACCAGTTTGGGCGTTTAACATCTGTTTAAACATGTTTCAACATGTTTCAGTAGGTTTTTTGGTGGTAAAACACCCGTTTTCTCCGGTTTTTGAGTGTTTAACTCCCATTTGAACTTGTTTTCACAATCCAGCTTTACCAGTTTGGGCGTTTAACATCTATGTTTCCCTAGATTTTCTTGGGTGCTAAAACACCCGTTTTCTCCGGGTTTGGAGCGTTTAACTCCCTTTTTAACGTGTTTTCACAATCCAGCTTTATCAGTTTTGGCGTTTAACATCTGTTTAAACATGTTTCATTAGGTTTTTTGGTGCAAAACACCCGTTTTCTCAGGTTTTTAAGCGTTTAACTCCCATTTTAACGTGTTTTCACAATCCAGTGTTACCAGTTTGGGCAATAAACACCTGTTTAAAATGTTTCCCTAGTTTTTTTGGTGGTAAAACACACGTTTTCTCTGGTTTTTGAACGTTTATCTCCCATTTTAACGTGTTTTCACGGTAAAACTGGATTATATAATTTTTTACCAGTTTGGGTGTAAAACATCTATGTTTCTCTGGGTTTTTTGGTGCTAAAACACCCGTATTCTCCGGTTTTTGAGCGTTTAACTCCCATTTAAAGTGTTTTCACAACCCAGCTTAACCAGTTTGGGCGTTTAACACCTGTTTAAAATGTTTCCCTAGGTTTTTTGGTGGTAAAACACCCGTTTTCTCCGGGTTTTGAGCGTTCAACTCCCATTTTAACGTGTTTTCACAATCCAGTGTTACCAGTTTGGGCAACAAACACCTGTTTAAAATGTTTCCCTAGTTTTTTTGGTGGTAAAACACCCGTTTTCTCCGGTTTTTGAGCGTTTATCTCCCATTTTAACGTGTTTTCACGTTAAAAACACGGTAAAACTGGATTCAGTTTTACCAGTTTGGGCGTAAAACATCTATGTTTCTCTGGGTTTTTTGGTGCTAAAACACCCGTATTCTCCCGTTTTTTAGCGTTTAACTCCCATTTTAACGTGTTTTCACAATCCAGGTTTAACAGTTTGGGCGTTTTTGGTAATTTTCCTTGATTTTCTGGTCTTAAAAAGAAAAACTATTTCATAAAAATACCTCAAGGTAAAATCATATGAATAAAAATTTATTTAAAAAAATGACGTTGTATAAATTCGGTCCTATGGTTTATTCTGAGTTTTTAAAGGTGTCTGCGAGCGTAAAAAAAAGGGTGAGGAAAATTTTTGTGTTCTACACCGCTCAAGAAAACAGGTATGAAGACGTCGATTATAAAATGTGTCAAAACGGTAAGAATTATTAATTTAATTCTAGGGTATCACGAATATAATTAGCGTTTCAAGGCAATAAAACCAGTTCAATAAACCTTGTAGGACTTAATTACGTTTATTGCCGTTTCAGTACTACCAACAAAAAAGAACGCTTTTTTTTAAGTCGTTAAAAATTAGGGGCGACGGTTTAAGCAGTAAAAGTTTTTTTCGAATTTCGAACTAGGGGATTAATAAAACCGAGGTTAATGTTCAAACCTAGGACTAGAATGATTCTTTTTAAAACTTTCCTGTATATCACCGGATTTTGAGGCGTTTTCCTCAAATTTTTGAACAAGAAAACCCACTTTTTTCTCCATTTTTTAACTTCCTTAAAGATGTTATTGTGATACCCTCCACGTCGGGTTTTTGGGGAAGGGTCTTCCAGACCCTGGAGGGTCAAATCGAATCTTTACCGATCTCAACATTGTCTGTGGTGCCGCCTGTCCGTAGCATTTTTCCGGAAAACTTCACAGTCACAGTTTTGAACCGATTTTCACCAGTTTTCACCAAATTTTTTTTAGTCGTTGAACTAAATTTTTGAATTTCGAAAAAATGGCAGAGATATGCACTTTTGAAATTTCAAAAAATTCGCTGCGGCCGGTTGGTCTGGTTTTCACCAAATTTTTACCAAATACTATTTGTATTTTTTACAAATTTTTGGTGTAATAATAATTTTTAAAAAAATTGTTTTTTTTTTGGTTTTTTAGTAGGGAGAAATTTGATACTTCTACTGTTTGCGGGAGAGGCTCCCTTGTGCAGAAAGCCCTTGATACTAAAAACTTTTTTGAAAAAAAAAAAAAAAAGTACTAGTCTGGAGCTGGCCCCGACGGGAACTTCCTTAAAGAGAAGTAACAATATAGGAGGGGGAAGTATATGGGAGGGGAAGTATAACGGAGTGGGAAGTATGTGGGAGGGGAAGTATAACGGAGGGGGAAGTATAACGGAGTAGGAAGTATATGGGAGGGGAAGTATAACGGAGGGGGAAGTATAACGAACGGGGAAGTATAACAGAGGGGAAAGTATAACAGAGGGGGAATTATAATGGAGGGGGAAGTATAAGGGAACGAAAGTATAAAGGAAGGGGATGTAGTAGGGAGGGAAAGTATAAAGGAGAATTTTCCAAGTTTGTTTTTTCGAAAAATTTTTCGGGCTTTTTTTTTTTTTTTTTTTTCGAAAATTTTTCTAAGTTCTTTTTTTTGGAAAATTTTCTAAGTTTTTTTTTTTCGAAAAATTTTCTAAGTTTTTTTTGTCCGAAAAAAAAAAATTTTTTTTTTCAAAAAATTTTCAAAGTTTTTGTCGAAAAATTTTCCGGGTTTTCCTTTTTTTTTTTTCAAAAATTTTCGAAGTTTTTTTTTGTCAAAAAAATTTTTTTTTCGATAAATTTTCCGGGGTTTTCTTTCTTTTTCTTTTTCTTTTTTTTTTTTGAAAAAATTTTAAGTTCTTTTTTTCGAAAAATTTTCTAAGTGTCAAGGTAGAAATAATGGGCTCTTTGGCCTAGGGATGTGCCTCTCTTAAAGGGTAGAAGTACGAAATTTCTCCCTACTAAAAAAAATTAATGATTAAAAAGTGGCAATTTTTTTGCACCAAAAATTCTTAAAAAATATAAGGAGTAATTGGTGAAAATTTGGTGAAAATCGGATTAACGGTTCGGCCGCAGCGAATTTTTTAAAATTTCAAACAGACATATCTCCGCCATTTTTTCGAAATTCAAAAATCCCCCTCGTTACATTCTTCTTCACCGGCTAAAGAAATTTTGGTGAAAATTTGGTGAAAATCGGATGAAAATTGTGGCCGTAAAGTGTTCCGGAAAAAAATGCTACGGACGGCCGGACAGCCGGACGGCCGGCACCACAGACAAAGTTGAGATCGGTAAAGACCTTACGGGGTCTGGAAGATAGGTGGGGGAAGTATTAAAGAGGTTAAGTAAGACGGAGGGGGAAGTATAACGGAGAGGAAGTATAAAGGAGGGGGGATTTTCGCCCTCGTTAGTTTCTTGTTCGCCGACTAAACAAAATTGGTTGAAAGTGGGTTGAAAACTGGCCGTAAAGTGTACCTGAAAAACATGGACGGACGGCCGGCCGGCACCACAGACAAAGTTGAAATCGGTTAAGATCAATAGTCGATTTGACCCTCCGGGGTCTGGAAGACCCTTCCCCAAAAACCCGACGTCGAGGGTATCGCAATAACTTCTTTAAGGAAGTTAATTAGAAAATTTATTGAAAAAAAAATTCCCCCTCCCTTATACTTCCCCTCCTTTATACTTCCCCCCGATCTTTACCGATCACAACTTTGTCTGTCTGCCGGCACGGCCGTCCGTAGTATGTCTGAGATTTTCAAGGCTTTTTCTTCGTAATTTTAGGTGTTTTCCCGAGAAACCCTACCTAAAAATTAAAATTCGCCCAAATCTGCCAAATTTTCCTTTAACCTTAACTATTTTAGCACTCTCAGTGATCGAAAATTATTTAAACGAATCTTCATTTCTTCACGATTACGCCTTCATCAAGGTCTGGTACGAAGAAAAAGATTTACCCACGTAAAATAAAATAAATATCCAAAAATAGAATTTTATAAAAACCTCAGATTTGAAGATCTTTCAAAAATCGTTCTACGGCCTTCTTCTTTGCCGATTTTTACAATTTGGACGTCAAACTCTAAAATTCAAGGTGCCGACTGCACTAATCCAGTCCGTCTCAATAGCTATCTGACGAATGAAGGTGTACAGTGGAAGAAGACAGGGACAGTATGTTTTGAAAATTCAAAAAAATATTGATTTTTCGCATTTTTTACAGGAATCTAAGAAAACGATGATAGCAAATTTTGAAGCCAATTCAGGAGATATCGGATCCGTTTTCACATGGAAATAAGATGTTTCGGACCTAATTTGACATTCGTCTGTCTAAATAAATCAATTTAAATGTTTGAAGCAATTTAACCGGTTGATATGAGTCATTCAATAAACTAGGAGCAATCTTTTAAAAGGTCATACCCACGGAAAAATAGGGCGGATCACTTCGAAATATTTCTATTTTCACGTCCATTTCTCAAATGCGGCGGGGAAAAAAAAGAAATCTAATCAAATAAACATGACTTAAGACAAATTTAGTGCTTGCCCTATTTCCATGTTTAAATTGTCTTTTTTTAAATCTTGATTTTCATTATTTTGAAACTTTATTTTCACTTTTTCTATTGTTTACAATAGTTTGAATTTAGTGTATCGACTTTTAAATCTACTTCATCGGCTCTAAGCTTAGCGGGAAAGCCGAGAGATAGCGTGACATGTAGCAGCGCCAGGTTTTATTTATTTTTTCTCCCAAGGAAATAAAATTTCGTGATATGAATAATCGAAACAATATACAATAATGACTTTTTATAAAAGTTTTGAAGTTAATTTTAGCTTGAGAAATGTTTGTTGTATGCTAAATAGAAAACCTAGTGACCCAGAGCGAAATAAATAGCCTTCCGCCTAACATCGCATGTTTTACCTCAATTTTCTACCTAGATAAGCTCAAAGTTTTAATGGGAAAAGACTTAAAAGTTGCATTTTTTCGATAAGTAAGAATCGAGATTTTCGTGTGAATAAAATGTAAATTTTTTTTAGTTTTAATTATTTTTTTGATGTATTTTTGTTTTTAGTATTTAAAAACGGCGTTTGAAATGATTGACACGCAAGTACAGGAAGCGTGGCGGGTTGAGTATAACCGATACGCCGTGATTTCACCTCTGACCCGAATCGTGACGTCTTTCTGGTTCACCGTCTTCGGATCCCCCCCCCCCCCCCCCTTTCACTTGATCAGGAGCGGTTACTGGGGATCAATACGGACACGAAGCGTGCGCGGTTTATGTGGGAATCGCATTCATTCACCGTTTCGCCCAATGAGAATAAAATGCAATCGATGGTTTTTTTCAAGGGTAAAAACTGTTCTGTGCCCTAAATTTTTTGAAAACCTATAAGCCAACTAGGAAATCCTCAAAAACTCAAGAGTTTAACATGGATTTCTGAGGTCGCTACGGTCGTATTTCAGGCGTATCGGGTTGCTAAGCATATTTTAACGAGAATTTTGACCTAATTATTTTGCTCCCTTTCTCCCATTTTCTACGAAACTCCGCCCTTTAGCTCCCATTTTCTATGAGGGTTTGCCCTTAAGCTCCCGTTTTCTACGAGATTATGCCCTTAAGGGCTTAAGCTACCTTTTTACGAGTTTTGTATCATTTGGCTCCCTTTTATTAAATGAAGTTTGCTCCCTTGTCCCCATTATTAACGATATAGTGCCCTTTAGCTCCCATTTTCTCGGAGATTTCGCCCTTTAGCTCCCTTGTTATGAGTTTTGAGTCATGTGGCTGATTTTTTAAAAACAAATGTTGCTCCCTTGTGCCCATTTTATTCGATATAGTGCCCTTTAGCTCCCATTTTCTACGAATGGTTCCCTTTAGCTCCAATTTTCTACGAATGGTTTCCTTTAGCTCCCATTTTCTACGAATGGTTCCCTTTAGCTCCCTTTTTTTACGAATGGTTCCCTTTAGCTCCCATTTTCTACGAATGGTTCCCTTTAGCTCCCATTTTCTACGAATGGTTCCCTTTACCTCCCATTTTCTACGAATGGTTCCCTTTAGCTCCCATTTTCTACAAATGGATCCCTTTAGCTCCCATTTTCTACAAGATTGGGATCTTTTAGCTCCCATTTTTTACAAGATTGGGATCCTTTAGCTCCCATTTTCTGCAAGATTTCGCCCTTTAGCTACCTTTTTATGAGTTTGGTATTATGTGGCTGCCTTTTTAAAATCAATTTTGCTCCCTCGTCCCCATTTTCTACGATATAGTGCCCTTTAGCTCCCATTTTCTACGAATGTTTTTTTTAGGTCCCATTCTCCATGAGATTGTGCAGTTTAGCTCCCATTTTCTTTGAGATTTCGCTCTATAGCTTTAGTTTTCTACCAGATAGTGCCCTTTAGCCGAGTTTAGTATCATGTGGCTCCCTTTTCCAAATCAATTTTGCTCCCTCGTCCCCATTTTCTACGATATAGTGCCCATCATTATCTCCCATTTTCTACGAATGGTATTCTTTAGTTCCCATTTTCTATGAGATTGTGCCTTTAGCTCCCATTTTCTTCGGGATTTATGCAGTTTTGCTTCCATTTTCTACGATACGGCGCCCTGTAGTGCACGTGATTGTACTTTTTAGCTTCCATCATTTTCTTCGAGATTTCGCCCTATAGCTTCAGTTTTCTACAAGGTTGTGCCCTTCAGCTCCCTTTTTACAAGTTTTGTATCATGTGGCTCCCTTTTTTCAAATTGATTTTGCTCACTTGTTGACATTTACTACGATATAGTGCCCTTTATTATCTCCTTTTTCTACGAATGGTTTTATTTAGCTCCCAATTTCTACGAGATGGTGCCCTTTAGCTCCCATTTTCAACGAGATTGTGCCCTTCGATCCCATTTTCTTCACTTTCTACGAGATTTGTGTCCTAAGCCATCGTTTTATAAGAGTTCTGTACCCATGGCTGCAATCTTCTACGAGATTTGTGGCTTTGGCTCTCGTTTTCGACGTGATTGTGGCCTTCAGGAAGGATGATGGTGTGTATGTCAGGCTTGCCAACATTTTGTTAGATATTAGAAGTGTTGTTAAGATGTGTTTTTCAACCCCAACGAGGGGACGAAAGTGAACAACGTGAAAGAGAAGATAGAAAACCGAAAATGAGGGGGCGTGTAAACAATAGTATCTTGACAGGAAAGGAGGCCACTCCGGAAAGTCAAGAAGAGGGAACTCTGCATTCATAACAAGCCTGATTTATTATAATTATCTCATGTGTTTCATGATTTAACAAAAAAAAAAGTCCTTTTCACGTAATCAACCTTTTTGAAATCTTCGTCTGACTCTCCGTACGTGACGTTTGTGTAGAGGAGAGGAAGGGGTCATAAAAAATACAGAAGGAAAAATCCTGCGTTGAAAAAATAAAGGCTAAACACGTGGCAAAAGGCGGAGGAGTGGGCAAAAAACTAAAATTCCTTCGCTAAAAATGCAACCCTTCCTTTAATTTTACAAGCAAATCGTCCAAGTGGCCCTTAAGCTATTACCCTCATAAGGGCTCGATTAATGAGAAGTTAGTTCGTAGAACATTCTTTTCGAAGAAAAGATATTGTATTACCCTCCATACCAAGTTTTTTGAGAGGGTCTTCCACGGCCGCAATTTTGGTACATGTGAGTTTCCGATACCAGAAGAACGAGCATGCGCGAGCTTTCTTTTTAGTTCCCTCGTTTTTTCAAAAATTCATATTTGAGATTTGCCTAAAAATCTAGTTGATCCATTGGGAACTTTTATCTTTCAAGTTTAGTTTGTTTGCTTTTCAAATTTATTAATTTTATTAGTTAATCTAGTTTGATAAGACGAGTGGGTTAATATTTTTCCTCTCGCAAGGAGAGCTCTTTTTTATAACACGAGGGGGGGGGGGGGGGTTAATTTTTTTCCTCTCGCAAGGAGAGCTCTTTTGATAACACGAGGGGGTTAATTTTTTTCCTCTCGCAAGCAGAGCTAGTTCGATTTTTTTTCCTCTCCACACGAGCTCTCCTTGCGAGAGGAAAAAAATTAACACACTCGTGTTATCTAACAAGTTCTCCTTGCGAGAGGAAAAAAATTAACCCCCTCGCATTATCAAACTAGTTTGATTTTAAGCAATGAAAAGAGAATTTTTGAAAAGAAAACAAAATGCGGGAACTAGAAATACAAGCATGCGCGTTGCCCTGTTTGCTCGCGCCTGCGCGTTGTTCTGGAATCGTAAACTCACGTGTACCAAATTTCTCAACTTTGTCAGTGGTTCCGGCCGGCCGTAGAATTTTTTCCGGAACACTTTACGGCCACAGTTTTCAACCGATTTTCACCAAATTTTTTTGGCCGGTGAACAAGAATACAACGAGGGCGATTTTTGAATGTCGAAAAAATGGCGGAGATATGTCTGTTTGAAATTTTTAAAAATTCGCTGCGGCCGAACCGTTGCGTTGGTCCGATTTTCACCAAATTTTCACCAATTACTCCTTATATTTTTTAAGAATTTTTGGTGTAAAAAAATTGCAACTTTTCAATTATTATTTTTTTAGTACCTAGGGAGAAATTTCATACTTCTACCCATTACGAGAGGCACATCCCTAGGCCAAAGCGCCCATTATTTCTACCTTGACACTTCAAAAAATTTTCAAAAAAAGAAATTTAAAAATTTAAAAAAAAACGCAAATATAAAAAAAACCCGGAAAATTTTACAAAAAAAACTTCCCCCTCCGTTATACTTCCCGCTCCTTTATAATTCTCCTCCGTTATTCTTCCCCCTCTTTTATACTTCCCCCTCTGTTATACTTCCCCTCCCATATACTTCCCCCTCTGTTATACTTCCCCTCCTATATACTTCCCCCTCCGTTATTCTTCCCCCTCTTTTATACTTCCCCCTCTGTTATACTTCCCCCTCTGTTATACTTCCCCTCCCATATACTTCCCCCTCTGTTATACTTCCCCTCCTATATACTTCCCCCTCCGTTATACTTCCCCCTCCTATTTTGTTACTTCTCTTTAAGGAAGTTTTCGTTGGAAGCTCTTCTAGCTAATTTTCTCCTTCTTCAAATAATGGAATTTATTTCAAGAAAAGGTCGAGATTACAAATTGGATTTTACTTATAAAATAGGGGATCAAATGAAGGGTCAGACCCTTCGTTGTCTGTCAAGGGATGAAGAGTTAGATAAGAGGGAGGATATATTAAAGTTTGAATTCAGAGGATCTAAAAAGTATTAGAATGAAACCTTGAAAAAAATGTCGGGGTGAACATTACGAAGCATCAATCATTCGACCCTTGTAAGCGCCTTCTTAAAATATCACACCCGGGACCCCCCAAAAGGGGAAAATGTTAAGTGAATTGCACTACAGAATTGGCATTTTCAGGCATCCCTTAAAAGAAAAAAATTCTTCGTGATTCGTTACTTCCTCTCGTGGGCTCCATTCAATTCGAGAATCACGACAAACACGACTTTCTTTTCCGAAAGTTATTTTTAAGCATCCGAGACATTCGGATACTGCAAACATTGGTCTAGCAAGGTAAATTTGGGTGTGTTTAAATTAGGACGTTTTTAAGCAGAGGCGTTTTTGTTAAGCAAACCACAGGAGGTAAACCCTATTCAATGGCGGACCTTGAACGGAATTAAACTCAGATAAAAAAACCACGAAATTTGTTTAAAATCCAATGAATTATTCAACAGAAGATTCGTGATGAGTCAGAACGGTTTTGAATTCGAACAACCTCCGAGTAAAAATATTTGGAGTTTTTGAAGTTCATTGCAGGTCATTTTGACCCCACAGGCTCATAAGAACTCAACATGTTGAGGAAGTTTTTGTGCTTTCATTTGAGAACCCCGCTGTTTAATTCATGCTGGAGATAAGGCGTAAATCTTAACGCGGTTTATTATTAAAAGAGCCTCGTAAAAATCGTTATTTTAGGCATAAAAAAGGTAATTTTTGTGAAAATTCTAGCGGATGTTGACTCCTTTTTAGGTTTAATGGAGAATATGACGACAATATCTTATTACCCTATTTACATAATGAGATATTTGATGGATGTCAAGGTATCGAAAACGTTGAAAAAATGTCGTTCGGTGAGAAGAGTCCTTAGGGCCAAACTTTTTTACCCTTTGGCACACAATTTTTTAAGCAGTTGTGCCATTTAGCTCCCATTTTCTCCGAGATTGCGCCCTTTAGCTCCCGATTTTTACGATATTGTGCTTTTTGGCTTTCGTTTTCTACGAGATTGTGACCTTTAGCTTCCGTTTTCTACAAGATAGGGGGCCTTTAGCTCCCATTATCTTCGAGATTGCGCCTATGTGCTTTTTGGCTGCCGAATTCTACGAGATTGCGCCCTTCAACTACCATTTTCTTCGAGATTGCGCCCTTTAGCTCCCTTTTTGTACGAGATTGCGCCCTTTTGCTCCCGTTTTGTACGAGAGTACGCCCTTTTGCTTCCGGTTTTAACGAGATTGTGCTTTATGGCTTCTGTTTTCTATGACACTGTGCCCTTTAGCTCTCATTTGCTTCGAGATTGGGACCTTTAGCTCCCGATTTTCACGAGATTGTGCTTTATGGCTTCTGTTTTCTACGACACTGTGCCCTTTAGCTCCCATTTGCTTCGAGATTGGGACCTTTAGCTCCCGATTTTTACGAGATTGAGCTTTATGGCTTCCGATTTCTACGAGTTGGGGCCCTTTAGCTCCCATTTTCTATGAGATTTGGGCCCTCTAACTTCCATTATCTAAGAGATTGCGCCCTTCAGCTCCCGTTTTCTACAAGATTGGGGCCCTTTAGCTCCTATTTTCTACCAGATTGTGCCCTTCAGCTCCCATTTTCTTCGAGATTGCGCCCTTTAGCGCCCTTTTTGTACGAGATTGCGACCTTTGGCTCCCGTTTTGTACGAGAGTACGCCCTTTTGCTTCCGGTTTTTACGAGATTGTGCTTTATGGCTTCTGTTTTCTATGACACTGTGCCCTTTAGCTCCCATTTTCTTCGAGATTGCGCCCTTTAGCGCCCTTTTTGTACGAGATTGCGCCCTTTGGCTCCCGTTTTGTACGAGAGTACGCCCTTTTGCTTCCGGTTTTTACGAGATTGTGCTTTATGGCTTCTGTTTTCTACGACACTGTGCTCTTAAGCTCCCATTTGCTTCGATCTTGGGACCTTTAGCTCCCGATTTTTACAATATTGAGCTTTATGGCTTCCGATTTCTACGAGTTGGGGTCCTATAGCACCGATTTTCTATGAGATTGGGGCCCTCTAACTTCCATTATCTAAGAGATTGTGCCCTTCAGCTCCCGTTTTCTACAAGATTGGGGCCCTTTAGCTCCCATTTTCTACCAGATTCTGCCCCTCTGCTCCCGTTTTCTACACGATTGGGGCCCTTTAGCTCCCTTTTTGTACGAGATTGCGCCGTTTAGCTCCCATTTTCTACAAATTGTGCCTTTTGGAACTCATGTTATACGAAATTGCGCCCTTTTGCTTCCGTTTTTTACGACATTGTGCTTATGGCTTCTGTTTTCTACGATACTGTGCCCTTTACCTCCCATTTGCTTCGAGCTTGTGCCCTTTAGCTCCCATTTTCTATGAGATTGAGGCCCTCTAACCTCCATTATCTACGAGATTGTGCCCTTCAGCTCCCGTTTTCTACAAGATTGGGGCCCTTTAGCTCCCATTTTCTACCAGATTGTGCCCTTCAGCTTCCGTTTTCTACAAGATTGGGGCCCTTTAGCTCCCTTTTTGTACGAGAGTGCGCCCTTTAGCTCCCATTTTCTTTTTGGAACTCATGTTATACGAAATTGGGCCCTTTTGCTTCCGTTTTTTACGACATTGTGCTTTTTAACTTCCGTTTTCTACGAATTGGCTTAGTAGGTGAGGTGCTAGCTGGACTCTCACCCTGAGAGCCTTTTATATCGGGAAGTACAAAATAGTTTGACCTATTTAAGGATTTTTCCGCATAAATCCTTCTTGTTTTATCACCACATTGACAAGATAATTAGCTCCTAATTTATTTTAACTCAGAAAAAAAAAAAATTGCGTTTACAAAGGCAATTACGATCCTAGGTAGAGTCAGTCTGCATCAATACGACGAAGCCGGGGGTTTTCGGTGGAAGCGGCATGCGCAGAGAGGGGGCTCCGCGCCGGGAGGAACTCCCGTGAAAAAGTCCTTAGAAAAAGGGGGCGCCTCGTGAAGCCGGCAGTTCGCTTGAAACGATCGTACGAGTTCCACTGGGAAGAGCGAGAGAACCGATCATTAAAAAAACAACAACACTCCCGGGGAGAAGTAAACAAAACCCGCGTGTGACTTGTGTCCAGTGACTTGACCCCCGGGTCATCAAGGATTACAGCCATTCTCTCTTTTTTCTATCTCTCTCGAATGGTAAGAAAGCACACGTGCAAAAAAAAAATTTAAAAAAAATTAGATAAGTTATCAAATTCACAGTAGTAAACTTGATATTTAATATTCTTAAGTATCATATCAAAAATGTCACATTATGCAATGCCTGTCAGAGAGGGGAAAAAAATTTATATTGGGTTACATCTATATTCATTTCCACTAAAGAATTGGCATAATGTACTTCCTTTCCTAAAAATTTAGGAATCTATTAATTATTAATAGGAATTTATTAATTATTAATAGCTGGCAAAAATAAAAAAGTGGTTTTTTTATCAATTTCTAGGCCTCTCAATGGTTATCCTTATCACTAAAAAAACGTGATGAAAATTATGAGTTTTTCTAATATAACAGGTAGTACAGAA
The DNA here is from genome assembly GCA_014119065.1 of Orius insidiosus. NCBI lineage: Eukaryota > Metazoa > Arthropoda > Insecta > Hemiptera > Anthocoridae > Orius > Orius insidiosus. The sequence continues at coordinate 69,269 of JACGAQ010000019.1, forward strand.
GTTTTCTGACACGTTTTTTTGATAAGAAACTCAAATAACCTTGAACCTGAAGAGAAGAATGGTTATAATCTATCATAAAGTATGTGGTGCTGCAAATCTCGTTGATAAAAAAGAGATTTAGGCCTAATGTCGCAGAAAATGGACCTTTTGTACGCAGAAAGTGAAGATAATGGGAGCTAAAGGGCCCAATATCATGAAAAATTGGAGCTAAAGGGCACACTTTAGTAGAAAACGGCTGCTAAAGGGATTAATCTCGTAGAAAATTGGAGCCAAACGGTTTGGTACTAAACGGGAGCTAATGCCCTCAATTGCGTAGAAATCTATTTTCCGTGTCTCGTAGAAAATGGGTGCTAAGGCGAAAAATTTCGTAGAAAACGCTAAAGGGCCAATTTTGTTGCATAACGACGATTGTCGCAGAAAATGGACCTTCTGTAAGCAGAAAGCGAAAAAAATGGGAGCTAAAGGGCCCATATCATGAAAAATTGGAGCTAAAGGGCACACTCTCGTAGAAAACGGCTGCTAAAGGGTTTATCTCGTAGAAAATTGGAGCCAGACGGTCTGGTACAAAACGGGAGCTAATGCCCTCAATTGCGTAGAAATCTATTTTCCGTGTCTCGTAGAAAATGGGTGCTAAAGGGAAAAAATCTCGAAGAAAACGGGAGCTAAAGGGCATAATCTCGTGGAAAATGGGAGCTAAAGGGCCCGAATCTCGTAGAGAACGGGAGCTAAAGGGCACAGTCTCATAGAAAACGGCTGCTAAAGGGTTTTATCTCGTAGAAAATTGGAGCCGGTTTGGATACTAAACGAGAGCTAATGGCCTCTTACGTAGAAATATATTTTCCGTGTCTCGTAGAAAATGGGTGCTAAAGGGAAAAATCTCGTAGAAAACGGGAGCTAAAGGGCCCGAATCTCGTAGAGAACGGGAGCTAAAGGGCACAGTCTCATAGAAAACGGCTGCTAAAGGGTTTTATCTCGTAGAAAAATTGGAGCCAGACGGTTTGGATACTAAACGAGAGCTAATGGCCTCTTACGTAGAAATATATTTTCCGTGTCACGTAGAAAATGGGTGCTAAAGGGAAAAAATCTCGTAGAAAACGGGAGCTAAAGGGCATAATCTCGTAGAAAGTGGGAGCTAAAGGGCCCGAATCTCGTAGAGAACGGGAGCTAAAGGGCAAAGTCTCGTAGAAAACGGGAGCTGAAGTGAACATTCTCCTAGAAAACGGAAGCCGAAAAGCACAAACCTAGTAAAAAACGGGAGAAAAAGGGCACAATCTCGTAGAAAACGGCTGCTAAAGGGCTTAATCTCGTAGAAAATTGGAGCCAGACGGTCTGTACAAAATGAAGCTAATGGCCTCAATTGCGTAGAAATCTATTTTCCGTGTCTCGAAGAAAATGGGTGCTAAAGGGAAAAAGTTCGTAGAAAACGCTGAAAGGCCCATCTTTGTTGAATAAGGACGAATGTAGCAGAAAATAGACCTTCTGTAGGCACGGCAAAAAGTGAAGAAAATGGGAGCTAAATGTCCCAATATCATGAGAAATTGGAGCTTAAGGGCACAATCTTGTAGAAAATGGCTGCTAAAGGGTTTAATCTCGTAGATAATTGGAGCCAGACGGTCTGTACAAAACGTGAGCAAATGGCCTCAATTACGTAGAAATCTATTTTCCGTATCTCGTAGAAAATGGGTGCTAAAGGGAAAAATTTCGTAGAAAACGCTAAATTCTTTTGAATAAGGGAGCCACAAGGCACAATCTTGTTGAAAATGGGAAAACAAAGCCCTCAATGTGAGCGGTAACAAATTCGTAGAAAATGGGTTCTAGTTAACTCGTAGAAAATGGGAGCCAGTGTACTGAAATAAGTGGAAAATGACGTTTCTTGTTTTTTCTAACCTAGATTTTAGTCATTTTAATTATATTTCATTGTTAGTTTGATAAAATAAATGGAGCCTTGACAAAATTACTCCTTGTTTTCGCTAAATATGGTACTTAATTGAACCTTGTTTGCCCTAATTGACGTTACAGGCCGTAAAAAAAAGTAAACTTTTAAAACTTAAAAACCGCCACTTCACACATAAACATAATTTACATTTTAAAGCCTTTTTTAACGAGATTTTAAACATGGAATCCCGTTTTGGATGATTTAAAACGTATTTTCCCCACTAAAATGTGCACTACAGAAATACTCGGACTATTTATAACACCCTATTTGGCCCCGTAGAAATTTTTTCCTGCTTTTCTTCAACTCCGACTGTGTAGGGAAGGGGACAAAATAACGACCTTGACCTGTTATTTGGGTTTTTTATTTCACGCGAAACGCTCATAAGAGGGTATTAACATATTAACCTAGTTGAACCATAGGTCTTTGCCCGAAAAAAAAATTGTTTCCTGGAGGGCTCGATCGATTCTCTTCCGTATTTATCATTTCGATAAAACACGCTATTTGTTCCTATTGTTTATTGTAAAAATTTATACGCACAATTACCAAGATTATAGTATTTTTAAACAAATATTTGTCTTCACCAAAATCTCGGTGTTTTTAACGTTTTAGTTAGATTTTATTTTTTGACTTCCTGTATTCACAGGAGCTAAAGGGCACAATCTCGTAGAAAACAGGAGCAAAAGGGCACAACCTCGTAGAAAAAAGGAGCTAAAGAGCGCAATTTCGAAGAAAAATGGAGCAAAAGGGCACAATATCGTAGAAAACGGGAGCTATAACCTATAGGACACAATCTCGTAGAAAACGGGAGCTGAAGGCCACAATCTCGAAGAAAACAGGAGCTAAAGGGCACAACCTAGTTAGTAAAAAGGAGCTAAAGAGCACAATTTCGAAGTAAAATGGAGCAAAAGGGCACTATCTCGTAGAAAACGGGAGCTATAGCCTATAGGACACAATCTCGAAGAAAACAGGAGCTAAAGGGCACAACCTCGTAGAAAAAAGGATCTAAAGAACACAATTTCGAAGAAATCGGGAGCGAAAGGGCACAATCTAGTAGAAAACAGGAGCTAACGGGCACAACCTTGTAGAAAACAGGAGCTAAAGGGCACAATCTCGTAGAAAACAGGAGCTAAAGGGCACAATCTCGTAGAAAACAGGAGCAAAAGGGCACAACCTCGTAGAAAAAAGGAGCTAAAGAGCGCAATTTCGAAGAAAAATGGAGCAAAAGGGCACAATATCGTAGAAAACGGGAGCTATAACCTATAGGACACAATCTCGTAGAAAACGGGAGCTGAAGGCCACAATCTCGAAGAAAACAGGAGCTAAAGGGCACAACCTAGTTAGTAAAAAGGAGCTAAAGAGCACAATTTCGAAGTAAAATGGAGCAAAAGGGCACTATCTCGTAGAAAACGGGAGCTATAGCCTATAGGACACAATCTCGAAGAAAACAGGAGCTAAAGGGCACAACCTCGTAGAAAAAAGGATCTAAAGAACACAATTTCGAAGAAATCGGGAGCGAAAGGGCACAATCTAGTAGAAAACAGGAGCTAACGGGCACAACCTTGTAGAAAACAGGAGCTAAAGGGCACAATCTCGTGGAAAACAGGAGCTAAAAGGCACAATCTCGTAGAAAATAGGAGCTAAAGGGCACAATTTCGAAGAAAACGGGAACTAAAGAGCACAATTTCGAAGAAAACGGGAGCTAAAGGGCACTATGTCGAAGAAAATGGGAGCTAAAGGGCACTATATCGTAGAAAATGGGAGCTAAAGGGCACTATATCGTAGAAAATGGGAGCTAGAGGGTACTATATCGTAGAAAATGGGGCCAAGAGAGCAAAATTAATTTTAAAAAAATCTACCTAAAAGGCAGCCAGATGATACAAAACTCATAAAAAGGGAGTTAAAGGGCGAAATCTCGCAGAAAATGGGAGCTAAAGGATCCCAATCTCGTAGAAAATGGGAGCTAAAGAATTCCAATCTCGAAGAAAACGGGAGCTATAGGACACAATATCGAAGAAAACGGGAGCTACAGGACACAATCCCGTAGAAAATGGGAGCTAAAGGGCACAATCTCGTAAAAAAACAGGAAATAAAGGGCCACAATCTTGTAAAAAACAGGTAAAGAGCTCAATTTCGATGAATACGGAAGCTAAAGGGCACAATCTCGTAGAAAACAGGAGCTAAAGGGCACAACGTCGTAGAAAAAAGGAGCTAAAGAGCACAATTTCGAAGAAAAATGTAGCAAAAGGGCACAATCTCGTAGAAAACGAGAGCTAATGGGCAAAATCTCGCAGAAAACGGGAGCTAAAGGTAACAATTTCGTGCAATGAGGCACGTGATGACCAAAATTTCGTTTTTTTTAAATTTCTCAATAAATAAAAGCTTAATCCTATCAGTGATTTAAGACTTTCGTTTACTTTAAGTGAGTTTTTGGGATTTTACATAGATTTCGTTTGATTTTAAAATGTTTGAAGGAGGCTGAAGCATATTGACTTATTCAAATGACCTCGAAGTTTCAAAATCCCCTCGAATTTTTCCATTTCTATTGTCTTGATTGCCCCAAAAACGTCTTCTGCATGCCAAATGATCGACGCGACAAAGGCCGAGTATTTTCTTTCCCCTCGCCAATCCAAATAAAATATATCAATTCGTCATTTATCCGGAAGTCGGGTGTGCCCCTTATTTTAATTTTATATCTGACAAGTTACACTTTAGAGGCTTATTGTGAATTCGACATTGATAAAACGAACGGCGAGGAAACAATCGCTCGAAACGTGCGGAGATAAATCAAAATGACGGATGCTGTTTATCCAAAAGTTACGTTTTTGCGCTTTTAATATTGGAAAAAGAAATCCCACAAAAATAGAAGAAAAGCTTCCTTACAGGAAAGAAGCCAAAGAAGCCAAATGATGTTTGAACAGGACTTTTATTGCTTTTTTCAATAAAATATGAATTTTTTCATTATTGCATAACGGTGTGAAAAATCTCTCTCATAAAAAAGTACGATTCATATTTTTGTTCTTAAAAATTTAGATTTTTTCTTACTCACGGTGATTAATTGGGGTGGGCCTATTGTTTTTTAGTGGGATTTCGTGCGACCGTTTAGCCGGTGTTATGTAAATGGTTTGTATAATCGATATATTTCATTACCAGGTAGAAACAACTCTTTTTTATAAAATAAAAAAATGAAAGTCTTCGCCTAACGAGGCCATACAAAACGGGATTGTCCAAATTTCTCCCTGCTATTGATTAAATAATAAACCAATCATAAGGAATATTAGGTGAAATTTTGGCAAAAATGGGACCAAAAGTAAGGCAGATATCAGACAAAAATTTAAAAGGACTGATCTCCGCAAATGTTGGGAAAAAAATGGTTGGACATTTCGTAGAAAAAGGGACCTAAAGAGCACTATCTCGTAGAAAACGGGAGCTAAAGGGCACAGCCTCGTAGAAAAAGGGAGCTAAAGGGCTCTATCTAGTAAAAAACGGGAGCTAAAGGTCACAATCTCGAAGAAAACGGGAGCTAAAGAGGACAATTTCGAAGAAAACGGGAGCTAAAGGGCACAATCCCCTCGAAAACTAAAGCTAAAGGGCACTATCTCGTAGAAAACGGGAGCTAAAGAGCACAATCTTGAAGAAAACGGGAGCTGAAGGGCACTATTTCGTAGAAAAAGGGAGCTAAAGGGCACTATCTAGTAGAAAAACGGAGCCAACGGGCACATCTCGTAAAAAACAGAAGCTAAAGGGCACAGTCTCGTAAAAACGGGAGCTAAAGAGCACAATCATGAAGAAAACGGGAGCTGAAGGTCATTATCTCGTAGAAAAAGGGAGCTAAAGGGCATTATCAAGTAAAAAACGGGAGCTAAAGGTCACAATCTCGAAGAAAATGGGAGCTAAAGAGGACAATCTCGAAGAAAACGGGAGCTAAAGGGCACAATCCCCTCGAAAACTGAAGCTAAAGGGCACTATCCCGTAGAAAACGGAAGCTAAAGAACACAATCTTGAAGAAAACGGGAGCTGAAGGGCACTATTTCGTAGAAAAAAAGGGAGCTAAAGGGCACTATCTAGTAAAAAACGGGAGCTAAAGGTCACAATCTCGAAGAAAACGGGAGCTAAAGAGCACAATCTCGAAGAAAACAGGAGCTAAAGGGCACAATCCCCTCGAAAACTGAAGCTAAAGGGCACTATCTCGTAGAAAACGGGAGCTAAAGGGCACTATCTCGTAGAAAACGGGAGCTAAAGGGCACTATCTCGTAGAAAACGGGAGCTAAAGGGCACTATCTCGTAGAAAACGGGAGCTAAAGGGCACAGTCTCGTAGAAAACGGGATCTAAAGAGCACAATCATGAAGAAAACGGGAGCTGAAGGGCACTATCTCGTAGAAAAAGGGAGCTAAAGGGCACTGTCTCGTAGAAAACAGGAGCTAAAGGGCACTATCTAGTAAAAAACGGGAGCTAAAGAGCACAATCTCGAAGAAAACGGGAGCTAAAGGGCACAATCCCCTCGAAAACTAAAGCTAAAGGGCACTATCTCGTAGAAAACGGGAGCTGAAGGGCACTATTTCGTTGAAAAAAGGGAGCTAATGGGCACTATCTAGTAGAAAAGGGGAGCTAACGGGCACTATCTCGTAGAAAACGGGAGCTAAAGAGCACAATCTCGAAGAAAACGGGAGCTTCTATAAGGAAGTAAAAAATAAAAAATCTGGACTCCGATGACGTCATGCTCCCCCACTCCTACATTGTAAAGTACAACGTATGATTCGCGTCGAGAAGACCCATTTTGAAAATCCGTCGAGGGATTTTTTTTTTTGCCCACAGGAAATTAATCATTCGACGTTGTGAGTGATTATTGATTTTTACCTTTTGTCCATAGACAGGATGAAAAATGGCGATCTAATTTTTAAGAGGCTCATCTCAATTTTGGTTTCAGGAAGTTAAAAATGATTTAATTTTTATGAATTGGGAGTTGTCGGAGGATATAAAGAAAAATCGACCAATTTCATAGTTAAGGAGAAAATTGGACGATTAATTACTGTAAAAGTAAAATGCATTCGAAGGTTAACAAAGGTTAAATACAATAAAAGTTGAGTAATTGTTGAAAAAAGAGAATTTAAACAATCGTAGGAAGGGTTTCCTGTTGCCTTTTCCACCTCTGAAAAGGCGTCCATTGTAATTTCAAGACTATTAAACCTGGATTGTTTAATTAAGGGTTTCGTAAGTGGAGCAGAAACGACTCTTTTGGTTTTAAAAACGGCGTAAGAAGTCCGCAAGGATGGAATTAGCCAGATTTTTTTTCTTGGGGTGTAAAAATAGAGCGCCCATTCATGCAAATGTTAACGACGGAGTGAAAATACACAAAATAAAGACGCAAAAATGACGGAAAAAACTTCCGGAAAAAATGTCGATGAACTGATGGTCCAAAATATTGATAAATTCCAATTTTTTAACTCCATTAAATCGAGAAGATAGTTTAGGCTTTCTTATGATATGCTGAGGCGTTACCCTACGGGGTCTAGGAGACCCTTGAAAAATCCGTCCTTTGAGGATATCACAATTTCGAGTGTGTACGTGTCGACATAATGCGGTTCATCATAATGCATTAGACCATAAAAAAAAACACCATAAAAAACCTGCAAAACAACATAAAGAAAATAGTCGAAAACATTCACCATATGGCATTTGAACATTATACATCTCACCATAAAAAAGAGATTTAACACTAACTTGTCGTTTCACCATAAAACTTTTTATGTCGTTTGAGCATATCTCACCATAAACCATGGACAGCCAAACAGCAAGCCTATTTTCGCCGTTTAAAACGTGATTATGGCGAAACGACAAAAACCTTAAAACTTGACAGTTCACCATAATGCAATTCGCACATCCTCGCGAGAGGAAAAAAATTAACCCCCTTGTGTCATAAAACGAGCTAATCCCATTGGCTCCTGCTTGCTTTTCCTAGTTTATGGTGAGATGATTTATGTTGAAATACATTATGGTGAACAGTCAAGTTTTAAGGTTAGTCGTTTCACCATAGTCGCGTTTTAAACGTAGACTTGCTCTTTCGCTGTCCCAAGTTTATGGTGAGATGCTTTATGCCCAAACGACTGAAACAGTTTTATGGCGAAACCACAAGTTTAAAGAGAGGCTTTTATGATGAGAAGCGTTATGGTGACTTGCAGTTTTTTTATGTAGTTTATGGTGAGATGATTTATGTTGAAATGCATTATACTCAAAAATTTTGAAATTTGAGAGGTTTATTTCAATTGCATTATGCCAAAATGCATTCTGGTGAACAAAGATTTTTTACGTCGAAATGTAGATTTTTATGTTCAACTGCTTTAGGGTAAAGTGTTGAATGGTGTTCTCCCACGATTTCGAAAGGCGTTGACATTACGCAGCCGCAAGTCGAAAAACGTCCTTAAAGGGTATAACAATAATCTTCTGATAAGCTGAGAATATTGGCCCTTCAACCCTTCAAAAAACGTCCCTCAAGGGTATCAAAATAATACTCTTGATAAGTTCAGAAGTCGCCAAAATTTGTTATTTGAAAATTGGGGTTGATTCTAAGCGATTTATGTCCCTGGATTGGTGTCAGACGACCCAATCGATACCGTCCGAACAAACAACCCCTCCGTTGACGAGAGGACCCTTCAAATGCCATTTCCCTCAACCTTCATTTGACAAGTCTAACCCCGGAAAATGTGTCTCATTCACTCCAATTTGGATTATTCAAAAACCTCCCTTAATTCCTAGTTTTCTCCCAACCATGAAACCCCACCCTCGACTCTATTCATATTCATGAGATTCCCTCATCCCTAAAACGCTTAATCATTGATTTTAAAGGGGTTGGGGGAAAAAAAATTCAGAGAAATCATCAGCTGTTACCGTATAAGTCACCCTTTTAAAATATAGCGGTGAAGCACGCATTCGTGATAAGAAGATACCCTGGGGGTAATTTAATTAGCGAATTTTCCGTCGAAAAAGGAATTGGCTCGTTGAAGACAAAACGAGAGCAAGTGGAAATGACAATTTGAACGTTATAAAGTACTCGGGGCACGTGCCTATTTTAGTTTTTTAACCAGTGTCAAATCTAAATTGCGTTATGACTTCCTAGAGGGGACTAAAAGGCTATTTTTACAAGCATAATGTTTTTTAAAGAAGTTATTAGGATACTCTCCACGTCGGGTTTTTCGGGAAGGGTCTTCCAGACCCCGAAGGGTCAAATTGAATATTATAATATAAAAAAAAAAATAAATAAATAAATATCAATGTCAATCCCTTTTAGGAGCATTTTATTGACATTAGGCTTTACGTCCAACTACCTAATTTTAAGGTGTCGTGGACGGCGCGTGTTTCCATTGATATTTACATTTTCGAGATAAATAATCCCGGGCCCCCCAGAGAATTAGAACCCATGTAAGGATTAGAATTTCTGCACCGGAGTCTTTCACGCTACACACCGAGCTACCGAGGGCCCCCCAAATTGAATATTGATCTTTACCGATCTAAACTTTGTCTGTGGTGCCGGCCGGCCGTAGCATTTTTTTTTCGGAACACTTTAGAGCCACAGTTTTCATCCGATTTTCACCAAATTTTCACACAAATTGCCGGTGAATAAGAATATAACGAGGGCAATTTTTGAATTTCGAGAAAATGGCGGAGATAAGTCTTTTTAAAGTTTTAATATGTAACTGGACCGTTGTTCCGATTTTCACCAAATAGTAGCGTTAGTTCTAACACTGGCTATCTCGTTTTTGATCAATTTTGAGTGTGGCATTGTTTCTGATGGTAATTTTTGTGGAGAATCTAATTCCGTTGGTAGTGTAACCCTATTACCAACAGAAAACGCGTAGTTCACGATTTAGCCAACAGGTGATTGATTCAAATGAGAAATTAATCCGTATTTTTGCTCTCCTGAAAACCTAGGAAAAATGAGATATCCGGTGTTAGAACTAACGCGACGAAATACTCCTTATATTTTTTAAGAATTTTCGGTGTAATAAAAAAAATTTTTTTTTTTTAGTAGGGAGAAATTTGATACTTTCACCCGTTACGAAAAGGGCCTCCCTTGGGCAAAAATCGCAATATTTCTACCTTGATACAAAAAAAAATTAGAAAAAAAAACCTTCTTAAACTTAAAAGACCTCCTTAAACTTCCCCTCCCTTTTACTTCCCCCTCCTTCAACTTCCCCTCCTTTATACTTCTCCCTCATTTATACTTCCCCCTCCTTTATACTTCCCCCTCCTATATTGTTCCTTCTCTTTAAAAAAGCTCCAGACTAGTATTTTACAACGAAAAAGAGATAAATAAAACTCTCCCAAAATTCATGGAGGGTTTTACAATAAATTCTTTTTAGGGAAGTTAAAAAAAAGAAGAATTCCTCATGAATTTATGTATTAAATGCATTAATTGACGTGCGTATAAATTAATTTTTATTTGTTCGGTGGATTACGAAATCTAACCTAGATTTTTTTTTTTCAATTTTTTCACAACGAGGGAAAAAGCTTTTTTTTGATAAATTACTTTCCGCTTCCGACCTTTTGTGAAAAGTGACGGTGTGGACGAAAAAAAAAAGGGGGAGGCGAGAATAGCCCTTATCAATCCTGAGAATAAATGCGGATGGTGTTTCCCCAGATGGTGATTTTCTCACAAGAAACTACTTTAAGAAAAATATTGTTTACTAAATGACTAGTTTGCATACAACACTTGAAGCTAAGGCCTTCCGTTGGTCGTGAGTTGAAAGTCATACGCGGTAGGCGTAAGTGGTACGGATTTCTGAATAAATTTGCATTAATGACAATTCAATTTTTTAATGAACTAATTTGAAATTTTGAAAGGGCCCAAGTTATCCATAAAACGAAGAACAACGAATTTTTTTGTAAGACGTGAAATTATCTAATTTTCAGTTCGTAAACCTGAAATAATTGGTCCGGCCTTGGAGATTTCCCTTCAATCCGTACCCACAATGCACTATTATACGTTAACCTCCTCAAAAAGGAAGTTATTGTGATACCCTCCAAAGAAGAGTTCGAAAATTGCTTGTTTGTTTACAAGATTGTTAATTTATTTTCGAAATTTCAATTTGAAAGTCACGAAATTTAGTATTTTAGGGCTCACACTTCAATTAGGAACTGGGACATTAAGTTGTTCAAATGAGGATTTATGGGACAGAAAATCGAGAAAAACTCCCCTGAACCTAGTAAAATGGGGTATGTCGAAAAATCGAGGGTAGTTTGTACAATAAAACCCCATTTTACGAAATTATTGTCCTGTTCCCTCGATTTTTCGGCAAAGAAAAACTTTTTGTCCCAATAAAGCGGAGCAATGGTCAGTCTTTTTGCCAAAACGCCTTTTAGGTAGATTTCTTTTCTTCGAAATCTCGGACGAGTTCGTTAACTGCTGAAATCGGCCGACAGGTTCTGGTACTTTGCTAAGGTGCCTTTTAGCTCCTATTTTCTACGATATTTTGACCTTTAGCTCCTTTTTTCTCCGAGATTGTGCCTATTAGCTTCCGTTTTCTACAAATTTGGGGCCCTTTAGCTCCCATTTTCTTCGAGATTGCGCCCTTTAGCTTCCGTTTTCTACAAAATTGGGGCCCTTTAGCTCCCATTTTCTTCGAGATTGCGCCCTTTAGCTCCCTTTTTGTACGAGAGTGCGCCCTTTAGCTCCCACTTTCTCTTAGGCCCTAAGCAAAGTACCAGAAAGTATCGGCCGATTTCAGCCGTCTTTTTGGCCAAAGCGCCTTTTAGGTAAATTTCTTTTCTTCGAAATCTCGGACGAGTTCGGTAACGGCTGAAATCGGCCGACAGGTTCTGGTACTATGCATTAGGTGCCTTTTAGCTCCTATTTTCTACGATATTTTGCCCTTTAGCTCCTATTTTTTCCGAGATTGTGCCCTTTAGCTTCCATTTTCTACGAGATTGGGGCCCTTTAGCTCCCATTTTCTACGAGATTGAGGCCCTCTATCTTACATTATCTACGAGATTGTGCCTTATAGCTCCTATTTTCTACGATATTTTGTCCTTTAGCTCCTATGTTCTCCGAGATTGTGCCCATTAGCTCCCTTTTTGTACGAGAGTGCGCCCTTTAGCTCCCATTTTCTTAGCGCCTTTTAGGTAAATATCTTTTCTTCGAAATTTCGGACGAGTTCGTTAACGGCTAAAATCGGCCAACAGGTTCTGGTATTTTGCTTAGGTGCCTTTTAGCTCCTATTTTCTACGATATTGGGGCCCTCTGTCTTCCATTATCTACGAGATTTGGGCCCTTCAGCTCCTATTTTCTTCGAGATTGAGCCTTTGTGCTTTTTGGCTTCCGATTTCTACGAGATTGTGCTCTTCAGCTCCCCTGTTCATTTTACCCATTTCACCTATTTTTAAGGCCTCCTATTTTACTTCACTTATAGACCAGGTTGGCAACACTGTTTACCTATTTTTTAAGGCCTCCTATTTTACTTCACTTATCGACCAGGTTGGCAACACTGTTTACCTATTTTTATGGCCTCCTATTTTACTTCACTTTTCGACCAGGTTGGCAACACTGTTTCAGGTCAATAATCCATGATAAAAAGGCTTGAAAAGAAAAATACAGACCATTTAAACAGGAAGGAAGTAACAAATTTCGTCTTTTTAATTAAAAATGTCACACCGTAAATAAAACAAGAAAAAAAAGCATTCAATTTTAGTCAAAGGGGTTTTTTTAAATTAAATGTTGTAGATGTTCAAGGTTTTAAATTATTCATATCTTTTGTACTGGACCCCTTTGATGTGAATATTTCACGAGATGCGTTTTGTAATAATTTCGAAATGCTAAAAGACGCAGTTTTATTTCTCGCGATAAATAAAAACGAAATACACATGTCGACAACGTCGAAATGACACTTTTCTGATTTTGAGGGGGTCGACGAAAAAAAGCGGAGGCGCCTCGAGGGTGTAAATAACGCTCGAGAAAGGATCCTTAAACTTGGCATTGGGACGAAAATGAGTGCCAAGAGTTTGTAAAAATAGAAAATGGGTATTTCTTCGCCGATTCATAGTCCAACAGATTTTGTTTACAGGTGACTGGGCCAATTTCATTGATTGTGAAAGTGTTTTCTTTTAAAGGGCGTGGCTTTTTTAAAAGCCTTTCAACGGCATATGTGCTGATCGACCCTTCAAATATTTTTTTCGGGAATTTATTCTTCGGTTTTCCTAAAAGGTCATGGGGTAGACTCAGAAAAATAGATGACGTCAGACCCCGGGGGCATTATTGACTAATGTTTCACGGTTGTGCCAAAATAGGGGAGTCCTCCCTAATGTCTGCTAAACATCTGGAACGTGATCCACTGGACTAATTTTCAAGCTTTAAATTTTTTTTTCTCTTATGACTTTCAGAAATTTATCTTCCCTTATGATGGATGGAAATGTCACTTTGAGAAACTAAATTAAAGCATCACGCGATGTCCCTCTTTGAATGCAAATTTAACGGGTGTGGCTACGGAGGGTTAAAGTAGGGGTGTAAAGACAAATTTTTATATTTATGTTCTGAAATAAAATCAATAATGTTTATTGATGCCATTAGTTCGGTGGATTCTTGCTTTTTTTCCCCTTGTTTCCTCAATAGGGGAACGAACAGCCCATTTCCGCATGGAATGAACATCTTTTTATACTAACGTCCCACTTAAAAGTACTAGTTTGAAGAGCATCCAACGAAAACTTCCTTAAAGAGAAGGAAAAAAGGGGAAAGAAAAAAGGGGGGAGTATAACGGAAGGGGAAGTAAAACGGACAGGGAAGTATAAGGGAGGGGAAATACAGCGGAGGGGGAAGTATAAAGAAAGGAAGTAAAACGGAGGGGGAAGTATAAAGAAAGGAAGTAAATGGAGGGAGAAGTATAAACTAGGGGATGTGTAACGGAGGGGATGTATAATAGAGCAGTATAAGTACATCGGACGGGAAGTATAGCGGACGGGAAGTATAACGAGGGGAAAGTATAACGTAGGGGAAAGAATAAAGGTGGGGAAGTAAAACGGAGGGGGAAGTATAAAGAAAGGAAGTAAAACGGAGGGGGAGTATAAAGAAAGGAAGTAAAATGGAGGGAGAAGTATAAACTAGGGGAAGTATAACGGAGGGGATGTATAATAGAGGGGTATAAGTACATCGGAGGGGAAGTATAGCGGACGGGAAGTATAACGAGGGGAAAGTATAACGTAGGGGAAAGAATAAAGGTGGGGAAGTAAAACGGAGGGGGAAGTATAAAGAAAGGAAGTAAAACGGAGGGGGAGTATAAAGAAAGGAAGTAAAATGGAGGGAGAAGTATAAACTAGGGGAAGTATAACGGAGGGGATGTATAATAGAGGGGTATAAGTACATCGGAGGGGAAGTATAGCGGACGGGAAGTATAACGAGGGGAAAGTATAACGTAGGGGAAAGAATAAAGGTGGGGAAGTAAAACGGAGGGGGAAGTATAAAGAAAGGAAGTAAAACGGAGGGGGAAGTATAAAGAAAGGAAGTAAAACGGAGGGGGAAGTATAAAGAAAGGGAGTAAAACGGAGGGGGAAGTATAAAGAAAGGGAGTAAAACTGAGGGGGAAGTATAAAGAAAGGGAGTAAAACGGAGGGGAAGTATAAAGAAAGGGAGTAAAACGGAGGGGGAAGTATAAAGAAAGGAAGTAAAACGGAGGGGAAAGTATAAAGAAAGGAAGTAAAACGGAGGGGGAAGTATAAAGAAAGGAAGTATAAAGAAAGGAAGTAAAACGGAGGGGGAAGTATAAAGAAAGGAAGTAAAACGGAGGGGAAGTATAAAGAAAGGAAGTAAAACGGAGGGGGTAGTATAAAGAAAGGAAGTAAAATGGAGGGAGAAGTATAAAGGAGGGGAAGTATAACGGAGGGGATGTATAATAAAGGGGTATAAGTACATCGGAGGGGAAGTATGGCGGACGGGAAGTATAGCGAGGGGAAAGTATAACGGAGGGCGAAGTATAAAGGTGGGGAAGTACAACGGAGGGTAAGTATAAAAAAGAGGAAGTATAACGGAGGGGAATTTAATTTTCAAAAATTTTTTTGAGAATCATGGTAGAAATAATGGGATTTTGCCCGAGGGAACTACTAAAAAACAAAAACCAAAATTTTTTACACTAAAAATTCGTAAAAAATTCAAGGAGTATTTTGTGAAAATTTGGTTAAAAACGGGCCAACGGTTCGGCAGCAGCGCATTTTTTAAAATTTCAAACACACTAATCTCCGCCATTTTTTCGAAATTCAAAAATCGCCCTCTTTACATTTTTGTTCTCCGACTAAGGAAGAATTTGTGAAAATTTTGTTGAAAAACTGTGGCCGTGAAGTGTTCCGGAATAAAATGCTACGGCCGGCCGGCACCACAGACAAAGTTGAGATCGGTAAAGATCAATACATATTCCATTTGACCCTTCCCCAAAAACCCGACGTGGAGGGTATCACAATAACTTCTTTAAGGAAGTTAAAACGTATCTGAACCCCCCAAACAGATCTTCAACAGCCTTTCGTAAATACTTTTTGGCCCACAAACCCCCACCACTATTAGACGTTTTCTTCGGATTTTTAGCCAAAAAAAAACGCCATTTGGCCGACTTAAACCTTGCCTGCTGTATAGAGCAAAAGGCTGAAGATCAATTTGAAATGATAACATAGGAAGTTATTAAGACATCTTAAAATCTCGATATGAAAAAGATGATTCGCAAATGATAGAGGGTCAACATGAGGTCATGAGTGAGCAATAACTGTTCCATTTGACCCCTCGCTAAATGGACGTCGAAAATCCATAAATTATCTGTTAGAATTGATCTCAAGAGGTTTTATAAGGACTCTTGATATTAATAAAGAAAGTTAGATTATAAATTTTCGGTGGCAAAGTGGATTAAACTTTGTTGCGACAGTTTTTATAATTTATGAGCAGTTCTTTATTAGCTCGATTTTGCTTTATAGTAAAGTGTCCTACCTTTAGCATGGCGTCCTCCCGCGCCTCCAAGTTTTCTTCGTAGGTGAGTGGTCTGCGCATCGGACTCCCGCCATGAAAGCGCTCTTTTCTCTGAAAAAAGTTTTGTCTTAAAGCTAGTATTTGGAAAAATGTGGAAATCATGGTATTTTAAATAAATGAATTGGAGGAGAAGTCAAATAAATCTTGCCGAGTAACGTAAGAGTGGCGTAATCTACTCCCACGTGTATTTAAAACGCAGAATGAGTCATAGCTTTTACTTTTTTTTTGCCGGCCTCTTTTAAATTGAATCCTTTGAAGGTTATCGAATCTGTTTTCTTTCCAGGAGTGAGTGATGTGAGGCGATGCTTTCGTACATGGTGCCGACAGTGGAGGAGAAACCTCCGCCGGTGCCGAAGAATCTTCAGCTCGAGCTCGACGATTCGGCCCCGCTCACGAACGGACATCCGAAGCGTATAATCAAAACTCAAAGTAAGACGTCGACTATTTCGGCCGAAAGTAGCGCGAGTAGCATCAGTTCGGTTCTCAGCGAAGTCCCAGGGACTCACAACCAGACGCCCTCCGAAAAACCGAAGCACAAACTCATCACGAATGGTGCCGCCAAACATCCGACTCTCAAAAGGTCAGAAAACTTTCTTCAACTAAAACTGACGCCACCACCTTCCCCATTTTATAATTTCGGTTTTTTGGGCGAAAAACTCGTTTTTGGCGTATTTTAGGGCGTTTGCCTTCGCCGAGGGATTCCTTTTTAAACGGATTCCCTGTCGTTTTCTTCGTTATTTTGGCTTGAGAACACCCTAAAGCAGTTGATCATAAATCTGCATTTCGGCATAAAAAAATCAATGCGTTTCGGCACAATGCAATTGAACATAAAGCTCTCAAAAGTTCAAAAATTTTAGCATATGCATTTAGCATAAAGAGCTTCGCCATAAACGACTTTTTCAATAAATGCAAGTCGACATAAAAAAAGTGCAAGTCACCATAACGCTTCTCACCATAAAAGGCTCTCTTTAAAACTTGTAATTTCGCATAAAACTGTGTCTGTCGTTCGGGCATAATGCATCTCACCATAAACTAGGGACAGCCAAAGAGAATCTATTTTCGCGCGATTATGGCTAATGACAAAACCTTAAAACTTGACAGTTCACCATAATGCAATTCAACATAAATCACTCACCATAAACTAGGAAAAGCAAGCAGGCAGCAAATGGGATCGGCTCGTTTGACACAATGGGGTTAATTTTTTTCCTCTCGCGAGGATGTGCGAATTTATGGTGAACTGACAAGTTTTAAGGTTTTTTGTCGTTTCGCCATAATCGCGCGAAAATAGGCTTGTCTTTGGCTGTCCCAGGTTTATGGTGAGATGTATTATGCCCAAACGACAGAAACAGTTTTATGCCGAAACGACAATGTTAAATCTCTTATTGGTAGATTATTGTTCAAATGCATTATGGTGAACGTTTTCGACTATTTTCTTTATGTTGAGTTGCAGATTTTTTATGGTCTTCTGCTATTTTATGGTCAAATGCATTATGGCGAGCCGCATTATGTCGATATTTTGGCCATAAATCTGAGGCGTAAATTTAAAAATTTCCCCATCTCACGAGACAAATTTGGCTTGTTTGTCACCGTTTCTGAAATAGAAAACCGCAAATTTCAAGGTAAAAAAATTTAAACTTTTCCCCCAACCTCTTCTTGACATAAACGTCTAATTTTTTTTCCCCTCACATGTGCGCCATCTCAGGGGCATTGTCCAAGATATTTTTAAATATCGTAGGGGGAGAAGATTTTAGTTTCTACATTTAAAAAAGAAAAAAAATCTTGCAATTTTTACAACGTAATAAACCGTGTAATCTATTTATGTTAAAATCCGACTAACTTTATTGCGTTAAAAAACTCATCTTCTAAATTAGCAAGAAAGATTTACAACTTGAGGTCCCTTCTCCGGATGTTATAAATTTTAAATGAAACAAATTTGAACTCTAATGGTTTTTGCTGTCAAAACATGCCCCAGATTTTGGAAAAATCACCGTCAATTTTTAACTGGTTTTCCCAGAAGAGGGAGACTTTTTTTAAAGAAAAAGGTTGCGATGGAAGGAATAGCTCACCTGACGAGGCTTTTTAAGCCGAAACGTGTCGTGAGATACCCGTTATCACACGTTCTTCCTCTATTATTGGTTAATTGTTTGATAAAAAAGGAAATTGTTTAAAGTTTTCTTAGATAAAAAGTAGTTTCGGATGGAATCCTAAGTTGTAAACAACGTATCTGGATCTGGGCCAAAGTTGTGCTTTATTAGCTTCCGCAGAGAAAGGAAAAGAAATTTTCATTTTTTTTAATCTAGATTCAGGTCAACGGAAAAACAAACTTTTCTAAAAAACTTGACTTTTTTCCCCTTCATTTCAAACAAATCGATTTTGAGGATTTAGATAGCTTATTTATAAAGGTTGAGTTAAGCCAATGCCCCCTTTGGTTTCCGGGTGAAACATTCTAAACAGAGCCTATTTTATGATTCCCAATAAAAAACGTAAAAAAAAATCACAAAAAAAGAAATATCCTGTTTTTTTAAGTGGTTTTAAACCTTTGATGAGGATTTATGAGTGGAAAATTCATGTTTGGACTTGTTAAGTTCGTCATAGCAGTTGTGCCAACTGAATGACCTTGATTGTTTAGAGGGTTAAGATTTATGCTCAAAAAATCTAACAAAAAGAAAAATTAATAAGCTCAAATCCTAAACAGAGGCAATTTTATGATTTCCAATTTAAAAAAACACAAAAAAAGGAAATTCTGGTTTATTTTTTAGGTGGTTTTCCACCTTTGATGAGGATTTATGAGTGGAAAATTCATGTTTGGACTTCTTACGTCATAGCAGTTGTGCCAACCGAATGACCTTGATTGTTTAGAGTTTTAAGATTTATGCTCAAATAAAACTAACCGAGAGAAAAATTAATAAGCTCAAATAAAATCCTAAACAGAGCCTATTTTTATGATTTCCAATTTAAAAAAAATGTAAAAAAAAATCGCAAAAAAGAAAATTCCTGTTTTTTGTTAAGTGGTTGTTGAAGCCAGAGTCGGCATTTTTAAATTCAAATTATTATAAAAAAAAAAAAGGATTAAACTGTAGAAATATGTAAAATGTTTTGAAAAAATACGCAAATCGTTCCTTAAAGACTATTGTATCGGCATAAACAAAAGTGCCCTTCGGACCAACAGCGTCTGTTCAACGGGGACAATGAGTCAGTGTTAAACGATTAGTACAAGAGAGAGGACGTTATCTATGTGATTAGTTTTAGTTGTTTTTTCGAGAGACATTTGTCCGTAAGTCGTGACGGTTAATTGTGAGGCTTCATGAGGTTTACCGGTCAGTATATAACCGTCTGCAATCGTACCATTCGAGTCTACGTGTCCAGTGAAGATTCCCGTTTGCATCGTCCGTCGTCAGTGGTACCACTCACCGCATCAGCTGGTTCTTCGTTCGAATTCGACCGCCAAAGTTTGAATTACGTCAGTCGTCACGTCACAAGTCATCTCCGAGGTCCTCTGTCTTTCCAAGGTAGTCAATATTATTTATCCAATAATTCCTTGGTTTTGTTAATGGGCTACTTGTCATGTTCATCTATTAAACGACGTTTACTATAATCCTTTGTTTATATAGCCCTTTAAATTGCTCTTTAAGTTGTTGTTTTCGTTCCGACCATTAAACCTGTTTAAATTACAACTTCTTTATTTTCGTCTTTTACCTAAATTGCTCCAGATTTAGATTTTAGGTAATTTTGAGAATTTCGTTAAATTTTTGGCACGGATTTGTGGTTAAAATTATTGAGCTGCCTCCGGCCAAATCATTGGTCCTCCGGGGTCGGATTTTTATTCCGGCAAGTTCCTCAGATTACCCATCAATCTAGAGCAATTAATGATAAGATTATTTGAGCGATTTAATTTGTTTATTTATTTATCGGGTCATTCTACCCTATGTTACTTTATTTTCTTTGTGATTATTTCGAGTTTTCTTTTGTGTTTATTTCGTACAGTTTTGTTAACTGCCCAATTTTAGCCTAATCCGTCTAATATTTGATTGGATATTCTTACGAGATTTACACCTTTGTTGTTAAGTTTTACTTCGGGTTTCAACATACACCCATTTTCTTTGATATAGCTTTTGCTTCTTTAGTTTTCCCCCTGTCCACACATTACGTCCCTGACCCTTAACGACTTCCGAAATGGATTTTACACCAACGCAGCGAATACAATTTACAAAAAAGAAGTTCCATCAAGCCGTAGAGGATATATTAAAAATTTATGAGTTGGGCAAAACTTTAACAAACGATCCGTCGGGGTTACCAGCCTTCCAGGCCCGAGAAGCTAATCTCGACCGACTGTATGAATCTGCTATGCGCCATTATGAGACGCTACTGGAGTTAAGCGTCGTTGATGCTGATAAAGAATTACCTTCAGACTCCGATAAGTCTAACTACGACACTCTGCAAAGATGCTTCTACCGAATAAAGGAAATTGCTATATCTTATCATTCACCTCCAGCCCACCAAAGCTCACAAGCATCACATCTATTAAACACATCGCTGTCATCCTCACGTGTTCGTCTGCCAAAAATAATCCTTCCCGAGTTTTCAGGAAAATTTCCGGATTGGCCTTTCTTTCGGGACACCTACCAATCCCTCATCCATCAGGATCCCACCTTGTCCAACATCGAGAAGTTCCACTACCTCACTAGCCGATTGAAAGGACCCGCTCTAGACGCCGTAAAAAGCATCACCATTGCGGAAGAAAATTATGAGCAGGCTTGGAGAACCCTAACTAGAATATTCGACAGCAAACGACGACTGGCCTCCTCTTACCTGCAAAACCTAATTGCGTTTCCACCCCTCAAAGGCAAACCAACTTCGGCATCCCTCTCTGGCTTCTTGAACCATGTTGCGGAGAGTGTTTCCGCATTCAACACTCTGAAAATTCCGAAACCAAGCGAATTCATACTTTTCGAACTGGCGATTCGGGGGTTAGACCCCATCACCCGGGAAGCCTTTGAACTTGCGCACACCTCCACCGAGTTCCCTACATTTGCCGAACTAGAACGATTTGTGGAACAGAGATGCGCTGCGTTATCTATGATCGTGGACCACAACGACAGCCAGATTTCTACCCCGGGTCCCAAAGGAAAGGTCCCTAGACCGGTGGCCTTGTTCGCAGATCAGAGCGCGGGGAACGATGCCGGCTCGCAGGAGGAGGACGATGCCGCCCGGGCCTCGCCGAAACGGTCAACCTTGTCTTGCCCTTTATGCGCGCAAACTCATAGGATGAAGGAATGCAATGCGTTCAAAAACCTCACGACGGAAGAACGCTCCGCGGCAGTCAAATCGTGGCAAGGGTGCTATAACTGTTTGCTTCCGGGCCACCGGAGTCAACAATGTCGGTCTCCTTTCTGTTGTCAAGTATGCCGTCGGAGACATCACACGTTGCTTCATCATGACACCCCGACAGATCCTACGAAAGACTCTTCACAAAAGGCGCCCTCACAAACTACGTCTCCAATTGTAAAACCGTCCCAACCCCCCTCCGGTTCAGCTCTCACCGGTCTCGCCTCCCACACACCTCAGGTATTACTCGGCACTGCCCAAGCTCTAATACTAAATTCATCAGGAAAACGCTCAAAGATTCGAATTGTTATTGATTCTGGAAGTCAATTTTCGTTTATCACCGCCGCATGTGTTAAGAGGCTAGGATTACGCCCAACACCGTTCCGCCAAACCATCGTAGGGATAGGTCAATCGACACTTAAAGGCGCAGTTGGTCGTACAGCATGCCACCTCTCGTCGCCGAAGGACGCAGAATCTCAGATATCCACCAACGCCATTGTGGTTTCCACCATCGCTCCTCTCCTTCCCCAAACTGAGGTTCCCGATGATATCCGCGATACTTTCAAGAAGTCGCATTTTGAATTAGCCGATCCCGACTTCTGGTATCCAAACGAGGTTGAATTTTTACTAGGAGCTGACTTGTTTGGATCTGTATTGTGTCCTACTCAAACTTGCCAACCTAACGTTCAGCGACCATACGCGTTGTCTACTATCTTCGGGTCCGTCATCATGGGACCACTATCCAATTCCTCTAACGACCAACCTTCTACTGCCCCCGGCTTGACCTTTTTCATAAGTCTGGACTCAATACTTAAGCGTTTTTGGGAGTTAGAGGAGCCTCTCTCCAAACCGTCGCCACATTCACTCGAAGAGGAGATGTGTGAACAACACTTCGTTAAGACCCATTATCGAACCTCATCTGGTAGATATGTAGTATCGCTGCCCTTCAAGACTAAACCGAACTTAGGACCATCTCGGACACAATCTCTTAATCGCCTACTTCATCTAGAAAGAAAGCTTCTACGATCGCCTTCATTAAAAGAGCAATATTCTTCCTTCATGCGAGAGTATATTGACTTGGATCATATGTCCCAGACAACTAACCCTGGGAAGTTCGTCATTCCACACCACGCAGTCGTAAAGGATTCTCGCAAGTTACGCGTCGTTTTCGACGGATCCGCACAAACATGCACAGGCTCGCTCAACGAGCAACTTCACCGTGGACCCAAGCTGCAAAAGGACATAGGTGTCATCATGTTAAAATTCAGGATGTACCCAATCGTTTTCACCGCCGACATCGTTAAGATGTACCGCCAGATTCTAGTAGACCCAGCGGATCGCCCATACCAACATATTCTGTGGAGGGAAAACGTCGAAGATACAATTCAAGAATACGAGCTCAACACGGTCACTTATGGGTTAACCGCATCTCCTTTTTTAGCATTACGCGTAATTCAACAGCTCGTTCTGGATGAGGGCGAACCGTTTCCCTTAGCATCCAACGTGTTATTATCTGATATCTATGTCGACGACATCGTCACCGGCGCATCGTCCGTCCAAGAAGCCCTCACGCTGCAACGAGAATTAATACAATTATTGGAAAAGGGAGAACTTCGTTTAAGTAAATGGTCGACCAATCACCCACCTCTTTTGGAGTCCATCGAAGGCGCAGCAAATCATATGGTGACGTTCGACTCTGAAAAGGATGCACAAATAAAGGTACTCGGTATCCAATGGGATTCCAAATCCGATGTCTTCCGCTACAAAACGACTCCTCCCGCATTACACGAACCAATTTCGAAAAGAGTTATTCTATCCACAATCGCTCGCATCTACGATCCCTTAGGCTATTTAGCACCCTTAATATTTTACGCTAAAAGGATCCTCCAAGCGACATGGAGCGCAGGTATTGGCTGGGACGATTTAGTCCCTAATAGCATAGCGGACGCATGGACACAATTCGTTACAGGCCTCCCTAAAATACACGCTCTCAGCATTGGCCGTCATTTGGAACACTCTGAAGAAGCCAATTTCACCATCGTCGGATTTTGTGATGCTTCGGAGAAGGGCTATTGCGCGGTAATCTATTTGCGACGACTACTAAGCTCCGGAAAGTACAAATGTGACGTGCTTAAGGCCAAAACCAAACTAGCCCCGCTTAAGACGATATGCATCCCACGGCTTGAATTATGCGCCGCGCTGCTACTCACCCAGCTCTATGTGTCAATTGCTGAATTCCGCCGACAGCTGCCTTCGTATGATACATTCTTTTTTTCTGACTCGACCGTGGTCCTCCATTGGCTCAGGACTTCACCTCATCTTCTCAAGACCTTCGTCGCTAATCGCGTTACAGATATCTTAAGCAATACCCAACCCGAATGGTGGAGTCATGTTACGTCATCAGACAATGCTGCAGATTGCGGCTCACGCGGGTTGCTACCCCAGGAATTGGTCGTCAATCAATTATGGTGGCATGGTCCAAAATGGTTAACACTTTCTAAGTCGGACTGGCCACATTCCCCGCTACCGGAGCCACCCACGAAGTTACCCGAATCAAAAGAAGCGTCTTCAGTCACTTTGGCCGCCACAACGTTGTCCGAAAATCCGATCTTACAGCTAACCGACGGTATATCAAGCTATAGTCGACTCATACGAGTCACAGCATACGTCTTACGATTCTTCCACAACATCCACCGTCGTAAACTCACCCGTAGAATCGGGCCGATTACTGCCAAGGAGTTCCGGGATGCTAACCTGACATACATCCGTGTCCTGCAGAACGTATATTACGCGAAACCAACCGATCACCGGCATTTGTTCCAGTCACTAAACGTGTTCAAGCATGAAGATGGACTTCTCAGGGTGGGCGGTCGCCTGACCAATTCCGATTTACCCTTTACCCAAAAGCATCCGATATTATTGCCAAAGCGGTGTCCCTTCAACAACTTACTGATCGACTATCATCATCGGCTTCACCTGCACGTAGGTCCAGCTACCCTGCAAGCTATTCTCGCCAGAATATATTGGATCCCGTCATCACGTAACCTAATACGAGAGAGAAAATTCAAATGTGCTCCGTGTTTCAAGCTGTCTAAACAACCTCAGCCGCCCTACATGGGCGATTTACCCGAATCTAGGGTACAGTGCGGGCGAGCCTTTTTACAAACAGGCATTGATTTCGCTGGCCCATTTTATTGTCGATCGTCACCTAGACGCAACGCCGCCACTACCAAAGCGTATCTTTGCGTATACGTATGTATGGCGACCAAAGCCCTCCATCTCGAGGTTGTTACTGACTTATCAACGCCGGCCTTTCTAGCATCCTTTGATCGTTTCGTGTCTAGAAGAGGATTACCGACGAACGTCTATTCCGATTGCGGGAAGAATTTCATTGGTGCCGCTCGCCGGTTAAAGGAGGTAGGCGACTGGCACGATAATCCAGATACCCAGACAAGAATAATAAATTACGTCGCCACCCGTAACATCGAATGGTCATTTAATCCACCGCATTCTCCGCATTTTGGAGGCCTGTGGGAGTCGGCAGTTAAAGCAACAAAATCGTTATTATATCGAACCATGGGAACCAGGTCATTTACCATCGAAGAACTTTCGACGATATTCATCAAAATCGAAGCCATCCTTAATTCTCGTCCGATCTCACCATTGTCTTCCGATCCTACCGATTTACAACCTCTGACTCCTGGGCACTTCTTGGTGGGCGGCCCGTTAACCGCCATGCCAGAGCCCAACTGGATAGACACCCATCGATGCCGTCTATCAAAATGGAGGCAATTAAGCCAAATCACTCAGTCATTTTGGCAGAGATGGAGTGCCGAATATTTGCACACATTGCAAACGAGGAAAAAATGGACGTCATCTTCAAATAACATCGAAGTAGGGGATTTAGTCATGATCAAGGAGAAGAACACGGCACCCCTTCACTGGCCTTCCGCCCGAGTTTTAACAGTTCACCCGGGTAAGGACGGCGTGGTCCGAGTGGCCACTATCCAGACGTCCAACGGAACATACATGCGACCAGTTACAAATTTGGTGTCATTGAAGCCTCTAACTCATCCGGAAACATCCAATGCGTTCCCGTCGAACCCCAACCCATGATGAAATGCATACCACCAACGGCTATCGTCCCTATGATTTACCCCTTTTCTAAGTCAATCAACCGTTTATAATATGTTTCCTTATTTTTTTTATGGTGGGCGGTATGTTGAAGCCAGAGTCGGCATTTTTAAATTCAAATTATTATAAAAAAAAAAAAGGATTAAACTGTAGAAATATGTAAAATGTTTTGAAAAAATACGCAAATCGTTCCTTAAAGACTATTGTATCGGCATAAACAAAAGTGCCCTTCGGACCAACAGCGTCTGTTCAACGGGGACAATGAGTCAGTGTTAAACGATTAGTACAAGAGAGAGGACGTTATCTATGTGATTAGTTTTAGTTGTTTTTTTCGAGAGACATTTGTCCGTAAGTCGTGACGGTTAATTGTGAGGCTTCATGAGGTTTACCGGTCAGTATATAACCGTCTGCAATCGTACCATTCGAGTCTACGTGTCCAGTGAAGATTCCCGTTTGCATCGTCCGTCGTCAGTGGTACCACTCACCGCATCAGCTGGTTCTTCGTTCGAATTCGACCGCCAAAGTTTGAATTACGTCAGTCGTCACGTCACAAGTCATCTCCGAGGTCCTCTGTCTTTCCAAGGTAGTCAATATTATTTATCCAATAATTCCTTGGTTTTGTTAATGGGCTACTTGTCATGTTCATCTATTAAACGACGTTTACTATAATCCTTTGTTTATATAGCCCTTTAAATTGCTCTTTAAGTTGTTGTTTTCGTTCCGACCATTAAACCTGTTTAAATTACAACTTCTTTATTTTTCGTCTTTTACCTAAATTGCTCCAGATTTAGATTTTAGGTAATTTTGAGAATTTCGTTAAATTTTTGGCACGGATTTGTGGTTAAAATTATTGAGCTGCCTCCGGCCAAATCAGTGGTTTTCAACCTTAGATGAGGATTTATGAGTGGAAAATTCATGTTTGGACCTGTTAATTACGTCATAGCAGTTGTGCCAACCGAATGACCTTGATTGTTTAGAGTTTTAAGATTTATGCTCAAATAAAATCTAACAGAGAGAAAAATTAATAAGCTCAAATCCTAAACAGAGCCAATTTTAAGATTTTCAATAAAAAAAAATCACAAAAAAGGAAATTCCTGTTTATTTTAAGTGGTTTTCAACCTTTGATGAGGATTTATGAGTGGAAAATTCATGTTTGGACTTCTTACGTCATAGCAGTTGTGCCAACCGAATGACCTTGATTGTTTAGAGTTTTAAGATTTATGCTCAAATGAAATCTAACAGAAAGAAAAATTAATAAGCTCAAATCCTAAACAGAGCCAATTTTAAGATTTTCAATAAAAAAAATCACACAAAAGGAAGTTCCTGTTTATTTTAAGTGGTTTTCAACCTTTGATGAGGATTTATGAGTGGAAAATTCATGTTTGGACTTGTTACGTCATAGCAGTTGTGCCAACTGAATGACCTTGATTGTTTAGAGTTTTAAGATTTTGCTCAAATAAAATCTAGCTGATAGAAAAATTAATAAGCTCAAATCCTAAACAGAGCCAATTAAGATTTCCAATAAAAAAAAAAAAATAACACAAAAGGAAATTCCTGTTTATATTAAGTGGTTTTCAACCTTTGATGAGGATTTATGAGTGGAAAATTCATGTTTGGACCTGTTAATTACGTCATAGCAGTTGTGCCAACTGAATGACCTTGATTTTTTAGAGTGTTAAGATTTATGCTCAAAAAATCTAACAAAAAGAAAAATTAATAAGCTCAAATCCTAAACAGAGGCAATTTTATGATTTCCAATAAAAAAAAATCACAAAAAAAAAAGAAATTCCGGTTTATTTTTTAAGTGGTTTTCAACCTTTGTTGAGGATTTATGAGTGGAAAATTCATGTTTGGACTTGTTACGTCATAGCAGTTGTGCCAACTGAATGACCTTGACTGTTTAGAGTTTTAAGATTTTTGCTCAAATAAAATCTAGCTGAGAGAAAAATTAATAAGCTCAAATCCTAAACAGAGCCAATTTTAAGATTTCCAATAAAAAAAAATCACACAAAGGAAGTTCCTGTTTATTTTAAGTGGTTTTCAACCTTTGATGAGGATTTATGAGTGGAAAATTCATGTTTGGACTTGTTACGTCATAGCAGTTGTGCCAACTGAATGACCTTGATTGTTTAGATTATCTATTATTTACTTATTTTTTTTTTAAAGTCCACTTTGTGGGCTTTAAACGTGATTAATTTTCAAGTCGACTTTATTTTATTCTAATCTTCGATTTCCGGCCACCGGAAACTTTCGCGGCTCAGGTGGGAATGGCAATGAGAGTCAATGCCCTCAGAGTTAAATCTGGACCTGGAGACCATCCTGGATTAATTTTTATTTTTAATTTTTAAACTTTTTTATAAACTTTTTTTTCTCAGAAACTGTTGCTATGTGGGGTTTTAGGTTAAGGTCAGTGAAGGTCAAAGTATCGATGTGAAGATTTCGTGTTTTCAAACTAGTAAATTGCTTTAAAAACATGCTAATTTGAAAGTCTGAGATTAGATTTTCACTATGAACGCTTTTTAAAGTACTTTTTACTTTTGACACAAAGAGATTGATTAGAAAACGCCCTTTGACATGGCTCCAACACAAACGGTTAAGCTAAAGACCCATTTAGATTTTGATTGATATTTATATTCGTAGGCAATCCTAAAAATAATGTGAAGAAGAGAAAAAACGTCCGTCTAGAGACGTAAATAACGTTTGGAAAATAAATGACAGGTGCAGTTTTAAAATAGTCGCAAGTTGAAGGCCTTAAAAAAATTATTTTGTCCAGAAAATTCATACGGGATTCAAAGAAAAAAAATGGCCACTAAACGGAATCGGCCAGAGATGTGCAATCAAGCAGACGTGGTGGTCGTGACTCGAAGACCGTCCATAACGGAAAATGATTGTCTGGAATTGACCCCGACTGAACTTCCATCGATCTGGAAAAAGTCGATCTGGAAAAGGGAACATGAGAGGAAGTATAATGGAGGGGAAGTATAACGGAGGGGGAAGTATAACGGAGTGGGAAGTATAAAGGAGGGGGAAGTATAACGGAGGGGATGTATAAGGGAGGGAAAGTATATCTGAGGGGGAAGTTTTTTTTTCCAAAAATTTTCTAAGTATTTTTTTTTTCTTTTCGAAAAATCGTCTAAGTATCAATGTAGAAATAATGGGATTTTTGCCCAAGAGAGGACCCTCACGTAAGGCGTGGAAGTATGAAATTTCTCCCTTCTAAAATGATAATTTTTTACGCCAAAAATTCCTAATAAACATAAGGAGTAATTGGTGAAAATTTGGTGGAAATCGTACCTACTGTTCGGCCGTAGCGAATTTTTTAAAATTTCAAACAGACTTATCTCCACCATTTTGTCGAAATTCAAAAAGCGCCCTCGTTAGTTTCTTGTTCACCGACCAAAGAAAATTTGGTGAAAATCGGTGGAAAACTGTGGCCGTAAAGTTTTCCGGAAAAAATATGCTACGGCCGGCCGGCACCACAGACAAAGTTGAAATCGGTAATGATCAATTTTTGAATTGACGCGGTCTGGAAGACCCTTTCCCAAAAACCTGACGTGTAGGGTATCACAATATCTTCTTTAAGGAAGTTAAAATACATTAATCTAAAAAGCCATTTTGTCAATTTTATAGTTCATCTAATATCGCTCTTGATCGCGCCACTATAGCGGCCAAAAATTTATGTTAAAATAATTAAAAAATCAACCGTTTCTCCTGTCCGAAGCCTTGCCAAAAATAAGATTAGACGCAAATCAAAAGAAATTGCACAACCGTTGAGTTTTAAAACTAAAAATAATCCAAGGAAAGCGCTATCAAGATGGAATTTGCAAAAACATCTATTTTTGGACAATTTTTTAGGATGCACATTTTTTTATCGCTTTTTATTTAAAGATCGGCCTGATTTTTTAGTGTGGAGTGCGCTTGAGTTCGTGAGGGTCCATAAAGCAAGCGGTGCAAGTAGGTTGCTTATCGACCCGTTGAGGTTGCCCTAGGTCCGGGAAAAGGCTTCACGTATCCTCCCTTCATTTACTCCCTACAACCCAATAAAAAATTTATTTCAAAAATCCCATCTCTGCAACAAAAGGCACAATTTGTAGCCTGATTTGTTTTTATCAAGAAAAACACTTCGTTTTTATATAAAACTTATTTATTTTGAAGGCTCAAATATTTATAGGTTATAGATATTTCACCAATGTTCAATGAAGTGTCAAAATAACCTTCCCATACGAATATCCATGTTTGCAGAAGGTTATTTTTTTATTTCACTTAAGACGTAAATAGAATATTTTATTAAATAATCAATTCTGTACGGAAAAAATTAGAATTTTCTGGATTGTTTAATCAATATTTTTAGTTAATAAATAATAAAGAAAAGGGTTTTTTAACTTACGAGAGCCATCTTGAGGCGGCGTTCCTCAACTGGTAAGTCTTAGTTCTCAAAGTTGGCGCTAGGTATCTCTACTTCCACGTCTCTGCTCCCTATTGAAAGCGAATCCGTGTCTCTGAAAATATAATATTATAAATTAAATTATTCATTGAAAGGGACATAAATTCTATTTTTGTTGAGTGAATCTGTTTTTTTTTTAATTTAAAAACAATGGTCTTAAAAAAAGGTCGGTAACACTGATGATATGAACCTATCTAACTAGAAAATTGTTTTTTATTTTAAATAAATAGTTTTAAAAAATTGTTTTGTTATTTGTTGACACTTTTAAATTGAACGCTACTTGAAAACGTGTAGTTTTTCTAGGTATTTGGCTCGTTTCCATTTGAGAACTGGGTCAACTACATTACAGTCGCGTGACTTAAGTCGTTTTGAATCTTTTTCCCGCCCTGGCGCCCCCGCGTCTTCGTTCGAGACGGTGCCTACTTGATATTCGCACGTCGACAGCTTTGACGTGAGATGTCTATTTTTTTAGTGTTGTACGATTAATATTTTATAAGGTGAAATTATTTTTGATGGCGGACTCGTATGGTGCCGGGGCGTCTCAAGAAATGTTCCGTATCATTTAACACGGTCACTCTTTTCACTCTAAACGTCCCTGAAATACTTTTTTACCTAGAGCTTTTCTTCTTTTTCTTCGTCAATAACGTGAAGTTTGCTGTAAGACTGGAGACATTGATGATGTCGGGAGGAAACCACGGTTGACTTTTCGCCCCAAAAGCATAATTTTTGGCGCATTTTCTGGCTTTTTCCACGGTTTTTTTAATCTCAAACGCAGTCTTCTATTCGGGAGAACCTACTCATTTCTGATTTTTGGCTTCTACATTCTGGTTGAGACAAAAGAACCAGTAAAATTGCTGTTTTTTGGCCAAAAAGTGGTGAAAACTCCCAAAAATGCGATGATGCAGACGTTTTTTGGCCATAAAATCAAGAAAAACCTCCTGAAAAGGCAGAATATTCTTGCATTTGTTGGTCGAACCTAGGAGTTCGCCCGAAAATTGGTAAATGGAGAGCTTTTTGGCCAAAAATAGTGGAAAACTTCAAATCACCAGGGTAAATAGGGTGCTAGTCAGCTAGAAAAAACCGAGGAAAACGCACGAAAATGCGTTTAAGTGGGGGTTTCTTTGCCGTAAAATCAGGAAAGTACTAGTTTGAAGAGCTTCCAACGAAAACTTCCCTTAAGAGAAGTAACAATATCGGAGGGGGAAGTATAAAGGAGGGGAAGTATAACGGAGAGGGAGGTATAAAGAAGGGGAAGTATAATGGAGGGGAAGTATAACGGAGGAGTTTTATTTACGAAAAATTTTCCAAGTTTTTTTTTTTTTTTTTTCAAAAATTTTTTAAATAACAAGGTAGAAATAATTGGATTTTTGCCCGAGGGAGTCCCTCTCGTAACGCGTGGAAGTATGAAATGTCTCCCTACTAATGGGATAATTAATGTAATAAAATGATTATTTTTTTACACCAAAAATTCCTAAAAAATATGAGGAGTAATTGGTGAAAATTTGGGGAAAATCGGGTTCGGCCGCAGCGAATTTTTTAACATTTCAAACAGACATATCTACGCCATTTTTTCGAAATTCATAAATCGCCCTAGTTAGTTTCTTGTTCACCGACTAAAGAAAATTTGGTGAAAATCGGTTGAAAACTGTGGCCGTGAAGTGTTCCGGAACAATGATACGGCCGGCCGGCACCAGAGACAAAGTTGAAATCGGTAGAGATCAATATTCGATTTGACCCTCCGGGGTCTGGAAGACCCTTCCCCCCAATACCCTGCGTGGAGAGTATCACAAAAACTTCTTTAAGAAAGTTAAAACTCCCCTAAAAAGTGTGGTAAAATGAGAATTTCTTGGTCCTAACATGGAGGAAACTAGGGCGTTTTTTACGTTTTTCCCTAGCAACTACCTTTTCATACTTTTTCTGTGGTTTTTATCCTCTCTAGGAATTTTTTTTTGTTGGCAAACCTGTCTCCCTTATCCTCCTTGGCTAGAGACGCTCCAGTACCTCTTGATAAAAATGTGCGGGTTATTTTTTTTCCTCTCTTTCAAAGTTTCTTTTGTTTTTCATAATTGGAATCAGCTATTTTTTACATTCTGTACCTTATAAAAAATGCACCAATTTCTCCTTTCATGGATCATAACGGCACTGGTATCATTAAATCTCCCCTTCACCGAATCTTTTTTGTTTCATAGGTAGCCCAAAAGGTCAAAACGTCAGACGTACATTCTATTCATGTTTAAACAATAAAATATCGTCTCATTAGTCATAATTGTTAAGAATCGTTTAAGTTAATCGCCTAAAGCAATTTATTTAAACATTAACATTTTTTTATTCTTAAAAGAAACACATGAGTTTTTAAAAATTTCAAAATGAATCCCAACTTATTATCAAAAATCGGGCAACTCATGCGTTATTCGGTGAAATCGGGCGGCGGGAAGGCGTGCGAAATTATGAAGAAGACCTGCAAACTGAAGACAAACTGCGCGGAAGAAGAAGCCGCGAAAAAATGCTTTTTGAACCAAAAATCCGAAAAGTGCGGTTTCTGCTTTAAAAATAAAAATCTCATATCGGTACTTAGGAATATCCGAAAAGGTGATAAAAAACGATGCTATAAAAAATGAGAAAATAATAAAGTTGGGATAAAAATTTTTTGATACAGAATACTCTTTTTATTTTTCAAACTGTAAATCTGGAGGTGTAAAAAAGAACGTAAAATAACATGTTTTATTTATAGGTTTTTCTGAATAGTTTTCCCCATCTTTGTTTAACCTTTTGCTTATTCTAGGCCATCTTTTTATTTACTTCTCAAAAAGAACGGTTTAACGGAAATTTTCTTGGTTTTTTAGACTAGAAACCATTTTTTGACCAATTTTCCGGCATGTTTGTTTTGGTAGAACACCGTTCAACATAAAGCATTTCACCCTAAAGCAGTTGAACATATCGTCGCGTTAGTTCTAACACCGGACAAGTCATTTTTCCAAGGTTTTCAGGAGAGCCAAAATACAGATTAATTTTTCATTGGAATCAATGCATCACCTGTTGGCTAAATCGTGAACTACGCGTTTTCTGTTGGTAATACGGTTAAACTACCAACAGAAATTGATTCTCCACAAAATTTACCATAAGAAAAAATGCCTAACTCAAAATTGATAAAAAATGACTTAGACGGTGTTAGAACTAACGCTACGATATAAAAAAATCTGCATTTCGACATAAAAAAAAGTGTAGTTCACCATAATTAGTTTCGGCATAATGCAATTGAACATAAAGCTCTCAAGAGTTCAAAAATGTTGAGCATAATGCATTTCAACATAAAGTGTTTCGCCATAAACGACTTTTTCGACGCAAGTCGACAAAATAAAAGTGCAAGTCACCATAACGCTTCTCACCGTAAAAGCCTCTCTTTACACTTGTTGTTTCGTCATAAAACTGTTTGGGCATAATACACGTACATCTCAGCAAAAACGCAGCGAAAGAGCAAGTCTATTTTCGCCGTTTAAAACGATCGGCGAAACGACAAAAACCTTAAAACTTGACAGTTCACCATAATGCAATTCAACATAAAGCATTTCACCATAAACTAGGAAAAGCAAGCAGGCAGCCAATGGATTAGCTCGTTTTATGACCCAAGGGGGTTAATTCTTTTCCTCAAGCGTGGATGTGCAAACTGCATTATGGTGAACTTTCAAGTTTTAAGGTGTTTGTCGTTTCGCCATAATCGCGTGAAAATAGGCTTGCTCTTTGGCTGTCCCAGATTTATGGTGACATGTATTATGCCCAAACGACAGAAACAGTTTTATGCCGAAACGACAAGTTCTTTAAAATGAAAGTTTCAGCTGCGTTATGTCGAAACGACAAGTGTTAAATCTCTTCTTTATTGTGATATGAATTATGTTCAAATGCATTATGGTGAACGTTTTTTACTATTTTCTTTATGTCGAGTGGCAGATTTATTATGGTGAACGGTAACTCCCGATTTCTGCTATTTTATGGTCAAAGGCATCATGGCGTACCGCATTATGTCGACATGTATACCCTCGTTTTTGCCCAACGACCCCATTTTTTCGGGCTTTCCTTGCATTTCAGGCTAACCTAGCCCCTAATCAGTAGATTTTTGGGAGATTTTTTTATTTTTTGGCCATATTTTTCCTATCATTTTTTGCAGATTTCAATCAAGTTTCCACCCACGTAGAAATATTTTTTTTAAAATCAACGTAAGATTATTTCTCGCGTGAGTTGTCAGGGCGTAATAGTAGCTATTTGTAATTTCAGACTCGCTTATACAGTGAAAATCGATATTTTCTTACATCTTAAAAAAAATTAATCTTAGAATTAAGTGCTAAAATGGGCAAATTTGATCGCAATCTATCAGATAGGATTGTTCATAAAATGTCAGGTTTTTCTATTGTTCACGGTTCATCTTGTGAGGGCGTTGTCAGATCGAGTTGATATCCTCGCCCTTTCGATTTCAGTGGACCGGTTATGCTAAAAGTCCAACCCAGTTCTTTGGCGTCTTAAGATGCGGTAACAGTGCGAAATTCGGGTTATTAATTTTTTTAAATTTCTTTTTCTAGGGTCTCTTTTGGAAGTTCGAAAGGATCCATGGTGGAAACCCTGATATACGAAAGTCCTCTTCAGGAGGAGCCTGAATTAAGCCCGTCCGCCGACCAAGCTTCTGTCGACAGCAATTTTGGGTAAGTCATATGTTTTATTTAAAATGGAAAGTATAGCTTCCAAAATTGGTCGTCGTACCAAACTCGCTTTTATTTCCCTCCGAGGTAAAAAAGGTCCCTGTAGGGAGTTCATCGAGTGCGAGAAATGTCCCGTACAACCTGACACCGGTTTCGTCTGTCATAAACCTCGCGATATGATGGAAAGAATGAAAATGCTGCATAAAAAGAAATCCAGTGTAAAAGTCGATGATGCGGCGAATATGAAACCGAAGAAAAAAGGATGCTACAAACCGCACGACGTCTGCAATCTTATCGCGCAATTGATTCAACAACGACAGCTCGATAAGAAGAAAAAATTATGAAGCCAATAAATTGGTTAGCTATACACTTCAAAGTTGTTTTCGTATTTTTCATCTTATTTTTTCCGGAAAAAACAACAGTGGTGGGATCGTAATGACTAATGACCTTTCGGGGAGGATTTTCAGGTATAAGCCCCGTGGAAACTGAACGTTTGATAAGAAAAACGCCGAAAATCATTTGAATCTACTAATTTACCAGATATAGGTCTATTTCCTAGATTCTCCATCCTACTTGTAAGGGTTTTTTCTCATTTTTTTGGGTGTATACGTGTCGACATAATGCGGGTCGCCATAATACATTTGACCATTAAATAGCAGAAATCGCGAGTTCACCATAAAAAATGTGCAACTCAACATAAAGAAAATAGTCGAAAACGTTCACCATAATGCATTTGATCATAATACATGTCACAATAAAGAAGAGATTTAACACTTATCTTTTCGACATAACTCAGTTGAACATGGAAACTTTCATTTTAAAGAACTTATGATTTCCGCATAAAACTGTTTCTGTCGTTTGGGCATATACCATAAACCAGGGACAGCACAAGGGCAAACCTATTTTCGCCGTTTAAAACGCGATTATGGCGAGAAACGACAAAAACTTGACAGATCACCATAAGGCACTTCGCACATCCTCGCGAGAGGAAAAGAATTAACCCTTCTCATAAAACGAGCTGATCCTATTGGCTGCCTGCTTGTTTTTCCTAGTTTATGGTGAGATGCTTTATGTTGAATTGCATTATGGTGAACTGTCAAATTTTAAGGTTTTTGTCGTTTCGCCATAATCGCTTTTTAAACGTAGGCTTGCTCTTTCGCTGTCCCTGGTTTATGGTGCGATGTATTATGCCCAAACGACAGAAACAGTTTTATGCCGAAACAACTAGTTTATAGAGAGGCTTTTACGGTGAGAAGCGTTATGGTGACTTGCACTTTTATTATGTCGACTTGCATCGAAAAAGTTGTTTATGGCGAAACACTTTATGTTGAAATGCATTATGCTCAATATTTTTGAACTTTTGAGTGCTTTATGTTCAATTGCATTATGCCGAAACGAATTAGGGTGAACTACAGATTTTTTATGTCGAAATGCAGATTTTTTATATCGTCGCGTTAGTTCTAACACCGTCCAAGTAATTTTTTATCAATTTTGAGTTAGGCATTTTTTCTTATGGTAAATTTTGTGGAGAATCAAATTCTGTTGGTAGTTTAACCGTATTACCAACAGAAAACGCGTAGTTCACGATTTAGCCAACAGTTGATGCATTGATTCCAATGAAAAAGTTCCGGTTTGAAGAGCTTCCAACGATAACTTCCTCAAGGATACAGGAGGAGGAAGTATTAAGTAGGAGAACTAAATTTTTGTAAAAGTTGTGAAATAAATTTGGTGGGTATCGCAGTAAGTCTTGAGGAAGTTAGAAATTTTAGGTATTTTTGTTAAAAAAAATAAAAATTAAGTACCTAATAAATCGCCATTTTATTTTCCGTTAAAAAAATTCTTGAGGAAGTTAAAAAAAAAAAAAAAAAAAAATTATTTTGAAAATTTTATATCAAGGTAGAAATTCAGTACGGTTAGCCAAAGAGAGGCCGCCCTCGAGCCGGCGAAGTGACTCACATTTCTGCCTAGAAAAATTATTAAGTAAAAAAAATTTTGGAAAATTAAAATTTTAAAAACATGGAAAATTTTTAAATAATTCAAGGAATGTTTAGTGAAAATTTGGTGAAGATCGGACCAACAGTACGCCCACAGCGCTCATTTTAAATCTTTGAACAGTCATATCTCCGCCATTTTGAAAAATTTCGAAAAAAGCTCTCGTCATTTTCAAGATTTCTGTGAAAGGAAGCTTGTGTATAAATTTGGTGAAGATCGGATGAAAATTGCGGCCGTGAAGTGTTCCGGAAAAAGTGGCGACGGACGGCCGGACGGCCGGCACCACAGACAAAGTCAGGATCGGCAAAGATCACTTATCAGATTTATCCTACGGGGTCTGGAAGACCCTTTTCTAGTAACAGGGGGTCGGAGGGTATCACAGTAACTTCTTGAGGAAGTTAATTAATCCGTATTTTGGCTCTCCCGAAAACCTTGGAAAAATGACTTGTCCGTGGTCAAAACCAATTTTGTTGTCTAAAAAACCAAGAAATTTCCGTTAAGCCGTTCTTTTTGAGAAGTAAATAAATTTCGCTGTACCTAGTTTATGGTGGGATGTATTATGTCCGAACGACAGAAACAGTTTTATGCCGAAACGACAAGTTTTATGAGAGGCTTTCATGGTGGGAAGCTTTTATGGTGCTGGCACTTTTTTTTATGTCGACTTGCATTTTTTGAAAAAGTCGTTTATGGCGAAAACACTTCATGTTGAAATGCATTATGCTCAAAATTATTGAACTTTTGAGAGCTTAAGGGTGAACTACAGATTTTTTATGTTCAACTGATTTAGGGTGAAATGCGTTATGTTGAACGGTGTTCTCCCATTTTTTTAACCCAAAAAACGGACTATTTACCAATTTTTTGGAATTTTTTTTAGATTTTTGGTTGAGGTACCCTCTTTCCGTCAGTTTCCTCGGATATTCTACCGTTAAATCAATAAGCGGCGCCATTTTGAGGCAAAATCCCGTAAAAAATGGCCCAAAAAAAAGATTTTCGGCGAGGGAAACTTCCAGAAAGACAATAAAAAGGGTTTCTCGGGAAAAGACCAATTCTTGAGCCTTAAGAACGATTAAGGCCGCTTTTAAATGATTCTGGAGCCTTGAAAACCAATAAAAACGTTAAGAAACGATTGTAGAGCCTTAAAAATGATACAGGTTGCATGATTCTGGAGCCTTAAAAACGAATTTAGATGCTCAGAGACAATATAGCCTTAATAACGCTTTTACATGATTTTTGAGCCTTATTGAAAATCATCAGTTTTTTAAAAATCATGTTTAGAAGTTATAGAATTTTACGTCAATTCCCACTCATCAAAAGAAACAAATCAGACAAAGACGAATGCCCAGGAAAAATACACAAACTGACACGTGAGACACCGGATTGCGTTTTTCCTTGTCAGCGCGAACGTAAAAAGAAAAAGATAAGAAAATGCCTTCAAAAATGCTACAAGGAGGAGGTCGAACCCAAATTCCATATGCCACCGAAAGACGTTACCTGTAAAAGCTGCCCTAAAAAGAAAAAACGATAAAAAATAAACGTGTTTAAATAATGTAAATATACTGTTTTTTTATATGCTTATACGTCGACGGATTTGTAATCCTTCCCTTTTATAGTTCAGATAACAAAAACAGCTAGTTCGACTTTTAGTATTGTGCCGGCTTTCAAACTAAAAAGAATGGGTGTCACCTATTACATCACGTGAGTTTCTCATCGTTTTTTTTATTTTTCAAACGTTTTTAAACAGTTGAGAAAAACTAGAACGTATGGACTTAAAATAGATTAAAATTTAAGGATGTCTGGTCATAGCTCGTTATAGAAAATTACATCAGCGGAGGAGTCTCTAGCGTGGGATAGAAATATCTCAACCTTTTTAAATGATTTTCTACGATTCTAGAGGAGAAAAAAAAACAATGTCGTAATGGCTTAAAATAGACTTCAATATGTTAATAATCGACCTTAACGTTGCGAAAGCACGGAGTGTAAATTCCTTGAAATCAAACTTTTTTTAAAATTTTATAGTCTTTGAGGAGGTCATGTTTTGAAACTTGTCCAAAAGGTTGATGATCCCAACTGGAATTCGTGAATGTCAACGTGTCAAAATAAAACAGAAGAAAATGTACATTGTACAAAAAGCTATATTTTCCGATTTTTTCAGCGTTTTCTGGCCGGAAAACACATTTTTAATTGATTTTTGTGTGTTTTTCTCATTATTCTGGCTAAAGTCCATCATTATACAGGGTTTTAGGGAGTTTTTCCTCTGTTTTCTGGCTCAAAAAACTTCCTTTTTTGATCGATTCTTTCGATTTTTTGGCCAAAAATATCCTTCAATTCCAGTTATAAAAATGGTAGCAACTTTTTCGGCCTATAAACACCATTTTTTAGCTTTTCCCAATATTGATTGGTTAAAAAACAGCAGAAATCGTTTCTTAAAAACTTAAAACTAAAAGAGACGAAAACGCCCTTTTCATGGATAAAAAGTACGAGTTGGAAGAGCTTCCAACGATAACTTCCTTAAAGAGACGTATAAAGGAGGGGGAAGTATAAGGGAGGGGGAAGTATGAGGGAGGGGAAGTATAAGGGAGGGGTAGTATATGGGAGGGGGAAGTATAAAAGAGGGGAAGTATAACGGAGCGGGGAGTATAAAAGAGAGGACGTATAAAGAAGGGGTAGAACAGCGTATAACGAAGGGGGAGTACAACGAAGGAGAAGTATAAAAGAGGGGGAAGTATAACGGAGAGGGAAGTATAACGGAGTGGGGAGTATAAAAGAGGGGACGTATAATGGAGGGGGAAGTAAAACAGTGGGGAAGTATAACGGAGGGGAAGGTATAAAGGAGGGGAGTATAAAGGAGATTTAAGTATAAAGGAGGGAAAGTGTAACGGAGAGGGAAGTATTAAGGAGGGAGTATAAAGGAGATTTAAGTATAAAAGAGAGGATGTGTAACGGAGGGGGCCGCAGTGAATTTTTTAAAATTTCAAACAGACATATCTCCGCCATTTTTTCGAAATTCAAAAATCGCCCTCATTAGTTTCTTGTTCACCAAATAAAGAAAATTTGGTGAAAATTGGTTGAAAACTGTGGCCATAAAGTGTTCCGGAAAAAAATGCTACGGACGGCCGGCCGGCACCACAAAGTTGAAAT
The DNA here is from genome assembly GCA_014119065.1 of Orius insidiosus. Taxonomy (NCBI): domain Eukaryota; kingdom Metazoa; phylum Arthropoda; class Insecta; order Hemiptera; family Anthocoridae; genus Orius; species Orius insidiosus. The sequence continues at coordinate 108,911 of JACGAQ010000019.1, forward strand.
CGTTAAAGATTGATTTGACCCTCCGGGGTCTGGAAGACCCTTCCCCAAGAACCCGACGTGGAGGGTATCACAATAACTTCTTAAAGGAAGTCCAAAATTTGTACTTCTATCCCAAAAAAAAAAAAAAAATTTTTTACAATAGTTTTGCTGAGGAATTTATGAGGATAGGGAAGTTGAGTAGTTACTTTAAGGGTCTATTTTCGCTATCAACAGATGAGAAATTCCATTGTTTTCCCCTTATAAGCTCTCTCGAGCCTCGTTTTTAGTATTCTTTATTTACGTTTGAAGCGCCACCGTCGAGCCGGCCCCGAGTTTATTCCCGCTCTTCAGTCTCACGTATTCCTACCGACCAAGTGCTATCCGTGTTACAAACGTCCCAAAATAGTTTTATCTACACAAAACTACAAGACAAAATAACTTCCCAAGGTACACAATCTTCTTTTTTTAAAAAAAATTATTTTTAATAAAATTAATAACATTTTTTTTTATTAAGAAACTATCAAGGGTGAAAGAAACCAATTTATTTTATTGGTTCTTAGTATCTAATGAATTATTAAAGTTTATATGTTGTCATAGGCCCAGGGGTTGCACCGTATTGATCGATCCCTCCCTCTCTAGTCCATCCCAAAGATACAAAAAATCGTCAAAAACGCCTAAAAAATTAAAAAAATTGCCAAGTGGCCTGAAATTCCAAGGTTATCTTATTCCTTATCAAAGTGTCATAGTTTTTTCTGATTTTTAAAATTTTAGTCCTTGAGGTTTTTAACAAACAAAATATTTTTATGAGTATGCTAATGATGTTCTGGTTCAGCGAGGAAGGAAAGGAGCTCTACTGTTTAATGAAAAAGAGGGGAGCTAAAAAAATTCTATGAAGGCTCCTTCATAATTTTTTTTACGTTACTTATTTTTAGTTGTCAATATTGCATTCCAGGAGATAGAAATGTATATGGCAGATGGTGTCAGTGGGACCGCAGTGGGGGGTTTTTTTGACAATAAAATTCCTCTCCCTTTCTTTTATTTTCTCCCCTTTGCAATTCCAGTTCATTTGAAACAAATCGCGCCCAAGAGGGTGAAACTTAATGGCTTTATTCTAACCCGAAGAAAAGAGGAAGGGTTGGTAGAAAAAAAAAGAGAAATCTTCTGTTGCATTATGATTTAATCCATTACGTCGACAAGGACGCGGAAATCGTATATGAAAAACCGGTTTTGAGTCAGGTACGCCAAAAGAATTCTAAAATCGGTCACGGACTTGCAGTTCCGATCTTTCGACTTTCATTTGCGAGAAGAGCCGTTTTTTTACGCCCCCTTTGAGTCGCCTAGCTAAAAATTGGATTAGGAATACTAAATTAATAAAGATTTTCTGAAAAATCCTTTTTGTACATTTTTCCTATTCTTTCTGCTGATAAACATTCTTTTTTGGTGTTTTTCCTACTCTTTACTCTGACAAACACTCTTTTTTTGGTGTTTTCCGTACTACTTACGCTGATACCCTTTTTTGGGGGTTTTCCCTACTCTTTTAGCCGATACGCTATTTACCGAGAAACACTTTTTTGTTTGCGTTTTCCGAACTCTTTACTCTGAAAAATAATCTGTTTTGGGGTGATCCCTTCTCTTTCAGACGATGAACACCCATTTTTGGCGTTTTTCCTACTCTTTCTACTGATAAACACTCTTTTTTGGTGTTTTCCCTACTCTTTTACTCTAATTAACACCCTATTTTGGCGTATTCCGTACACTTTCTGACGAGATACACCCTTTTTTGGGCGTTTCCCTACTCCTTTTGCCAAGAAATGCCAATTTGTCATACTCTTTCTGCCCATGAACACCCTTTTTTAGGCGTTTTCCTTACTCTGTTTACCTGTTTTTCCCAATCCTTCTGCCCATAACACTCTTTTTTGGTGTTTTCCCTACTCTTTACTCAGATAAACACCCTTTTTGGGGTGTTTTCTCTAATCTTTTACTCTTATTAACACCCACTTTTGGCGTTTTCCCTATTCTTTTACTCTGATAAACACCCTACTTTTGCGTGTTCCATACTCTTTCTGTCGATGAACACCCTTTTGGCTATTTTTCCTACTCTTTACTCTGATAAACACCCTGTTTTGGGTTGTTCCCTACTCTTTCAGTCGATGAACACCCTTTTTTTGGCGTTTTTCCTACTCTTTTTGCTGATAAACACTCTTTTTTGGTGTTTTCCCTACTCTTTTACTCTGACAAACACCCTATTTTGGCATGTTCCCTAGTCTTTCTGTCGATGAACACCCTTTTTGGCTGTTTTTCCTTCTCAATACTCTGATAAACACCCTTTTAACTTCCTCAAGAAGTTACTGTGATACCCTCCGACCCCCTGTTACTAGAAAAGGGTCTTCCAGACCCCGTAGGATAAATCTGATAAGTGATCTTTGCCGATCCTGACTTTGTCTGTGGTGCCGGCCGTCCGGCCGTCCGTCGCCACTTTTTCCGGAACACTTCACGGCCGCAATTTTCATCCGATCTTCACCAAATTTATACACAAGCTTCCTTTCACAGAAATCTTGAAAATGACGAGAGCTTTTTTCGAAATTTTTCAAAATGGCGGAGATATGACTGTTCAAAGATTTAAAATGAGCGCTGTGGGCGTACCGTTGGTCCGATCTTCACCAAATTTTCACTAAACATTCCTTGAATTATTTAAAAATTTTCCATGTTTTTAAAATTTTAATTTTCCAAAATTTTTTTTACTTAATAATTTTTCTAGGCAGAAATGTGAGTCACTTCGCCGGCTCGAGGGCGGCCTCTCTTTGGCTAACCGTACTGAATTTCTACCTTGATATAAAATTTTCAAAATAATTTTTTTTTTTTTTTTATTATGCATAAATGTTTTACTATGCACAGATTGTATGTTAAAATTGGGTTTTACTAATTGAATTAAATTTGAATGAAAATGTACTATTGAAATTTGCTTCCCCCTCCTACGTACATTCTCTACCTGTGTTCTCCTACTTAATACTTCCTCCTCCTGTATCCTTGAGGAAGTTATCGTTGGAAGCTCTTCAAACCGGAACTTTTTTTTGGCGTTTTCCCTACACTTGAACACTAACTACTGTTTGTTTCAACTGAAGTCTTTTGAATTGGGTCTTTTGGGAAAAGACAAAAATAGAAGTTCATTTTTATTTTGCCCTCCGCAATTTATATCTGACCCTAACCTTAACATAATTTTTGACCCCGTCCCGAGAACCACAAAACGGGCCAAAAGTCAACTAACATTTATTTTTCTTGGATGAGAAACTGCTCGAGGGCATCTTTAATTGACTCCTCGACGTAAAAGAAAATTTATTTAAACTCTCGAGTGGGAACCCTTTTTTTACGATGGGATTTCATCGTCTTTTAATCACCTCGCGTAAAACGATGACTATAAATTGTTCGAAATTAGTTCAATAGGATTAGTTTTGGAGTCTACGGAGAGACCTTGGCTGTCTTCCAGATAGTTTTATTTTTGGATTTCATAGAAGAAAAAAAATTAGATGTAAAATTCAATTAGGCAAGACTTCTGAATAATTTTTAGCGACCTTAAGGTACGTTTCAGTGTTGGGCATAATCATAGTTATGATTATGATTATAATCATGTGTTTATGATTTGTAATTGTAATCACAAGCCTTAAATATGTGATCATAGTTATGATAATGCCCAACACTGTCCCCTCAGCTGCTTGGACTCCCGAAATCCTTAAAAAGTTTGGCTTCATTGCCGTGACTTTAGAATCTTAATTACGTTTTCCTTCCTTTTTGACTGTATCTTCAACAGTGAGCCACTCCTTGATAAACCACTTATTTTATGAGCCTCTTATCGCTCCTCCAACATTTCTTCCAGATAAAGAAAATTTTTTCTGATCAGTATTTATTAATAGCTTTCGCAAGGTGTGATAATTCTCATGAAGGTAAATATTTTTAATGTCACAACTTTTCTCTTTTTTTTAAGTTTTCAAAAGCTAGACTGGAGGATGTAATTTATTTACTAGATTCTCCCCCTTTTCTGACAATGAGAGTTGCGGAAATTAAAAGTTACATCATTCCATTCATTCAGTCCTTGACATTGATTCCGTCCTTTTTTTAGACCAAAAAAGAAAAAGGCGGTAATTGGCAGATAAAATTTATTTGAAAAAGAAAAAAGGGAACGGTCTTTTTAACAAGGTTGTTTTTTCGTTGCGATAAGTTAGTTATGTCGTGTCGTTTAAAAAAGTTTTTCTTTATGTGATTTTTTTCAATGACAACTATGTTTTGAGAAACGCCATTTTTTGGGCGTTTTCCCTACTCCTTCGGCCAAGAAACGCCCGTTTTTCATACTCTTTCTGCCTATAAACACCCTTTTTTAGCGGTTTTCCGTACTCTTTTTACCGATAAACACCTTTTTGGGCGTTTTCCCTACACTTTCTGACGAGATACACCGTTTTTTGGGCGTATTCCCTGCTCGTTCTGCCCTTAAACACCCTTATTTTAGCCGTTTTCCCTACTCTTTTTACCGATAAACACTCTTTTAGGGGGTTTTCCCTACTCTTTCTGACGAGATACACCCTTTTTTGGGCGTTTTCCCTACTCCTCCTGCCAAGAAACGCCCGTTTTTAATACTCTTTCTGCCCATAAACACCCTTTTTTAGCCGTTTTCCCCTACTCTTTTAACCGATAAACACCCTTTTTGGGCGTTTTCCCTACCCTTTCTGACGAGATACACCCTTTTTGTCATAGTCTTTCTGCCCATGAATACCCTTTTTTAGGCGTTTTCCCTTAAACACCCTTATTTTAGCCGTTTTCCCAACTCTTTTTACCGATAAACACTCTTTTAGGGGGTTTTCCCTACTCTTTCTGACGAGATACACCCTTTTTTGGGCGTTTTCCCTACTCCTCCTGCCAAGAAACGCCCGTTTTTAATACTCTTTCTGCCCATAAACACCCTTTTTTAGCCGTTTTCCCCTACTCTTTTAACCGATAAACACCCTTTTTGGGCGTTTTCCCTACCCTTTCTGACGAGATACACCCTTTTTGTCATAGTCTTTCTGCCCATGAATACCCTTTTTTAGGCGTTTTCCCTACTCTTTTAACCGATAAACCCCCTTTTTGGGCGTTTTCCCTACCATTTCTGACGAGATACACCCTTTTTTAGGCGTTTTCCCTACTCTTTTAACCGATAAACCCCCTTTTTGGGCGTTTTCCCTACCATTTCTGACGAGATACACCCTTTTTTAGGCGTTTTCCCTACTCTTTTAACCGATAAACCCCCTTTTTGGGCGTTTTCCCTACCATTTCTGACGAGATACACCCTTTTTTAGGCGTTTTCCCTACTTTTTCTGACGACATATACCCTTTTTTAGGCGTTTTTCCTACCTAACTGCCAATAAAAACCCGTTTTCCCTACTCTATCTAAATGCTGTAGAAATAAAACTCGACTTTTATATTCTATAAATCATTTAAAACCATTTTAGTTTTGCAAATCAGAGAGGAAGTAAAGTCTATTTGTCATTTCATTGTTTAAAACTATCAAAAGTGATATACGTCCGATTTCGCTTGTCAGATTTAAGTTATCAACTCCTCCGTTAACATTGAACTTGACGTTCTCCACTTTTCTTCTCCACTGAAGCGTTCAATTGTCAAAAATGACGCATTATATTTAAAAACTAGGTCTCGGGGAACTTCAAAAATGAAAGAAGTTCAAATGAATGCTCTTTCTGCCCGTAAACACCCTTTTTGGCGCTTTTCCCTACTCTTTTAACCGATAAGGATAAACACCCTTCTTAGGCCGTTTTCCCTATACTTTTAACTGATAAACACCCTTATTGGGCGTTTTCCCTACTCTTTTAACCGATAAGGATAAACACCCTTTTGGGGCCGTTTTCCCTATTCTATTAACTGATAAACACCCTTTTTGGGCGTTTTCCCTACTCTTTTAACCGATAAGGATAAACACCCTTCTTAGGCCGTTTTCCCTATTCTTTTAACTGATAAACACCCTTTTTGGGCGTTTTCCCTACTCTTTTAACCTATAAACACCCTTTTTTAGCCGTTTTCCCTATTCTTTTAACTGATAAACACCCTTATTGGGCGTTTTCCCTACTCTTTTAACCGATAAGGATAAACACCCTTCTTAGGCCGTTTTCCCTATTCTATTAACTGATAAACACCCTTTTTGGGCGTTTTCCCTACTCTTTTAACCGATAAGGATAAACACCCTTTTGGGCCGTTTTCCCTATTCTTTTAACTGATAAACACCCTTTTTGGGCGTTTTCCCTACTCTTTTAACCTATAAACACCCTTTTTTAGCCGTTTTCCCTATTCTTTTAACTGATAAACACCCTTATTGGGCGTTTTCCCTACTCTTTTAACCGATAAGGATAAACACCCTTCTTAATCCGTTTTCCCTATTCTATTAACTGATAAACACCCTTTTTGGGCGTTTTCCCTACTCTTTTAACCGATAAGGATAAACACCCTTCTTAGGCCGTTTTCCCTATTCTTTTAACTGATAAACACCCTTTTTGGGCGTTTTCCCTACTCTTTTAACCTATAAACACCCTTTTTTAGCCGTTTTCCCTATTCTTTTAACTGATAAACACCCTTATTGGGCGTTTTCCCTACTCTTTTGAAGAGATACACCCTTTTTTGGGCGTTTTCCCTACTTCTTCTGCCAAGAAACGACCGTTTTTCATACTCTTTCTACCCACAAACACCCTTTTTAGGCGTTTCCCCTACTCTTTTAACCGAAATTACGCATTATATTTAAATACTAGGTTTCGGGGAACTTCAAAAAATGAAAGAAGTTCAAATAAAAAAATGACCCTGCGGTAGCAGGGACTAAAAGGTAGATTTCTTTTCATGATTAAAATTAAAATGTATAAACACAAAATATAATTATGTTATAAAAATGATGATATAAGAAAAATTGCGCCACTGAGCCCCTAGAAAAACATCTGATAATTTTATTAATAAAATATTTAATAATTTCCCGGTATAAATTCAAATTTTTTTTAAAGTTTAGCTAGTTCAATATTTTGCGCCTGGCTCGTCCAAACCTGCTTTAATTAATTTTTTACACGCCCTCGCAGAGGTCTTAAAGTTTTTTTTTGCAAAAGGACTAGGATTTCAATAGAAAATGCCAATTTTGTCTTTTAAGCCCTAAGTAAAGTAGGTGAATCGCTGGTCCGATTTCAGCCATTAACGAACTCGTCCGAGCTATTGAGATAAAAGCTCTAAATACCGGATATCGTCACCCTCACATTAAAATTGCTCCAGTTATCGTGCTAATATATATATATATATATATATATAAACTTTTCAACTGAGGATGGTTTTGGGGTCCAGGAGGTATGAAACGAAAAACGTATAGAAAATTTTTGAATCTGCGACTACTTGGTACATTACAATAGGTAGATTTTTGAAGAAAAGAAATCTACCTAAAATATCGATTACGTCAAACCGTCTGGTTCGCGTCTGTTACATAAACGAAAGAGAAAGTCAGAAAAAGTTCAGCCCGCATTGTCTCTATTCGAACACTTTACAGGAAAAGCTATCAAGAAGAACAAATATGCTCGTTTTTCATTGGTGAAGCCTTTTACTCAAGGGAAGGGAGGTGGTAGAGTCATTTTTCTTGATCTCAGGCGACCTCAAGTCTGCACGCGAAGGAAGATAAGACAAATAAAACTTATTTATCTAAATGACTCCATTGTTTATAATTAACGCTTTTTTTATGTTTTTTTTTTTTAAATTCATAGACTGAGGAAGAGAAATTGCGTAACAGTTCCGCTCAAAGACTGCTTTCTCTAATTTACTAGATTGATGTGATAAAACAGTATTTAACTTCCTAAAATGGGTCTGCTGAAGATATGGAGGTTGCTGAACACGCTGTACTGGGGTTCAATGCTCCGGCAGTGTAGGATTTTTTTTTTTATGAATTCCGTCTACATTTTAACCAAAAATTGACAAAAAAAAGGAAGGTTCAAAGGCGTTTTATTTATTCTGTTTTTTCCTCCTTCGTTTTTTTAAAGGTTTATCCAAAAATCCTTTTAAGTTATCGATTTTAGCTAAAAGGTTTGTGCGGAGGTCAAGTTGTAATTTTCGGTGAAATTGCCCATTTTATGACTTTTTAGGGTTTCTTAATTTTGTTTCAAAAAAAAGGAGAAAAATAACAAAATTAGAAAGAGGTAAAGGCTATTGTTGAACAAAGTACTTGACCTTTCTCAGAGGATAAGAACCTCCCCTCCAATTAATTTCCCGTCATAAAGTTCACAGTTTTCCAAGATGTAGTGGCTTAGAAGGAAAAACGGTTTTTTATTTTTGGTCTCTTTTTTTTCAGGTCTGACAGCAGTAAAGCGTCTAAAGTCCGTGTAACATTTTTTGAGTGCGAGAGGCCTCAGATTGTAAGCTCGCCGGAGCCGGGAGAACTCGACGACCTGGATGCACCGATAGCAATGAGCGCTCCGGCATCCGATACACATGCCTACCAGAGGCAAGCGAGGTAATGATTTTACACTTTTTTTCTGTCATTAGAAACAAACTCATCATCATTAGTAACGCTCAATTAAACCTCAGAATTTTCCAAGCAATCGAGAAAACTCACTAAAACATTAATAAACGCAAGAATTTAGAACGTATTTTTATCCGAGCTCTTTAAAGGGCAACATGACTTTTAAGTGTAGTAAAAAAAGAAAGAAAAATTCGTTTTCGAAATGTCATCGTCCGATAAATGGTACGGTTGGGAAAAATATTGGTCCCTCGACTGGACATCCGGGACCTCAAGGGCAGTGAACTATGCCCACATGTGAAAGTGACTTAAAAATTGGGTCGATCATTTATAACTCATTTCGTATGCGGCAGGTCGATGACACTTTTGACCGACATAGGAATAAGAGAACTCCTTCTATTTTGCCTTCTTTTCTGCCTTATGGCTTGCCTTCTTTCCTGCCTTATAGCTTGCCCTCTTTCTTGCCTTATGAATTGCATTCTGTCCTGCCTTCTATCTTGCCTTCTTTCCTGCCTTCTATCTTGCCTTCTATCGTGCCTTATAGCTTGGCACCTATCCTGCCATCTATCCTGCCTTTAAGCTTGCCTTCTTTCCTGCCTTCTTTCTTGCCTTTTAGCTTGCCTTTTAGCTTGCCTTCTTTACTGCCTTATAGCTTTCCCTCTTTCCTGCCTTCTATTTTGCCTTCTTTCCTGCCATATGGCTTGCCTTCTTTCTTGCCTTTTAGCTAGCCACCTAGCCTGCCTTTTAGCTTGCCTTCTTTACTGCCTAATAGCTTTCCCTCTTTCCTGCCATCTTTCCTGCCTTATGGCTTGCCTTCTTTTCTGCCTTCTATCTTGCCTTATGGCTTACCTTCTTTCCTGCCTTCTTTTCAGCCTTATGGCTTGCCTTCTTTCCTGCCTCCTATCTTGCCATCTTTCCTGCCTTCTATCGTGCCTTATAGCTTGCCACCTATCCTGCCACCTATCCTGCCATCTATCCTGCCTTTTAGCTTGCCTTTTAGCTTGCCTTCTTTCCTGCCATCTATCTTGCCTTCTTTCCTGCCTTCTATCTTGCCTTCTATCTTGCCTTCTTTCCTTCCTTCTATCTTGCCTTCTTTCCTGCCTTCTATCTTGCCTTATGGCTTGCCTTCTTTCCTGCCTTCTTTCTTGCCTTTTAGCTTGCCACCTAGCCTGCCTTTTAGCTTGCCTTCTTTACTGCCTTATAGCTTTCCCTCTTTCCTGCCTTCTATCTTGCCTTCTTTCCTGCCTTATGGCTTGCCTTCATTTCTGCCTTCTGTCTTGCCTTATGGCTTGCCTTCTTTCCGGCCTTATGGCTTACCTTCTTTCCTGCCTTTTAACTTGCCTTCTTTCCTGCCTCCTATCTTGCCTTCTTTCCTGCCTTCTATCGTGCCTTATAGCTTGCCACCTATCCTGCCATCTATCCAGCCTTTTAGAGTTCCATTGCGGATGACTCCAGACGAATTCTTTTGGTTTATTGAATAAAAAGAAAGAGGGCAGTTGTCTAGCCATTGCGTCTTACCGCAAAATAGGTCCAGAGAACCACACAAAAAATTCCATATGGCATCCCCATTTTTTTAAAACAAAATTATTATCACATCCTCGGCACAGGGCCAACAGAATTGCAGGTGACCCGACCTTAAAAAATACTCTATTTTCGTTGTTAATTTAATTAAAAAATGTTGTTTTATAAAAAGAAAAAAAAGTGTTCCGAGAAAACCGCGCCCACAGGTTTTATGCGAAATCGATATGGTTGCAAACAGGCGCAAAGAGTTAACCACTTTCATATTGGATACCTTGGGATCAAAACTATTGCATCCAGCTGATCTAAAATTATAAGTTTTTCTTAGCTCCCCCTACTTCCGCGAATAAAATCTAACTAAGCTGTAAAGTTGCAATTGAATTATAATCCTCTATAGCTCCCGATTTAATTTATTGTGACAACCTTTGTCCCATACAATTGGACACACAAAAGGTATTTCAGAAGCATTCCTTTGTCGCGAATTGAAAAGCGTGTTTATTTTATATCTTCTACACAAAGTCTGTCAGTAAATGTTTTTCGAAAGAAAATATTTTCCGGACCTCATTTTTACCGAAACTCGTAAGAAAGTTACCAATTTAACACATCTCCTGCGGCTTGGGAAGACGCAATAAGGAGGGGAAAGAATCGAACCATGAAAGTCTCCCTTCGAAATTACATTCTTCACTTTTCCCGAAGATTCTCCCGTAAAATCGGCCATGATCCAATATTGACTTTTTTCCCTCTCATTTATCAGAATATGATTAGAATTTCCTGGATAAATTCATTTTTTATAACATGTTTTGTTTTGAAAATCACAGTTTTTCTTTATTTAACTATTTATGAAGTTAATAAGCTCGGGGCTATTTTAAATGCAACCCATAGACCGCATAAAAAGGCGCTTTCTTCACAGCACAAAAGCCTCAAAGTAGTTTTTTTTTCCCTCTCTTATCAATCTTATTTCATTTCTTAAAAATGTAAAAGCCCTTCTAGTGAATCGCAGTTTCTTTCACCCTTGAATAAGCCTCAAGTTTATTTTGAGTCTCGGCCGGCGAATACTTTTTTTTTAGTTAAAAGTTCCCCTTTTTCAATTTACGATTTTTTAAACGATGATTAAAAAGCCCGGACCACCGAAGAAGTTTATAATGGTTATTTAATTAAATACCTTTCACTGGTTAAAACCGTTAATTCTATTAAGTAGAAAGGTTCTTTTTATTTAAAAAGTCCATTTTGTGGCTAGGGACTTTTTTTTACGTTTTTCAAGGACTTGGGCAGGAAGCCCTACTTGTTTCACAATGAGACTTCCGCCGGAGGAAGTTTTAAAAAAACGGATTGTAATGGTCATCGATATTTGTTAATAAAATAACTTTCAGCCCTTCTTATTGAAAACATACCTTTCGTCATAAAGATGTCTCGTCACAATTTCGACACAACATAATTTCGTCACATAATGTGGGAAAAAGAAGAACTTTTGTCATAATCGCTTAAAACTTATGATTATGTGGGTAGGAGGTTTTATAAAAAATAACTTCGTCTTAAAAGCACATTGTCATAAATTCGTCGTATAACAAATCGTCATAAAATGGAGAATACAGACTTTTCGATTATTAGATTTTCAGTGAATCGTAATTTGCCCTTCCCGTATACGACTCACCCAAGGTCATACGACTCGAGCATATACGAAAACGACTCACTTCCCGACTCCGAGTAAACGTAGGTTATATTTTACGAAGGTTATTTTGTTAGGTATCTCTTTTAGTTTCGGGTTCTGAAATCAACAGATCGACTAAAATCGAAGAAGGAAATTGATTCCGCACTTTTTGGAAGGATTTTGGAAGTTAAAATTTAAAAACTATCACGAAAACTTTATACCCACGCCAAGTGAAAATTGGCGGGAACGTTTTGGGGATAGGTAATTTCTATATGCTGTTATAGTTAATCAGAAAAATCATGTTTCGTGAAGCTCTAGTGAGAACATTGCGAACTAACTGAATCGGAACGACTCCCTGAAACTAGAGAACTTTCCCATTTTGTGAGTCGTATACGGGAAGGGCAAATTACGATTCCCTGAAACTCTCTGTTGTACGATAATTCTCATTATGACGAGACGTTTTTATGACGAAAGACCCTCTTGTTTGTTATTTAAAAAAGAACATTAATTATGCAAGGTTTTGATTGGATGGGAAGGGGAGAGAAAGATCTGCATTGTGCTCACGCGTTAAGGGTTCGTGTTACGACTTCCTTGTTTTTAAAATGACCCAACTACTTACGCTAATGAGAAGTGCCTAAATTTCCGGCTAAAAACGGCTAATTTTAAAGCCTCCCCTTTTCAAAAAAGGGCTTTTTTTTCTCTCTCCCCAGGCCTATTGTGATAAAAAGTGCGTCTATTGTCTCCTCGTCCACAAAAATTCCGGATCCCCTTTGACACAGTTTACACTTGAGTTGATTCGGAAAATCCGTGATGCCTTCACGCTTTATTTTTTTTCCGCCGTAAAATATTTAGGCAGGTGTCGATATCAAGGTTTCTTCTTTTAAAATATTCTGTGAATGGGAGAAAGCGTTTGAGCCCATATGTTACATTTTATAATTGAACCCAAGTGTCCGGTGAATGAGTGACCTAAATGCCAGTCAAAACCGTGCGGGTGATTAGCTCAATTGCTTTCGAAGAACAAATGTGAACTCCCTTCAAAAAATCATTTTCCCATAGAACAAAATTTTGAAAAACTATCCGGCCGAGACCTAGGCAATAGACCGTGACTTTCTCAGAGTCAGGGTCTCAAGAGCGATTTAACTCTCGTTAAACCGTTTTCTCTTAACATTCTCCAGTTTATTTTGTGATTAGCGTTATCGTGCATTTACCTGTGATAAAAATTGCGACTTCTGGTTTTATAAATATAAATATTTGTTTATAGGTTATGTTTATTTTCCGGTTTTTGATTGGCTGGGTCGTCTAGCGGAGGAATCATGAAGTGACAGGTTATGGGAGTTTAGAGTGAAGGTGTTATGTTTTTTTTTTGTTTTTCATTCAAAAAAAGTCCCAAAAAATGAGTGTTTTCGTGTGAATCGTTGTTGGTGGGGGCGTGCGCCATGTTTGGCGGGGAGGGGGTCCGCGTTTCGGGCAGGATCGATAGGAAGGGGCGGGATGGTTCGTGCGGCGAGAGTCGAGTCCTCCGCGGGAGTTACGAGTGAGAGGAGAACCGCGTCCGTTTTAAGAACGGGGAATCGCCCCGTAATTTTTTAATTTTTTTTTTACGTCGTGTCAGTGGATATGCCGAGCATGACAACATCCCACGGCGGAATTTTATACTACGTCGTCAAGGTTCCCAAAGAGGAGACTCCGGCACCACAACAGCAAGAACCATGGTATCCGGATAAACCTTCCGCTACCTCGACTCCTCTGAGCAAACAGCATGAAAGGTGCAAACATTTCTTGCTCACTAATTTTTCAAAACCAATTTCACCGGCATTCGCCGGCCACGCCTCTCTAAATTCATATATAAGTTGACATTTTCCGTTGACCTATTAAAATGAATCGATTTTTCCATCTAACCGGGTTTTTCTGTTATTTTTAAAACGCGCGAATCTACAACAAAAGACGAATTTGGGCTCAATCCAGAAAAACCTCACTTTTATTTTGAAAGTTCCTTTCTAGTTGAAGGATTTTTAGGCAGCACCGTTTTTAAATTCAGGTCGCGGAGCAGAAACGGTACAAGACGTACAAAAAATAAGAACTTTCAAGCACACCAAATCTTGTACCGTTGGCACTCCTGCTGTTTGAATTTGACCATCAAAAAGTCAAAGTTTCTAAAGAATTTTTGGATACCAGGCATTTCTGCGCAAAAAATGACTTATGGACCCTGCTTCCGTAGGGCCATTATTTTTGCATTTATGGCTTCGGCTATTGACCGAAGCCGAAGAAACTTAATCTTACGTTTAATCCCAGATAAACTGAAAATTAAAAAATAAACTCCCATCAAAAAATGGTCCTCCCGCCCTTTCCTGATTATTTTAAATGTTTAAGCCTTGAAAAGAACAATTTACACTTTTTGCGCACTGAAACCCCATCATTCCTTGAAAGACGATTTGAAATTTTTTTAAAATACTTTTTTTTCTTGACCTACGTTTCTAGGTTAGTACGTGCCTAATTTCTTCTAATGCATTTTTCGTGTGTGAAGGAATTGCCCCGGAATGCAAATTGAAGTTTAAAACATTTTTTGAAACATAAAGTACCTTAAAATTTGGCCTTGAAGTGTTAAAAAATGTGGACGTCCCGGAGGCGCCACAATGACCAATTAGGACGGCCCAATTCTTTGTTTCCGTGATAACAAAAAATTTCTCTAATCACCTTTTCCTAGCTGAATTCAAATCTATTTAATACAGCTGATCAGAATCTACTTATCGCTCCACAGCGCTATCTCAGCTGCCAGTACTGCTCCTGAAGGTAATAACCTTCTTTAATCGGTTTTTAACAAACAGTGGTAACTAAGGGATAATCGATTTTTTTGTAACTCGATTAACCTGCAGAATCCTGGGAACGTCGGTACAAAAGGCACGTCCAATCTATCCTGTCAAAACCTAATCAAATGCCCGAGTGTATCGGCCATGGGAGTCAATCTGTTGAAATTATTGGGGGGTCGGGTTCCTGAGGAAAAAAAAAAGATCACTCAAAAAGTTCCTTCACCGAAAATGTTTTTCGGTCAGAAAACACCCAGTGTTTGGCTGGAACTCTGAAAAGGGTTTCTATTGGCCGAAAAAAATCGAGAAAACTACCGAAAATGTGTGGTTTTCTTTGCCGAAAACGTAGAGGAACGACCTAAAACCCTTCCATGAAAGACAATTATTAGACTACGACCTACAAGTCGGCCTCCGATTATGAATTTCACCGAACGTGAGTTCTGTCTTAAAGTTCGTTCAACCTCTTTTGATATTTCTGCTGTTCACTGGACCAGAAATAAGTGCCTTCCGAGGTTGTAAAAGGCTTTTTCTTGTACTAACTGTTTCCCTCTTTGAAACTCAATCCGCCTCAAATACAATCCTCGTTTTTATTGGTCTAAGACAATCATAAGTCAATTTATGGAACTTGTTATTTATGTCTGCTTTGAAATATTTCCTGCCCTTTTCGAGGTATAAATCTCATCAAACGCCCCCTTTCAACCTTCTTCACACCCCATTGATTTAAGCGGTTTAAATATGGAACTTATAACTTCCTACTTCCTTTGCAACGAATTATAGCAATCACTTTTTATTGTAAAAATTCGTTCATTCGTATACAGGGTGTCCGGAAACGCATGGCAAGCGTCTGGGAGAGCGTTAAAAAGTGGTTTTACGAAAAAAAGTTAAATGTAAACCCCCCTTAATTTAAATCAAAGAATTTGATGGTGTAGTTTAAAATCCGCCTGGATATACAGGGTGTCCCAGACACAACCTAACTTCGTTATTTCAAATGAGAACCCCTATTTTTTATTTCAGATTCGTAATCTACGCAAAATTTCAAGTAGATTTGAGTACTCATATGACAATTTTGGACAACTTTTAAAAATGTCAAAATTTAGCGTTTTTTGCGCTAAAATCCGTTAAAATTGACCTAGGAGACTCGTTTTTTTTTTAATTCCACTTATTTTTTCCCGAAGAATCCAACTGTCTCAAATTTGAGCATCTTCGCATTCTGCATCACGAGATTTCGTCGCTAATGGCCTTTTTCAAGTTGGAACCCAAATTTTTAGTTCAGAAATGAAAATTAGCACTTGTTGAAAGGAATTTTTCTTTCGGACCACAAATTTTGAAAGAGCTACAGCGTCTTTTGTGTTTATGCATCAAAAATTAAAATTCCGTCAACAAATCGCTAATTTCCATTTTTGAAGTATGGAATTTGGAGTTAAACTTGAAAAAAGGCCATTAGCGACGAAATCTCGTGATGCAGAATGCGAAGATGCTCAAATTTGAGACAGTTGGATTCTTCGGGAAAAAATAAGTGGAATTAAAAAAAAAACGAGTCTCCTAGGTCAATTTTAACGGATTTTAGCGCAAAAAACGCTAAATTTTGACATTTTTTAAAAGTTGTCCAAAATCGTCATATGAGTACTCAAATCTACTTGAAATTTTCGTAGATTACGAATCTGAAATAAAAAATAGGGGTTCTCATATGAAATAACGAAGTTAGGTTGTGTCTGGGACACCCTGTATATCCAGGCGGGTTTTAAACTACACCATCAAATTCTTTGATTTAAATTAAGGGGGGTTTACATTTAACTTTTTTTGTAAAACCACTTTTTAACGCTCTCCCAGACGCTTGCCATGTGTTTCCGGACACCCTGTATACAGGCGGATTTACGAGGGCCCATTTTTCGGCCTAGACTCAAGAGAAACCCTTTTTTCCCGATTTTAAGTCGTTTTTTGGCGGTTTTTTCGCAAAGAAACCGGTTTTTTTGGCCAGGAAACTACGTTCACCCGATTTTTAATGTCATCTTTTTCAGTTTTTTGGCCTGAAGTACTGGTTTGTAGAGCTTCCAACGAAAACTTCCTTAAAGAGAAGAAACAATATAGGAGGGGAAAAGTATAACGGAGGGGAAGTATAACGAAGGGGGACGTATAAGGGTGGAAAAGTATAAAGGAGGGGGAAGTATAAGGGAGGGGAAGTATGAAAACCCATATTTATCGTAGTTTCTGTCCATCTTTTAGCCATATTCTCAATACGCATATTTCAAGGTCGTTTTTTTTATTCGTTTTCACATTTTTGTTCTGTTTGTGCAAATGTATAAAAATTTCCATGGAATTTTTGAAAATCATTTGAATACAGCCTTGACACGTATATCGACGGAGATGGACCTTTCGTTTTCATCTCGTTCAAAAACCGGTTAGAACTCGCGCTTACCTTCTCTAAAAACCACCTGTCTGGACCCATTCCGACGGAACTGCCAACATGTTAAAAAGTTAAACCTAAATTAAGGCCACGTATTCATAAAATAAGTGCCGGTGAGCATGAGTCATTTGATCAATAATTATAGGAAATTAAAATGGGTTTAATATTTTTAAAAACGATGTTGATTTATTAATATTAGTTTTTGAGTTTAGGTCACGGCCTGCATAATAACTTAACCTTGTTTTTATATTTTGGCTTTCCGCCCAATTATTTACGCTCTCGATGTATTTAAAACCTTTTAGTTTTTATGAATCTTGAAAATGGCGGAAAATGACCTTGAATTTAGTTGTTTTCAAGCTGAGGCGGAAAAGTCCAATTCGAGAGTTAAAAAGGGAAAACCCCGTCATCGACCTTGCCCCTCAAAACGATACAAAAGTAAAACGAATCGCATCTTTACGCCTTCTTGATTTATAAAGAACGAAAAAAAAAAATAAAAACTCCAGGGTTAGAATTTAAAAAAGATAGTCGTGATTAACGGTGGTTTCACCCGACCGCAAGAGAGGAAATGAAGATAATACCTTTGTTCTTATCTTTAATTCGGGATTAGTCTTGCACTTTTTTGAATTAAGAACAAAGGGATTGCAAAAAAAAAGTTGTTTTTTAATTACCTTCTTTATCTTCTTTCTTCTCGTTATTAGTAGAAAACCAGAGCGAAAAATCAAAAAGATTGTACGTTCTTGCTTTTTCCTGAACTCATAGAATCAATGTTGCCAACTCAATTAGCATTCCAATGCCTCCTTAATTATAGCAGTGTTTTCATTTCAAGGACTCTTTTTAACGTTCAATTTGAATTTATGGCGTTTTTTTCGCCTTAAAAAGGCTCAAAAGGATTTTTGGTTGTTTTCCTCGGTTTTTCGGCGTTTTTCTTGCTGTCTCGACAGAGCCTTTTAACCTGGTTTTTAAGGTCTACCAACCCTCCCCCCCCCCCCTTCTTTTTATATTAAGAATTTATACCAAGGTTTGAAAGAATATTATGCAAATTAATGATTCCACTGCCTTTTTGATCATTTGGATGATACCTTTAGGGTCTGTGGAAGAAGAATAATGCGATGAATGAATTAGATCTTTTGTATGATTGGTTCCAGGGTAGTTTGACTAATGTGGAAATAATTGTGTTTCAGTACGGACAGCGGGTGGGACAACCCGTTCAGGCCGGACGGAGACCTTTCGCGTGAGGCGGACGAGATCGTCGAGATGATCAACAGCGGAAAGCCGATCACTCCTACGGCACTCAACGGCGAAGCACCGAAACTTCCAGAATCGACCGAAAACGGACAAGTCCATTCGCCGACGAAAGTCGCCGGATTGGCCGCCGCACCGAAAGGAGCGAACGGTACCAAAGCGATAAGCAATGGGAGCGATAAACCTGGACAGGTCGAACTTCAAAAGACGGTTGTCCAACCTGGCGACGCCTCACAAGTCGAACACGTAAATCTCAAGAAGAAGCCCAAGTGTAAATGTTGTGTCATTCAGTGAACTGACTTTTCTTTTTGTCACAATTAAGGCTGAAAAATTTTTTTCCTCCCCTTTTTAAAGCTTTGCTTGCGACAAATTTTCAATCTCCTTCCCCCATTTATTTTCTGCCAATTGTGTAGATAAAAAAACTGCACAATTATTTTGTTTTACAAAAAAAAACCGATACAGTCAATCAAAAAAAAATTTGACTTAAAATATTTTTATACTTTTACAAAACCTTAGAACGTTAAAAAAATTTTTCTTTTCCCAGTATTATTCTGTTATTTAGTGCCCTACCAAAAAAAATGTATATACATTTAAATAGTGATAAACTAATCCAAATTATTTTAACAATATTGTATATTTCTTTTTTTTTCGGTGTATTTATTTCCGATTTTAGGATATGTACATAATTTATGTGAATTTGTGTGAATATTCATATAATTAGGAGATTTAGAATACCCATTTGCTGCTTGAGGGTATTACAATTTTTTTTCTTTACAAGATGATTTCTTGTAGCCTGGCTATTATGTTTTTTTTTCGATTATTTATTTGTTGTATGAGCTTCAGAAAGGATGTTAAGGTGTGAATCGTAATGAGAAAGGTGCATAATCTATATAATTTTATAATAAGTGTATATAGATGAAAAATATGAAAGTAAACTATTAAAATTGAAAAAATTGTCTTTTTTTCTTCTTTAAGTTTGCTCCCACGCTTAGCAGTTCCCTTAAGGCTCATGGCCATTTTAACTTCCTTAAAAGAAGTTATTGCGATACCCTCCATGTCGGGTTTTTGGGGTCTTCCAGACCCCGGAAGGTCAAATCTCAACTTTGTCTGTGGTGCCGGCCGTCCGTGGCATTTTTTTCCGGAACACTTCATGGCCACAGTTTTCAACCGATTTTCACCAAATTTTCACAAAAATTTCTTTAGCAGGTGAACAAGAAACTAACAAGGGCGATTTTCGAATTTCGAAAAAATGGCAGAGATATGTTTGAAATTTAAAAAAGTTCCATTGGTTTGATTTTGATTTTCACCAAAACTCCTTATATTTTTCTCGAATTTTTAGGGAGGGACCTCCCTTGGGCAAAAATCCCATTATTTCTACCTTGATGCTTAGAAAAATTTTTTAAAAAAACTTAGATTTGTTGAAAAAAAAAAAAATCCCTCTCCATTATACTTTTCCCTCCGTTATACTTCCCTTCCCCTCAGTTATACTTCGCCCTCCTATATTTTTACTCCTATATTTATATCATACTTTTCCTCCCTTATACTTCCCTTCCCCCTCAATTATACTTCGCCCTCCTATATTTTTACTTCTCTTTAGGGAAGTTTTCGTTAGAAGTTATACTATACCTCAGTTATACTTCGCCCTCCTATATTTTTACTTCTCTTTAGGGAAGTTTTGTTTGAAAATTTTTTGAAAAAAAAATCCCCTCCATCATTTTCCTCCCTTATACTTCCCTTCCCCCTCAGTTATACTTCGCCCTCCTATATTTTTACTTCTCTTTAGGGAAGTTTTTGTTCGAAAATTTTTTGAAAAAAAAAATCCCCTCATCATACTTTTCCTTCCTTATACTTCCCTTCCCCCTCAATTATACTTCGCCCTCCTATATTTTTACTTCTCTTAGGGAAGTTTTCGTTTGAAAATTTTTTGAAAAAAATTCCATTATACTTTTCCTCCCTTATACTTCGCACTCCTTTTTTTTACTTCTCTTTAGGAAAGTTTTCGTCAGAAAATTTTTTGAAAAAAAAAAATTCTTCCCTTCCCCCCCCCTCAGTTATACTTCGCCCTCCTAAATTTTTACTTCTCTTTAGGGAAGTTTTTGTTGAAAATTTTTTGGAAAAAAAAATCCCCCTCCATCATACTTTTCCTCCCTAATAATTCCCCTCCATTATACTTCCCTTCCCCCCCTATATTTTATATTTTTACTTCTCTTTAGGGAAGTTTTCGTCAGAAAATTTTTTGAAAAAAAAAATTCCCTCTCCATTATACTTCCCTTCCCCTCAGTTATACTTCGCCCTCCTACATTTTTACTTCTCTTTAGGGAAGTTTTCGTTTGAAAATTTTTTGAAAAAAAAAATCACCCTCCATTATACTTCGCACTCCTATATTTTTACTTCTCTTTAGGGAAGTTTTCATCAGAAAATTTTTTGAAGAAAAAAATTCCCTCTCCATTATACTTCCCTTCCCCCTCAGTTATACTTCGCCCTCCTATATTTTTACTTCTCTTTAGGGAAGTTTTGTTTGAAAATTTTTTGAAAAAAAAATCCCCCTCCATCATACTTTTCCTCCCTAATACTTCCCCTCCATTATACTTCCCTTCCCCCTCCTATATTTTTATATTTTTACTTCTCTTTAGGGAAGTTTTCGTTTGAAAATTTTTTGAAAAAAAAATCTCCCTCCGTTATACTTTCCCCTCCCCCTCAGTTATACTTCGCCCTCCTACATTTTTACTTCTCTTTAGGGAAGTTTTCGTTTGAAAATTTTTTGAAAAAAAATCACCCTCCATTATACTTCGCACTCCTATATTTTTACTTCTCTTTAGGGAAGTTTTCGTCAGAAAATTTTTTGAAAAAAAAATTCTCTCTCCATTATACTTCCCTTCCCCCTCCTATATTTTTACTTCTCTTCAGGGAAGTTTTCGTTTGAACATTTTTTGAAAAAAAAAAATCCCTCTCCATTATACTTCCCTTCCCCCTCCTATATTTTTACTTCTCTTCAGGGAAGTTTTCGTTTGAAAATTTTTTGAAAAAAAAAATCCCTCTCCATTATACTTTTCCTCCCTTATACTTCCCCCTCAGTTATACTTCCCTTCCCCCTCAGTCATACTTCCCCTCCCCCTCTTTGATACTTCCCCCTCCCCCCTCCTATATTTTTACTTCTCTTAGGGAAGTTTTCGTTGGATGCTCTTCAAACTAGTACTTCTCATATAGACCAAAAAACAAAACGTAAAAAATAAGTCAAATCTAATTTTTATTTCTACAATAAAAAATAAAACTCAGGAATAAAAATAAATTTTACAATAAATTTTTTAAATATACTCGAAAATTTAATATTATAATAAAAAACATTTAAATATTACCCAATTAAAGACAATAATACATGAGATGGAAAACATTTGGATGACATCAAAATAAAGGATTTTGTACATTTTATTTAAAAACTCTCATAATGGTCTTTAAGGTTTCTAAGAATAAAACAGAAGTTATTGTCTTGTTTAATATAAAAATAAAATGAACACATTTTTTAAAACAAAGATTAATTCGGAGTGAAAGGAGGCTTTAAAGTGTCCTTTTTCTTCATTATTGAAGAAGGATTAGGGGATTAAAATAATCCCATTTTAGCGACCGTTTCACAGCGAAATTGGCTCGGAAGTTTTCCTCCGCGAAAACGCCTTTTCAACTCAGCGAATTAAATTTTATTTGGCACCAATTTAAAAAAAAATGAGAAAGAAGGGTCAATTTTCTCAACTTTAGGTTGGAAAAAAATCAATAAAAAATTAGGTTAAACGACATCGAAAGTGAGTAAAATCCTAGTTTTTCAGGTTTCTATTTTAATTTATAAGATCAAGAAAAACAACAGGTAAAACTTTAAAAGGT
The DNA here is from genome assembly GCA_014119065.1 of Orius insidiosus. Lineage (NCBI taxonomy): Eukaryota > Metazoa > Arthropoda > Insecta > Hemiptera > Anthocoridae > Orius > Orius insidiosus. Next base: position 130,888 of record JACGAQ010000019.1, read on the forward strand.
TTAATGGCAAAATCTCGAAAATCCTATTAAAATAAGACTTCAGTTAACGGGGTTTAGTACCATAAAAAAATATCTTTTTATGCAAAAAAGAAAGAAAAACGTTCAAAAATCGAGAAAAAAGAGCTTTTCTTGGTCAAAAGAATGAGAAAATGCCAAGAAAACGTCCTTAAATAAGAGGATTTCTTGGTCGATATCAGAAACCATAGTTTTAAAAGTTTACGATGTCTTAAAAAACCATTTTTTACAGTGAATATAGACTTTTTTATGCAAAAAAAGAAAGAAAAACGTCCGAAAATAGAGAAAAAAGAGCTTTTCTTGGTCAAAAGAATGATAAAATGCCAAGAAAACGTCCTAAAATAAGAGGATTTCTTTGTCGATGTCCAGAAACTGTAGTTTTTAAAGTTTACAATGCCTTAAAAAACCTATTTTTTTCAAGTGAAAAGAGACTTTTTGGGATAACGAAATATAAAAGTATCTTTTTGCAAAAAGAAAGAAAAACGTCCAAAAATCAAGAAAAAAGAGCTTTACATGGTAAAACAGAATGAGAAAAGACCAAGAAAACGTCCCAAAACAAGATTTCTTTGTTGTTGTTCAGAAACTAGTTTTTGAAGTTTAAGATGCCTTAATAAACTTAATTTCTTATTAACTTTTTCATAAAACAGACTTTTTGGGATAATCGAGACACAAAGGAAAAATCGAAGGTTAAAAAAACAGAGATTTCTAAGGAAAAAGGCTTTGAAACCATCAAAAAATCTGATAAAAGTATCTTTTATGCAAAAAAGAAAGAAAAACGTCCAAAAACCAAGAAAAAGAGCTTTTTTTGGTCAAATGAATGAGAAAAGAACAAGAAAACATCCTAAAATAAGAGGATTTCTTTGTCGATGTTCAAAAACTAGTTTTTGAAGTTTACGATGCCTTAAAAAACGTAACTTTTTTACAGTGAAAACGGACTTTTTGGGATAATAAAATCTGATAAAAGTACCTTTTTATGCAAAAAGGAAAGAAAAACGTCCAAAAATCAAGAAAAAAGAGCTTTTCTTTGTCAAAATGAGAAAATGCCAGGAAAACATCCTAAAATAAGAGGATTTCTTTGTCGATATCTAGAAACAGTAGTTTTTAAAGTTTACGATGCCTTAAAAAACCTAATTTCTTATTAACTTTTTCATAAAACAGACTTTTTAGGATAAAAAATGAAAAATTGAAGGTAAAAAAAATTTAAGAGTGGAGAGCACCATGACCGAGGACTTTGTCGAAATATCCTCCGTCCCAGCTACAATTCCCACAATCATCACAAACATAAAAAAATCGACTGTGTTTATAACAGCATCAGTTATACTAAGAACCTGGAATAAAAACAACAAAAAAATGGTTAAAAAATTTTATTTTATTGAAAGCTTTGTTCCAACCGCAGTTTGAAACTCCTGGAGTATGCTCAGAAGGATTTGCAGGTCAGATTAGACGGACAAACGATTTGAGCGACGTCAAATTTGACGTCAAAGTCCTTCTGCACATGCTCCAGGAGTTTCAAACTGCGGTTGGAACAAAACTAATATTTACTTTTATGGAGGCACCAGATGGAGTTTTTAATCCTGGGTCACTTCCGTTAATTTGATCTTGGTAATGGTCAAAATCTTCTTCTTCTTCTTCACTTTCACATCCTGCAGGGAGTGGAGCACCAAATTTATTTTTTTCTTCTTTGATCGTTTTTGAAGGAAAGTTTAAAATTTGGTGCCATTGCAGTGCTGAAAATTATTTTTTGGGTGAAATTATTTTTTTTAATTTACCTGGCAGCGACTTAATAAATCCTCTTTCCGTACGACAATATTAAAATATTAAGGACTTCCATCAATTGATTTTCGCTATTTTTCGATTTTATTTGGTAACACGAGCTTCCGTCCATTTTTTGAAAGACCTTTGAGTAAAAAGAGGGTTCGACAAGAAGTATTCTTTTCTCTAAATTTGCGATGGAAGCGAGTCCGTCGGCGTCTGTGTGGGATGGAGCGATTTTACAGTCAATCCCACATCGGCGGAGTTGTCGGCCTAAGCATCCGAATGAATGGTCGCAGACGCATTTCAGCCAAGAAACATCGACGGGGTCTTTGTTTACGGCGATTTCTTTACTTTTCGCCTTCGTTTTCTGTAAATTCACGGATTTTTATTCTCTATTTCCATGTTATAAGACCTAAAATCGGAGTTTTGACCGTAAAAGGTGACGATGAGAAGTAAAAACATAAGAGGGGGAAGTATATTAAAGAGGGGAAGCATAAGGAGGGAGAAGTATAATGGAGGGGAAGTATAAGGGAGGGAGAAGTATAATGGAGGGGAAGTATAACGGAGGGGAAGTATAACGGAGGGGGAAGTATAAGGGAGGAAGTACAACGGAGGGGAAGTATAAAGGAGGGGAAGTATAAAGGAGGGGAAGTATAAAGGAGGGGAAGTATAAAGGAGGGGACGGAGGGAAAGGAGGGGAAGTGGAGGGGAATTATAAGAGAGGGGAAGTATAACGGAGGGGAATTATAAGAGAGGGGAAGTATAACGGAGGGAAAGTATAAGGGAGAGGAAGTATAACAGAGGGGATATAAAGGAGGGGAAGTACAAAGGAGGGGGGAGTATAACAGAGGGGGAATATAAGGGAGGGGAAGTATTTTTTTTCTTTTCCCAGGGCGGTGTCGAGTATAGCCCCAGCGCATTTAAATTATCTGTTGTGCTGTGAGGGGAAGTAGAAGGGAGGGGGGGAGTATAAGGGGGGGAAGTATAACAGAGGGCAAAGTATAAGGGGGGAATTATAAGAGAGGGGAAGTATACGGAGGGAAAGTATAAGGGAGAGGAAGTATAAACAGGGGGAAGTATAAAGGAGGGGAAGTATAACAGAGGGATGTATAAAGGAGGGGAAGTATAACAGAGGGGATGTATAACGGAGGGAGGCGAATAAAGGAGGGGATATAATGGAGGGGGACGAATAAAGGAGGGGAAGTATAATGGAGGGGGACGAATAAAGGAGGGGAATTACAAGGGAGAGGAAGTATAACGGAGGGGGAAGTAGAGGAAGGGGAAGTATAACGGAGGGGAATTATAAAGAGGGGGAAGTAAACGGAGGGAAAGTATAAGGGAGAGGAAGTATAACAGAGGGGAAGTATAAGGAGGGGAAGTACAAAGGAGGGGAGTATAACAGAGGGGGAATATAAGGGAGGGGAAGTATTTTTTTCTTTTCCCAGGGGCGGTGTCGAGTATAGCCCCAGCGCATTTAAATTATCTGTTGTGCTGTGAGGGAAGTAGAAGGGAGGGGGGAGTATAAGGGAGGGGAATTATAAGAGAGGGGAAGTATAGGAGGGGAATTAAAGAGAGGGGAAGTATAACGGAGGGAAAGTATAAGGAGAGGAAGTATAGTATAACAGAGGGGAAGGAGTATAAAGGGGAAGTATTGGTAACAGAGGGGGAATATAAGGGAGGGGAAGTATTTTTGGTCTTTTCCCAGAGGAAGTGTCAAGTCCCATGCACATGTGCTTAGAGGGAAGTAGAAGGGATTAGGAATTATAACGGAGGGGGAAGTATAACGCAGGGGAATTATAAAGGAGGGCGAATTATAAGGGAGGGGGAGGTATAAAAGAGGGGTGGAATAAGGGGGGGGGGGGTATTTTTTCTCTTTTCCCGGAGGCGGTGCCAAAATTCTGAAGGATTTCAGAAAAAGGAGAGGAAAATGGCAAAATATCCAACAACAGGAGAGGCTTCTCTTGGTCTTTCACCAAAATTTTAAATTTTAAGTCATCATTTACACCTTTTTTGTCCTTTAAGATTAAAATTTATGGTTTTTATTCATAAATTTTACCTGAATCTATAAATAATTAAAAAGTTCACCTTTTGACTTGATCCTTTAGATTTTTTCGCTTGGTTATGTTTCCAGGAATCGTTTGAAATGCGATGAATCAAATCATCTATCGGGATTTTACGAGAATCACAAATAGAAAGAAGACAATTGTAGATTTCAACAAGACAAAAAGCATCCAAAGCTAAAAAAAATTAAAAAACACAATTTTTTTAAAAGCAAAATACCAGCATAAGTAATCTGAGAAGGGCGAAGAGGTCGAATTTGCCAATTAGAAAACTGTTCAGTTTTATTCAAAGGTTTACCAAGACAAAGGGCGACTAATTGGCTAAGGCCAGAGCTAGAACATTGATCGCTTTCTAAAGTATTTAAATTTAAAAACCGTTTTTATGATTTTTTTTACCAGGATATGGGAATTCGAAGTTGTAGTCTCTGACTAATCTGCTCCAAAGGATGGATAAATCGACAAATCCCGACCAGCAGGTGGATATGTCGCCGATGGGTAGATGTTGGTTCATTACGCTGAAATCCGCGCTGAGCGAAAAACCGATTTTAATTATGTTGGGATCGCGGAAAAAAAACGGAAGCGAATTCCTTCCAGAGAGAAGTCTCGCTCCCCAAAGCGATTACGTCGATCAAATATACTCGGTTTTCTGTGGCGACTTGCATAAGCGAAAGATCAGAGCTTGTATTGCTCAATGTTGGCTTCCATTCCGTATCAAGACCGACCACAGTCGCTCCATCAACCACAGATTCTATCAAATGGCTAAACTTTTCTGAAGTATCGACCAATACAATCGAACTATCGGGTAACGACAAAGAATGGAATTCTTCTTTTTCATTCGTAGAAATATCACAGAAATCGTTATCATCACTGAAAATTTTTATTTTTAAAACATTATTTTTATTAATTTTACCAATGAGCTTCTAGGTAACCGTCCTGTAGACAAACTGGTAACTCTTTTTCTGGGATATTTAAATGTTTCACCCAATATGAGACTTCTTTGAGATCTCCCGTTGAATTCAGTTTGGAAATGAAACTTGAATAGACTTCAGGATTTGATCTACAAACGTCTTCTACTAGTTCTCTAAATCCTTCCATCCCTATAAAAAAAATACACATGAAAAACTACAAAAAAATGATATTTTTTGGACAAGATAATGAGAAAATCAGTAACAAAAGAGTTTCTGGTATATAAAGAAGAAAAAAAAAGGTCCTAAAATGAGATAAAAAGAGACTTATCAGCCTAAAAAGCAAGAAAAAGGAGTTTCTGAGTTAAAGAGAAGAGGAAAAGTCAATAAAATTGATAAAAAGAGAGTTTCTTGATCCAGAGATCACGAAAAAGTCTTAAACATCCAACCAAAAAGAAAGAAAAAGTCTTAAACATCCAACCAAAAAGAAGGAAAAAGTCTTAAAAATCCAACCAAAAAAAAAAAAAATGAAAAGGTCTTAAAAATCAAACCAAAATGGAGGAAAAAGTCTTAAAAATCCAACCAAAAAGGAGAAAAAGTATTAAAATCCAACCAAAAAGAAGGAAGTCTTAAAAATCCAACCAAAAAGAAGGAAAAAGTCTTAAAAATCCAACTAAAAAGAAGGAAGTCTTAAAAATTCAACCAAAAAGAAGTAAGTCTTAAAAATTCAACCAAAAAGAAGGAAGTCTTAAAAATCCAACCAAAAAGAAGGGGAAAAAAAGTCGTAAAAATCCAACCAAAAAGAAGGAAGTCTTAAACATCTAACCAAAAGAAGGAAATCTTAACAATCCAACCAAAAAGAAGGAAGTCTCAAAAATCCAATCAAAAAGAAGGAAAAAGTCTTAAAATTCAACCAAAAAGAAGAAAAAAAGTCTTAAAAATCAGACCAATAAGTCTGAAAAATCCAACCAAAAAGGAGGAAAAAGTCTTTAAAATCCAACCAAAAGAAGGAAAAAGTCTTAAAAATCCAACCAAAAAGAAGGAAGTCTCAAAATCCAATCAAAAAGAAGGAAAAAGTCTTAAAATTCAACCAAAAAGAAGGAAAAAGTCTTAAAATTCAACCAAAAGTAGTAAAAAGTCTTAAAAATCAGACCAATAAGTCTTAAAATCCAACCAAAAAGCAGGAAAAAGTCTTAAAATTCAACCAAAAGGTAGTAAAAAGTCTTAAAAATCAGACCAATAAGTCTTAAAAATCCAACCAAAAAGGAGGAAAAAGTCTTATAAATCCAACCAAAAAGAAGGAAGTCTCAAAAATCCAACCAAACAGAAAGAAAAAAGTCTCAAAAATCCAACCGAAAAGGAGGAAAAAAGACTCAAAAATCCAACCGAAAAGAAGGGAAAAAAAAGTCTTAAAAATCCAACCAAAAAGTAGTAAAAAGTCTTAAAAATCAGACCAATAAGTCTTAAAAATCCAACCAAAAAGGAGGAAAAAGTCTTAAAATCCAACCAAAAAGAAGGAAGTCTTAAAAATCCAACCAAAAAGAAGGAAGTCTCAAAAATCCAATCAAAAAGAAGGAAAAAGTCTTAAAATTCAACCAAAAAGAAGGAAAAAGTCTTAAAATTCAACCAAAAAGTAGTAAAAAGTCTTAAAAATCAGACCAATAAGTCTTAAAAATCCAACCAAAAAGCAGGAAAAAGTCTTAAAATTCAACCAAAAGGTAGTAAAAAGTCTTAAAAATCAGACCAATAAGTCTTAAAAATCCAACCAAAAAGGAGGAAAAAGTCTTATAAATCCACCCATAAAGAAGGAAGTCTTAAAAATCCAACCAAAAAGAAGGAAGTCTCAAAAATCCAATCAAAAAGAAGGAAAAAGTCTTAAAATTCAACCAAAAAGAAGGATAAAGTCTTAAAATTCAACCAAAAAGAAGAAAAAAGTCTTAAAAATCAGACCAATAAGTCTTAAAAATCCAACCAAAAAGAAGGAAAAAGTCTCAAAAATCCAACCGAAAAGAAGGGGAAAAAAAGTCTTAAAAATCCAACCGAAAAGAAGGGGAAAAAAAGTCTTAAAAATCAACCAAAAAGAAGGATAAAGTCTTAAAAATCCAACTAAAAAGAAGGAAATCTTAAAAATTCCACCAAAAAGAAGGAAGTCTTAAAAATTCAACCAAAAAGAAGGAAGTCTTAAAAATCCAACCAAAAAGAAGGGGAAAAAAAGTCTTAAAAATCCAACCAAAAAGAAGGAAGTCTTAAACATCTAACCAAAAAGAAGGAAATCTTAAAAATCCAACCAAAAAGAAGGAAGTCTCAAAAATCCAATCAAAAAAGGAAAAAGTCTTAAAATTCAACCAAAAAGAAGAAAAAAAGTCTTAAAAATCAGACCAATAAGTCTGAAAAATCCAACCAAAAAGGAGGAAAAAGTCTTTAAAATCCAACCAAAAAGAAGGAAAAGTCTTAAAAATCCAACCAAAAGAAGGAAGTCTCAAAAATCCAACCAAACAGAAAGAAAAAAGTCTCAAAAATCCAACCGAAAAGGAGGAAAAAAGACTCAAAAATCCAACCGAAAAGAAGGGAAAAAAAGTCTTAAAAATCCAACCAAAAAGTAGTAAAAAGTCTTAAAAATCAGACCAATAAGTCTTAAAAATCCAACCAAAAAGGAGGAAAAAGTCTTAAAAATCCAACCAAAAAGAAGGAAGTCTTAAAATCCAACCAAAAAGAAGGAAGTCTCAAAAATCCAATCAAAAAGAAGGAAAAAGTCTTAAAATTCAACCAAAAAGAAGGAAAAAGTCTTAAAATTCAACCAAAAAGTAGTAAAAAGTCTTAAAAATCAGACCAATAAGTCTTAAAAATCCAACCAAAAAGGAGGAAAAAGTCTTAAAATTCAACCAAAAAGTAGTAAAAAGTCTTAAAAATCAGACCAATAAGTCTTAAAAATCCAACCAAAAAGGGGAAAAAGTCTTATAAATCCACCCATAAAGAAGGAAGTCTTAAAAATCCAACCAAAAAGAAGGAAGTCTCAAAAATCCAATCAAAAAGAAGGAAAAAGTCTTAAAATTCAACCAAAAAGAAGGATAAAGTCTTAAAATTCAACCAAAAAGAAAAAAGTCTTAAAAATCAGACCAATAAGTCTTAAAAATCCAACCAAAAAGAAGGAAAAAGTCTCAAAAATCCAACCGAAAAGAAGGGGGAAAAAAAGTCTTAAAAATCCAACCAAAAAGTAGTAAAAAGTCTTAAAAATTCAACCAAAAAGAAGAAAAAAGTCGTAAAAATCAGACCAATAAGTCTTAAAAATCCAACCAAAAAGAAGGAAGTCTCAAAAATCCAACCAAACAGAAAGAAAAAAGTCTCAAAAATCCAACCGAAAAGGAGGAAAAAAGACTCAAAAATCCAACCGAAAAGAAGGGAAAAAAAGTCTTAAAAATCCAACCAAAAAGTAGTAAAAAGTCTTAAAAATCAGACCAATAAGTCTTAAAAATCCAACCAAAAAGGAGGAAAAAGTCTTAAAAATCCAACCAAAAAGAAGGAAGTCTTAAAAATCCAACCAAAAAGAAGGAAGTCTCAAAAATCCAATCAAAAAGAAGGAAAAAGTCTTAAAATTCAACCAAAAAGAAGGAAAAAGTCTTAAAATTCAACCAAAAAGTAGTAAAAAGTCTTAAAAATCAGACCAATAAGTCTTAAAAATCCAACCAAAAAGCAGGAAAAAGTCTTAAAATTCAACCAAAAGGTAGTAAAAAGTCTTAAAAATCAGACCAATAAGTCTTAAAAATCCAACCAAAAAGAAGGAAAAGTCTTAAAAATCCAACCAAAAAGAAGGAAGTCTCAAAAATCCAACCAAACAGAAAGAAAAAAGTCTCAAAAATCCAACCGAAAAGGAGGAAAAAAGACTCAAAAATCCAACCGAAAAGAAGGGAAAAAAAGTCTTAAAAATCCAACCAAAAAGTAGTAAAAAGTCTTAAAAATCAGACCAATAAGTCTTAAAAATCCAACCAAAAAGGAGGAAAAAGTCTTAAAAATCCAACCAAAAAGAAGGAAGTCTTAAAAATCCAACCAAAAAGAAGGAAGTCTCAAAAATCCAATCAAAAAGAAGGAAAAAGTCTTAAAATTCAACCAAAAAGAAGGAAAAAGTCTTAAAATTCAACCAAAAAGTAGTAAAAAGTCTTAAAAATCAGACCAATAAGTCTTAAAAATCCAACCAAAAAGGAGGAAAAAGTCTTAAAATTCAACCAAAAAGTAGTAAAAAGTCTTAAAAATCAGACCAATAAGTCTTAAAAATCCAACCAAAAAGGAGGAAAAAGTCTTATAAATCCACCCATAAAGAAGGAAGTCTTAAAAATCCAACCAAAAAGAAGGAAGTCTCAAAAATCCAATCAAAAAGAAGGAAAAAGTCTTAAAATTCAACCAAAAAGAAGGATAAAGTCTTAAAATTCAACCAAAAAGAAGAAAAAAGTCTTAAAAATCAGACCAATAAGTCTTAAAAATCCAACCAAAAAGAAGGAAAAAGTCTCAAAAATCCAACCGAAAAGAAGGGGAAAAAAAAAGTCTTAAAAATCCAACCGAAAAGAAGGGGAAAAAAAGTCTTAAAAATCAACCAAAAAGAAGGATAAAGTCTTAAAAATCCAACTAAAAAGAAGGAAATCTTAAAAATTCCACCAAAAAGAAGGAAGTCTTAAAAATTCAACCAAAAAGAAGGAAGTCTTAAAAATCCAACCAAAAAGAAGGGGAAAAAAAAGTCTTAAAAATCCAACCAAAAAGAAGGAAGTCTTAAACATCTAACCAAAAAGAAGGAAATCTTAAAAATCCAACCAAAAAGAAGGAAGTCTCAAAAATCCAATCAAAAAGAAGGAAAAAGTCTTAAAATTCAACCAAAAAGAAGAAAAAAAAGTCTTAAAAATCAGACCAATAAGTCTGAAAAATCCAACCAAAAAGGAGGAAAAAGTCTTTAAAATCCAACCAAAAAGAAGGAAAAGTCTTAAAAATCCAACCAAAAAGAAGGAAGTCTCAAAAATCCAACCAAACAGAAAGAAAAAAGTCTCAAAATCCAACCGAAAAGGAGGAAAAAAGACTCAAAAATCCAACCGAAAAGAAGGGAAAAAAAAGTCTTAAAAATCCAACCAAAAAGTAGTAAAAAGTCTTAAAAATCAGACCAATAAGTCTTAAAAATCCAACCAAAAAGGAGGAAAAAGTCTTAAAAATCCAACCAAAAGAAGGAAGTCTTAAAAATCCAACCAAAAAGAAGGAAGTCTCAAAAATCCAATCAAAAAGAAGGAAAAAGTCTTAAAATTCAACCAAAAAGAAGGAAAAAGTCTTAAAATTCAACCAAAAAGTAGTAAAAAGTCTTAAAAATCAGACCAATAAGTCTTAAAAATCCAACCAAAAAGGAGGAAAAAGTCTTAAAATTCAACCAAAAAGTAGTAAAAAGTCTTAAAAATCAGACCAATAAGTCTTAAAAATCCAACCAAAAAGGAGGAAAAAGTCTTATAAATCCACCATAAAGAAGGAAGTCTTAAAAATCCAACCAAAAAGAAGGAAGTCTCAAAAATCCAATCAAAAAGAAGGAAAAAGTCTTAAAATTCAACCAAAAAGAAGGATAAAGTCTTAAAATTCAACCAAAAGAAGAAAAAAGTCTTAAAAATCAGACCAATAAGTCTTAAAAATCCAACCAAAAAGAAGGAAAAAGTCTCAAAAATCCAACCGAAAAGAAGGGGAAAAAAAAGTCTTAAAAATCCAACCAAAAAGTAGTAAAAAGTCTTAAAAATTCAACCAAAAAGAAGAAAAAAGTCGTAAAAATCAGACCAATAAGTCTTAAAAATCCAACCAAAAAGAAGGAAGTCTTAAAAATCCAACCAAAAAGAAGGAAGTCTCAAAAATCCAACCAAAAAGAAGGAAACAGTCTTAAAAATCCAACCAAAAAGGAGAAAAAAGTCTTAAAAATCCAATTAAAAAGAATGGTCATAGTCAAAAAGGGAGAAAAAACATATAAAAAAAAAGAATATTTTTTTGAAAAACACTAGAGCAACTTAAAAAGGCTGTTCCTGAGATAAAGGAGAAGAAATGTCATAAAATCGGATAAAAGTAGGATTTCTCAGCCAACAGAGCAAGAAAAAATTTTGAAAATCTGGAAATGAGAATGTTCATTGGTCAAAAAAGATGGGAAAAAAAATTCATAAAAACATAGTTCCTCAGCTGCCAATAAGACGAAAAGTCAATAAATGAGATAAAAGGGGGTTTCTCAGCCCAGATATCAGGAAAAACGAACAGATATACAGAAGAAAAAGGCATTTACCTAATGTGCCGTCTGAATATCGTTTATGGATTAAAAAATTAACAGATTTGGCTGCGTTGAGCCTTTTCATATTAGGCGTCATTTCCTCAGGTAAACGATGAAGTGAAGCGAACCTTTTGACGAGTTTACAAAGCGATTTCGACTGCGTATATTTCAACAACGCCGAAGAATTAATATCAGGAATATCAAGCTCGCTAAAAATAGCAAAAATTTAACAACAACAAAATAAAAAAAATTAAATACTTAATAATTTTTGACATGTAATCGCTGGTATTTGCTTCGCCTAATGCATTATCGAAAAATTCGATGAGCGGATAATAATGGTCGGAGGATTTTACAACGAAATTTTCGACGACCGTCAATTTGTCCTGAAGGAGGAGCGGAACGAGGAGTTCTTTCGTGTCGAACTCATTTTCCAGGTCTAACAACATCGCCCAATCAGCGACCTTAAATTTTTTTCTTACATAAAATTTTAAAAAAAATATAATTCTTACTTCTTTGTACATGTGGATTCGAAGCATGTCTTTTAAATGAGACAAAATGATAACTTTTTCGTTTTTTAATTTATAGACTTCAATGACTTTTACGCTTAGATTTTTATGTTTTTGTCTAGACGCTACTTGAAAAGCTTCGACTGTTAACTCCTTAGTTCGTAAATGTCTCAAATCGTTTTCTCGGGGTTTAATCCACTCAGAAAACTGCTCCATGACTAAAAAATAAAAAAAGTTTTAACAATTTTGAAAATGCAATTTGGCAAGAAAAAGAGTGTTGGCCAAAATGCTAAATCTGGTATTGATTGGTTGATTTGAGCCAATCAGCATAAACAGGTGTCAAAAAAGTTCTTCTTATCAGTTTTTATCAAATATCATGAAAACTATGAGGCTTAGCGCAAAGGATATTAAGTACAAAAATAATCTACATTAAATTTCCAACAAAAATGTTAAGTGCATAATCTTGATAAAGTGATCTTCTTCGGAGTTACAGGCTGTCAAAAGAGGATTTTATTTTCCCCTTTATTATTGAGCGAAAACTCAGTCTTTTATTGAATATCTCAAAAACTATTAGGTTTAGAGCATAAAATATTAAGTACAAAAATAATCTACTTCGAATTTCCAACAAAAAGTGTTTAGTACATAATCTTGATAAAGTGAGCATTTTTGGAGTTATGGAGCGACAAAAAAGGGATTTTTTCAGCCCCTTTTTGAATGAAAACTTTTCTTTCCAACAACTGAATTTCTTCACCCTTCTCCAACAAAAATAAAGCTCTAACTCCGAAACCGTTGACTTTAGCAAGATCAAGTGCTAAATACTTTTTGTTACAAATTTAATTTAGAATACTTTTGTACTAAATATGTTTTGTGCTAAACCTCGTATTTTTTGAGATATTTGAGAAAAACAGCAATTTGGACACCCTTCTCCACCAAACTCACAGCTTTAACTCCGAAATCGTTCACTCTAGCAAGATCATGTGCTAAATACTTTTTGTTGGAAATTTAATTCACAATACTTTTGTGCTAAATATGTTTTGCGCTAAACCTCATATTTTTCGAAATATTTGATAAAAACAGCAATTTGGACACCCTTCTTCAACAAACTCACACCTTTAACTCCTAAACCGTTCACTTTAGCAAGATCAAGTGCTAAATACTTTTTGTTACAAATTTAATAAAGAATACTTTCGTACTAAATATGTTTTGTGCTAAACCTCATAGTTTTTGAGATATTTGAGAAAAACAGCAATTTGGACACCCTTCTTCAACAAATTCGCAGCTTTAACTCCAAAACCGTTCACTTTAGCAAGAACAAGTGCTAAATACTTTTTGTTACAAATTCAATTTAGAATACTTTCGTACTAATTACGTTTTGCGCTAAACCTCATAGTTTTTGAGATATTTGAGAAAAACAGCAATTTGGACACCCTCCTCCACCAAACTCACATCTTTAACTCCTAAACCGTTCACTTTAGTAAGATCAAGTGCTAAATACTTTTTGTTACAAATTTAATTTAGAATACTTTCGTACTAAATATGTTTTGTGCTAACCTCATAGTTTTTGAGATATTTGAGAAAAACAGCAATTTGGACACCCTTTTCCAACAAACTCACAGCTTTAACTCCGAAACCGTTCACTTCAGCATGATCAAGTGCTAAATACATTTTGTTACAAATTCAATTTAGAATACTTTCGTACTTAATATATTTTGCGCTAAACCTCATAGTTTTCGAGATATTTGATAAAAATAGCAATTTGGACACTCTTCTCCACCAAACTCAGAGCTTTAACTACGAAACCGTTCACTTTAACAAGATATTGTGCTAAATACTTTTTGTTGGAAATTTAATTTAGAATACTTTTGTACTTAATATGTTTTGCGCTAAACCTCGTAGTTTTCGAGATATTTGATAAAAACCGCTTTTTGACACCCTTCTTCGCCAAATCGGTGGTTACTGCGCCACAAATGACTTTTGGTGTTTTTCACATAAAAAAAGGTACTGCACCAGCAGCCAAAGTGAAAACTTTTTAAGATGTCTTACTGGTGTAAGCGAGGCTGACCGACTTGGACGGATGATAGTCGGGCGAAAGTCGCACAAGCGTTAAAGCAGTTTCGTACGGATTTGAAACCGCCAAAAAATGAGATTCGATCATCGAATGCAAAGCGCTGCATTTTTTACCTGAAAAGTCAAACAAAATAAAATCAATTTCCCAGCAGGTGGACACCTCAACTTACATTGATTCCAGACGTTTTTAAGCTCCCTCATAAATGACTGAGTATCTACAAATCTTCCACTCATCTCTAAAATTTAAAAAATAGACTTTAGTTTATCATGGGAAACTTAATTTTTTGAACTTGCTGTAGGTCTGAATTTCTATGATGACCCAAAGATACGTATTGGCTGATAAAAAAACATCAATGACGTCAACTTTCTTATTACGTCATAGTTCCTCGTGCTTTAAATCTTTCAAAAATCACCACTCCTAGACGGATCAGCTGACAACTTTTACTCAATTACTCAATTTATTGAATGATTCATTTTGCATTAATAATTAAAAAAAGACAAAACAATCGACCATTTTGAATCGATTTTAAAAGTTGACATCAGTTTAACCTTAACATCGTATAACCATCAAGTATGACAAAATTTTATTGAAAAACAAGGACATTAGTTAAGAAATTGTTTAAAATATTCTATTTTCTAAAAAATGGTTTACTTCACAAGAGGTAAATGTTTAAATTTTTTTTGTAAATAATTAATTTTTGATTTAGATGGAAATGTGGCTGAAAATATGCCATGGGGTTTGTCGAAAATACAGCATATATTCTGGAGTATAATAAACGTCTTTATGGCATTGTAAGTTTTATTATTTAATAGCTTTGAATGTCCTGGAGCATGCGCTGAAGGATCAGCACGTCAAATTTTGACGTCAGATGACTTCAGATTTGACGGACGATTTGAACGACGTCAAATATGACGTACAAATCCTTCTGCGCATGCTCTAGAAGTTTCAAACTGCGGTTGGAACAAAGCTTGTAAGTTTAAAATTTTTTTTCAGTTTTCAAACTCTGTTGCCGATAGAAGAAACGCCTAAGACTGGGGCGAACTTCCGACAAAGTGGAGGCCGATGGGGCGGCGGCGGTGGAGGAGGTGGTGGAGGTGGAGGTGGCGGCGGATTTTTTGGAGGGCCTAAGTAAGAAATCATCTGTGGAAAAAGGGGGTGTACCTCACTTTTTATGCGAAAATTTTGATTCAACGATTTTATGCGAAAATTGTGGATGCACCACCTTTTTCCAATGGCGTCAATTCAAAAATTTTCAATTTATTCATTTTTAGGCCACCACGTCCGCCGAGAAGTAATTTTCGCAGTTTCAGCGACCTTCCTCCCGACCCACCACCATGCGCTGGAGGAAGCTGCTGCGGTCGATAAATTTATGGATTCGTCTCTTTTTTTTTTTTTTTCGGATGACTTAATTAGATTTTAAAATAACTAAAATTTTCTATTTAATTGGTCCAACTGTATAAAATTGATATAAATATTTAATTGTTATTAACTTTATTTAAATTTTCGTATATAACATTTTTCTTTGTGTCATCGCTTATTTCTTTACCAAAAAAACGTCTAAGAAAATCCCTCAAATCCGCTCAATTCAAGTTTCGCCATCGCCTTTTGAATGATTTAGCCAATTATAAAGATCTTCTCAAAAGAAAGTTATCATTTTACCCTCGATAGACAGTTTTGGATCTTTAGGATGAAACCGATTGATCTCTGGTAACCGCACGCAATCTTCATTAGATTTTAACCAAATTTACCAAATTCCTTTTTAATGGCCTCAATAATTTGGCCAAAAAAATTCTCCATTTTTCAATGTCTACCAAAAAAAACGCCCAAAACCTCGGAAAATGAAAGAAAATACCACAAATCCGCTCAATTCAAGTTTCGCCATTGCCTTATGAATTATTTAGCCAATTATAAAGAACTTCTCAAAAGAAAGTTATCATTTTACCCTCGATGGATGGTTTTTGGATCTTTAGGATGTAACCGATTGATCGCTGGTAACCTCACACAATCTTCGTTAGATTTTTACCAAATTCCTTTTTAATGGCCTCAATAATTTGGCCAAAAAATCCCCATTTATCAAAGTGTTTACCAAAAAAACGCCCGAAACCTCGCAAAATGAAAGAAAATACCACAAATCCGCTCAATTCAAGTTTCGCCATTGCCTTTTGAATGATTTAGCCAATTATAAAGAACTTCTCAAAAGAAAGTTATCATTTTACCCTCGATGGATGGTAAAATGATGGTTTTGAGGTAAAATTTGAATTTTGAGTATCTTAGTATGAATTTTTCAATTTTGAGGTAAAATTGATGGTTTTTGGATCTTCAGGATCAAACCGATTGATACCTGGTACTCTCACGAAATCTTCATTAGATTTTAACCAAATTTACCAAATTCCTTTTTAACGATCTCAATAATTTGGCCAAAAAAATCCCCATTTTTAAAGATTCTCAGTAATTTTGCCAAAAAGGAGGTATGCAAAAAAGCTATTGTTTTAAAAATGGCGCGAATCTTTCTTCGAACATGACAGGATCAAGATGGCATTGGCTTTTAGAAAGCTGTTTTTTGACCTTTTTCGGTGTTCGGATATCATTATCAATATTTGAAGTTCGATTTTTAAAAAAAATCTATCTTCTCTTTGTTTTATTTTTCGTCAAAAACGAGAATACCAACTTTGATTTTCGTTTTTGAAATTACATTTTTGAGGCGTTCCCATCTTATTTTAGAGAACCCAAAAAAGGTAATAAGACGTAAAAGGATATAAAATTGTTTTTTTACTTTCTAATTTGGAGAAATTTAAATCATAAATCTTCAACTTTCCTTTTCTTCCCTTTTTTAATCCGACGGCAGTTTTTCTTGATTGGTCAATTCTCCGTGAAAATTGTTCGATGACCTGATTCGTTCGTAATTTTGTGTCATTTTTAGAAAAGGAGGTTTTGAATCATGACTGATGGCAGGAAGGAAGGCCCAGACGCCGATTTTAACGAATGCCTTCAACGAAAAAGCAGAAGCTGAATTGACCCTTCTCAACTCAAAGCTGCATGAGAAACTTCGAGAAGACATAACCAGGTATTCATTCTTTATCATCTAAAAAGCAGTGATGTGCATAATCATAACTATGATTATAATCATGTGTTTATCAGTTATGATTATAATTCTAATCACAATCCCTTAATATGTGATTATGATTATAATCGTTATCATATTCAAATGTATTATGATCTTCTCAACTCTAAGTTGCATGAGAAACTCCGAGAAGACATAACTAGGTACCTATTCCTTCTTTATCACCTAAAAAGCAGTGTTGTGCACAATAATAACTATGATTATAATCATGTGTTTATGAGTTACGATTATAATTGTAATCACATCCTTAAAAAGATTATGATTACAATCAGTACATTACAGTGAATGTACAATTATGATTAAACATTTGAATATGATTACGATTGTAATCTTAATCACATATTTAAGGTTTGTGATACAATTATAATCATAATTACAACTCATAAACACATGATTATAATCATAATCATAGTTATGATTATGCCCAATACTTCCAAAAAGTTTTAGGTAGATTCCTAGGTTGAAATCTTTTCTTCCAAATCTACCTTTTTATTTTTATTTTTTTATGTCTTTTACCATAGTAAATTTTTCCTCTCAAAATAAAATAGAATAATCATAACTATGATTATAATCATATGTTTATAAGTTATGATTATAATTGTAATCACAAACCTTAAATATGTGATTATGATTGCAATCAGTACCTACATTACAGTGAATCTAATTACAAAAATGATTATGATTACATAATCATAATACATTTGAAAATGATTACGAATGTAATTACAATTATGATTACATTTGATGAACATTTGACTGTAATCTTAATCACATATTTAAGGTTTGTGATACATTATAATCATAATTACAACTCATAAACACATGATTATAATCATAATCATAGTTATGATTATGCCCAATACTTCCTAAAAGTTTTTAGGTAGATTCCTAGGTTGAAATCTTTTCTTCCAAATCTACCTTTTTATTTATTTATTTTTTAATCTTTTACAATAGTAAAATTTTCCTTCCAAAATAAAATTGAATAATCATAACTATAGTTATGATTATAATTGTAATCACAAACCTTAAATATGTGATTATGATTACAATCAGTACATTACAGTGATTGTAATTACATATATGATTATGATTACATAATCATAATACATTTGAATATGATTATGAATGTAATTAAAATAATGATTATACATTTGAATATGATTACGATTGTAATCTTAATCACATATTTAAGGTTTGTGATACAATTATAATCATAATTACAACTCTTAAACACATGATTATAATCATAATCATAGTTATGATTATGCCCAATACTGCCAAAAAGTTTTTAGGTAGATTCCTAGGTTGAAATCTTTTCTTCCAAATCTACCTATTTATTTTTTACTTTTGTCTTTTACAATAGTAAATTTTTCCTCTCAAAATAAAATAGAATAATCATAACTATGATTATAATCATGTGTTTATGAGTTATGATTATAATTGTAATCAAAAACCTTCAAAATGTGATTATGATTACAATCAGTACATTACAGTGAATGTAATTACAAATATGATTATGATTACATAATCATAATACATTTGAAATTGATTACAAATGTAATTACAATTGTGATGAACATTTGATTGTAATCTTAATCACATCTTTAAGGTTTGTGATTACAACTCATAAACTCATGATTATAATCATAATCATAGTTATGATTATGCCCAATACTGCCCAAAAGTTTTAGGTAGATTCCTAGGTTGAAATCTTTTCTTCCGAATCTACCTTTTTATTTTATTTTTTTAATCTTTTAAAATAGTAAAATTTTCCTTCCAAAATAAAATAGAATAATCATAACTATGATTATAATCATGTGTTTATGAGCTATGATTATAATTGTAATCACAAACCTTAAATATGTGATTATGATTACAATCAGTACATTACAGTGAATGTAATTACAAATATGATTATTTAATAAATATGATTATTATTACATAATCATAATACATTTGAAAATGATTACGAATGTAATTACAATTATGATCACATTTGATTGTAATCTTAATCACATATTTAAGGTTTGTGATTACAATTATAATCAGAATTACAACTCATAAACTCATGATTATAATCATAATCATAGTCATGATTATGCCCAATACTGCCTAAAAGTTTTTAGGTAGATTCCTAGGTTGAAATCTTTTCTTCCTACCTTTTTATTTTTTTTATTTTTACAATAGTAAATTTTTCCTCCCAAAATAAAATAGAATAAATGGATAAGTAATTAAAGATAAATTAAATAAATGAAAAACTATCAAAATTTTTTTCCCCACTCAGAATATTAAAATCAATTAAAATTTTCAAGTGTTTTAATGCATTTTTCAATTGCTTTAGACACAAAATGAATTTGAAAAAAAAATGTAATTTGTGGTTTTTAGTATAATTAGCGTTGTTCCAACCGCAGTTTGAAACTCCTGGAGCATGTGCAGAAGGACTTAGACGTCAAATCTGACGTCGCTCAAATAGTTTGTATATCAAATATGACGTACAAATCTGCACATGCTCCAGGAGTTTCAAACTGCGGATGGAACAAAGCTAATTATAAAATCGTCCTTCTTCATTTTATTAACCTCAAGGCTAAGTGAAATGATGCTTAGGTAATTTACATAATTTTCTGAATCATCTGGGGGGAATGTTTTGAAATCTTTGGTTTATTTTATAAGTTTTTTTGTTTACATAAAGTGTTTGTTTAGGCTTAAATTTAGAAACTTTTTTAAACTTTCGATTCAGTTTCTTTTATCCTACTCGAGATAAAAGTTAAAAATTCACTGAAATTCGATATTTAGTTTATTTAAGATAATATTATTTGTTCTTTTGCATTCGGAGAGTTTTTCAAGTGTTCAAGGGAATTTTGTTTGTTTTCGCTGTCTCAGGATTTACAGCGATTGCGTTTTCCCCGATCTCTACTTGCTGTTTCATTCTTGTCGCATTAAAACTCATAAAGGCCTTTTGGCGACGAGGGCGCCGAATTTCTACAAAGAGATCGTTCATCGTGGGACTTTAAATAAACAAAAAAGGCCTTTTTTCGATACTATTACTGTTAGGTTGATCGAATCTTTTATTAGGTGAGGTCGTGTGCTAAAAAATTTTTCTTTTTTTTATGCTTAAAAAAGCATGTTAACGCATGATTATTGCTTTGTTTGTCAAGCACAATTTTTTTTATGGTTAAAAAAACCATTTTTGGATAGCCAAATTTTTTTTAGCATGTTTTTATTTTTGGGTTTCATAAATCACTTGATTTTCTTTTTAAAAAGTGATTTTTTATGAACTTTAGTGATGAGTTTTGTCCTTGAATTAGACCTTGAAGATTTTTTTTGTGGACGTGACTTATTTTTCTTTTTAATTTTCAGCGAAGTTTATACAAAAAACGTCGTTAAACATAAAGAGGATGCGGTCGTGGCGCAGATTAGGATCGTGAGTTGCTCGAGGGAAGTCGAAAGTCCGGATTCGGACGTTTTTCTGACGCCGAAGGCTTCGCCGAGCGAGCCGCTACCGATTCCGAAACAGACGAGACAAGACGCCACGTTGGACGACATAATTAACCGAAGTCATTTTTATAATTTAGTTCACATAGAAGAGGATCTTACGCGGGAGTTGGCTGAACAAGATGCTCTTTCAAATTCATTCAGGTGATTTTTTTGATTTTTGTATTTTTTTAGACTCAAAAGTTGCCATTTTTGCCATTTTTTTTCCCTGCAAGCTCTCGCATCTCCTGAAAAATTTAAACTGTGAAAAAAATAGAGAAATGGGGTTTCTTAAGGTTATTTTGTGCCTAAAAGGTTAAAGGGAACACTGGAAAAAATTGTTTTTCTGTCAAGGCATTCATAAAGTAAAAGAATAGGTTTCTCAGCTGAAAAACCGATTTTGACGCCAGAAAATCCATTAAAAGGGACCAATTAAATTATTGTCAACTAAAAACCCAGAAAACCATTTAGGAAATTGGGGAATAGGAAAATTTGGGTTTTCAGTAGGTTTTTTGGGGTCAAAAAACGTTCTTTTTTTTTTTTTTTTTGCGATTTTTGTGTTCCAAGGAACACCTTAATCCTGAATTTCGGCGGATAATCCCTGGGTTTTTGTCGGAAAAAAGAAAAAGAAAAAAAAACTTCAAGGTTTATTTTATTTATTTATTTTTTTTTTTACCAGGACACCTATTTTTTCCGCACTGTTCCTATATCCGGGAGGGGAAGTATAAGGGAGGGGGAAGTATAAGGGAGGGGGAAGTATAACGGAGGGGAAGTATAACGAAGGGGGAGGTATGACGGAGGGAGAAGTATAACGGAGGGGGAAGTTTTTATTTTTTTCAAAAAATTTTCTAAGTTTTTTACCCTCATTGTATTCGTTTTTGGCAAAAAAAAAAAAAAAAAAACCTCCTTTTTTGCCAATAATTTGGTTTTTTTTCCCTCAAATCTGGTCTTTTTTACTATTTTGGAGAAAAAAACTAGGTTAAAGTTGATTAGAAAAAAAAAATAATCTGAAACATGTTTGCCAATATAAACGAAAGGTTTTTCTCGGCAAAAAACGACTTAAAAATGGAGATTTTTTCCCAAAAAAACTGAAAGAAATGGCTAATGTTGGCTTTGATTAGTTTTTTGACAAAAATACTGTAGGAAACCCTTCAAAATTATGTAAAAGTTGGTTTTTTCGGGCAAAAGAGTGAGGAAAAAGACCAAAAATCAAGACCAAAGTGCTTTTTTGGCTAAAAAAATTGAAATATCAGACAATAAAAGTGGGTTATTTGTGTAAAATACTACAGAAACCTCAATAATGTGGTATAATTGATGTTTCATAGCAGAAAGAACCAGAAAAACGCCTTAAAAAAGGAGATTTTTGCACAAAAAACTGATAGAAATGGCTGAAGTTGGCTTTGAATAGTTTTTTTGACCAAAATACTGTAGGAAACCCTTCAAAATTATGTAAAAGTTGGTTTTTCGGGCAAAAGAGTGAGGAAAAAGACCAAAAATCAAGACCAAAGTGCTTTTTTGGCTAAAAAATTGAAATATTAGACAATTAAAGTGGATTATTTGTGTCAAATACTTCAGAAACCTCAATAATGTGGTATAATTGATGTTTCATAGTAGAAAGAACCAGAAAAACGCCTTAAAAAAGGAGATTTTTGCACAAAAAAACTGATAGAAATGGCTTAAGTTGGCTTTGAATAGTTTTTTTTTTACCGAAATTCTGTAGGAAACGTTTTAAATTATGTTAAAGTTGGTTTTTCGAGCCAAAGAGTGAGGAAAAATACCAAAAATCGAGAACAAAGTGCTTTTTTGGCTAAAAAAAATGAAATATTAGACAATAAAAGTGGGTTATTTGTGTAAAATACTTCAGAAACCTCAATAACAGGTATAATTGATGTTTCATAGTAGAAAGAACTAGAAAAACGCCTTTAAAAAAGAGATTCTTGGCCAAAAAACAAAGCGGAATGCCTTAACCCTTTTGAAACCGCATCTGACGCCGGATTCTCTGCGTGGCGCAGCACTTTTCCCCTCACTTCTCCCTGACCGCTCCCAGCGCCCAGCAAAGCACAGAAAGCGACGAGTGATGCTATCATCACGTAGTTCATTTCTTCGCCAACAGATGGCCAGTTTTTGCATGTCGATGAAGCGAAGGTATTAATATCTTAGAGAGGCTTCCCGCAGTTCTCGCTGGGCAACTAAAGTCGCCTGCGGTCTCGAAAGGGTTAAACAGGCTTCGCATATTTTGGGCCAAAATACTGAAGAAAATCTTTAAAAATTATTTGTTTTTTGGTCAAAAAGGGATTGGAGAGCTGTTTCTAATAGTACTATTTTTTTAGGTCGATTTTAGAGAAGCAAGAGCAAGAAGAGGAGAGTCGAAAGCCGACGATTCTCGATTTCACCAAATGTCAAGAAGATGAATATAAAGTAAAATCGTTGACTGAAGAAAGAGCGAAAACGTTAAAACTGATAAATAAACAATATACGTATACGATCGAGAATGAAATGAGCCGCGAGAAAGAAGAAGAGACAAGTTTAGACGCGCATTCTTCCGGTTATATGACCGGAGGGAGTCCGAAAGAAAGAGAAGACGTAACCGAAGTCGCTTCCGAAATCCCAGACGATAGATCATCCCCTGTTTCTGAAGTCACCTGGGATTCGAATTTTCCAGAAATGAAAGTCGAAGAGACCAAAGGTAACTTTTTTATCGACGCCTCTTCTTTGCGCGATGACTTCGATTACGTCCCTTCACAACCTGAGGTCAAAATCGAAGAAAAAAAATTGATCCGAAGAAACACTTTTGAGTTAGACCCAGACGACGATAAATTAGCGATGCTTCGTGAAGAATACGAAAAAGTCAACGGTAAAGAAGAAATTCCTGTTCAAAACGATGATCATTCCCCCGATTCTTTAAACTGCGACTGTACATTTGAAGAAAAAGTAAAAGAGACAAAAATGGAAGCTACACATTCGGATATTTCCAGCTCCGAGCTGAATAGTTCATCATCAAAAAAAGAAGAAAAAAATCATGTCGCTGTTTCCGATTTGTCGTTGAGCTCAGAATATTCGCTCACTGCCAGCCCGTTGATGTCCAGAAGAAGAAACGAATTCGCTCCCATTCTTTCCGGCGGATGCGACATCGTACCTGAAATCAAACCTCAAAAAGCGAGAACAAAATCGATGAATTCATCATGGATTGTGGACATGAGCGCGGTAAACGATTCGCCACCGATGGAAGTCAAAGAACGCCAAAGAAGCAGCAATTCGACCGGGTTTTTCGTCCCTTTGGATGACCCTTTTCCGTCGATCGACAGCGTCATAAGCAACGGGAGTGAAAAGCGGAATTCATCAAGCTTCTACATCGATCTTAAGAATGATTCAGACACAGAATCCAAGAAAAAAGAGACCCCGCAGCCTGAAAAAAAGCTTTTTTCAATATTCATCGATTTAGGAAACGGAAAAGACAACACTTCTCCCAAAAGTAAACCTAGTAGTCCATTCGTAAAGCGAAAAGCTCCCAATTTCGTCAACCGTTTTTCAAAAATCGACAAAAAAAGTACGTCGACTAGTTCAGATTCTGGCTTAGACAGCGTGGAACATCCTGAAATCACAAAAGGTAAATCGCTTTTCGATTCTTCGTTGGAACAACCGCAGTCGATTTCTGACGATTCTGCATATTCGACGAAACGTCAAAGTTTTTTTATGTTTATCGAAACTGAAGATTCGCCCGTCCCGCGAAGGAGGACTCTCCCCGGTGTAAAGCATTCAACGAACAGACATTCGTGGAACGAAAAAAAAGTCGAGCCTGAAAAAGAGCATAAGCGATCAAGCAGCATATCATGCGATAACAGCTTCGACGATAAGAAAATCTGGCAAGTCAAACCGAGTAGCGAGCTCTCTCATTTTATTCAAGGCAAAAATGAGAAATCTCGAAAAAGCGTAGAATCCGACGAAAATTTGTGCAGCATCAAAAGCGAGCTGACGGACGCCTCGAGTAATTTCGACAGGACTTTCGTCATCGATGAAGTCTCCAAAGATGTCAACGTCAACACGAACGACCTTGAATTATCCACCCCAAGCCACGATATCGTCAGCGATTTTTCAAAAGACGACACCGAAACCGACCCCGCGGAAATCAAATCGAGTTCAATCGAAGAATTAACTCCCAAGCAAACTGAGCCGCAGAGTGAAGTCTTCGTCAAACTCTCCGATATGGACGCTCAGCCTAGAATGTGGAAAAGCCAAGAAGTCAAAAGTTCCAGGATGACTAGAAGCTCAGAAGGAAACTGGTTTGAAACTAAAATGATGGAAAACTCAGCTTCCAGCAGATCTCTAAGCCGATTATTTCCACATTTGTATTCCAGAAAAGACACCGATGACTACTCCAATCCTAGCAGCATGCAGAGCAGCATAAATCCTTCTCCTCTCGGTACAAATTTATATTTAAGATTTTTTTATATTTTAGTATTTTTAGAATCAAGTATGGAAGGTACAGAAAACTCATGTACTTCGGGAACATCATGTTCTCGCCTGGGAGAAGATCTTTTACGCATGTTCACCGATGAAATCGCACCCGATGTCACCATTGATGTCAGCGGAAGAAGGATTAAAGCTCACAAATGCATTTTGAGCTCACGATGTCAATATTTCGCTGGAATGCTCAGCGGCGGATGGGTCGAATCAGCTGGAAATGTCATCTCGCTTCAAGGGTAATTATTTTCTCTTACTGACAGCTGTTTTAATTTTTTCGCAGGTTTTCCTACAACGCTGTACATTTCGCTCTTTGTCACATCTACAGCGGTGCGAGTAATATTCCAGAAACGATCAATATTGTCGAATTGGCTACTTTGGCAGATATGCTGTGCTTAGAGGGGCTTAAAGAAGTTATTATGTACACTCTAAAAGTCAAATATTGCCACTTTTTTCACAAGGTATGTACAGTAAAGGAAAAAAACCTTATTTTCTTGAAAAAAAAAATTAAAAAATTAGGAGTTTTTGGCCAAAATTTTGTGGAATATCTCCCATAAACTGATTAAAAAGAGTTTATCAGCTGACAGAAATGCCTGAAAAATGATTTTGAAGGTGTCGAGGACAAAAAACTGTGGAAGTATAAGTATAACGGAGGGGGAAATATAAGGGAGGGGAAGGGGAAGTATAACGGAGGGTGAAATATAAGGAAGGGGAAGTATAATAGAGGAGGAGGTTTAAGGGAGGGAAAACATATTAGAGGAGGAAGTTTTTTTTTTTTTTTTTTTTTTTTTTCTCTTTTTTTTTCTCCTCGAAAAATTATAGAAAAACTGATGTTTTATGACGTTTTTTCTCAAAAAATCATAGAAAACAAGATTTTTTATGACGTTTTCTATCAAAAAATCATAGAAAACCTGATTTTTTTGTGACGTTTTCTCTCAAAAAATCATAAAACATAGAAAACCTGATTTTTTTATGACGTTTTCTCTCAAAAATCATAGAAACCGGATTTTTTATCACGTTTTCTTTCAAAAAATCATAGAAAACATTATTTTTTATGACTTTTTCTCAATCATAGATAATCTGATTTTTTCGAAAAATCATAGAAAACCTGATTTTTATGACGTCTTCTATCAAAAAATCATAGAAAACCAGATTTTTTTATGACGTTTTCTCTCAAAAAATCATATAAACCTGATTTTTTTATCACGTTTTCTTTCAAAAAATCATAGAAAACATTAATTTTTATGACTTTTTCTCTCGGATAATCATAGAAAATCTGATTTTTTCCTTGAAAAATCATGGAAAACCTGATTTTTTATGACGTTTTCTCTCAAAAAATCATAGAAAATCTGATTTCTTATGACTTTTCTCTCGAATAATCATAAAAAATCTGATTTTTTTCTCGAAAAATCATAGAAAACCTAATGTTTTATGACGTTTTCTCTCAAAAAATCATAGCAAACCTGGTTTTTTTATGAAGTTTTCTCTCAAAAAATCATAGAAAACCCGATTTTTTTATCACGTTTTCTCTCAAAAAGTTTTAGAAAACCTGATTTTTTTTTATGACTTTCTCTCTCGAAAAATCATAGAAAACCTGATTTTTTTCATGACGTTTTCTCTCGAAAAATCATAGAAAACCTGATTTTTTTATGACGTTTTCTCTCGAAAAATCATAGAAAATCTGATTTTTTATGACGTTTTCTCTCAAAAAAATCATAGAAAACCTGATGTTTTATGACTTTCTCTTTTGCCTGAAAAATGATTTTAAAGGTGTTGAGGACAAAAAACTGAGGAAGTATAAGGGAGGGAAAGTATAACGGAGGGGGAAATATAAGGGAGGGGAAGTATAATGGAGGGGGAGGTTTAAGGGAGGGAATTACAACGGATGGGGAAGTTTTTTTTTAATTTGCAGTAAAAATTGGTGTTTTTTGGCAGGAAAAAAACTTATTTTTTAGATTTTTTTTAAACAATTGTGTTTTTGAAATGTTTTTTTGATTAAAAATTATTTTAATCTAAAAATAATTCTAAATAATTGATTAAAATCAAATAAAAAAATTATTTGAAAAACCATTTTTTGAAAACGGTTTTTTTGAGAAAATCATACAGAAAAGTACTTACTTATTTTTTTACAATTTTTGAGAAAATCATAATTTTTTTGGATTTTTTGAGAAAATGGCTGATTTTATTTCTTTTTTTTTTTTTTTTTTTTTTTTTGCTAAATTTCGTAATGATTACTATTATGCCCTACTCTGCTTTTAAGTTAAATTTTTGATGTTGTTTTTTTTTTCAGCCTTGCAATAGTGGGAGTTGCGTAAATGGAGTTTTAGAATGTCTTCCATTAGCCGCAGCTTACGGCTTAGACGAAATCTATCGAAAATCGTTGAAATGGATAACGAAATATTTCGTACGCGTTTGGCCAACGAAAGGTTTCGCCAACCTCCCCAAAGAACTTCAAGATAAATGTTATAAACAACATATCGTCCATTTGAGCTCCGAAAACGTTTTAGACACTATAATGGGATGCGAGAAATTAGAATCTAATTTGACAAACGTCAAATGGGCGCAGCCGATTATCAATATGAACCTCAGACTTCACGAAGCTTCCATCAAATATCTCACAAGTCACTTCTCATCAGTTCTATCTAGCGAAGCGTACGTCATATCTTTAAATTTTATTTTTTAAACTTGGTTTTTAGATTTTTAAAAATTGGAAAAGAGGATGTCTGGACGATGACTAGACTTGAAGAAACGCTGGTTAGTATATCAAGAACATTATCGCCTGATCAGTGCTGCCAATCGTACAGAAAAATCAAAAGTCTTCTGGCATCCATAAAAAGGGACGAAGAACTCGAAATAAATTGGGGAATGGAGTTTCTCGATCTTTTGACCCAGTTGGAAACTTCGATAGAAGATTGTTTGGTGCGACAGGCAGGTCGAGCAGCCAGGACGGCATCTTGGGCGCAAATGGATTTATCGTTGAGGAAAAAAATTCAAGAAAAAGCCTGTCTCGTTTTCGCCCCTGGGCCTCGTTCGTCGTCCGTCAATAAAGTAAGGCTGGCACAAAAATGAAATATTAATTTTCTTTTAGTCTGACGGTAGAAGTCCGAAATTGAGCGAAAGGCCAATTCAGAGGCCGATCTCCGAACGTGGTCCTCGCTCTTTGGGAAATACGCCGATTTTAAGCAGAAGTAAAGCTCAAGTTCCGAATGTTAAACGTCCGTTAACCAGTCAGGTTAAAGCGACTCCGAAACCGCCAGCGAAAAACCAAGGGCCTCAAAGATCAGCTTCCGCCAGCAGCGTCGTCGCTCCTCAACCGAAACCGTCTGGAGTCCCTCGACCTAAAATAACCCCAAAACTTTCAAACGTCAAATCTCGTTATTTGGAGCCGAAGAATCCCAGGAAAGAAGTTGAAGTAGCCGGTCGTAGAATGAGTGGCGGAAAACAAATTTCTTCCAGCGACTCCTCCAGAACTTCCTCTCCGGCCACCTCTCGTGTCTCTCGTCCAGCAAAACCTAAAACTC
The DNA here is from genome assembly GCA_014119065.1 of Orius insidiosus. Taxonomy (NCBI): domain Eukaryota; kingdom Metazoa; phylum Arthropoda; class Insecta; order Hemiptera; family Anthocoridae; genus Orius; species Orius insidiosus. The sequence goes on from JACGAQ010000019.1 coordinate 159,036, forward strand.
CTGTTTTAGCTTCTACCTCAAGATTAGCTAAAAATACAGGTAAACTTTTATTTAAGTTCAATTTGCTTGCCGCCTGATTAAAAACACCCAAAAATGATGTTAAGTTTTTAATGTGAAAAAAGGGGTTTTTTTAGGTCATAAAAGTGTTTTTCAGATGTGGGAGAGGGAAAAAAAATCTAAAAACTGGCTTTTCAGGTTTAAAATACCTAAAAAAGGGGATTTTCAAGTTAAGAATACCAAAAAAAGGGGATTTTCAAATTAAGAATACCAAAAAAAGGGGATTTCCAAATTAAGAATACCAAAAAAAGGGGATTTTAAAATTAAGAATACCTAAGAAAGGGGATTTTCAAATTAAGAATACCAAAAAAAGGGGATTTTCAAATTAAGAATACCAAAAAAAGGGGATTTTCAAATTAAGAATACCAAAAAAAGGGGATTTTCAAATTAAGAATACCAAAAAAGGGGATTTTCAAATTAAGAATACCAAAAAAAGGGGATTTTCAAATTAAGAATACCAAAAAAAGGGGATTTTCAAATTAAGAATACAAAAAAAAAAGGATTTTCAAATTAAGAATACCAAAAAAAAGGGGATTTTCAAATTAAGAATACAAAAAAAAGGGGATTTTCAAATTAAGAATACCAAAAAAAGGGGATTTTCAAATTAAGAATACCAAAAAAAGGGGATTTTCAAATTAAGAATACAAAAAAAAGGGGATTTTCAAATTAAGAATACCAAAAAAAGGGGATTTTCAAATTAAGAATACAAAAAAAAAAGGGGATTTTCAAATTAAGAATACAAAACAAAAAGGGGATTTTCAAATTAAGAATACCAAAAAAAGGGGATTTTCAAATTAAGAATACCAAAGAAAGGTGATTTTCGGTTAAAACTTCCTTAAAAGAGGGTTTTCAAATTATAAAAAAAGGGGGATTATAAGATTAAAAAGGATATTTTTCAAAGAGATTTTCAGACACAAAAAGTACTTGTTTGGGTGAAGAGCTTCCAACGAAAACTTCCTTAAAGAGAAGTAAAAAATTAGAAGGGGGAAGTATAAGGGAGGGGAAGTATAATGGAGGGGGAAGTTTGTTTTGATTCTAAGAATTTTTTTTCTCAAAAATTTTCTAAGTTTTTGTGGAAATTTTTTTGGAAAAATTTTCTGATTTTTTGAACAATTTTTAAAGTTTTTTTTCGGAAAAATTTTCCGAGTTTTTTTCCTGAAAAATTTTCTAAGTTTTTTTTGTCGAAAATTTTTCAATGTATCGAGGTAGAAATAATGGGCTTTTTGCCCAAGAGAGGTCTCTCTCGTAATGGGTGGAAGTATGAAATTTCTCCCTACTAAAATTATAATTAATGTTTAAAAATGATAATTTTTTTACACCAAAAATTCTTAAAAAATATAAGGAGTAATGGTTGAAAATTTGGTGAAAACATACAACAAAAAAATGGAGATCAGAAACCCTGAAAAATTCCCATAAATGTGGTAAAATCTCGGCAGTGGTAAAATATACTTTCGTTCCATTATACTTCCCCCTCCGTTATACTTCCCCCTCTGTTATACTTCCCCTCCCATATACTTCCCCCTCCGTTTTTTTGTACATAAGTGTAAAGAAAAGACCTGAAACCTGTACCAAGGAAGAGCTAATTAATTAATTAATTAATTAATCGCTTTGATTACAGCAAATGACAGTAAAAGAGAAAGCTCCGAAGGCTCCGGCGGAAACCAGTCGCCCTCAGTACAAGTAAAACGTACCTCGACTTTTCGAGTCGCTACGAAATCTTCGGCCGCGAAAGCCGCCCAACCTCGAAACGTCAACCAAACGAACAACAACACCCAAAAGAACTTAGTCTCCGCAGGACGGTAAGAAAACAACAATAACTTTCCAATAACAATAAACTTTTTTTGCAGTTCCGGAACATTCCTTAAAGATTCACCGAATGTCTCAAAACGTCAAACACGACAGCTGTAGTTTCTACACATTTTATAATTTAAAAAAGTCAAAACTAGTCAGTTTCGCCATCCTAAAAGCTTTTTTTTCTCTCTTAAAAGCTTCATTTTTTCGCGTGCAATCATTACTTTCCTTTAAAAAGTCAATTTTGCACCTTTTTTTTTTTTTTCTAATTAGAATATTTCGCTGACTTCATAATTTAAAAAGTCGCTGAACTTAGAGAAATAATTTATAGACAATTTATTTTCCCTCATTTAAGGAATTTTTTTTTGTTTGTCTGGAAAGTAACCCTAGTCATTTGAACATTCCTTTTGTACCTACTTAATTTTTTTTTCTTAAAATAAAAATTTTTTATAACAAAATACCATCTTCAAAAATGTGCAATACGAAAGTCACCAAAGATTTTTGTTTTTCTCTCTATTTGTTTTTGTTTTCCAAAGATTGTACTTACAGTATTCAAAAGACTGAAATGGTATTTTTTTTTGTTTTTTCTATATTTTTTCATGAAAAAAAATTTATTTTTTGTATTAAAAATTTTTGCTACTATAAGTTACCGCTAATTAAGTTTTCTTGTATCAATCTAATTGAGCGTTAAAGTAAAATTTTCCTCTTTTTTTTCCGTTAAATCTTAGTTTGTAAATTGTTATATTCATATTTGAAAGAAAAGTATTGTTGTTGTGCTCCAAATATATTATGAAACACATTTTGTTTTGGTGGTTTTTCTCTTAAAACTCCTAAAAACTGTTTAAAACGCAAAAATCGAATAAAAATGGTGTTTGTACGCCTATAAATGGGGTTTCTACGCCTAAAAATGGTGTTTATGAAAACTCCTCAAATTCTGATTCTAAGGGCATTTCTTGGACTGAATAGGAGAACCTGGTTGTGGTTGAGTAGGGCAGGTAGGGGGTCGTTTTTTTTCTTTTTCTAAAATTATGACTTTGTCTCTCGAAAAATCATAGAAAACCATGATTTTTGTGTGACTTTCTCTCAAAAAATCATAGAAAACCGAATTTTTTTTATAACTTATTCTCTCAAAAAATCATAGAAAACCTGATTTTTTATAATTTTTTCTCTCCAAAGAATTTTTATTACTTTCTCTCTGAAAAATCATCGAAAATCTGTTTTTTACTACTTTCTCTCTCAAAAAATCATAGAAAACCTGATTTTTTCCTCGAAAAATCATAGAAAACCTGATTTTTTCCTCGAAAAATCATAGAAAACCTGATTTTTTCCTCGAAAAATCATAGAAAACCTGAATTTTTATGACTTTCTCTCTCGAAAAATCATAGAAAACCGTATTTTTTATGACGTTTTCTCTCAGAAAATCATAGAAAACCTTGTTTTTTATTACTTTCTCTCAGAAAATCATAGAAAACCTGGTTTTTATTACTTTCTCTCTGAAAAATCATAGAAAACCCGATTTTTTGTCTGACATTTTCACTCGACAAGTCTTAGAAAACCTGATGTTTTATGACTTTCTCTCTTGAAAAATCATAAAAAACCTGATTTTTTTTCTCTTGAAAAATCATAGAAAACCTGATTTTTTAAGACGTTTTCTCTCGAAAAATCATAGAAAACCTGCCTTTTTTTCTCTCGAAAAATCATAGAAAACCTGACTTTTTTTTTCTCGAAAAATCATAGAAAACCTGACTTTTTTTTCACTCGAAAAATCATAGAAAACCTGACTTTTTTTTTCTCGAAAAATCATAGAAAACCTGACTTTTTTTTTCTAAAAAAATCATAGAAAACCTTATTTTTTTTGTGACGTTTTCTCTCAAAAAATCATAGAAAACCCAATTTTTTTTATTACTTTCTCTCAGAAAATCATAGAAAACCTGGTTTTTATGACTTTCTCTCTTGAAAAATCATAAAAAACCTGATTTTTTTTCTCTTGAAAAATCATAGAAAACCTGATTTTTTAAGACGTTTTCTCTCGAAAAATCATAGAAAACCTGCCTTTTTTTCTCTCGAAAAATCATAGAAAACCTGACTTTTTTTTCTCGAAAAATCATAGAAAACCTGACTTTTTTTCACTCGAAAAATCATAGAAAACCTGACTTTTTTTTTCTCGAAAAATCATAGAAAACCTGACTTTTTTTTTCTAAAAAAATCATAGAAAACCTTATTTTTTTTGTGACGTTTTCTCTCAAAAAATCATAGAAAACCCAATTTTTTTTATTACTTTCTCTCAGAAAATCATAGAAAACCTGGTTTTTTATTACTTTCTCTCTGAAAAATCATAGAAAACCTGATTTTTTATGACTTTCTTTCTCGAAAAATCATAGAAAACCTGATTTTTTTTTTTTATAGAGTCCACCATTTTAAATGTCCTAGTTTGAAGAGCTTCCAACGAAAACTTCCTTCTTTTACTTAGAAGTAAAAAGGAGGGGGAAGTATTAAAGAGAGGAAGTGTAACGGAGGGGGAAGTATAAAGGAGGGGAAGTATAACAGAGGAGAGGCTTTTTGCCCAAGAATGCCTCTCTCTCTCAAACGGTGGAAGTATCAAAAGTGTTTCAAAAAAATGCTACGGACGGCCGTATCGCGCATCAATGTAAGAGGACCCTGAACCTGAAAAGTAAAAAAAAAAAATTTAAAAAAAACTCTCGTTGTTTTATTATGAACTCACAACTTCTGGAACTGACAAAAACTAACACAAATAACAAATTTTTATACTAATAAAAATCACTACGTAAAACATTTTCTCATAGTGTTCAATGAAACTTTTAAAAAATGTATTTCAAGCTCAGAAAAACCCTCCAATTCTTCTTTTTTAAGTTAAAAATATCACAAGACCAGAAATTTTTAAAAAAATTTTTACTCCCATTTTTTTCCTGACAAAATACGCTTAAAAAAGGCGATTTTTATAAGCTCATTATTAAAGAGCACAATGAAGAACACATCGAAATTCGGGGGGGAGGGAAAAATCGTGGACTACGTGCAGACGAAAAAAAAAATTTGTACCATCATTCCAGCGAAATATTTTCCCAACTGGATGAAAACCCAAAAAATTTTAAAAACGTTCAGTCTTACTCATACATTTTTTTAAATAAAAAAAAAAATTTTGACACAATTTTTTTTAATAATGTGAAAAGCACTTGGGCCGACTAAAAAATTTCATTCACAACTGCCCAAAAATGGAGAAAAAGTGAGCAAAATTATTTAAAAAAAATTTTTTTTTTCTAAAAAGTAGTTTTTTGAAAGATCTGAGGAAGAGAGAAAAGTAGTTTTTGAAGTAGGTCAAAACTGAAAAATTTCTCTCTTCCACAGATCAATTATTTAAATAATTGTGGTAATCCACAAAAGCCTTAAAACATTTTCAATTTAAATAACAACAAAAACCAACATTTTGATATGTCAACCCCAGTTAAAAATAAAACACGGGTTAGTAAGGTTAAAAAATAATAAAATTTTGCAAAAAAAAAAATGAGATCATTTTTAAAATTTTTTCGGAAAAGGATTGTCGAAAAACCAATACACTAAATATGCAGCTTTGGTACTTTATAGGGCTTAAATACTAACTTATCTAAATTACATTTAAGGCATTCATTTTAAAAGAGAGGAGAATACCTAAAAATGCTAAATACAACCGAAATTCTAGGGAGAACGACTAGTTTGGAGAGGGGGGAGGAAGGGGGGAGTAATAAAATTTAATGACTAAGATGGCTGAGGGGGTGCGAATGAAATTAAACGAAGTGAAGGAGGGGTAGAGGGTTGTTCTTGATCGGAAAGTTGCTCGGAATAGTACTGAGGGGCGCTTAAATAATCGATGAGCCTGCGAGGTAACGGCAAAGAAGGTATCAAATCTCTCCGGACCACTTTTACAATGGCAAACCTGAAAAAAAAAATTATATTATTTTTTTCATTCTTAAATGGGGTTTCTACGCCTAAGAATGGTGTTTCAACGCCAAAAACACCTCAATTCTGATTTTTCACACGGAAAATCATAGAAAACCTGATTTTTTTTAAATGACTTTTTCTCTCAAAAAATCATAGAAATCCTGATTTTTTGTGACTTTTTCTTTAGATAAATCATAGAAAGCCTGTTTTTTAAGACTTTCTCTCTCAAAAAATCATAAAAAACCTGTTTTTTATATGACGTTTTCTATCAAAAAATCATAGAATACCTGATTTTTTTAAATGACTTTTTCTCTTGAAAAATCATAGAAATCCTGATTTTTTGTGACTTTTTCTCTCTCGAAAAATCATAAAAAACCTTATATTTTAAATGAATTTTTCTCTCGAAAATCATAGAAAACCTGATTTTTTTAATGACTTTTTCACTCAAAAAATCATAGAAAACCTGATTTTTTTGTGACTTTTTCTTTCGAAAAATCATAGAAAACCTGATTTTTTATGACGTTTTCTCTCGAAAAATCATAGAAAACCTGTTTTTTAAGGACTTTCTCTCTCAAAAAACCATAGAAAACCTGTTATCCTAAGACTTTCTCTCTAAGAAAATCATAGAAAACCTGATTTTTTGTGATTTTTTATTTCGAAAAATCATAGAAATATGGATTTTTTGTGACTTTTTCTCTTGAAAAATCATAGAAAACCTAATTTTTCATGACTTTTCTCTCAAAAAAATCATAGAAAACCTAATTTTTCATGACTTTTCTCTCAAAAAATCATAAAAAACTAGATTTTTCATGACTTTTCTCTCAAAAAATCATAAAAAACCAGATTTTTCATGACTTTTCTCTCAAAAAATCATAAAAAACCAGATTTTTTAAAGATTTATGCACTCAAAAATTTATAGAGAACCTTATTTTATTAATGAATTTTTCTCTCAAAAAATCATAGAAAACCTAATTTTTCATGACATTCCTCTCATAAAATCATAAAAAACCTGATTTTTTAAGACTTTTGCACTCAAAAATTTATGGAATACCTTATTTTATTAATGAATTTTTCTCTCAAAAAATCATAGAAAACCTAATTTTTCATGACATTCCTCTCATAAAATCATAAAAAAACCTGATTTTTTAAGACTTTTGCACTCAAAAATTTATGGAATACCTTATTTTATTAATGAATTTTTCTCTAGAAAAATCAGAGAAAACCTGATTTTTTTTAATGACTTTTTTCTCGAAAATCATAGAAAACCTGATTTCTTGTGACTTTTTCTCTTGAAAAACCATAAAAAACCTGATTTTTTAAGCCTTTTGCTCAAAAAAGATTTTCTATGATTTTTTTTAGCGAAAGGTTGAAAAAAAATCATTCACTTTTTTTTTAATTTTCCTCTCAAAAAATCATAGAAAACCTGATTTTTTTTTTGATGTTTTCTCTCGAAAAGTCTTAGAAAACCTGATTTTTTATGACTTTTTCTCTCGAAAAATCATAGAAATCCTGATTTTTTATGACTTTTTTTCTCGAAAAATCACAGGAAACCTGATTTTTTAAGACTTTTGCTCTCAAAAATCATAGAATCTTGAAAAATGAGAGAAAACCTGATTTTTGAACAGCTTACCGGCAAAGATGTTGAAGACTTTGTACATGTTTGAATCGAGAAACGGGATGAAGAAGTTGGACTCTCATTGGTCCGAGAACGGGACGGCGGTGGAGAAAGAAAAGATATCGCCCGCTTCTCGAATGCTCGACCGCGGTTTCGATAAACTCGACGATCGTCTGACTTTTGAATTTCGTACACGAACCAAAACTGAAGTTACCTAAAAAGATGAAGAAAATTAAATTTAAGAATCTATGGCATCCAGCTGATCAAATCTGCTCTCGATCCTTCTCAGCAGGCACTGTATCAGAATTTACAAGAGTTTTCAGGAGGGGTAAGTATAAAGGAGGGGAAGTATAAAGAAGGGAATGTATTAGGGAGGGGGAAAATAAAGAAGTGAATGTAATAAGGAGGGGGGAAAATAAAGAAGGGAATGTATTAAGGAGGGGGGAAAATAAAGAAGGGGTAATAAGGAGGGGGAAAAATAAAGAAGGGAATGTATTAAGGAGGGGGGAAATAAAGAAGGGAATTTTTAAGGAGGGGGAAATAAAGAAGGGAATTTTTTAAGGAGGGGGAAATAAAGAAGGGAATGTATTAAGGAGGGGAAGTATAAAGAAGGGAATGTATTAAGGGGGGGGGAATAAAGAAGGGAATTTTTAAGGAGGGGAAAATAAAGAAGGGAATGTATTAGGGAGGGGGAAAATAAAGAAGGGAATGTTTTAAGGGTGGGGGAAATATAAAGAAGGGAATGTAATAAGGAGGGGGAAAAATAAACAAGGGAATGTATTAAGGAGGGGGGGAAAATAAAGAAGGGAAAGTTTTAAGGAGGGGTAAGTATAAAGAGGGGAATGTATTAAGGAGGGGAAGTATAAAGAAGGGAAGTATTAAGGAGTGGAAGTATAAATAAGGGGACGTTTTAAGGAGAGAAAGTTTTAAGGAAGGGAAAGTATAGAAAAGTGAAGGTATTAAGGAGGGGAAAGTATAAAAGTGGGGAATGTATTATGGAGGGGGAAGTATAAGAAGGGAACGTATTAAGGAGGGGAAGTATAAAGAAGGGAACGTATTAAGGAGGGGAAGTATAAAAGGGAACGTATTAAGGAGGGGAAGTATAAAGAAGGGAACGTATTAAGGAGGGGAAGTATAAAGAAGGGAACGTATTAAGGAGGGGAAGTATAAAGAAGGGAACGTATTAAGGAGGGGAAGTATAAAGAAGGGAACGTATTAAGGAGGGGAAGTATAAAGAAGGGAACGTATTAAGGAGGGGAAAGTATAAAGAGGGGAATGTATAAAGAAGAGAACTTTTGGGGAGGGGAAAGTATAAAGAAAGGAAAGTTTTAAGGGGGGTGGAAGTGTAAAGAAGAAAAAGTTTTAAGGGGGGGGGGTGGAAGTATAGAAGGGGCTATAATATTAAGGAGGGAAAGTATAAAAGTGGGTAAAGTTTTAAGGAGGGGAAAAAAAAAAAAAAAAAAGTGAAGGTTTAAGTAGGGGAAAGTATAAAAGTGAGGAATGTATTAAGAAGGGGAAAGTATAAAGAATGGAATGTATTATGGAGGGGAAGTATAAAGAAGGGAATGTATTAAGGAAGGAGAAATATAAAGAAGGGAATGTATTAACCGGGGAAGTATAACGAAGGGAAAGTTATAAGGAGGGGGAAGTATAAATAAGGTATAGTTTTAAGCAGGGGGAAGTATAAATTAGGTATAGTTTTAAGGAGGGGGAAGTATAAATTAGGTATAGTTTATGGAGAGGGAAGTATAAAAGTGGGGAAAGTTTTTAGGGGGAAAGTAAAATTTTAGGTTGCCTGAGCACACTGAATGATTTATACATACCCTGATCATGCTCAATCCGAACATGCCGAACACAGCCATTAAGTCTAAAAGTCAACGAAAAAATATAATGATGATCGCTAGAATCGCGGACGATGAAAGACCCGTCGGGTTCATTGCTGAGAACTTTTTCCGCCGCTTCGCCGCTGATAGGACCCCAATACCAGCCGTACTGAAAAAACATAAATGATATGATGGATGATTTTAATTGACGTACGTCTTTGACTTTTTCTATGCTGGCAGCGAAATCGACAGCGTTGTCTTCCTCTCTGGTTATGAGCGTCGGGATCGGCGATTTGTCCGGGAGAGGCGGGAGAGCACGTTCGGAAAAAGGCGGAACTTTCGGCACTCCGAGCTGATCGTTTTCTTTCGTATTCTGCTTCCTAACACGAAACATATTACAAATCGTCTGCTTTAAAATATGCGAAAGCCCGTTTTTTCCGCCGTTTTCCTTTTTGTCAGCGTTTTTCGACGATTTTTTCTTCTTCCTTTTCGTCTGCGTTTGGCGAGATTCGCCGTTGTAGAGAGTGTGAAGGAACTGCCGTACTTCTTGGAGCGTCATATGAACGGGCTCCACACTTTCCGGCGAACTCAGTCTTTTATTCCTTTTCTCAATTTCACTCTCGACGACAACTTCTGAATTTACGTGACGACGCCTTTTTTTATGATTACGCCTGAAAAACATCAAAAAATTGATAAGATAAAAAGCAATAAAATTACATTCAACCCCCAAAAAACATAAAAAACACACTTTTTTCTAAATAACCAAACAGAAAGTAAATCCTATTTATTGGGACAAAAATCACTGTCATCCAATAATAATATTAAATTAATAATCAGATGACTCATTAATTACATAATTTATTGACTACTTAAAAGAATACTAAAAAAAAAGAAGATAGATGATGAATAAATGAGTAATGAATAAAAAAAATCAATTTAATTACATAATTTGAGAAGTTTTAAATCACAGTTGGGCATAATCATAATTATGATTGTAGAGCATAGAAAACTTATGATTATGATTGCATGATTACAATTCAATCGTTTTTACAACAATCTATGAAAAAGGAAATTATGTAAAATTTGTTCCTAGACCAAAAAATCTGAGGAAAACCTACATTAATTCGTCAAAAAGGGTGCTAAACGCTAAATCGATTCAGGGAAACCTCCTCGATTTTCTGGTGTAAAAACATCATTTTTATCAGGTTTTTGAGCTTTTGTCAAGCTTACTAGCGAGTTTAGGGTCATTTTTTGGTCAAAAGTACCCGTTTTTATTGGAAGTTGGGGTGTTATTATCATGTTATACGGATTCGGGTTGTTTTCCTTGATTTTCTGGTGTAAAAACAACCCTTTCATCGCGTTTTTGAGCTTTTAACGCCGTTTCTAACGAGTTTTGAGCTGTTTTCCTCAATTTTTAGGTGTAAAAACATCCTTTTCATCACGTTATTGAGCTTGTAACGCCCTTACAAACGAGTTTTGAGCAGTTTTTCTCAAATTTTAGGTGTAAAAACATCCTTTTCATCGCGTTTTTGACGCCCTGACAAACGAGTTTTGAGCTGTTTTCCTCAATTTTCAGGTGTAAAAACATCATTTTTATCGCGTTTATGAGGTTTTAGCGCCCTTACAAATAGTTTTGAGCTTTTAACGCCCTTACAAACGAGTTTTGAGCAGTTTTTCTCAATTTTTAGGTGTAAAAACATCCTTTTCATCGCGCTTTTGACGCCCTGACAAACGAGTTTTGAGATGTTTTCCTCAATTTTCAGGTGTAAAAACATCATTTTCATCGCCTTTTTGAGCTTTAAGCGCCCTTACAAACTAGTTTTGAGCTGTTTCCCTCAATTTCTAGGTGTAAAAACATCCTTTTTATCGCGTTTATGACGCCCTTACAAACGAGTTTTGAGCTGTTTCCTCAAATTTTCAGGTGTAAAAACATCCTTTTTAACGCGTTTTTGAACTTTTAGCGCCCTTATAAACTAGTTTTGAGCTTTTAGTGCCCTTACAAACTAGTTTTGAGCTGATTTCCTCAATTTCTAGGTGTAAAAACATCCTTTTTAACGCGTTTTTGAACTTTTAGCGCCCTTACAAACTAGTTTTGAGCTTTTAGCGCCCTTACAAAGTAGTATTGAGCTTATAACGCCTTTACAATCAAGTTTTGAGCTTTTAACGCCCTTACAAACTAGTTTTGAGCTGTTTTGCTCAATTTTCAGGTGTAAAAACATCCTGTTTATTGCGTTTTTGAGCTTGAACACCCTTAGAAACGAGTTTTGAGCTGTTTTCCTCAATTTTAAAACATCCTTTTCATCACGTTTTTGAGCTTGAACACCCTTACAAACGAGTTTTGAGCTGTTTTCCTCAAATTTCAGGTGTAAAAACATCCTTTTAATCGCATTTTTGACGCCCTTTTAAACGAGTTTTGAGCTGTTTTCCTCAAATTTCAGGTGTAAAAACATCCTTTTTAACGCGTTTTTGAGCTTTAAGCACCCTTTCCTTTCGAGCGAGATTGGAGCAGTTTTCCTCAACTTTCAGGTGTAAAAACATCCTTTTCATGGGGTTGGCAAATCCCACCTGGACCTCTGTTTTAGGAGGAACTTTAACCAGAAACCGACCTTAATTTTTAAGTAACATCAATCTTTACCTATAATGTTTTTTCCAATGGTTCGGACGAATCGTATCAATCGGCAGAGTATAAATATCGCTGTCCAAAGGTACGTTGTAGAGATCGGTAAGCATATCATGCGACATCGCTGAGGTGATAAAACTCGAATCGTCCGCCCTATTCGGGGCCGGGACCGAAAGGCTATTGTGGCTCGACGAAGTCCGCAGTAACGACGAAATCGAAACGCCCGGCGAAAGCACCGGCGGCGGAGTTAGCGCCCGTCTCGCCCACGGTTTTATCGCCGGACAAGGAGCTACGTCCTGAAACTCCAACGGCGGCTCCAACCACGTTTCCTTCACGTTTACCAAACTGTCGACACCTTCACAATATGACTTCTCATCTTCACTTATATTCTATAAAACACAACATTTTTATATTTTATAATAAAAAACTTAATCTTTAACCTCAATTCCACTGGAAAAAGAACAACTTCGAACCAAAGACCGATGAACTTGTATCATCCCATTCCATTTAGAACAAGAAGGCGGTGATTCCATCCTGTAGCCCTATTTTAAATCAAAAATAAATAAAATAAAATTTTTTAAAAATAATAAAACTTACAAAACTTCATTATAAAATGAAGAAATCAAAAGGAAGTCTCATCATTTCTGATAAGACCAAATACGGCGACTTTCACCATTGAAAGTTTCACTGGCGACATTTCATTGTGAACCCTAAGAAAAAGGCTATTTTCAAAGAATATTTTTAAGAAAAGTATAAAATTTATAAGGTTTTATACATAAAAGTAAATAAAAGAAGAGAAATAAGAAAAAATGACAGTTTTCGTTCCACTTCGAGTTGTGCTGAAATAGATTAAACACCCAGCGCTACCTAGCATGTAGTTTTTTTGATGACGTCATAAATGGAGTTGGTGAACTGTAAGAAAATGATGTGTACGTGGGAACTTAAAATCAGTGGGGAATAGGGCTCGCAGTTTGACTCGGCAACCAATGTAGATGCCGAATGTCTTCTTTTCTTTTAACTTCCTAAACGAAGTTATTGTGATACCCTCGAGGTCGGGTTTTTGGGGAAGGGTCTTCCAGACACCGGTGGGTCAAATAGAATATTGGTCTTTACCGATCTCAACTTTGTCTGTAGTGCCAGCTGTCCGTCCATTTTTTCCAAAACTCTTTACGGCCGAACCGATTTTCACCAGATTTTCATCAATTATTCCTTATATTTTTATGAATTTTTGGTGTAAAAAATTCTCATTTTTTGGTGTAAAAATTCTCATTTTTTTGGTGTAAAAATTTTCATTTTTTGGAGTAAAAATTCTCATTTTTTGGTGTAAAAAAATTCTCATTTTTTTGGTGTAAAAAAATTTGAGTTTGGTGTAAAAAATTCATTTTTTGGAGTAAAAATATTCATGTTTTGGTATAAAAATAAATTCTCATTTTTTTTGGTGTAAAAATTCTCATTTTTTTGGTGTAAAAATTCTCATTTTTTGCTGTAAAAAATTCTCATTTTTTGGTGCAAAGAATTCTCATTTTTTTGGTGTAAAAATTCTCATTTTTTTGGTGTAAAAATTCTCATTTTTTGGTTTAAAAATGCTCATTTTTTGGTGTAAAAATTCTTATTTTTTGGTGTAAAATTCTCATTTTTTGGTGTAAAAATTCTCATTTTTTGGTGTAAAAATTCTCATTTTTTTGGTGTAAAAATTCTCATTTTTTGGTGTAAAACTTCTCATTTTTTTGGTGTAAAACTTCTCATTTTTCGTGTAAAAAAAATTCTCATTTTCTTACATTAATTATCATTTTAGTAGGGAGAAATTTCATACTTCCACCGGTTACGAGAGGCACATCGCTTGGGCAAAAATCCAAATATTTCTTCCTAGATACTTAAAAAAAAATGCAAATTAAAGAAAAATTCCCCCTACTTCCTCCTCTGTTATACTTCCCTCCTTTGTACTTCCCCTCCGTTAAACTCCCCCCCCCCTTTGTACTTCCCCTCCGTTATACTTCCCCTCCTTTGTACTTCCCCCTCCGTTATACTCCCTCTCCCTTATACTTCCCCTCATTTGTACTTCTCCTCCTTTGTACTTCCCTCCTTTACTTCCCCTCCTTTGTACTTCCCCTCCTTTGTACTTCCCCTCCGTTGTACTTCCCCTCCGTTATACTTCCCCTCCTTAATACTACCCCCCCCCCCCCCCCTTCTCTTTAAGGAAGTTTTCGTTGGAAGTTCTTCAAACTAGTACTTCTGTCCCTTTCGCCATTTTACTTTTCCAGTTCCTTAGGAGCCTTCACTTAGCATCTTGGTTATCTACGTTCGGAAAAGGGATTTTGAAGGTATTCAAAGTATATTTCTTTCAAAAGTTGCCTATATTTCCAGAAATTAGGTATACAAAAAATGTTAGTGTACTTCTACAGTATCTTTGAAATCTCCGTAGTCCATATCCTGCTTAACGCAGAGTTTATAGTCAGCTAAAAAATTTATGTTTTATCCCTTATTATCATGCGACCGTTACTTACTATCTTCGAGTTGTTTTTCGATCCAACTTATAGCTGGTGATAGTTTGAAGGCCCTTAGACGGTTGCAGTCGCTGGGGTTGGCAACGAGCCCGACCACCGTGTACCGGAAAATTTCGTTGTCGAACCAAAGAAGCGGACTTCCCGGTTCTTTCTAAAAAAGAAGAGATTCAGAATCCGAAGAGGGGCACTCATGACGTCATCAGAGTTCACTTACCATACATGTGTTACCCTCTCTGAGGTTATACTCCTCAAAGGTTTCTGTGCAGTACATATGTTTAAATCTACTATCCTTGCATTCATTGATTGATACGGGGACATGATGGGTCCTTCTGTAATCAGGGCCTTCGAGTTCCCAACCTGAGGATAAATAATTATAAAAGAATCGAAGACTCCATATTGCCTAACCGACGAGTTTTCCTTCATGAAGTTCGTTTTCGGTATAGTTAGGATACCTCCCGACATAACGACCGATTTCGACATCGAGTCTAAAGTCAGACTTTGGAGAGCACGCTGGGCCCGTCAATCGGGTCAACATGAGCTTCTCCTTCAGTACCAAAAGAGCGAAATTCCCATGAACCAAGATGTCCTCAACGTCGTATAGCAGACAAAGTTCTTCGGCTACGAGGACCATTATTTTGTGCTCAGAAAATATTAATAATTACGTTTATAAATGCTTTGTCCGACATAAACGCCGATCTGGTCCAACTTCTTTTTATAAGGAGAAGCGCAGCAGCTTAACGTCAGAATGTGCTGCGGGGTCATTATGACCCCGTACAGATTCCTTTATCTTCTCTTAAATCACGGATGGAAGCGACCATCGGATATTTGTTTCTCCCAGACTTATCCCCTTCGATCATCTCAAAATTTCTCTAAAAATTTGACTTCATTTTTCAATTTTCTTCCCAAATCTTACTCTATTGAGCCATCCGCAGTTGCAGGTAGTCGTTTGCTTGATTTCATAATCGGAATCCTCCTCTGAATATGCGAGTCCGAAGCCCAGTAAAATAATAAATAAGGTTTTCATCCCTAAAAAAAAATTAATTAAATAAAATAATAAACTAAATTGTCATACAGACCGAGATAATGGTTCAGAAAACTCATCCCGTATAAAATAGATTTGTTTTTTTCTACTTCAAACATTCCCTCATTTGACTAATTAGTCGATAATTGGATCGTTGTTAATTAAGTACAAACAGGAAAACGTAAATAAAACATAAAATTAATGTCTGTTGTTTGTAAAATATTATTTAGTTGAAAACATGTATTGAGAGGGACGTCACCAAAAAAAAAAATCTTTTTTTGATGCCATTCGTTAAATGGAATAGTGCAAAATCAGAGGGATAAGGTGGTCGATTCACAAAAAAAAGTTTTCGTTTAAAACTGTTTTTAATCATTTAACGCCCGGTGAACTGTTCGAGAATGAGAAAGAAAGGTTCAACCGACGGTCAAAGGTTGGTTCGACCGACGGTCAAAGGTTGGTTCGACCGACGGTCAAAGTTTGGTTCGACCGACGGTCAAAGTTTGGTTCGACCGGCGGTCATAGTTTGGTTCCACCGACGCGGTCAAAGGTTGGTTCGACCGGCGGTCATAGTTTGGTTCGACCGTCGGTCAAAGTTTGGTTCGACCGTCGGTCAAAGTTTGGTTCGACCGTCGGTCAAAGTTTGGTTCGACCGACGGTCAAAGTTTGGTTCGACCGACGGTCAATGTTTGGTTCGACCGACGGTCAATGTTTGGTTCGACCGACGGTCAAAGTTTGGTTCGACCGGCGGTCATAGTTTGGTTCCCCCGACGGTCCAAGGTTGGGTTCGACCGGCGGTCATAGTTTGGTTCGACCGTCGGTCAAAGTTTGGTTCGACCGACGGTCAAAGTTTGGTTCGACCGACGGTCAAAGTTTGGTTCGACCGGCGGTCATGGTTGGGTACACCGACGGTCAAAGTTTGGTATAAGCGACCGTCAAACTGTGTTTTAAGTGCTGAAGTCCCCCTTCCTCGTTTCAAAACATTGTTTGCAAAACCTTAAGAAAGATTGGTTCGACGCGACGGTCAAAGTTTGGTTGGACGAGACGGTCAAAGTTTGGTTCGACCGACGGTCAAAGTTCGGTTCAAGCAACCTTCAAACTGTGGTTCAAGCAACCGTCAAACTGTGGTTCAAGCAACCGTCAAACTGTGGTTCAAGCAACCGTCAAACTGAGGTTCAAGTGCTGAAGTCCCTCTTCCTCGTTTCAAAACATTGTTTGCAAAACCATAAGAACGTGTACCTAAGAAACCAGGAAGAGGGACTTCAACAGCTGACGAAAGCTTGAACCAAACTTTGACCGTGCGTCGGTCGAACCACGTCGGTCGAACCAAACTTTGACCGTCGGTCGGTCGAACTAAACTTTGACCGTCGGTCGGTCGAACCAAACTTTGACCGTGGGTCGAACCAAACTTTGACCGTGGGTCGAACCAAACTTTGACCGTCGGTCGAACCAAACTTTGACCGACGGTCGAACCAAGCTTTGACCTACCATCTATGACGGTGGAGTAATTTGAAGTACCTAGCACAAAATCAATCCGAAGGGTGGTAAACGCTGAATATAAAGTTGACTTGGAGCCCATGGCAAGGCCATCCTCATCAGGGCATAGGGTCCAAGCTCATAATAGATGTACTTCTTAAGGTCATCCAGGGTAGTTTTTGCTATGCACATCCTGTGCTCCAGGACTGAAGCATAAAAAGGGTATTTCTTCGAATTTAAATTTAATTTAAAATTAAATTTAAATTTTTAAATTTAAAACGGTTAATTAAATTAACGGTTAATTAAATTTTTCTTCGAATTGTCTTCATTCCCCCCACCCTCCCTCCTTACCCACTGCTCAAATTTGGTTTTTGATACATGCATTTTAAAGAAAATTGATTTCTCTACAACTTTCATGTAGTATACTTTTTGCTCAGATCAAGTCTTCTCCTTGTTTTTGGGGTAGTAGACGGAAAGTGGAAAAAAGAGAAAATCGTAAAAAGTGCTCTTTTTTGCGCGCTCCTAGTGTGGATACGATTGGTTCCACGAAAAAAACGTGTGAGTCAAATTTGTTGGAAATTTAATAATCTACATTTTTTAATATCGTTATGCATTTAAAAAATGAGCCGGTAATGAGCTAGAGGCCGAAAACTGAAAAAAAGTGCCGATTTTCGCCGAAGGGAAGGGATGACAGAAACTTGGAATTAGAGATCTTGCGGGGAGGGATAAGGTATTTTGGTGCATAATAGAATTAGAAAACTTCAATAAAAGTTTAATTAGTTTACTTTTGCACATATTTTTTCATTACTGGTACCTGAAAAATAATTAAAATTTGTATGTTTTCTTTTACTATTTTCTTTTTCTTACTGGCAATGACTTGGTTGATGAATGGAAGGAAGTATCCCATTTCTGAATTGATCGCCGGGTTTCTTCCGCAGTCGGTACCGTAGGACGTCAAAGCCACGAGTGTGTATCTATTTGTGTCTTTGTCTAGCCAGAGAAGAGGCCCACCGGAGTCTCCCTAACGAAAATATAAGTTCAATGGGGACAAATCTTCCAAAATAGCTAACCAAACAATTAACCAATAATAGAGGAAGAAATGACGGTGATAACGGGTATCTCACGACGCGTTTCGGCTTAAAAAGCCTCGTCAGGTGAGCTATTCCCTCTATCAATCATTTCTATCTTTTCACTGTGAACCTATCTCCGAGAGGTTTAGTGGATAAAGCGGGAAGCCGGAAACAAACAGTCTCCCTAAAGCTCACCGCCGCCACCGTTCTCCAAGAGATAGAGCCACTCACCACCTCATTATTGACACATATTTGCTGCCAAGGCATTACTTTTACATTTACATTTAAATGTAAATTGTGATAGAGGGAATAGGTCACCTGACGAGGCTTTTTAAGCCGAAACGCGTCGTGAGATACCCGTTATCACAGTCATTTCTTCCTCTATTATTGGTTCATTGTTTGATAGTAAAATCAATAACCTTGCGGAATACAGACGCAATAAAAATTAAAATGCAAAATAGCTTACTTGACACGAATCTTTGTTTCGGGCAAAAGTGCAAATTTGATGTTTGTCGAATTTTTCAATCATGAGATTCGTAAAGTAGCAGTCTTCGTGAGGTTTCACTTGCAGGTGGACCTGAAGTAAATCCGGTGATGTCGGACCGTTCGTGAATTTTCTTCCCCAACCTAGGATAATATAATATAAGGAAATGAACAAATGAAAAAACCTACCTAAAACTTTAACAGTTTGTCCAACTAAATCGATCCTTTTTGATGGCAGACAGGCTGGCCCGATGTTCTTCGAAAATGGAAATTCTTTTTTGATTAAAACGAGAGATACATCGTATTTTAAATGCTTCATCGAAAATTTGGGATGCTCGTGGAAGGAATCGACTTCGTAAAGTTGATTTTTAAATTTGACTAAAATGATAGTATTAGTAGATGTAGCAAAGCAAAACTGCTGCTAAACATGGCCCTAATTTCACCTTTTTCGTAGTTGTTACTCCCGACGTGTACTGCGATTATTTTTGGGTCTCTTCCTAGCGTACAATGAGCAGCGGTGATGACATGTTTTTTGGTGATGATGGTACCTCCGCAGTAGACCAGCTGTTTATGTATCACCAATCCGGCCATCATCGGATATTCATGCTCACCGGTCAAACGCCCATTGACGATTCTTCCAGCACCCTAAAAAAGATGTAAATTCTGCTTTCAAAGAAATCAGTTACTTTGTTGGCCCATCCGCAGGAGCAGTTTGTCTTCCCAGAAGCGGACGCTACTCCGTGCTCAAGAGAATCGTAATCCTCGCATTTCACAGCGAAAATCAACGCGGATAGAATTAATAACCTCATTTTCTACAGACTAAAACGGCTTTTCAATCAAAGGATACACCTGAATCTTTAATTACTGTTTGCATCGAAATGCAATGTTTGCTGTCATTCTCACCTATGCAAACATAAGTTTAATTGCTTGCAAATGTATTCGAGATAAATTAATTTTTTTAATTACCTTTTCCATTAATTGAGGTCCAGACTGTGTAAATGAAGCACTGATTGAATAATGGCGAGGACGGAATTCGACAATTTTTGAACATTGTGAAAATCGTTTTCGATTCTCCCCGTTTTCTTTTTTAAAGTGAAAAACGCTGAAAAACATTCTGATTGAACTAAAATGAAGTCATGAAGAATAAAGGTTTTTTTTCCGGCGCCTGTGGAAGTTTTTTTTCGCGATTTTTATTGGCGTTTCCCATAGTTTTTAGTCCCTAAAAAGTTTTCTTTTACATTTTCATAAAGGTTTGTGATACATTTGGTGGTTTTTCAAAAAGTGGTTATTTTTTCAAAAAATACTTCCCCTCCTTTATACTCCCCCCCCCAGTTGTAAAATGGAAATCGGACAATCCTTTCTCGAGATATCTTCAGATATAGGCAAAAACAATAATATAAGGCAATAACCATGAAAAAAAAACCCTAAATCTTGAAATATCTCAAAATCCATAGGTTTCAGCGACTCGACCATTAAGTACAAAATTGTGCTCCATTTAATAAGGTTTCAAAAAAGTCTAGAAAAATGGAAATCGGACAATCCGTTATAGGTCATAGTTTGGTTCGACCGACGCGACGGTCAAAGTTTGGTTCGACCGACGGTCAAACTGTGGTTCGACCGATGGTCAAAGATTGGTTCGACCGACGGTCAAAGTTCGGTTCACGCGAAAGTCAAACTGTGGTTCAAGTGCTGAAGTCCGTCTTCCTCGTTTCAAAACATTGTTTGCAAAACCTTAAGAAAGTTTGGTTCGATGCGACGGTCAAACTGTGGTTCGACCGACGGTCAAAGAATGGTTCGACCGACGGTCAAAATATGGCTCGACCGGGGGTCAAAGTTTGGTTCGACCGAGGTCAAACTGTGGTTCGACCGACGTTCAAACTGTGGTTCGACCGATGGTCAAAGATTGGTTCGACCGACGGTCAAAATATGGCTCGACCGGCGGTCAAAGTTTGGTTCGACCGACGGTCAAAGTTCGGTTCACGCGAAAGTCAAACTGTGGTTCAAGTGCTGAAGTCCCGTCTTCCTCGTTTCAAAACATTGTTTGCAAAACCTTAAGAAAGTTTGGTTCGACGCGACGGTCAAAGTTTGGTTCAACCGACGGTCAAAGTTTGGTTCAACCGGCGGTCAAAGTTTGGCTCAACCGGTGGTCAAAGTTTGGTTCGACCGACGCGACGGTCAAAGTTCGGTTCACGCGAAAGTCAAAGTTCGGTTCACGCGAAAGTCAAACTGGGATTCAAGTGCTGAAGTCCCCCTTCCACGTTTCAAAACATTGTTTGCAAAACCTTAAGAAACCAGGAAGAGGGACTTCAGCAGCTGACGAACGCTTTAACCGAACTTGACCGTCAGTCGAACCAAACTTTGACCGTCAGACGAACCACAGTTTGACCGCCGATTGAACCAAACTATGACCGTCGGTCCAACCAAACTTTGACCGTCGGTCCAACCAAACTTTGACCGTTTGGTCTAAGCAAAATGCAAAATGAAATGAAAGAAAAAAGTCTAGCAAAATGGAAATCAGACAATCCGTTCTCGAGATATCTATACCATATAAGGTAATAACCATGAAAAAAAAACCTACATCTTAAAATATCTCAAAATCCATACGTATTAGCGACTCGACCATTAAGTACAAAATTATGCTCCACTTGCGAGTGAACTAAGTGAAAGGCGTTCAAGTTATGCTAAACCTTTAATACCAACTAGTTGTGCTCATTATCTATTCTGCTTTAATCCAGGAGGTTTTCGGTTGTAAACCCAGGTTGTTGCATACGGAACAAGCCCGTAAAAGGGAGTAAAAACGGCGAAGGATCTTATTGAGTGATAAATAGGGGGAACCCATGTACTAAATGACTGGAGGAACAATGTTAAAAACATTATGGCGTCGTTGGGACGTTCCAGAGGAGGGGCAAGCAATAAAACATTCGTCGCCTACAAACATAAAAAAAAAACTATTCTACAAACTGATTTTTGATGCAAAAATGCAAATTGAGATGTAAAAAAGCGATCTACAGCAATGACGTCATTTTCCGAGAACATCTTGTTGAAATCGCATAAAATTGATTGGTTTTGGTTAAGAAAAACAAATTATTAGTTTTTAAAATATTTTATAACATGACAGAAAGAGGATTTTCTGGTAAAGGATGAGTGTCATGGTCGATGCATGGCATTAAAATGTGTCATTATTTTAATGAAATTAAATGTGGTTAATTGCGTTTTCAGTGAGATGATGTCATCGTTGTTGATTTCCATGATGTCATTTTGATATGAAAATCGTCGAGCATGAACTGGAGCTTTTCTTTGACGACACTGCATCCTTCCAGGGAGTCCATGGCGTCGTAATGAAAGTGGATTTCGTTTTTCCGTATCTCCAAAATGCAGTCTGTGCAGTTCTTCGAGTTTAAAGTCATTTCGCCTTCGATGACGAAATTCCGGAGGGTCACATCTCCGAAAAACTCGAATTTGAGGGCGTTTCTGTGGAAAAGACGTCTTGGGAACGTTCCATCGATGAGAAATCGCAGAGGCGTGAGTTTCGGAGAAATCCGCCCAAAATCGAGATCACCTATGGTTATACAGGGGTGATCACTTTTGAGAAAGAAAAATGTCGAAGTTTTTGTTGACCCTCACCACATGAAGACCTCCCGCCACAGTCAAAAGAGACGAAATGAAATCCATTTTAAATATCGACTTTTGTTCTAATTTATTTTTAAACGCTCCACTAATTAACAACGAATGCGAAAGAATACTAAAGCGAGAAATCGTTTTAAGTGTGGAGGACGTCTCCCTCCTTTCAGTAAAAATGGCGAAAATTTTTTTTTTTTTGCGGGCACGTGTTTTGGACACGTGGGGGAGGGAAGAAAAACATTCCGGCGAGTTGACCCAGTTGACGTTTCGCATTGTGAGGCTGAATAGAATGAGCATCACCGGAACTCACTCGTCACCGGATATGATATCGATACGCCTCAGAGGAACTGCGCGACATATCTCTTCTCCCGTCCTGTTCGTTTACTTCTGAGACGTCTTTATTTATATCAGGGAAACAGCAGGGGAAAAAAAAACGTGAAAATTAAAAATTCCTTGGGCTTGGTGTAGTTGGTTCAAAATATAAAAGTGGGCCACACCAAAAAGGCTACAGCACCCCAAATACAGGGACGGCTTTTTTTAAAGGTCGTCCATGAGGGTGTAACAAAACATTTGTCTTAAAAGCCAAAGAAAAGGAATGGCGAGGAGGGGGAGGTGAACCGAGCGCGGTGCTACTCCGTCTCGTTCGATTCATCGTATTTTTTAGCAAACAGTCGCTAAATCGTCACATATGTAGCGAAAATATCGTTAAACTTGCACATTGAAAGCTAAACAGTCGTTAAATTGTCTTATTGAAGGCAAAACAGTTATAAATCGTCATATTTGAAGCAATACTATCTTCAAACCGTCATATTGGAAGCAAATCGTTTAAATCGTCATATTGGAAGCAAAACTATCTTCAAACCGTCATATTGCAAAAAACTGTCGTTAAATCATCAATTGACGCAAACTGTCGTTAAATCGTCATATTGAAGCAAAACTATTTTCGAACCGTCATATTGGAAGCAAAACAGTCGTTAAATCGTCATATTGAAGCAAAACTATTTTCGAACCGTCATATTGGAAGCTAAACAGTCGTTAAATTGTCTTATTGAAAGCTAAACAGTCGTTAAATCGTATATTGAAAGCTAAACAGTCTTAAATCGTCATATTGAAGCAAAACTATCTTCGAACCGTCATATTGGAAGCAAAACTGTCGTTAAATCGTCATTTTTGAAGCAAAACAAGCGTTAAACCGACACATTGAAAGCTATACAGTCGTTAAATTGTCTTATTGAAAGCTAAACAGTCGTTAAATCGTCATATTGAAGCTAAACAGTCTTAAATCGTCATATTGAAGCAAAACTATTTTCGAACCGTCATATTGGAAGCAAAACTGTCGTTAAATCGTCATATTGAAGCAAAACATCGTTAAACGTCACATTGAAAGCTAAACAGTCGTTAAATCGTCTATTGAAAGCTAAACAGTCGTTAAATCGTCATATTGAAGCTAAACAGTCGTTAAATCGTCATATTGAAGCAAAACTATCTTCGAACCGTCATATTGGAAGCAAAACTGTCGTTAAATCGTCATATTTGAAGCAAAACAATCGTTAAACCGTCACATTGAAAGCTAAACAGTCGTTAAATTGTCTTATTGAAAGCTAAACAGTCGTTAAATCGTCATATTGAAAGCTAAACAGTCGTTAAATCGTCATATTTGAAGCAAAACTATCTTCGAACCGTCATATTGGAAGCTAAACTGTCGTTAAATCGTCATTTTTGAAGCAAAACTGTCGTTAAATCGTCATTTTTGAAGCAAAACTGTCGTTAAATCGTCATTTTTGAAGCAAAACTGTCGTTAAATCGTCAATTTTGAAGCAAAACAAGCGTTAAACCGACACATTGAAAGCTAAACAGTCGTTAAATTGTCTTATTGAAAGCTAAACAGTCGTTAAATCTTCATATTGAAAGCTAAACAGTCGTTAAATCGTCATATTTGTAGCAAAACAATCTTCAAACCGTCATATTGGAAGTAAAACGGTCGATAAATCTCGTTTAATTCGTTTTCAAGTGAGTGCCGTCAGAATTAGTTTCTCAAAGCCATGTCCTCGCGATGTGAGAGAAGGAGCATTGGCATTGGCGTGAGCATCGGCATGGACATGGGCAACGGCATTGGCATCAGCCTGGGCATTAGCATGAGCATGGAATTGGCAATGGCAATGGCGTTGGCAAGACATTGGAATTGGCGTGAGCAATGGCATTGGCATGGGCATTGGGAATGGCATTATCACGAGCGTTGGCACGAGCATTGAATTTGGCAATGGCATTGACATTGGCGATGTAATGGGCATAAGCATTGGAATTGGCAATGACATTGTATGGTCAATGACGTTGGCATGGGCATGGGCAATGGTGTTGGCATGAGCATTAGCATGAGAATTGGTATTGGCAGTAGTATTAATATTATGCTGAATAGCGGCAGAATAGTAGGTACCCAGAGCCTTTTTCCACAAAGTTTCATCGTGTATTTGAAGCCTTCGACTATTTTTTGGCGCTCCCCAAATTAATGACGGAAGGTGTTCGAATTAAAATGTTTAATTAATTTAGCCCCACGTACACGGAAGATTTGTTAGCATTACGTAGATAAAATGAGGCCTCGTTATTCACGGCGTTGTACTTCTTTTAGAAGTATTGAGTAAGAAAAATAACGTTTTTGAAAGTCGAGACGTTTCGTTCCAACTGTGTTAATATTATTCCGTTTTCTCAACCATTTATTTATCCACCCGTTCCTTTACTTCAGAGTAACTCGTAATGAGTCACTTCCCCCTCATAACAAAACTTGCATTTTATCGCCTTTTAAATGTAGCACTAAAAAACCCCCCTCCACCACTCACGAATAATTTGTATGGAAATCAGCCTTTTAGGGATTCTATGAAATGAAATTTAAAAAAATTGTTATTATTATATATAGCTCCCAAAACTCTTAAAGCATCCAGGATATATTAAAACACTCATGAGAAGTCCCCGTATTTCTTTCGGCCTCTTGAAAGATCTTGATGCCTCAAGAGTCTTTTAATAAAAACACCCCTCCTGTCTAAGTTCTAGTGGGAAAAAATTAACAGAGGGGAATTTAGGAAGCCCCGTTTTTGGGTTGCAAACTCCTTGATGGATTCGCTTTCTTCACGACCCGCCATGGCTCGTCTGCCCTAATTTGCATATCATTAAGGTTTATTTTTATTCCTTTAATTTTTATGGAAACTTCGTCAAATGACATATCATTTTTTAAGTCTCAACCCGTCCTCTTCGATGGTGGGATTTCATTTCGATTAGATGCAATTAATTTTTTCATTTTTTTTTTTTATATCCGATATCCGTGTGACCTGTCAGCCTTTGTTTGATTTACGGACTAGCCGAGTCTATTTTTAGAACAAACTTTTTTCACCCCTCCGGGAATAAAATGTAAAATTCTTTTTTCTCTTTCTCGACGTCTTTTACTGTTTTGACCAAGTAATGGGTCCAAGATAATTTCCGAATTTTCGAAAAAATGGCGGAGATCTGTCTGTCGAAAGATTTGAAAATTGTGCTGCTGCCGGTTGGTCACATCATCACCAATTTTCAGCTAATATTCCTTACTTTATTGAAGATTGTTAGGAAAAAGTATCTCATAGAGCTGCGTCTTCCAGACCCCGTCGGGTCAATTTGACCCAAATCCTAATAGATCTTTAGTTTGTCCAAGGTGCATGACACTACGAAGAGGTGTTTTCGGGAACTGGGTCTTCCTGACCCCATGGGGTCAATTTGACCAGTGATATATTTTCCAATTCGAGTGATACTACTAAAGAGGGGTTTCCTGGAACAGGGTATTCCTGACCCCGTCGGATCAATTTGACCAGCACCAACTTAAGGGGGAAAAACCAAAAAAAAAAAAAAAACAAAAAAAAAACTTCTCAAAATAAATTCAGAAAAAAAATCTGAGAGATTTAACTCAAGGAATTTTCGAACTTCGAAAAATGGCGGAGATCTGTCTGTCGAAAGATTTGAAAATTGTGCTGCGGCCGTACCGATGGTCACATCATCACCAAATTTTCAGCTAATATTCCTTACTTTATGAAGATTTGCTAGGAAAAAGTATCTCATGGAGCTGGGTCTTCCAGACCCCGTCAGGTCAATTTGACCCAAGATCCTAATAGATCTTTAGTTTGTCCAAGGTGCATGACACTACCGAAGAGGTGTTTTCTGGAACTGGGTCTTCCTGACCCCATGGGGTCAATTTGACCAGCATCAACTTAAGGGGAAAAAACGAAAAAAAAAAAAAAAAAAAAAAAAAAAAAAAAAAAAAAAAAAAAATTTCTCAAAATAAATTCAAAAAATTAAATCTGAGAGATTTAACTCAAGGAATTTTCGAACTTCGAAAAAATGGCGGAGATCTGTCTGTCGAAAGATTTGAAAATTCTGCTGCGGCCGTACCGTTGGTCACATCATAACTAAATTTTCAGCTTATATTCCTTACTTTATTGAAGATTTGTCAGGAAAAAGTGTCCCATGGAGCTGGGTCATCTGGACCCCGTCTTGTCAATTTGATCCAAGATCTTCTTTGATCTTAAGTTTGTCCGGGGTGCATGATACTACCGATGAGGCGTTTCCTGTTACTGGGTCTTCCTGACCCCTTGGTAGATTACCAAGTCTTCTGCCCCGAACCCGGAGCACTTCATTGAATTCTTGAAATTTTTAATTTAAACTAGTTTTAATGCTTCTAAACCATTAAATACATGATTTTACTATCGTTCAGTAATTATTTTACGATAGAAGCACAAAATTGCATCAACCATCGTCTTTCATCTTCAGAAATAATTAACTTAGTTTGTAGACGTTTGAATTTTTACAGTTCCCGCCGGAATTAAATCAGCGTCGATTGTTTAATAATTGACTGCCAATAATTGTTATATTAATTCTTTCGGTGAAGATAGTAAATAATTCCTTGTAAAATTTCAAAGCGAAATATTGAAAAAAATTAATCATAACGTTGTTGTCTGGTAAAGAGTCCGATTTTCACCAAATTCCTGTCAACCTTTAAGTCCTGTAAAGTCTCGAAGCAAAACATTCATCAGCCATTCTGCCGTATGAAAAATTTAAAGAAAATAACGTTATCTGATCAGAGAACAGACTGTGATTAATATTTAAATCAGTGATATAAGCGTTGAAGGCGTTCTTATCAGATAAGAAATTTTCTTTTTCTTTTCTTTGCGTCTGAAAGGCTGGAAATTTTGCTTCCAGATTTTACAGGGAGTCATTTTAGACTTTAAACTAAAGAAATAGAGCAATCGGATTTCAGTTCAAGCTGAATAATACAATCGTAATCTACGTCTATTAGCGCGGGAATTTCAAATTAGGACCACCGATATTTTTATTGTTGAAGGTTAAAATACATTTCCAGTTAATTTACTTGCGTATTTAGTCATTAATTGATGTAAAATGACCCAATTATTCAAATTAATACAGATAGAAGTCGTTAAAAGGTCGAATTTTCAATTTTCAGACTTAAGTAAAGATTTACCGCCAGGTGCCCGTATGATTGTAAAGCCAAGGCTGGATTTTTAATCTGGACTTTTATTTTTACACATCTAGGTGACCCGACAGCAGTTTGTTATTAACTAAATAGGCTAAATTTGGTTTTTTGAATAGTCAAGGTCAAATTTTGGAAATTTATGAGGGCCAAAAATTAATATTAAATATTATCAGAGTAGGTCATTGGTGTAAAGGGGAAGTTGTTTTCTAGTTGTACGGCCGTAGCACATATGACATAATACTACAGACAGACAGATCGCCGCCATTTTGAAAGTCCGATGAAAATTGTGGCTATAAAGTATAAGGCATTCCGGAAGAAAAAAGCGACGTACTTCCGGATGTCCGAACGGCCCCATAGACTTAAGAGCGATTAAGATCGCTGGTTTAAATTAACGTTAAGGGGTCAGGAAGACCCATTTCCTAAAACCGTCTATCGGGGGTACCACCCTGTCAGAAATAAATTACGAGTTATCAAAATTTAGTCATCACGATTAAATTCGTCTCCAAATTTCCTGAAAATTGATGTGTAACACGTCGTAATAATTCGAATAATTAAAATTATGCTAATTAGATGTCATTGGTTGATACGCAAATTAACGTGAATCCGCGTCTGTCGGTTGAGAAGGATGGATCGCCTCTTGCGGGCGGTGGGGAAGGGCGCTCTCGGAGATGCAAAGAGTTTTGAAGACTCTTATTAAGGAAAAATGAGGTAGGACCACTTAATAGAGGACGAAAAAAATAAGAAAATCGGTATGTCACACATTAGGGTTGAAAAAAAATTTAATGAATCGTAATATAATTAATGATATGCAAATAATCCGAGCGGCAAAGGCAAGAGGGATAAGAGAGAAGAAATGGGGGGGGGGGAGGGTTGACGCCGAGTTTGTATTGAAGGCGGGGTCTGGACCACTAGGACCACTTAATAGAGGGCGAAAAAATAAGAAAATCGGTATGTCACACATTAGGGTTGAAAAAAAAATTTAATGAATCGTAATAAAATTAATGATATGAAAAATTACCCGAGCGGCATAGGCAAGAGGGATGAGAAGACGAAATGGGGGGGGGGGGGGGAAGCGGTTGACGCCGAGATTGTATTGAAGACGGGGGTCTGGGAGACGAAGCCACCCTCTTCAAGTTAGAAAAAAATATCCCTGTTTTTCACTCGGATATTTTTCTGAACTCATGAGACATCCAGACTTCTTAAGAGAGCGAAAAATAAACCTCCTAATGCATCATCTCATGAAGCATCGGAAAGGATGCTTCATGAGGTTTTGAATGCCTCTATGATTTCTTAAGAGGGTTTTAAATAGCTATTATTATATTTTTTTTTCATTTCTTTCAGAAAACGACTTCGGAGATAGAGGGGGGGGGTGTGTGTGAAAAGACTGAGTGTTTTATAGAAGCGCTTCTTATTTTTCGGCATTTTCAGATAGATCAGCCAGAAAACTCTATCAAAGTACTAGTTTGAAGTGCTTCCAACGAAAACTTTCCTAAAGAGAAGTAAAAATATAGGAGGGTGAAGTATAACGGAGGGGAAGTATAACGGAGGGGGAAGTGCAAAGGAGGGGAAGTATAAAGGAGTGTAAAAAATTATCATTTTTTTAAACATTGATTATCAATTTAGTAGGGAGGAATTTCATACTTCCACCGGTTAAGAGAGGGACCTCCCTTGGCAAAAGTACCAATATTCTACCTCGATACTTAAAAAATAAAAACAGAAAATTTTCCAAGAAAAAACATAGAATATTAAAAAAAAATTCCTTTACACTTCCACTTCTTTATACTTCCCCCTTTTACTTCTCCCTACGTTATACTTCCCCCTTTTTACTTCTCCCTCCATATGCTTCTCCTCCTTTATATTTCTACCTCCGTTATACTTCCCCCTTTGAACTTCTCTCTTACGTTATACTTCCCCTAAATCATCTTTGTTGGAACTGTGGTGGAGTTATCAATACAATTTGGTTTATCGTCGAAACCGGTCTAATAAAATAATTTAAAAGTTCAACAAACTTTTTCTCCCGTGGAGCGGCCAAAAACCAAATTGTATTATACTTCCCCCTCCATTATAATTCTCCCTCCGTTAAACTTCCCCTCCTCTATACTTCTACCTCCGTTATACTTCTCCTCCGTTATAATTCCCCCTCCATTATACTTCTCCTCCGTTATACTTCCTCCTACGTTATAGGTGCTTCCCCTCCATTATACTTCCCCCTCCGTTATACTTTCCCCTCCGTTATACTTTCCCCTCCGTTATACTTCCCCCTCCGTTATACTTCCCCCCGTTATACTTCTCCCTCCGTTAAAATTCCCCTCAGTTGTACTTTCCCTCATTATACTTTCCCCTCAGTTAAACTTCCCCTCCGTTATCCTCCCCCCTAGTTATATTCCCCTCCTTTATACTTCCCCTCCGTTATACTTCCCCTCCTTTATAATTCTCCCTCCGTTAAATTTCCACTTCTTTCTTTATACATCGCCTTCCGTTATACTTCCCCTCCTTTATACTTCCCCCTCCGTTATAATTCCCCTCGTTTATACTTCCTCCTCCGTTATACTTCCCTCCTTTACAATTCTCCCTCCGTTAAACTTCAACTTCTTATACATCGCCTTCCGTTATACTTCCCCTCCCTATCCTTCCCCTTTCCTATAATTTCCCCTCCTTATACTTCCCCTCCCTTATCCTTCCCCTTTCCTATAATTTCCCCTCCATTATACTTCCCCTCCCTTATACTTCCCCCCCTTATACTTCCCCTCCCTTATACTTCCCCCCCTATACTCTCCCCTCCATTATACTTCCCCTCCCTTATATTTCCCCTCCGTGTCAAGTCATGCCAATGCTATTGACCATGCAAACTCCATTGAACATGCCAATTCCATAGACCTTACCAACGCCATTGCCAATGCCATTGCCATTGCACTGGGGCATACCCATGCCCCAAGGAGTATCACAATAACTTCTTTAAGTAAGTTAAAAAGGGTTATTTGCACGTCATTTTTTTTGAGTCAATTGGGGAAAGTTTTCGTTGTGCTCCACTTTACTTTAAAAAAAATCTTTTCCTAGGCCTAAAATAAGCAAATTCACGTTCGTTTACCACATAATTATCTTCTTGTTAACATAAGGTTCGTAAAAAAATTTTTTCTCCTCCCGCTAACCTAGATTTTTCGCCTCATCACACGTGTCGGCGATGACGGAATGCCATCTAATTTCTCTTCAGGGGGGCGTAGGAGAGGCGAAAAACTTAGATTACTCTCGTTGGCATCAATTAAGAAAAAGTCAACTACAGACGTGTGGGCTCGACCTCCGGGTCGTACGACCGAATAAAGCCATTACCTATTTTAACAAACCGATGACATGAATCATTGTTTAAAATGGAGCCCCCGCATTATTTCTATTTAAAAAATAAGCAGATCTGTTGCATCGAGCAGATCTAATTTACTTTCAAAATTCATAGCCACCTAGAATACAAGCTCACTAACTATAATGACTATAATTATGCTCGGCCGTAAACTGTTGGTTTTGCAACCTAGTTTCTACTGACAGGATTAACCCTTCCATAAAAAGTAGCATAAATTAAAGATTTAATCGTTAATGAAAATATTCCGATTAAGTTAGACGGGTTCATTTAGGCGATAAATCAATCAGAAGAAGGGTGGGAGGTTGATTGATGATTCAGAAAGCTGATGAAGTTAAAGGAGGAAAGGTTGATGCGGGAACGAGTTGTGTTTTTACCCAGATGGTTCTTCGTCTCCCCTCTTTTGAATATTTTTAGAGAAGTTCGGATGTCTCGAAAGACATTTCGTAAATGGAAAACAAGGATATTGGATGCCATTATTCTCCTTTGAATCATTTACCCAAGGGAAGTTTTTAAAATGGAATAAAAATGTATATGAAGAAAGTCTGGAATGTAGAAGTCATGTATTTAGGTTCGATAGCGGGTAAAAATTTGGTGGCGATCGGCTCGCATGTTTCTTTCGCGTCGGCGAGTTTGAAGGCTTCCAACGAAAACTTCCTTAAAGTGAAGTATCTACAGGGTGTCCGGAAACACATGGCAGCGTCTGGGAGAGCGTTAAAAGTGGTTTTACGAAAAAAAGTTAAATGTAAACCCCCCTTAATTTAAATCAAAGAATTTGATGGTGTAGTTTAAAATCCGCCTGGATATACAGGGTGTCCCAGACAAACTACTTCGTTATTTCAAATGAGAACCCCTATTTTTATTTCAGATTCGTAATCTACGCAAAATTTCAAGTAAATTTGAGCACTCATATGACAATTTGGACAACTTTTAAAAAATGTAAAAATTTAGCGTTTTTTGCGCTAAAATCCGTTAAAATTGACCTAGGAGACTCGTTTTTTTTTAAATTCCACTTATTTTTTCCCGAAGAATCCAACTGTCTCAAATTTGAGCATCTTCGCATTCTGCATCACGAGATTTCGTCGCTAATGGCCTTTTTTCAAGCTTAACTCCAAATTCCATACTTCAAAAATGGAAATTAGCGATTTGTTGATGGAATTTTAATTTTTGATGCATAACACAAAAGACGCTGTAGCTCTTTCAAAATTTGTGGTCCGAAAGAAAAATTCCTTTCAACAAGTGCTAATTTTCATTTCTGAACTAAAAATTTGGGTTCTAACTTGAAAAAAGGCCATTAGCGACGAAATCTCGTGATGCAGAATGCGAAGATGCTCAAATTTGAGACAGTTGGATTCTTCGGGAAAAAATAAGTGGAATTAAAAAAAAAACGAGTCTCCTAGGTCAATTTTAACGGATTTTAGCGCAAAAAACGCTAAATTTTGACATTTTTTAAAAGTTGTCCAAAATTGTCATATGAGTACTCAAATTACTTGAAATTTTGCGTAGATTACGAATCTGAAATAAAAAATAGGGGTTCTCATTTGAAATAACGAAGTTAGGTTGTGTCTGGGACACCCTGTATATCCAGGCGGATTTTAAACTACACCATCAAATTCTTTGATTTAAATTAAGGGGGGTTTACATTTAACTTTTTTTCGTAAAACCACTTTTTAACGCTCTCCCAGACGCTTGCCATGTGTTTCCGGACACCCTGTATAGGAGGGGGAAGTATATGGGAGGAGAAGTATAACGGAGTGGGAAGTATGTGGGAGGGAAGTATAACGGAGGGGGAAGTATAACGGAGTAGGAAGTATAATATGGGAGGGGAAGTATAACGGAGGGGGAAGTATAACGGAGGGGGAAGTATAACGGAGGGGAAAGTATAAGGAAGGGGAAAGTATAACAGAGGGGAAGTATAATGGAGGGGGAAGTATAAGGGAACGAAAGTATAAAGGAAGGGGATGTAGTAGGGAGGGAAAGTATAAAGGAGAATTTTCCAAGTTAATTTTTTCGAAAAATTTTCTAAGTTTTTTTTTTTTTGAAAAATTTTCTAAGTTATTTTTTGAAAAAGTTCTAAGTTTTTTTGTCCGAAAAAAAAATTTTTTTTTCAAAAAATTTTCAAAGTTTTTTTCGAAAAATTTTCCGGGTTTCCTTTTTTTTATTTTTATTTTTTTTAGTTTTTTCAAAAAATTTTCTAAGTTTTTTTTTTCAAAAAAAAAAAATTTTTTCGAAAAATTTTCCGGGTTTTTTCTTCTTTTTTTTTTTTTTTTTCTTTTTTATTTTTTTTTGAAAAATTTTTAAGTTCTTTTTTTTGGAAAAATTTCTAAGTGTTGAGGTAGAAATAATGGGCTCGTTGGCCTAGGGATGTGACTCTCGTAAAGGATAGAAGTACGAAATTTCTCCCTACTAATAAAAGTAGTAATTAAAAAGTGGCAATTTTTTTGCACCAAAAATTCTTAAAAAATATAAGGAGTAATTGGTGAAAATTTGGTGAAAATCGGATTAACGGTTCGGCCGCAGCGAATTTTTTAAAATTTCAAACAGACATATCTCCACCATTTTTTCGAAATTCAAAAATCGCCCTCGTTACATTCTTCTTCACCGGCTAAAGAAATTTTGGTGAAAATCGGATGAAAATTGTCCGTAAAGTGTTCCGGAAAAAAATGCTACGGCCGGACGGCACCACAGACAAAGTTGAGATCGGTAAAGATCAATATTCGATTTTACCCTCCGGGGTCTGGAAGACCCTTCCCCAAAAACCCGCCGTCGAGGGTATCGCAATAACTTCTTTAAGGAAGTTAAAATGTATATGAAGGAAAAGTCTGGAATGTAGAAGTCATGTATTTAGGTTTCGATAGCGGATAAAATTTGGTGGCGATCGGCTCGCATGTTTCTTTGGCGTCAGCAAGTTTCTTCTCGTAGTCTTCCTTTTTGGCGCTTTTGTTCGCCTCGAGCCACATGATCGTTTCGTTGCATTTGCGGGCGAGAGCGGTTTTGTCTTCGTTCGAAATGGCGTCTCTTTTCTGCGACATGTTGATGTTGTCGAGAGCAAACTTCATGGAGTAGACGTAGTTCTCAAGCTTGTTCCTCGCCTGTATGGTCGTTTTAAGTTGTTCATCTTCCGCTTTGAATTTCTCCGCGTCGTTCACGATACGGTCGATTTCACGTTTGTCCAATCGCCCTTTGTCGTTGGTGATCGTTATTTTGTTGACGCGACCAGTCGCCTGTTCTGTGGCAGCCACGTTCAGAATTCCATTCGCGTCTACATCAAAAGAGACTTCGATTTTCGGTATACCTCTGGGTGCTGGAGGAAATCCTGATAGTTCAAAAGTGCCTGAAACATAAAAAAATGTTAAAACGTCAAGGCAGAAGGTTTACTACGGAGATTTAGTCGACTTCTTCGATAGTTGGGCCACTGTTTGATTCTCCTCCAGTTCTCGCAGTTCCTGCGCCTTGCCCGTAAAGTTTCCTTGAGAT
Organism: Orius insidiosus; assembly: GCA_014119065.1. Classification (NCBI taxonomy): domain Eukaryota; kingdom Metazoa; phylum Arthropoda; class Insecta; order Hemiptera; family Anthocoridae; genus Orius; species Orius insidiosus. The sequence continues at coordinate 193,379 of JACGAQ010000019.1, forward strand.
GGGATCGCAGACATCTTTCATATCTTTGAGTTTTCTTTCGTATTCTTCCTTTTTGGCACTTTTGTTCGCTTCAAGCCACATGGTGGTTTCGTTGCATTTCCTCAAGACGGTTTTTTTGTCGTCTTCGGAAAGTTGGGATCTTCCAGAGGACATGTTGAGGTTTTCGATGGCGTTTTTCATAGCGTAGACGTAGCTTTCGAGTTCGTTTCGGGACTGTATGGTCTCTCTGATTTTTTCGTCTTCCGCTTTGAACTTTTCGGCGTCCTTCATCATTCTTTCGATGTCGCCTTTGTTGAGGCGACCTTTGTCGTTGGTGATGGTGATCTGGTTTGCACGTCCGGTCGCCTTTTCGACTGCGTGAACGTTCAAAATACCGTTGGCGTCGACGTCAAAGGTGACTTCGATTTGAGGGACGCCTCTCGGCGCGGGCGGAAATCCGGATAACTCGAATGTCCCTGAAACAGAAAATTGAACTTGAATGGTCTGTAGGAATTCCGGAACATTTGACCATTAGTTCAATTTTCTGCCAGTCATATGTGCCAGAATACAGATGTTTTATTACCTAAAAGATTGTTGTCTTTGGTGAGTGCTCTTTCCCCTTCGTAAACTTGGATGAAGACGCCAGGCTGGTTGTCGGCGTAGGTGCTGAAAATTTGAGAATGCTTCGTCGGTATGGTCGTGTTCCTTGCTATGAGTGTCGTCATGACTCCACCTGCGGTTTCGATCCCGAGCGAAAGAGGTGTCACGTCGAGGAGAAGGACGTCGCGGACTTCTTCCGACGTGTCGCCCTGAATGATGGCCGCTTGGACCGCAGCGCCGTACGCCACCGCTTCATCTGGGTTTATCGACTTATTCAGCTCTTTCCCGTTGAAAAAATCTTTGAGCATATTTTGAATTTTCGGTATACGCGTCGAGCCGCCGACTAAAACGACTTCGTGGATTTTGTCTTTTTTGAATTTCGAATCCGTCAGCGCTTTTTCCACCGGATCCAACGTACTGCGAAACAGGTCTCCGTTCAATTCTTCAAATTTCGCTCTCGTCATTGTCGAATAGAAGTCGATACCGTCGACCAGAGAGTCGATTTCGATGTTGCTTTGCGTCGCGGAGCTCAAAGTCCTTTTCGTCCTTTCGCAAGCAGTCTGCATTCTCCTCATCGCCCTTTTGTTCTCCGTGAAGTCTTTTTTGTGCTTCCTCTTAAACTCCTCGGCGAAATACATGACCATCCTATTATCGAAATCCTCACCGCCTAAATGGGTGTCCCCTGCGGTCGATTTCACTTCGAAAACTCCATCGGCGATCGTCAAAACAGACACGTCGAACGTTCCACCACCCAGATCGAATATCAGAACGTTCATATCTCCCGCTTTCTACAAAAATAAAATATTTAAAACCATAAAATATCATATACCTACTCTTTTATCGAGCCCGTAGGCGACCGCAGCAGCAGTTGGCTCATTAATTATTCTCAACACGTTTAGCCCGGCAATAGCGCCAGCATCCTTCGTGGCCTGCCTTTGGGAATCATTGAAGTAAGCCGGTACCGTAATAACTGCATTGTTAACCTTTAAAAAAAATTAATTTAAATTAATTTTCATCCCAAAAAACTACTTTTTTCCCTAAATATGCTTCTGCAGTCTCTCATTTTGACGAGAACCATACTCGAAATTTCTTCCGGGTAGAATTCCTTCGATTCTTTTTTATATTCGACGACGATCACCGGTTTTCCGTCTTTGTTCGCCACTTTGAACGGCCACATTTTTTTGTCGCTCTGCAAAGTTGGGTCGTCGTATCGTCTACCGATCATTCTTTTAGCATCTAAAGAAATGAATTATTTTCATGAGCTAGTTCTTGCTGGCAAATGGTGAAGAGGCATTCGCTTTTTTGGGAATCCATCGGGATGGTTGGCGGCATTGATTGGCCTTGCATTGGACATTGATTGGGAATGCGTTGGGAATAGCGCATGGATTGAGTAAGGCCATAGGAATCTGGCACTAACTGGTTAAAAAGTGGGATGAAAACTAACTTTCATCCATGTCCAATCCATGACCAATCCAGGCCCAATCCATGTCCAATCCAAGCCCAATCCATGCCCAATCCACGTCCAATCCGTGGCCAATCCATGCCCAGATAAATTTTTTTACCATAAACCGTATTGGTGGGGTTCATAGCCGCTTGGTTCTTCGCTGGATCGCCGACCAATCTTTCAGTGTCAGTAAACGCGACATAACTCGGCGTCACTCTATTCCCTTGATCGTTTGCAATAATTTCAACCTAAAGGAAAGGAATGCAGGTTTACTTTTAATAATACGTTTTTTTACCTTTCCGTGTTGAAATATTCCGACGCACGAATAGGTCGTACCGAGATCTATGCCGACCGACGGCCCTTTAGCCCTACCTTTTGACATGACGTGACCCTTTATTCAGACTTCCACACTCGCTAAAACATAAAAGACTAACATTTTCCATATTCATTATTTTTTTTACCAAAAAGAAAATTATTCGTGTAAACTTGTGTAAATCATGCTTGAATGGAAAACCGCAAGGGTTTATTTTAAAACATGTGATTAATTGAGACAGATTGCATTTGAACTGTCACGTTGTTTCGCCGTTTTTCAGGCACTGAAAAAGCCTCCAAAATGTGCAGGGGAGAAAAATAGAGAGTATCAGGGAATCGAAATTTGCCCTTGCCGTATACGACTCACAAAACGGGAAAGATATACTTGTAGAGGCTTTATAACCCAGTTTCGAGGATGTCTAATCCATGTCCAATCCACGTCCAATACATGTCCAATCCGTGCCCAATCCGTGTCCAATCTATGTCCAATCCATACCCAAACCATGTCCAATCATTGTCCAATCCATTTTCAGTCCATATCACGTAAACTCAGCTGAGTCGTATGACCTTGGGTGAGTCGGATACGGGTAACGTCCAATCCACGTCCAATACCATGTCCAATCCATGTTAAGTCCATATCACGTATACTCAGCTGAGTCGTATAACCTTGGGTGAGTCGGATCCTGGTCCGTTCACTCCACGTCCAATACCATGTCCAATCCGTGTCCAATCTATGCCATATCCGTGTCAAATCTATGTCCAAACCATGTCCAATCCATGTCCAGTCCATATCACGTATAATCGGCTGAGTCGTATGACCTTGGGTGATTCGGATACGGGTAACGTCCAATACATGTCCAATCCGTGTCCAATCCATGTCCAATCCATGACCAGTCTATATTACGTATACTCAGCTGCTCGAGACTCGAGTCGTATGACCTTGGGTGATTCGGATACGGGTAACGTCCAATACATGTCCAATCCGTGTCCAATCTATGTCCAATCCATGCCCAAACCATGTCCAATCAAAGTCCAATCCATGTCCATATCAAGTATAATCGGCTGAGTCGTATGACCTTGGGTGATTCGGATACGGGTAAGGTCCAATACATGTCCAATACATGTCCAATCCGTGTCCAATCCATGTCCAATCCATGTCCAGTCCATATTACGTATACTCAGCTGCTCGAGACTCGAGTCGTATGACCTTGGGTGATTCGGATACGGGTAACGTCCAATACATGTCCAATCCGTGTCCAATCTATGTCCATCCATGCCCAAACCATGTCCAATCAATGTCCAATCCATGTCCAGTCCATATCAAGTATAATCGGCTGAGTCGTATGACCTTGGGTGATTCGGATACGGGTAAGGTCCAATCCATGTCCAATCTATGTCCAATCCATGTCCAATCTATGCCCAATCCATGTCCAATCAATGTCCATTCCATGTCCAGTCCATATTACGTATACTCAGCTGCTCGAGGCTCGAGTCGTATGACCTTGGGTGATTCGGATACGGGTAACGTCTAATACATGTCCAACCCGTGTCCAATCTATGTCCAATCCATGTCCAATCCATGTCAAGTCCATATCACGTATACTCAGCTGAGTCGTATGTCCTTGGGTGAGTCGGATACGGGTAGGGCAAATTACGATTCCCTGAAACTCTCTAATAAAAAAACCTCTCAAAAAGAGACTGTCGAATATGATACAAATTTTTCAAAGTAGATCATCTAAAAAGAGAATTTTAAATCAAATTAAGACCCAAAATGGAGAGAAAAAAAAACTGTTTTAAAAAAGTCTCTGAATATGCTAAATCCAGGACTGTGACTAAAACCTTTTGTAAATAGCCTTAAGCCTTTTTTCTTTTTAGGTATCCGTCCCACGTCCGACGCCGCCTTTTTTCTTATCGTAGAGCCGCCCTGGTCCGCTCATTAGGGGGCCCTCACGTTGAGCAAACTTTAAAGCGAAAAGCTTCCGCTACAAACATTTTGACCTCGAGAAAGAAAAAAAAATCGGGGATAAAACACTAAAAAAAAGTGTTAAATAGAATATTTTAAACTTTTCCATCCTTGGCAGTCATTATGAAGTTTGACAATTAGGAAGTTTGAAGCCCAGTGTTAATATCTCCAGAAAAAAAAATGACTGTTGAAAAGCTTGAGATTCTAACATGACAGAATATTATGAGGATGAAAATTTTTTTTGGTCGTTATTTCTTGAAAGTTTAAAGGAAAAGATACCCCATTTTCTGTAATCACGTCACTTATCGACAGTAAAGAATTTTCAACCAAGAACCATGTCCAATCCGTGTCCAATCCACGTCCAATCCGTGCCAAATCCATGTCCAATCTATGTCCAATTCATGTCCAATCCATGTCCAATCCATGTCTAATCTACGTCCAATCCACGTCCAACCCTTGCCAAATTTGTATCCAATCCACGTCCATTCAACGTCCAATCCACGTCCAATCCGTGCCAAATCCATGTATAATGCATGTCCAATCCGTGCCAAATCCGTGTCCAATCTATGTCCAATTCATATCCATTCTAAGCCCAATCCATGTCTAATCCATGTCCAATGCATGTCCAATCTACGTCCAATCCACGTCCAAGTCACGTCCAAAACGTGCCCAATTCCCGTCCAATCTATGTCCAATCCATATCCAATCTATGCCCAATCCATGCCCAATCCGGGACCAATCCATGTCCAATCCATGTACAATCCGCGTTCAATCTGTGCCCAATTCGTGTCCAATCTATGTCCAATTCATGTCCAATTCATGTCCAATCTATGCCCAATCCAAGTCTAATCCACGTCCAATCCACGTCCAACCCTTGCCAAATTTGTATCCAATCCACGCCCATTCAACGTCCAATCCACGTCCAATCCGTGCCAAATCCATGTATAATGCATGTCCAATCCGTGCCAAATCCGTGTCCAATCTATGTCCAATTCATATCCTTTCTATGCCCATTCTATGTCTAATCCATGTCCAATGCATGTCCAATCTACGTCCAATCCACGTCCAAAACGTGCCCAATTCCCGTCCAATCTATGCCCAATCCGTGTCTAATCCATGTCTAATACACGTCCAATCCGTGTCTGCCATTTTTCAGGCACTAAAAAAAACCTCAAAAAATGTGCAGGGGAGAATAATAGAGAATTTCAGGGAATCGTGATTTCCCCTTCCCGTATACGACTCACAAAACGGGAAAAGTATTCTCGTAGAGGCTTTGTAACCCAGTTTCGGGGATGTCTTATCCATGTCCAATCCATATCAATCCATGTCTATTCCGTGTCCAATCCATGTCCAATCCATATCTAATCCATGCCCAAGCCAGGTCCAATCCATGTCCAATCCGTGTCCTGTCCATGTCCACTCCTGCCCAATCCTTGCCCTATCCATGTGAAATCTATGTCCACTCCACGTCCAATACACGTCCAATCAGTGCCCAATACACGTCCAATAAGTGCCCAATCCGTGTCCAGTCCATGCCCAATCCGTGTCCAATCCACGTCCAATCCATGACCAATCTATCCAGTCCATGCCCAATCCGTGTCCAATCCACGTCTAATCCGTGCCCAATCCATGTGCAATCCACGTGCAATCCACGTCCCATCCGTGTCCATATCCATCCAATAGGCTCTAATCCATTCTACTTGAGAGTTTCATATGATTAGATAAATTGTCGAATGTAGACTTTGGGTTTTTCGTTTGTTTTAAGATAAGGTAGGTAGAGGGAAGTTGAGTGAAAATTAAACGTTACAAAGAGGAAAAGTTTTTCCCTCTGACGCCATTACTTGGTAGGAGGCCATCGAGGGTGGATTGATGGATGTAGGGCTATCCCTGTAACAGATGGCTACTTCTCTTCCCTTCCGGCAATATCTGCCAAACTTCAACCCCACCCGCCCTCCTCCCCGCAAAACCACCACCAAATTTCCGACGTAAGAATGGTAAAAATTTATCAACTCCAGTTAACTCAATGATGCCAAAAAAAACTTCGAAGTAAGCAATTCTTTTTTAATTTTTGCTCCTAATTGGGTAATCAAGATATAAAATTAGGTTTTTACCTTTTGAAGGTTACGTTTTATAATTAGCGATTTGCCATTGTTATAGAAAAAAAAAAAGCTTTGAAGAAAGGAAGCCATCAATTGTCGTTGACAAAACGTAGACGTCGAACAAAAGAGGGACGTTTAAAAAAATAGCGGGCGGGTTGTCGGTGGATGGATGGGGGGTTGAAAAAGAAGAAAAAAAAACCTCCCACGAGAGGAGCCTATCGTCTCTCGACTTATCAGGCGATACTTCAGATCAAAAGATCTTCCATCATCAAAGAAAACTACTTTTCTAATCTCCACAATTACCTCCTTATTTGAAAAAAAATTGTATTTTTCAACAAGAAGACCTAATAAGCTAGATTCTTTTTTATATATTTTTTTTATTTGAAAACGGTTTTTTCACTTAAAAACACAGAAAACACCGACCAACAATTTGTGAGTAAAAAAATTACCCACTCCCTAGCAAAAATAGGAACATCAACCATTCGTAACATCCTTTACGTCTTTTGACGTCAATACAAATACGTCTTTTGAGAGTATCATAATACTCTCATATATCAAAAACTCTTAAGGAAGGTAGGATCGTAATTCTTTTTCAATCTTGTAACTATGTAAATTTCAACATTGTCCATGTCCAATCCACTCCCAACCGATGACCAATCCACGCCCAAACAATGACCAATCCACGTCCAATCCATGGACGATCCATGTCCAATCCATGTCCAATCAACCTCCAATCCATGTCTAATCCATGTCCAATAGATGACTAATTCATGATTAATCCATCTCCAATACATGACCAATCCACGCCCTACCTATGTCCAATCCTCGCCCAACCAATTACCAATCTATGTTCAATCCTGGTCCAATCCATGCCCAATCCACGCCCAACCAATGACCAATCCATGATCAATCCATGTCAAATCCATGTCCAATCCACGACCAACCAATGACCAATCCATGATCAATCCATGTCAAATCCATGTCCAATCCATGTCCAATCCATCTCCAATCCATGTCTAATCCATGTCCAATAGATGACTAATTCATGACTAATCCATCTCCAATACATGACCAATCCCCGCCCTACCTATGTCCAATCGTCGCCCAACCAATTACCAATCAATGTTCAATCCTAGTCCAATCCATGATCCATGCCCAATCCACGTCCAACCAATGACCAATCCATGATCAATCCATGTCAAATCCATGTCCAATCCATGTCCAATCCATGTCCAATTGATGACCAATTCATGATTAATCCATCTCCAATACATGACCAATCCACGCCCAACCAATGGCCAATCCATGGCCAATCCATGTCCATTTGATGACCAATTCATGACCAATCCATCTCCAAACAATCCTCGCCCAACCAATTACCATTCCATGTTCAATCCAAGTCCAATCCATTACCAAACCATGTCCAATCCACGCCCAACCAATGACGTTCAATTTCACTTAGTATCTTTTAATATCAATTTTTCTTTTTCTTTCGTCATTAAATTTTAAATAGAAATTAAAAAAATATCGAATATCGACTATCGTGCCTCTAATATCGATATTATAAAATATCGGAAGGTACGATATCGACGGAAAAATATCGGATATCGGACGGGAAATATCGATGTTCCGATAATATCGACTATCGATACCCATCCCTATAGACTATAGTCCAATCCATTTCCCATCCATACCCAATCCGTGCCCAATTCGTATCTATATCTAAATCATGTCCAATCCAGGTCTCTTCCATGTCCAATCCATATCTAAATCATGTCAAATCCTAGTCTCTTCCATGTCTCTTCTAAGTCCAATCCATATCCAATCCATATCTAAATCATGTCAAATCCTAGTCTCTTCCATGTCTCTTCTATGTCCAATCCATGTCCAATCCGTATCCATATTTAAATCATGTCCAATCCAAGTCTCTTCCATATCCAATCCATATCTAGATCATGTCCAATCCAAGTCTCTTCCATGTCCAATCTATATCTAAGTCATGTCAAATTCTAGTCTCTTCCATATCTCTTTTATGTCCAATCCATATCCGATCCATACCCAATCCTTGCATAATCCGGGCTCAACCAATGACCAATCCATGACCAATCCCTGTCCAATCCCGGTCCAATCCATGTCCAATCCGTATCCATATCTAAATCATGTCCAATCCAAGTCCCTTCCATGTCCAATCCAACGTCCAACTCGACAGGCAACTCAACCATTATGGACCGACTTTGCAACCCATTTTATAAACTTTTTGAACAATCGATTAAAGGTATCGCTTTTTTTAGAAAGAGCGAGCATTCCTTTATTCCCTGTTGAGAATCCCCCTTTTTTTTTAAGCGTTAACGCAGTTTTGTTTTAACGGACAAAATCCGCTGAATATTATTTTTTCCCCTCTAATAATATTCTAGTAATAAATTTTTTGTTTAAGTTGTACAATCGTAATATTTTTAACGACTCATTACGCAAATGGCGTTTTTTAAATATAAAAAATAAACCAATAAAGAATAAACGCTGAGACAAGGATGATAATTATAGCGATAAAAAAAAATGACTCATAAATAATTTTATTACATCATATCAATCCTACGGGGGAAGTCTTAAAATATTGCTTGGGGTTTTTTTTCTCTCTCTCTCCTCAGAGGCCTTCCTTATGAATACGTAAAAAAAAATCGTAAGAGGGCTTGAGGAAATTTATTTCATTTTACAACTGTCGTGACTCATCTAAGGGAGGAAAAAGGGTGCGTTCTAAAATAAAAACTTCGGAAAAACTGGAAACAAGGGAAAAATGGCAATTTTTAAACTCTGATTCATTCCGTCCTTGAAGGAATAAATCATTTCGATGACGAACACATAGAGGAATGCAAAATAGTTGCACATCTATTTTTCCTCCTCGAAGAAAACATCTTTTCCCTCGAATAGATTCTGTTTAAAATATGGATTTTAAATAAGGAAGACTTTAACAAGGTCTCTTATGAATATGCATCAGGCTTAAAGGAAAATATCAAAGTATACCAAGCTTGAAAAGCCCTTAATAAAACCCTTCTTTTACCCTCCCGCAAGAATATTGGGTGCATTTTAAAATAAAATTAACTTCTTAGAGATTATTGCCCTCCTTTTTTTATACAAGATTTCATAAAATCATGTTTTTTGAATCTGAAAATAGACTTAAGAAAAAAGTATAAAAGCAAGATTTTAATTTTATTTTTATTTCTCAAAAGAAAGTTAATGTGATATCCTTAAAAGATGTATTTTGAAAAAGGTCTTACAGATGGCTCGGGTTTTTATTTTATTTTTTTTTTGGAGGTTATTGTACCTGGATTGGAGATGGATTGGGCGTGAATTGGACGTGAATTGGACATAGATTGGGCGTGGATTCGAAGTGGATTGATCATGGATTGTAGATGGATTGGTCATTGGTTGGGCGTGGATTGGGCATGGATTGGACATGGTTGAAATATGGATACGGATTGGACATGGATTGAACATAGAAGAGATATGGATTGGAAATGGAAGGGACCTGGATTGGACATGATTTAGATATAGATTGGACATGATTTAGATGTACATACGAATTGTGAACGGATTGGGTATGGATTGGTCGTGGATTGGACATAGAAGAGACATGGATTGGACATGATTTAGATATGGATTGGACATGGAAGAGACCTGGATCGGAGATGATTTAGATATAGATTGGACATGATTTAGATATAGATACGAATTGTGAACGGATTGGGTATGGATTGAGACATGGATTGGACATGATTTAGATATGGATCGGACATGGATGGATATGGATGATTGAATATTTCTTAGACATGGAAAGCGGGTTCGCCGAATTCTCGCCAGCATATCCTCCAAAGTAAAAGCATATTTTGATCCCTTGATTTGATAACTTGATTCTGCATGGATTGGACATGGATTGGACATGGAAGAGCCTTGGATTGGACATTAGATATGAATTGGACATTATTTAGATATGAATGGATTGGGCATGGAAGAGACTTGGATTGGACATTAATTGAATATTCTTTGACATGGAAAGCGGGTTCGCCGAATTCTCGCCAACGTATCCTCCAAAGTAAAAGCATATTTTGATCCCTTGATTTGATAATTTGAATCTGCATGGATTGGGCTTGGATTGGAAATGGATTGGATATTATTTAGATATGAATGGAAGAGAAATGAATGGATTGGACATGGAAGAGACTTGGATTGGACATTAATTGAATATTTCTTGGACATGGAAAGCGGGTTCGCCGTATTCTCGCCAGAGTATCCTCCAACTTGAATCATAAATTGATCCCTTGATTTGATAATTTGATTCAGCATGGATTGGATATAGATTGGGGTATGGATTGTACATTGATTCGTCATGGAAAGCGGGTTCGCCTCATTCTCGCGAGCGTATTATCCAAATTAAAAGCATATTTTGATCCCTTGATTTGATAATTTGATTCTGTTGGAATTAAGCATACCCAATCCATAGATATCTATTAGATATGGATACGGACATGGATTGGAAATGGATTGGACATGGATTGGACATGGATTGGACATGGATTGGACATGGATTGGACTTTGATTGGACATGGAAGAGCCTTGAATCAAACATTATTAGATATGGATAGGACATGGATTGGATATGGATTGGACATGGATTGGATATGGATTGGACATGGATTGGACATGGATGGACATGGAAAGCGGGTTCGCCGTATTCTCGCCAGCGATCCTCCTCTCTGTCTAACATTTGGTTGAATTTTGTGGTCGGATCCGCCTTAAAAGCATAAGTTCTTTATCTGAATTCTATTTGAAACTTATACTTGAGATTTCTTTTCCTTTGGTCTAAACGAAGAAATTTTAATGTATTTTTGGGTAAAAATAAATGTTGAAAAATTGTATCGGAAAGGGGTAAAAGGGGTTTTGTTACCTGAAAAGGGATTGTCGGAAAGGATGCCGGCGGAAAGGGCTCGCTACCGGGACAGTGGTCTAGAAATTAACGGATAAACGACAAGATTAACCGCTGGATTTTACAAAGAGGCGGCTTTCCGGACAAATGATCGGGTTTATTTTTGGGGTGAGAGAGGAGGAGGAGGCATTAAAATGTTGCAAAGTGCCTCTTTAAGGCCTCGCTATTTTTCTCTTCTCCTCCCGCGGCCCCGTCGTATTTCTCAAACTGAATTATCATAAGCCATCAATCAAAGCTCGCTCTTCTCGTCCGAAACCTTAGTCCAACTTACTTAGAGCCTAAACTCTTGACAAGTTATTTGAGCGATTGCTTCGGCTCGGATGCCCCCCGCACTTCACACCTCTCCTAAGGCCAGATGTTACTTCCCTGTCTTTCGTGATGGAGAAGTGGAATTTTCACTTTTGTTTTACAACTTAATTCCCCTTTTGTTTTTCAAATTAGCCTGCAAAACTTGGAATTATACCTCCGGATCACTTTCCACTCTATACACCATATGGGATGTTTTGCAAGCAAAAAAAAATGACCTCAAATAAAACAATCTTGTAACATTTTGTTCACCGGCTAAAAAAAATTTGGTGAAAATCGGTTGAAAACTGGCCGTAAAGTGTTCCGGAAAAATGCTACGGCCGGCTGGAACCACAGTCAAAGTTGAGATCGGTGTAGATCGATTTAAACCTCCGGGGTCTAGAAGACCCCAAAAACCCGACGAGGAGCCAATTTCATCCTAGCCCCCCCCCCCCCTACATTTATGTTGTTAAAGAGAGAATTTCGTGGAAATACATTCTAAAACGGAGGAAAATTCGAAAAAAATCTCGTAAAAATACGGTTTCTCTCTCTACAAACCTAGGAATACTCCTGAAAATCTCGTTAAAATGAGGTTTATCTCTGTAAAACCGAGAAAATTGAAAATTCCGTAAAAATCCAAACTTTTTTGGGCATTTCCTACCATTCAAAATTGAGGGAAAAAAGCCGGCTGATAAATTTGAACTTTAGAGAAACATATCTCCGCCATTTTGGCGAATATCTTAAAAATGTCTTGTCATTTTTGAAGTTGCTACAAAAGGATGAACCTATAAAAATATGGTGAAAATCGGATGAAAACTGCGGCCGTGAAGCCGGAATAAATTGACGGCCGGACGAATATAAGTTGGGCATTGGATTGGACGTTGGATTAGACATGGATAGGACATTGAATTGGACATGCATTGGATATTGGATTGGTATTGGATTGGATATTGGATTGGATATTGGATTGGATATTGGATTGGATATTGGATATTGGATTGGATATGGATTGGATATTGGATTGGATATTGGAGGATATGGATTGGATATTGGATTGGATATTGGATTGGATATGGATTGGATATTGGATTGGATATGGATTGGATTGGATGGATATTGGATTGGATATTGGATTGGATATTGGATTGGATTTGGATGGATATTGGATTTGGATTGGATATTGGATTGGATATTGGATATTGGATATTGGATTGGATATTGGATTGGATATTGGATTGGATATTGGATTGGATATTGGATTGGATATTGGATTGGATTGGATTGGATATTGGATTGGATATGGATTGGATATTGGATTGGATATTGGATTGGATATTGGATTGGATATTGGATTGGCTGGATTGGATATTGGATTGGATATTGGATTGGATATTGGATTGGATATTGGATTGGATATTGGATTGGATATGGATTGGATATTGGATTGGATATTGGATTGGATATTGGATTGGATATTGGATTGGATATTGGATTGGATATTGGATTGGATATTGGATTGGATATTGGATGGATATTGGATTGGATATTGGATTGGATATTGGATTGGATATTGGATTGGATATTGGATTGGATATTGGATTGGATATGGATTGGATATTGGATTGGATATGGATTGGATATTGGATTGGATATTGGATTGGATATGGATTGGATATTGGATTGGATATTGGATTGGATATTGGATTGGATATTGATTGATTGGATTGGGATGGATATTGGATTGGATTGGATTGGATATTGGATTGGATATTGGATTGGATATTGGATATTGGATGGATATTGGATTGGATATTGGATTGGATTGATGGATATGGATGGATATGGATTGGATATTGGATTGGATATTGGATTGGAATTGGATTGGATATGGATTGGATGGATTGGATATTGGATGGATATTGGATTGGATATTGGATGGATATTGGATTGGACATGGATTGGAGATGGATTGGATATTGGATTGGATATTGGATGGCTATGGATTGGATATGGATTGGATGGATTGGACTTTGGATTGGATGGATTAGATATTGGATTAGATATTGGATTGGACATGGATTGGGCATTGGATTCATGGATTGGACATTGGATTGGACATGGATTGGACATGATAGAGATATAGATACGTATTGGGCATGGATTGGACATAGATTGGTAGGATTGGACGACACGGCAGGGACTTGGATTTAGATCTGGATTGGACCGGATTTCACATGGATTGGACATTGGATTGGACATTTGATTGGACATTGGATTGGACAGGATGGACATGGGTTGGACATGGATTGGACATGGATTGGATAGAGATAGATACGTATTGGGCATGGATTGGACATAGATTGGTATGGATGGACGACACGGCAGGGACTTGGATTTAGATCTGGATTGGACCCGGATTCACATGGATTGGACATTGGATTGGACATTTGATTGGACATTGGATTGGACATGGATTGGACATGGGTTGGACATGGATTGGACATGGATTGGATATTGGATTGGACATGGATTGGATATTGGATTGGACATGGATAGGACATTGGATTGGACATGGATTGGACCTGATAGAGATATGATACGGATTGGGATATGGATTGGACATGGATGAAAGTGGATTGGACATGGATAGAGATATAGATACGGTGGATTGGACGTGGATTGGACATAGGTTCTTATCCCACTTCTAACACCATCGAAATCAAAGCAAATGTTCCCATTGAAGGCCTTTTTCAAAGATAAATATCCTTTATCAACAATAGGATGTCCTTTAACTTAAAAAAGACTCGTTACTTATCTTGTCTTCACCCGAAGAATTGTGGGAATCTTTCAATTAAAAAAGTGAATTCAACCGACAAGGATTTTTGTGCAACTGATTCCAAAAATTGCAACATTCTGACAAAACCGCATTGCCAAGGTGAAAAGGTTCATAAAAACATCTGAATGTTTATTTAACACTTTAAAATGAAATTGATTGTTCTGATTGTCTGTTTGTTTATTTTGGGGTTAGGGTCGATAGGAGACGCGTCCGGGGAAGTCCAGGCGATAAATTTTTCCGTTTCACCCTTGAGACGTCATTTTTGGTCGAAAAGTCGACCGCGGAAAAGGAAACAAAAAACGACCACCGTCGTTTACGAAACTCCGTCGACCGAAGCGATTTTGAAGCCGAAAGAGCCTCATTTCAAGCGAAAAGGACTTTTCGGAAGAAACGAAACAGTCGAAAACATAAAAAAGAAGTAATTCAAGCACAATGTAATTTTTATAAAAGGATTTTCCGGTCAGATTAAAATTAATTTATTAATTAAAAATTCCTTTTATTTATTCGCCATTGTGTAGAAAATCCTTTATGAATAAATAAACCCAGTGTCGACAATCATATTTCCCTCTGTACAAACGATTAAAAAACGTCATTTTCCATTTTGAAAATAAGCGAAAACATCAAAGGGTCCCTCTTATGTAAAAAATGCAATCGGGTTGCCCAATTTTTTATTTTCGTCTCCCCTCGTCCATATTTTAAAGTGGAATTAATGTTTTACCCGATACGCACATCACGTAGACGGAGTTTACAGTCTGTTCTCGTTGTTTGCTTATTTGATCGAACATCCATTGAATAACTAAGACCTTTCGTTTATCCATATGGAATGTCACGAACTCGCTCATTTCTAACGTAACAGATGAAGTGTCACAAATACATAAGATTATCTTTAATCACGAAAGATTTTAAAAATACACCTTTTTTCAAATGCAAGGCAGCGCAGGAGGTTAGAACATTGTGACGTCATGAGGCTTCCTCTTATAAATGCATGATATCGTACTAGGATTCTATTCCGGAGAGATTACTGCATGAAAATGGTTAAAATCTGTTTGAAAGAGTGTTTGTTTGTGTTGTATTACCCTCCATGTACGGTTTTTTGGTGGAGGGTCATCCAGAGCTCATGGAGAATTGATTTGTCTGCTGTGCCCGCCGTCCGTCGGAAGTTTTTGGGGACACTTCACGGCCCCTCATCCACAAAAGTTCTTTGCCGATCATGAAGTTGTCCGTGGTGCCGGCCGTCCGGCCGTCCGCCAATCTATATCCATATCTAAATCTTGTCCAATCCAAGTCCCTTCCGTGACCAATCCATGGGACCATGCCCAATCTATGTCCAATCCATGCCCAATCCGTATCCATATCTCTATCATGTCCAATCCAAGTCCCTTCCAAGTGTCCAATCTATGTCCAATTCAATGTCCAACCCAATGTCGAATCCAATGTCCAATCCATGGCCAATCCGTATCCGTATCTCTATCATGTCCAACCCAAGTCCCTTCCATATCCAATCCATGTCCAATCCGTTTCCAATCCATTTCCAATCCATTTCCAACCCATGTCCAGTCCATGTCCAATCCATATCCAATCCATGTCCAATCCATGTCCAATCCAATGTCCAATCCATGTCCAATCCAATGTCCAACTTCTATTCGTCCGGCCGTCAAATTTCATTCCGGCTTCACGGCCGCAGTTTTCATCCGATTTTCACCATATTTTTACAGTTTCTTCGTTTTGTAGCATCTTAAAAAATGACAAGAAATTTTTAAAATATTCGCAAAAATGGCGGAGATATGTCTCTCTAAAATTCAGATTTATCAGCCGGCCTTTTTTCCTCAATTTTAAATGGTAGGAAATGCCAAAAAAAGTTTGAATTTTTACGGAATTTTCAATTTTTCTCGGTTTTTAGAGAGATACACCCCATTTTAACGTGATTTTCAGGCGTATTTCTGGGTTTTTAGAGAGAGAAACCGTATTTTTACGATATTCTCTCGAATTTCCTCCGTTTTTAGAATGTATTTCCACGAAATACTCTTTGATAACGTAATTAAGTAGTGGTGGTGGGGGGGGGGGGGGGAGGATGAAATTGGCTCCACGTCGGGTTTTTGGGGTCTTCCAGACCCCGGAGATTTAAATCGATCATTCGATCCATGCCCGATCCATGTCCAATCCATGTCCAATACATGTCCGAACGGTTGATTCTCCTAATAAATAAGTAGATACTAAAAATATATATAAATTTTAAAAATAATTTTAAGTTTATGTGGAATCGAGGGATCAAAATCGGTATTGTGATTCAATTACCCGTTTTAATAATAAAGATTAATCATAAATAGACCGTAATTGAGGAAGGACTATTAGCCGTCCTTCTATAACGGGGTACCATAATTTCACACCAGATTGCATAAGAGAGGAATTTACAAATGAATGGACGAAGGTCAGCGCAGTTGATGAATCACCGCCTCCACCTTCCTCTTCCCACAAAAAAAGAAACTGTGAGTGAGAGGGAAAAAAAAATTGTTTTCCGCTCAAATCATCCTCGAGAAGAGTAAACATGAATAAAAAAATATAAAATAAAACTTCATTTTTTTTTCCGGGAAAAAAATCGTTTCTGCTCTATGGATTAAAAGCTGCATATGGCCCAGAAAACAACTTTCTCAAAAGAGAGGAAAAAAAATTTGTTAAAAATACTTTTTGTGAAAAAAATAAATATCAAAGTAGAAAAAAGCACAAATTTCATCCTACCCCCCCCCCCCCTACTTAATTATGTTTTAAAGAGAGTATTTCGTGGAAATACATTCTAAAAACGGAGGAAAATTCGAGAAAATCACGTAAAAATACGGTTTCTCTCTCTAAAAACCCAGGAATACTCCTGAAAATCACGTTAAAATGGGGTTTCTCTCTCTTAAAACCGAGAAAAATTGAAAATTCCGTAAAAATTCATACTTTTTGGGCATTTTCTACCATTAAAATTGAGGAAAAAAGCCGGCTGATATATCTGAACTTTACAGAAACATATGTCCGCCATTTTTGCGAGTATGTTAAAAATGTCTTGCCATTTAAGGGATATGAGGGTTTTAAGTTGGTTGCTTTGTACATTTTTCGTTGTGAGCAACGGTTTTCGGTTTTTCCCTTCTATCTTGGAAACCGTCGCTCGAAACGAAAAAATGTTCTAAGTAAAAGTTGTAGCGACGGAAATTTACTACATAAAATATCTTTTTGGTTTTTTCCGTCAGAGCAATATTTTAGGAGATATGAAGGTTTTAAGTTTTCAGACAGGCTCTGTAGGATTATTAGTTTTAACCTCATAACTCCTTAAATATTGCTCTTACGCAAATAAAATAAAGAAATTTTTGTAGGAAATCTTTGTACCTACAACTTTAACTTAGGACATTGTTTTGTTTTGAGCGACGGTTTCCGAGATAGAAGGGAAAAACCGAAAACCGTTGGTAACAACGAAAAATTTGCAAAGCAACCAACTTAAATACTTCCATATCTCCTAAAGTATTGCTCTGACGGAAAAAAAATAAAATATTTTATGTAGTAAATTTTAGTACCTACAACTTTTACTTAGGACATTTTTCGTTTTGAGCGACGGTTTCCGATATAGAAGGGAAAAACCGAAAAACCGTTGTTAACAAAGAAAAATTTGCGAAGCAACTCAATTAAAACCATCATACCTCCTTAAGTAGCTACAAAAGAAGAAACTGTAAAAATATGGTGAAAATCGGATGAAACTGCGGCCGTGATGCTGGAATGAAATTTGAAGGCCGGACGAATATAAGTTGGACATTGGATTGGACATTGGATTGGACATTGGATTGGTCATGGATTGGTCATGGATTGGACATGGATTGGACATGGATTGGACATGCGGATTGGACATGGATTGGACACGGCAGGGACTTGGATTTAGATATGGATACGGATTGGCGGACCAAAGACCACAGACAACTTTATGGCAAAGAACTTTTGTGGATGAGGGACCGTGAAGTGTCCCCAAAAACTTCCAACGGACGGCCGGCACAGCAGACAAATCATTTCTCCATGGGCTCTGGAAGACCATCCACCAAAAAACCGTACATGGAGGGTAATACAACAAAAAACCACTCTTTCAAACAGATTTTAACCATTTTCATGCAATAATCTCTCCGGAATAGAATCCTAGTACGATATCATGCTTTCATTTATTAGAGGAAGCCTCATGGTAACAAAGCCCAATTAGTAGGATGATAAGTGGGTTTGGGAACCACCGCCCGCTCCGGATCCTTAATAAGGCGTGTGGGTACTCTACACCCCCTTTAGCAATGACCCCATTGGTCATGTAAATTTTAAATATTTTGGGGTTTTTAATAATGGTTGACTTTTCGGACGTATATAAATTCTTTTATTGCGACTAGTGACTAGTTTCGAGTCTTGACGACTCCTCTTCAGACTACAAAGTTAACAACAACAGTATTAATAAATCATTTTTTCCAACAATTTTTGGTTTTTTTATAATTTTTTTACCTTATCACTATCTGTTTAACTAATTTACTTAAGGCTTACCTAGTTATGTAGATGTTTAAAAATTTAATGGCAGTGTTTCATAAGTTTTCACTTTTTTAAAACAATTTTTGTCGATATAGTTAGACAATGTACTGAAAATAAAATAATACGAGGAATAAAACTTTTTTAAAATTGATTCAGTAGTATGCCATTTTGTTAACTAATTTCTTGCAACATGTAATTTTTTGATTGGTTATTAATATTTTATTTTTTAAATATAGAAGTTCTTAATTGGTTGAATTGAATTAGAGCGGGAGTATTTTTTCGAACGATCGATCTTTCATTTAGGCAAATCGATGATGGTTAACATAATCAAGAAGGCCAGGTGGAGGTATATATGGTTATATTTGTTTATATTTATTATTTCTATTTTTGACATTTGACTGGGAGTAAATGATAGTAAAGAAGATTTCCTTAGTTTTTTAAAAAAATTATACGGTTAATTAAGGTTCATAGGGGAGGTGGGGGGGGGGGGGGAGGTTATGGAATTTGAGGTAGAGAAAATTTGGTCTAATAAATTTGAATATGAAACTAGTCACTAGTCGCAATAAAAAGAATTTATATACGTCCGAAAAGTCAACCATTATTAAAAACCCCAAAAATACAACAAGCGGACGACCAAAAAGAAATCATAAATTTTAAATAGCAAAAATTTTCAGTAAAACATTTTTTCACCAAGTCAAAACTATTGCATCCAGCTGATCTTTAACTCTCAGTCTTCCATGGGAATGAATACGAAAATTATAATGTAAAGGACGTAAAGAATTTTGTGAACAGCCTTTAGTATAATTAATTTATGTGGGTAGCCCATATTAGCGTTAATTCGTATTGTAGCAATTAGAATGAATGAAGCATGATTGGTGAGGGGGTGCGGGTGACGGGGCGCTCCGGACGGCCGCCGTCTAAACTAAAAGAGGGGGAAAGCCGAGTCGAACTAAGCCAGAAGAACGTCAGTTAACGCAGGGCTTGCTCGAGGAACGTACCCTTGGAGCCTTTCGCATCCGAGAAAAGTAGTGTTTCTCCTCTTTTTTTTTCCTTTTATTTTTTAACCCCGTTATCATTTCTTTTTCCCGCGGTCTCTTCACATTTAAAAACCCCCCGCAGAAAAAATTTCCGGCCGGCACATGTGTTGGTGATGTGTGTGTGAATTGTGATTATGCACTAGCGCCAAAGTTTTTTTTTCTTCGTTTTTTTTTTGTTTCTTCATGTTTTTTCACGACATTGTGTTTGTGCTATACAGGGTTCATCGATCAGACTAAAAAAACACAAAATTTTCTTTATTATTTTTTTTTTGGTCATTTAAAATGGATATACTTCCGAGTGGGAATATATTCAGAGAACTTCAGGATATTCACGATACTGGATATTTTTCAGCAGAGCCGTCGCTGGAGGACCATTGGCAGCAGGTAAACAACTCTCACTCCTCCCCACCTCTTTTACGAATCTCTTATCACCGGCTTGATACCCCCTTCCTCTAGAGACACAAACAAAGTTTTTAACTTCAAAAAAATAAATTCTTGTCAACCTGAAACCCTTATTTACCCCATTTATATAAAAATATGATCATTTTTTTTTACAAAAAAAGAGAAAAAGTGCCAGAGTCCCAAAATCAATCATAAAATGAGGGCTCAATATTTTGGTGTTACTCTAAAAAGGCCTCTCTATTTTAGCGTTATATAGTCAAAATCTAGTTTAAAAAAAAGCAGGATGTGCGTTTTTCTTTCCAAGAAATGCCCTTCTATTTGATTTCTCGGGTTTTTCCTACAATTATTAGTAGGCTTTTCTATGTTTAACGACAGAGAGTTCCATTTTTTAAACTTTATGCAGAATTTAGGGCTTTTTCCTAGGTATATTGTCCAAAAGTTCCATTTCCTACGGGTTTTTGGGCTTTTTCCTTTGTTGACAGAAATAGAGTTCCACTTTTTAAACTTTCTGCAGAGTTTTTGGGCTTTTTCCTAGGTTTATAGTCCAAAAGTTCCTTTCCTACTAGATTTTTAGGGCTTTTTCCTAGGTTTATTGTTCAAAAGTTCCATTTCCTACAGGGTTTTAGGTGCTTTTTCCTTTGTTGACAGGAAGAGAGTTTCATTTTTAAACTTTCTGCTGAGTTTTAGGGCTTTTTCCTAGGTTTGTAGTCCAACAGTTCCTTTTCCTACTGGATTTTTAGGACGTTTTCCTAGGTTTACTGTCCAAAAGTTCCATTTCCTACAGGGTTTTATGGGATTGGTCCTCTGTTAACAGTAAGAGAGTTCCACTTTTTAAACTTTCTACTGAGTTTTAGGGCTTTTTCCTAGGTTTGTAGTCCAAAAGTTCCTTTACTACTCGATTTTTAGGGCTTTTTCCTAGGTTAATTGCCAGAAGTTCCATTTTAAACTTTTCATAGATTTTAGGGCTTTTATTGTCCAAAAGTTCCATTTCCTACAGGGTTTTATGGGCTTTTTTCCTTTGTTGACAGAAAGAGAGTTCCATTTTTTAAACTTTCAGCTGAGTTTTAGGGCTTTTTACTAGGTTTGTAGTCCAAAAGTTTCTTTTCCTACCTGATTTTTAGGGCGTTTTCCTAGGTTTATTGTTCAAAAGTTCCATTTCCTACAGGGTTTTAGGGGCTTTTTCCTTTCTGACAGATAGAGAGTTCCATTTTTTAAACTTTCTGATGGATTTTAGGGCTTTTTCCTGGGTTTATTGTCCAAAAGTTCCTCTTCCTACTGGATTTTTAGGGCGTTTTCTTAGGTTTATTGTCCAAAAGTTCCATTTCCTACAGGGTTTTAAGGGCTTTTTCCAAGGTTGACAGGAAGAGAGTTCCATTTTTTACACTTTCTGCTGAGTTTTAGGGCTTTTTCCTAGGTTTACACACCATTCTCCTTCTTTTCTCACCAAAACTTTATATTAAAAAAAGATAATAATTGGAAAAATAAGGAAAAAGAACGGCGAAATAAATAACACTTAAGATTGAGTGACATCCTTATCAAAATAGGTCTAAAATGTTCTTTGATTACATTTTCAAAATGACGTTATATCAATCAAAAAAGGACAAAACGAGCTGACGTGAAATAAAAACATAACGTAACAGGTGGTAAATTGTGAAATCAATTTTTTACGATTTATATTTAAAGGATCCCTTTAATAATTTAGATTGATAAAAAAATTAAAACTGAATTTTTTCGATGGGGGGTCGACCTTTTTGTCTAAGATGATATAAAAATGTCTACTTTTTCCTTTTTGCCATAAAGGTGGCTCATATTGCTCTCGAAATGTCTATCGTCTCATATTTTTATTAGGTCGTGGAACTTTAATAATTTTTCCGAACAATATACCATCGCCCGAGGTCTAATTTAAAACAAAAAATGCAATAAAAGTGGTTTTTCAAAAGACTATTATGGACTCAAAGAAGTGCTCAAAATTTTTCGACTGAAAATTGAAAAAAAAAAGATTATTGTACAAAAGTTCCATTTCCTACAGGGTTTTAAGGGCTTTTTGCTTTGTTGACAGAAAGAGAGTTCCAATTTTTTAAACTTTCTGATGGATTTTAGGGCTTTTCCCTAGGTTTATTGTCCAAAAGTTCCATTTCCTACAGGGTTTTAAGGGCTTTTGCTATGTTGACAGTAAGAGAGTTCCATTTTTTAAACATTCTGCTGAGTTGTAGGGATCTTTCCTAGGATTGTAGTCCAAAAGTTCCTTTTCCTACTGGATTTTTAGGGCTTTTTCCTAGGTTTATTATCCAGAAGTTCCGTTTCTTACAGGGTTTTATGAGCTTTTTCCTTTGTTGACAGAATGAGAGTTCCATTTTGTTAAACTTTCTGATGGACTTTAGGGGTTTTTCCTTGGTTAATTGCCAGAAGTTCCATTTCTTAAACTTTCTCATGGATGGTCCAAAAGTTCCTTCACTTTTTGATGCATTTTAGGGCTTTTTTCTAGGCTAATTGCCAGAAGTTCCATTATTTAAACTTTCTCATGGATTTTAGGGCTTTTTCCTAGGTTTATTGTCCAAAAGTTCCGTTTCCTACAGGGTT
This sequence comes from Orius insidiosus, assembly GCA_014119065.1. Taxonomy (NCBI): domain Eukaryota; kingdom Metazoa; phylum Arthropoda; class Insecta; order Hemiptera; family Anthocoridae; genus Orius; species Orius insidiosus. The sequence continues at coordinate 216,418 of JACGAQ010000019.1, forward strand.
TTAAGGGCTTTTCCTTTGTTGACAGAAAGAGAGTTCCGTTTTTTAAACTTTCTCATGGATTTTAGGGCTTTTTCCTAGGTTAATTGCCAGAAGTTCCATTTTTAAACTTTCTGCAGAGTTTTAGGGCTTTTTCCCAGGTATATTGTCCAAAAGTTCCATTTCTTACAGGGTTTTACGGGCTTTTTTTTCTTAGTTGACAGAGAGTTCCATTTTTTAAACTTTCTGAAGGATTTTAGGGCTTTTTCCTTGGTTAATTGCCAGCAGTTCCATTTTTTAAACTTTCTCGTGCATTTTAGAGCTTTTTGCTAGGTTTAATGCCCAAAAGTTCCATTTCCTACTGGGTATTATGGGCTTTTTCCTTTGTTTATTGTCCAAAAGTTCCATTTCCTACTGGGTTTTATGGGCTTTTTCCTTTGTTTAATGTCCAAAAGTTCCATTTCTTACAGGGTTTTTTTGGCATTTTTCCTTTGTTTAATGTCCAAAAGTTCCATTCCCTACAGGGTTTTATGGGCTTTTTCCTTTGTTATTGTCCAAAAGTTCCATTTCCTACCGGGTTTTATGGGCTCTATCCTTTGTTAACAGAATGAGAGTTCCATTTTTAAACTTTCTGTTGGACTTTAGAGCTTTTTTCCTTGGTTAATTGCCAGAAGCTCCATTTTTTAAACTTTCTCATGGATTTTAGTGCTATTTCTTAGATTTATTGTCCAAAAGTTCAGTTTCCTACAGGGTTTTATGGGCTTTTTCCTTTGTTGACAGGAAGAGAGTTTCATTTTTAAACTTTCTGCTGAGTTTAGGCCTTTTCCTAGGTTTGTAGTCCAAAAGTTCCTTCTCCTACTGGATTTTTAGGGCCTTTTCCTAGGTTTATTGTCCAAAAGTTCCATTTTCTCCAGGATTTTACGGACTTCCACACATAGTTCCTTTTTCTACTGGATTTTTAGGGGTTTTTCCTAGGTTTGTAGTCCAAAAGTTCCATTTCCTACAGGGTTTTTTGGGCTTTTTCCTTTGTTTACTGAGAGTTCCATAAAAAAAAGTTCGAAGAATAATTAAACCATAAAAAAACTTCCAAATTTTGGAGTAGAAATAAAAAAAATGGAGTCTACTTTAGAGTGGTCGTTTTTTTTTGTTCCATCTAAAATAAGCGTTCGTATTTGTGAATGAAACCAAGCCGAACGAATGCATTTTTTTCTCTCTCTCCGTGGAGGGGGGAATAAAAAATAAGCGAGTGGGAAAGCACTAATGGATTAATTTACATCGGAGCTGATCATCGCAGGCTTTCAGACAGGTTCTGATTACACGTTGTTACAATAATTGAGATCCTTTATTAATTACATGATTAAATACGGTGTTAAAGGGGGGGTTGAGTTCGTGTCGAAATATTGTAAAAGGGAATTTCTACATTACTGAATACATTTTTCAATTTGCGGAGTGTTCAAAATCTAGTATCAAGGTTGAAAAAATGTCTGCTGGAGTGATGTCCTCTCGCCAGTGGTGAAAATCTCATTTTTCTCCCTTCTTTAAAAAAAGTGCTAGTCTCCAGGTTGAAGGGAATCTTCTTCAAAGAAAAGAAGGTTTTTTTTTTTTTTTTTTTTTTTTTTTTTTTTTTTTTTTTTTTTTTTTTTTTTTTTTTTTTTTTTTTTTTTTTTTTTTTTGAGTATGTGTCGACATAATGCGGTTTGTCATAATGCATTTGACCATAAAATAGCAGAAATCGCGTTGGTTCTAACACCGGATAAGTCATTTTTCCTAGGTTTTCAGGAGAGCCAAAATACGGATTAATTTTTCATTGGAATCAATCACCTGTTGGCTAAATCTTGAACTATGCGTTTTCTTTTGGTAATAGGGTTAAACTACCAACGGAATTCGATTCTCCACAAAATTTATCATCAGAAACAATGCCTAACTCAAAGATGATAAAAAAAAATGACTTATCCGATGTTAGAACTAACGCGACGATATGCCCAAACGACAGAAACGGTAACTTAAAATTTTTTTATGTCGACTTGAATTTACTGAAAAAGTCATTTATGGCGAAACTTTTATGTTGAAATTCATTAAAAATTTTCAACTTTTGAGAGCTTTATGTTCAATTATGGCGAAACGCGTTATCGTGAACTACAGATTTTTTATGTCGAAATGCATACTTTTTATGTTTAACTGTTTTAGGGTAAAATGCGTTATGTTGAACGGTGTTCTTCCGATTTCTTGGCTAAAAATACTTCCTTTTCAATGCATTTTGTTTTATTTGACGGTATTTTGCTAAAGAAACAGACGTTATGCTCGTTTCCTACTGTCTATCGGCTGAGGCTTTTTTACCCGATTTCTCGATTTATTGTCCACAAAACCACCTTTTTTACCCGATTTCTCGTTTTATTGTCCACAAAACCACCTTTTTACCCGATTTCTCGTTTTATTGTCCACAAATTACCCTTTTTACCCGATTTCCCGTTTTATTGTCCACAAAACCACCTTGTTTTACCCGATTTCTCGTTTTATTGTCCACAAAATCACTTTTTTTACCCGATTTCTCGTTTTATTGTCCACAAAACCACCTTTTTTACCCGATTTCTCGTTTTATTGGCCACAAAACCACCTTTTTTTACCCGATTTTCGTTGATATGGCATTTCCTTAGATTCCAAGGGATAGAAATACCCTTTTTACCTGATTCTTAATTCAGATGTTTGGCCAAAAAAACGCCCTTTCTCCTAAATTTTTGAGCCTTCATCTAATTTTATTGGACAAAACGCGCTTTTTACATTTTTTGTCCGTTTTTCTATACTTTCCGACCTAAAAAGCATATTTTTCTCCTGTTTCCAGACATTCGATCTTTTGTAGAATGTTAGACGTCATGAAAGTCAGGTAATAGAAATGCTGAAAGAAAGCATTTTTTTTTAGAGATGTGGGGAATTATTTTCTCTCTCTGTTTGCTTTCTGAGGAAGTTCAAAGTTAAGTTTAAAAAAAAAAGTCGAAGAGGTAATTGAGTCGGGAAGAAGTCACCCGATCTTCGCCGGTAGTCGACTATGAACCTCTAGAGGAGACTTCTCAAAGACTTGGGCTCCCTAGGATATTGTGTGACTCCTCTGTAATAAAACACCCCCTCCCCCCCCTCCCCCCTCCCTTAAGGGCCCCACAAACGACCCTTGTTTTGTCAAAGGTAACCCGATCCGAGAATAGCGAAAAGGGGGTTCGACTGAGGGGAAAGTCGACGGGTTCAGGACGAGGAAATAGCCGTGAAAACGTCGAAAAGGGAGATTCCCCGGTGGAGATGAAAGGGTTAAGAGTTAAGTAAAAGACCTTGTAAACATCACTGTTTAAACGCTTCGAAATAGAACGGAACTCTCTCACTAAAATACTGCTCTTTAAAAAGCCCCTTTCAAATAGATTGAAAATTGATCACCAGACTAATGAATCAGGAATTTATTTTTTCGAGGGTATCACAATAACTTGAGGAAACAAAAAAATCATTTATCGGTTTCCCCGTAAGATGACTCAATAGTTAGCATTACTCATCCATTGATAAGCAAATAATCGCTAAGCGTATTTACAAAACTATCGTGCCTTTTGATTTTTCTATTGACAATTACTATAATACACACCAAACTTCCTTAAAGAAGTTATTGTGATACTCTCCACGTATCGATTTGACCCCTCCGGGGTCTGGAAGACCCATCCCCAAAAACCCGAAGGGGAGGGTATCATAAAATCCATAAAAAAGAACGTTTTTTGGTTAAAAAACTGAGTTAAACTTAAAAATCGGGTAAAATTCTATGGCCGAAATATCGAGGAAAACGTCCAAAAAATGGTGATTTTTAGAAAAAAAAATGAAGATTTTTTACCCGATTTCTCGTTTTATTGACCACAAAACCACCTTTTTTACCCGATTTCTCGTTTTATTGGCCACAAAACCACCTTTTTTAACCCGATTTCTCGTTTTATTGACCACAAAATCACCTTTTTTAACCCGATTTCTCGTTTTATTGTTCCCAAAACCACCTTTTTTACCCGATTTCTTGTTTTATTGGCCACAAAACCACCTTCTTTTACCCGTTTCTCGTTTTATTGGCCACAAAACCTCCTTTTTTAACCCGATTTCTCGTTTTATTGGCCACATAACCACCTTCTTTACCCGATTTCTCGTTTTATTGTCCACAAAACCACCTTTTTTACCCGATTTCTCGTTTTATTGGCCACAAAACCACCTTTTTACCCGATTTCTCGTTTTATTGTCCACAAAACCACCTTTTTACCCGATTTCTCGTTGTATTGGCCACAAAACCACCTTCTTTTACCCGTTTATCGTTTTATTGGCCACAAAACCACCTTTTTTACCCGATTTCTCGTTTTATTGTCCACAAAACCACCTTTTTACCCGATTTCTCGTTTTATTGGCTACAAAACCACCTTTTTTACCCGATTTCTCGTTTTATTGGCTACAAAACCACCTTCTTTTACCCGTTTATCGTTTTATTGGCCACAAAACCACCTTTTTTACCCGATTTCTCGTTTTATTGGCCACAAAACCACCTTCTTTACCCGATTTCTCGTTTTATTGTCCACAAAACCACCTTTTTTTACCCGTTTCTCGTTTTATAGGCCACAAAACCACCTTTTTTAACCCGATTTCTCGTTTTATTGTCCACAAAACCACCTTCTTTACCCGTTTCTCGTTTTATTGTCCACAAAACCACCTTCTTTTACCCGATTTCTCGTTTTATTGTCCACAAAACCACCTTTTTTACCCGATTTCTCGTTTTATTGTCCACAAAACCACCTTTTTTTTACCCGATTTCTCGTTTTATTGAAAAAAAAAATGAAGATTTCTTTTACCGATTTTCCTTTAGGCTTTACGGGCTCAATTTTTAGATTTTTCTTTGTATAATTAATCGTTAAGGTGCGTAATTAACTTTTTTATAATTTCTTTCAAGAAATTCATTAAAAAAAAAGCTTAATTAAAAAAAATATCATTTTTTTTACCAGTACAAAAACACATTTCAACAACTGCTTTCTGGTAATTTAATTGGGAAAACGGTTTTCCTCCCCTCAAGAATATTCTCGAACATGAACTCCTAAAAGACGTGGGTGAGAGGGTTTTGAAGGGGAGGACGGGCGGCAGACAAATTCGATAAACCGATTTTAATTAAATTTTCAATCGTTTTTCCCCAAGTGGAAGCCCGCTTTTCTGGCGGGCTTCACGAAAAAAAGGGGGTAGAAAAAAAATTATTTATTAAAAAGACCCTAATTTTTACTCCCACAAAACAATACTGACTTGGAGCAACATCGAAAGTACCACTTTGAAAAAAAGTACTAGTTTGAAGACAACGAAAACTTCCGTAGCAACATAGGAGGGGGAAGTATAACGGAGTTGAAGTATAACAGAGAGGGAAGTATAAGGGAGGGAAAGTATAACGGAGGGGGTAGTATAATGGAGGGGAATTATAAGGAAAGGGAAATTTAACGGAGGGGAAGTATAACGGAGGGGGAGCATAACGGAGGGGGAGCTTAACGGAGGGGGAAGTATAACGGGAGGGAAGTATAACGGAGGGGAAGTATAACAAAGGGGGAAGTATAACGAGAGGGAAGTGTTGTTTCTTAAAAATTTTCTTAAAGTGTTTTTTTTGTGTCAAAAAATTTTCCGAGTTTTCTTTTTTAAATTTACTCGTTTTTCCGAAAATTTGTTTAAGTTATTTTTTTTTCCTAAAAATTTTTCGAGTTAATTTGCGCTCTTTTTTAGGTAGATTTCTTTTCTTCAAAAATCTACCTATTGTAATGTACCAAGTAGTCGCAGATTCAAAAAATTTTCTATACGTTTTTCGTTTCATACCTCCTGGACCCCAAAACCATCCTCAGTTGAAAAGTTTATATATATATATATATATATTAGCACGATAACTGGAGCAATTTTAATGTGAGGGTGACGATATCCGGTATTTAGAGCTTTTATCTCAATAGCTCGGACGAGTTCGTTAATGGCTGAAATCGGACCAGCGATTCACCTACTTTACTTAGGGCTTAAAAGACAAAATTGGCATTTTCTATTGAAATCCTAGTCCTTTTGCAAAAAAAAACTTTAAGACCTCTGCGAGGGCGTGTAAAAAATTAATTAAAGCAGGTTTGGACGAGCCAGGCGCAAAATATTGAACTAGCTAAACTTTAAAAAAAATTTGAATTTATACCGGGAAATTATTAAATATTTTATTAATAAAATTATCAGATGTTTTCTAGGGGCTCAGTGGCGCAATTTTTCTTATATCATCATTTTATAACATAATTATATATTTTGTGTTTATACATTTTAATTTTAATCATGAAAAGAAATCTACCTTTTAGTCCCTGCTACCGCAGGGTCATTATTTTCCTTTCGTTATACTTCCATCTCGTTATACTTTCCCCTCCGTTATGATCCCCACCGTTATACTTCCCCTCCGTTATATTTCCTCTTCCTTATACTTCCCCTCCCTTATACTAACTCTGTTATACTCTTCCCCTCCCTTCCCTTTTTTTTTTCTTTCAGAAAGTTCTTTTTCTCTTTCAGAAAATTTTTTTTTTTTCTTCGGAAATCAAGGTAGAAATAATGGGATTTTTGCCCTAGGGAGGTCCCTCTCGTAAAGCGTGAAAGTGTGAAATTTCTCCGTACTAAAATGATATGATAAAAAATAAAAGATATTATTTTTACACCAAAAATTCGTAAAAAATATAAGGAGTAATTCTTAAAAATTTGGTGAAAATCCCCAAAAAGGGTATCACAATAACTTCTTTAAGGAAGTTAAAATCTACCTTAAGAAAAAATAAAGTTCTTTTTTTTAAATAAAATACAAAACACTCAGTAAACTTATTTAAAAAAACAAAAAAGGTTTTTTTTATATTTTTTTCCGGTCCTCGTGTTGCTCCCCTGACAATTAAACCCGAGTTGAAATCGATTGAGGATCGGGGATGCGGGTCCGAATTGTCGAAAATGACCCTTTTCTACGTTAGGGATTTGCCTTTTATTTTTATTTTTATTTTTTCAAAGTCCCACGGCTCGTTCCAATTACTATAGAGAACTCGTTACTTCCTTCCGTCCTGTTCCGCTCGGAAGATCACTCGAGCAAACACTTGCCCTCCGCTCCCACATGCTCATTTATCATTAATCTGCTGTTATTTTATTTTTCTAAAGTTATATAAGTCGAAGACCTTGTTCCAAAGATAACATTATCTTCCCTTATTATTATCTTTAGGCTTCTGATAATTTTTTTTTCAAGTTTTCGCGACTCGTAAATCTCAAAAATTTTGTCGAGTTTTATTGTGGGAAACTATAAATAACATGGCGTAGGGGGAAGAAAAGGGAAAGGAAGTGGAACCAAAATTATATAAATCCATTAGCCTTGGGGGAAAAAAATTATAATGTCATCAACACAAATAAAAACAAGCTATTTGTTTAAAAGGGGGGCTATAAATCAAGTTTTCTAGCAGGAAAAGGATGAAAATTGAGTTAGTTTCTGCAGTATGTAGATAGTAGGCATCAGTTAATCTCGCAGCAATGCGAGAAATGGATGAAAATCGAATTAGCTCAAGCAGATTATGAAGAAAAGACGTCTGGTTATCTCGTAGCAAAGCAAGAAAAGGTTGAAAATCGAATCAGCTCAAGAAGATTCGGAAGAAAAGACGTCAGGTTATCGTAGCAAAGCAAGAAATGGATGAAAATCGAATCAGCTCAAGAACAGACGTCGGGTTGTCTCGTAGCAAAGCAAGAAAAGGTTGAAAATCGAATTAGCTCAACATAATTTTCAAGAGCAGACGTCAGGTTATCTCGTAGCAAAGCAAGAATTGGATGAAAATCGAAGTAGCTCAAGCAGATTAAAGAGCAAACATCAGGTTATCTCGTAGAAAAAGTACAGTAGTCATATAAACTCGAAAAAGGATGGAAACCAAGTTTTCTAGCTGGAAAAGGACCGTTGTGTTAGTTCTCGCAGTGGATAGCAGACATCAGGTAACGTCGTAGCAGAGCAATGATAATCGAATCAGCTCAAGCAGATTATGAAGAACAGACGTTGGGTTATCTCGTAGCAAAGCAAGAAAAGGTTGAAAATCGAATTAGCTCAAGAAGATTATGAAGAGCATCGGGTTATCTCGTAGCAAAGCAAGAATTGGATGAAAATCGAAGTAGCTCAAGCAAATTAAAGAGCAAACATCAGGTTATCTCGTAGAAAAAATAACGTTAGTCATATATAAACTCGAAAAAGGATGGAAACCAAGTTTCTAGCTGGAAAAGGACGATCGTTGTGTTAGTTCTCGCAGAGGACAGCAGACATCAGGTAGCAGAGCAAAGATAATCGAATCAGCTCAAGCAGATTATGAAGAACAGACGTCGGGTTGTCTCGTAGCAAAGCAAGAAAAGGTTGAAAATCGAATTAGCTCATGAAGATTATGAAGAGCATCGGGTTATCTCGTAGAAAAAGTACAGAAGTAAAGGGATAGAAATAAAGTTTTCTTGCTGGAAAATTGAGTTAGTTATCGCAGAATATGGATTGCAGACATCAGGTAATCTCGAAGCAAAGGAAGTTTTCTAGCTTTAATGTACTGTAAAATGATGTGATTTTCTGAATGTAACCTAGAAAATTAATAGGAGATTGTGTTAAAATTCAAATTCAAGTTTCGAAGCTCGTATGCTGGAATTCAAATATAGACGAAGGTTGATGCTTAAATTAGCCATCAGGCCCGTTTCAACCCCGCCGTTTTATGCGGTGAGGGTTGGTTTTCTTATAATGTCGGGTACTAGAGCTAACTTTAGATTCCATCTGTTCTTGATAGGAGGTCGCGGGTTGAGGGGCGAGGGGGTTAGCGTGTCAGTGTCGGTGTGCGTGCGTATTTGTGACTGTATATAGACGTAGTACGCGGGTGAGTTTGGCGCCAGCTAAGATCGATACGGCTACCATGAGGTTTTCCCTCTCCCGCCCCAAAAACCCCCGAACCTTCTCCGTCAGGCTAGTGACTCATTCATGTTTCCATTTACGACAAAACGATCTACCCCAATGCCTTTTATCTTAATTTTTTTTTAAATATCCTCCATAACTTGTAAGCAATTTAGGCCTCAAAAAACCTAACTCTATTTTTTTTTTCGCGCATCCCCGAGGAATTACCGGGATTTTATTTCTGATGACCATAAAGCCACTTTTTCATCACATTAATTTAGAGAGTGGGGCGTCAACCCGGCACCGCTGAGTCTCTTTAAAAATTAAAAACGTTTTGAAAACTAGAATCCGGAAAAAAAGAATATTTCTCAACGGAAAATTTGGTTAAAAGGGTTCATATTAGGAAAATCTCTTAAAATTTTCAAAAGTTACCAAAAGTTCGAGAAAAAAAAAGAGCGATTGTTTTAAAAATAATTTTTTTTTTCTGTACGTTGACTGTGCTGTCTAGTAACCGTTGTTTAATTGAGGCGCTCCGGGTACGAAGGGCGAACTCAACATCGGACAATTTTTTTTTTCATTTTCAGATTCTAGACCTCTTGGTGAATACACTCATATAATTTTTATGTTGAGTTCGCCCTTTCTTCCCCTTTAAATATGTAAAAACCGATATGCGGCAAAGCTCTAACTGCGATATCCGAGCGGGTACGAAGGGCGAACTCAACATCCTAGTCCACAACCCCTACTCCTTTTTCCATTCCAGGGCATGACTTTTCTGTTGAGTTCGCCCTTCGTACCCGGAGTGCCTCAATTATTTTCAATTTTATTTAAGATGATAATTTTAAAACGTTTAAAATAATGTCCTTGTCAAATTCTTAATTTGAAGATTGATGAAAGAGGACTGAAAATAATTGAAACTGATTGGCCCCAATGAAATCCCTCACTCCATTCTTGAGTAAATCGGATATTTTCTTCCCGTTGCCGGGGGTATACTCAAAAAAATAAACCCACGTCAAGATTCAATATAGACTCCGGGAAAATGTGTGTTTTTTTAAGTGGTGGGGGGTTGCTGTTTGTAAGCAATGGGAGGGGGGGATCTTGTAAACAGGGCACGTCTCACATGCCCAGCAATCAATATGAAGGGGGGGAAAAATAAATGCCCAAAATACAACATTTCAGATAATTCCTTTTAACGCCCTTTGCTAATGTGTCTACTGGAAGACAACGTGGAAGAACAAAAAAATTAATGGGATTCACATGTCTGGGAGATAAAAAAAATCCATTTGTGGTATACTCATCACCGTTGATCACCAATTTTATCTTGTCTGTAATTTTCTGTTAATGTTTTAAACAAAACGATTAACAAAACTATAGTCAGAAATGATTAATGACCTTTAAATTTTTTTATATTTTCCCTGTTTTTTAGAGCCTTTTAGCCGACTGAAATTTTTGAGTATTATCACAATTTTGAGTATCGACATAATGCGGTTCGCCGGAATGCATTTGATCATAAAATAACCAAACAAAACTATAGTCAGGGATGATAAATGAGCTTTAAATTTTTTTTAAAAATATTTTCCCTGTTTTTTAGGGCCTTTGAGCCGAGTGAAACTTTTGAGTATTATCACTATTTTGAGTTACGTATCGACATAATGCAGTTCGCCATAATGCATTTGACGATAAAATAGCAGAAATTGCGAGTTCCGTTCACCGTATAAAATCTGCAACACATCATAAAGAAAATAGTCGAAAATGTTCACCAAATGCATTTGAAAATAAGAGAAGGTTTTTTGAGTGTATACGTGTCGACATAATGCGGTTCACCATAATGCATTTGAGCATAAAATAGTAGAAATTGCGAGTTACCGTTCCCCGTATAAAATCTGCAACTCATCATAAAGAAAATAGTGGAAAACGTTCACCATAATGCATTTGAAAATAAGAGAAGGTTTTTTTTTAGTGTATACGTGTCGACATAATGCGGTTCGCCATAATGCATTTGACCATAAAATAGCAGAAATTGCGATTTTTCACCATAAAAAATCTGCAACTTAACATAAAGAAAATAGTCCAAAACGTTCACCATATTGCATTTAAAAATAATACATCTCGCCATAAAGAAGAGATTTAACACTTGTCTCAACGTTCACCGTTAACGTTCACCATATTGCATTTAAAAATAATACATCTCGCCATAAAGAAGAGATTTAACACTTGTCGTTTTGACATAAAATTTGTCGTTTCAACATTACGCAGTTGAACATAAAGGAAACATACTTGTTGTTTTTGTCATAAAACTTCTTCTGTCGTTTGGGCAAAATACATCTCACCATAATCTCACCATAATCCCACCATAATCCAGTTGTTTAAAGGAAACTTACTTGTCGTATCGTCATAAAACTGCTTTGGTCATTTGGGCAAAATACATCTCACCATAATCTAAGGACAGTTAAAGAGCAAGCCCATTTTCGCCGATTAAAACGCGATTATGGCGAAACGACGAAAGCCTTAAAACTTGAAAGTTCACCATAATACACATCCTCGCGAGAAGAAAAAAATTACCACCCTCAACTTGTGTCATATAACGAGCTGATCCCATTGGCTGCCTGCTTGCTTTTCCTAGTTTATGGTGTGATGCTTTATGTTAAATTGCAATCGGCGAAAGTATTCTTGATCTTTCGCTGTCCCTAGTTTATAGTAAGATGTATTATGCCTAGAAAAACAGTTTTATGACGAATCAAAAAGTTTAAAGAGAGGCTTTTATGGTGAGAAGCGTTATGGTAACTTGCACTTTTTTTCAAGTCGACTTGCATTTATTAAAAAAGTCATTTATGGCGAAACGCTTTATGTTGAAATTCATTATGCTTAAAATTGAACTTTTGAGTGCTTTATGTTCCATTGCATTACGTCCAATCGTATTATGGTGAACTACAGATTTTTTATATCGAAATGCAGATTTTTCATGTTCGACTGCTTTAGGGTGAAATGCGTTATGTTGAACGGTGTTCTCCCTTTTTGACAATGAAATCCCAGTTTCTTTTGGCAAGAAAACCTTGCTTAGGTTATAATGTTTTTTAAATAGGTCGACATCCCACATTTCCACAACCCATTTTCATTTCCGACAACTCGGAAAATTTTTCCAAAAAAAACTTAAAAAATTCTTGAAAAAACTTGGAAAATTTTTCCAAAAAAAAAGAAAATTTGGAAAAAACAAAAATACTTCCCCCTCCGTTATACTTCCCCTCCGTTATACTTCCCCTCCGTTATACTTCCCCTCCGTTATACTTCCCCTCCCTTATACTTCCCCTCCGTTATACTTCCCCTCCCTTATACTTCCCTCCCTTATACTTCCCCCTCCGTTATAATTACCCCTGAGTATCTTCCCCCTTCGTTATACTTTCGTTCCCTTATACTTTCCCTTCTGTTATACTTCCCCTGACTTATACTTCCCCCATTTTAAAATAGAAATTTTACCTAAAAAAATACTAAATGTGATGAAAATGTTTTGAAAAGTTTGTTTTCCCTCGAAGAGAATGGGATTTTGAACAAATGGGATGTTTGCTCTGAATTGATTGCGTGGGAGATAATAATAGTAGTTAGTATGACAACCGGTGGCTCTTGTAATTGCATCCCCCGTTCGAGTTGCATTTGTTACCTGATGTAGCCTAGAGTAAGCAATTATAGTTGCGTTGGTGGCGGGGGGGGGGGGGGCATAGTCCCATGAGGTGGCGGTTGACGCCGCGAGGCACGAGGCACTATCGCCCCCCCCGGGCCCCCCATTCTGACATCGAAGTCTTGTTTGTTCCCTCAGGCTCTCTCGAGGGATTCTGAATCCATTAGGTTCGGGAAAATAATTGAAATACGATCCCTCTCGAAACTCAATCCCGCCTCTTTTTCTTTTTTTTTTTTATTATTTGGACTTTTTCCCCTCTTCTTTTCTACCTTCTGATCTCAGTCTGATTTTCGGGATTTCCATTAGGTAAATTTTATTTTCAATGCCAATATTTTCTTGGGATCTGTACCTAAAGCATTTATTTCTTCGACTTTTTTTATCTGAAGGAGGAAAAAAAATAGATTTACTGCTAAATAAAGATGTGAAGGAAAGAGAAACAATGAAAAAATGACCGGTTTCGACCCGAAAGGCATCTTCAGGTTCTCTAATTTCCGTTTATTCCTCTCGTAAATTTTTCCGGTTGCTTAAATTGCGTTTTTTCCGACATTTTTCCATAGATTTTCAAGCGTTCTTTTTTTCGCAAAAAAACGTTTTTAAAGAAGTTATTGTGATACCCTCCAGGGTTTTTGGAAAAGGGTCTTCCAGACACCGGAGGGTCAAATCAAATCTTCGCGTTAGTTCTAACACCGGATAAGTCATTCTTCCTATGTTTTCAGGATAGCCAGAATACGGATTAATTTCTCATTGCAATCAATGCATCACCTGTTGGCTAAATCGTAAACTACGCGTTTTCTGTTGGTAATATGGTTAAACTACCAACCGAATTCGATTCTCCACAAAATTTACCATCCGAAACAATGCCTTAAAATTGATAAAAAATGACTTATCCGTTGTTAGAACTAATGCGACGAAATATTGATCTCTACCCATCTCAACTTTGTCTGTGGTGCCGACCGGCCGTAGCATTTTTCTGGAACACTTCACGGCCCCCGTTTTGAACCGATTTTTACCAAATTTTCACACAATCTTGCTAGGTTGGTGAACAAGAATGCAACGAGGGCGATTTTGTACTTCTCCCTCCATTATACTTCCCCTCCTTTAAACTTCTCCCTCCGTTATACTTCCCCTCCCTTATACTTCCCCCTCCTATATTGTACTTCTCTTTTAGGAAGTTCAGACTAATACTTTACTGAGTTTTATACGCTCTTTTGGCTATTTGGCCTCCTTTAAACTTCCCCTCCGTTATACTTCCCCTCCCTTATACTTCCCCCTTTGTTATACATCCCCTCCCTTATACTTCCCCTTCTTTATGCTTCCCCTCCCTTATACTTCCCCCTTCTTTATGCTTCCCCTCCCTTATACTTCCCCCTTTGTTATACTTCCCCTCCCTTATACTTCCTCCTTCTTTATACTTCCCCTCCGTTCTACTTCCCCCTCCTATATTGTTCCTTCTCTTTAAGGAAGTTCAGACGAGTACTTTACTGAGTTTTATACGCTCTTTTGGCCATTTTGCCTCCTTTAAACTTCCCCCTCCGTCATACTTCCCCTCCCTTATACTTCCCCCTTCTTTATACTTCCCCTCCGTTATACTTCCCCCTCCTATATTGTTCCTTCTCTTTAAGGAAGTTTAGACGAGTACTTTACTGAGTTTTATACGCTCTTTTGGTCATTTGGCCTCCTTTAAACTTCCCCTCCGTCATACTTCCCCTCCCTTATACTTCCCCCTCTGTTATACTTCCCCTCCTATGTTGTACTTCTCTTTAAGGAAGTTCAGGCTAGTACTTTACTGAGTTTTATATGCTCTTTTGACCATGAAACCACCATTTTTATGCGTCAGGAGCTAAAAATCTTGTCGTAAATATTTAAATAAGGTAGCATATGTGGCAACACTGGCTGCTGACAAATAATATCCTAAGTGGTCGGCGTATAAAAAAATGAGTCAGTAAAATCCTCACCTGACCATGACCTTTCCCTTGAAAACCGGTGGCATCTCGAAACTCGTTTACCGCTCATCTCTCCCGTAAAAATTAAAGAAAAAAATTAAAATAAAAAAAATTTTCCGGCCTCCTTTTGTCCGTTTTTCAGTGAATTCTCAATTTAAAAAAATGTAAAAAATACTCGGTCCGATTGTTTACGCGGGCCATTCATGGTTTCCCATAGGAAATTACTATTACGACAAAAAGCGACAATGTAACAATGGGTTAGTTGGATTGTAATTTGTCCCCCCTCCCAACCCCCTTTTGTACCGTCCGGACGTAGTATTTCCCAGCTTCGTTCTATTTTCAGAAGGCCGCTAATTACACACTTTTTTTATTCCAACAATTTTATGTCTCTTTTATTGTCATTTGGCAGGATTCAATTTTGTTTAACTTCCTTTTGTTATGTAACTTGATTTTTATTCAGTTGTCGTTTCAATTGATTTGTTTCCCTTCGAATTAAGCAATTTTCAAAATCGAAAGATGGAATCTTTTGTCGAAAAAAAAAGAAAAAAAGCGAAAAGTTTTGCAATTAGTTCATTCAAGTGTGCCTTATTCGGAAATAATTATTAAAATAAACTTTCCATTTCGCAAGTGCTTCGAAGAATTTAATATGCAGAGTAGGGCTTAATCGTAATCATAATTATGTTTGTGACTATAAACGTAATAAATTTTTCTTTGAAAATTTAATTTAAAAAAATGTAATTTTTCTTAATTAATTATTTATTTTTTTCGAATTTTTGAAAAAAATCGCAAATTAAAAAAAGAAAATTTATAATGGTTTTAGAAAAAAAAACTGAAAATTTTTTGAAAACAGAAAAACTTTCCCCTCCGTTATACTTCCCCTCCGTTATACTTCCCCCTCCGTTATACTTCCCCCACCTTTATACTTTCCCCTTCGTTATACTTCCCCTCCGTTAATAATTATTAAAATTAACTTTCCATTTTGCAAGTGCTTCGAAGAATTTAATATGCAGAGTAGGGCATAATCGTAATCATAATTATGTTTGTGATTATAAACGTAATAAATTTTTCTTTGAAAATTTAATTAAAAAAAAAATTTAATTTTTTTATTTCATTATTTATTTTTTCGAATTTATGAAAAAAATCGCTAATTTAAAAAAGAAAATTTATAATTGTTTTAGAAAAAAAAACTGAAAATTTTTTGAAAAAAGAAAAAACTTCCCCTCCGTTTTACTTCCCCTGCTTTATACTTCCCCCTCCGTTATACTCCTCCTTCGTTATACTTCCCCTCCTTTAATAATTATTAAAATAACTTTCCATTTTGCAAGTGCTTCGAAGAATTTAATATGCAGAGTAGGGCATAATCATAATTATGTTTGTGATTATAAACGTAATAAATTTTCTTTGAAAATTTAATTTAAAAAAATTTAATTTTTTTTAAATTTATTTTTTAATTTAATTATTTATTTCTTTAGAATTTTGAAAAAAAAATCGCAAATTTAAAAATGAAAATTTATAATTGTTTAGAAAAAAAACTGAAAATTTTTTGAAAAAGAAAAATTTCCCCTTCCTTATACTTCCCCCTGCTTTATACTTCCCCCTCCGTTATATTTCCCCCTTCGTTATACTTCCCCTCGGTTAATAATTATTAAAAATAAATTTTCCATTTTGCAAGTGCTTCGAAGAATTTAATATGCAGAGTAATATGAACGTATTCAATTTTTCTTTGAAAATTAAATTTTTTTAAATTTAATTATTTATTTTTATTTATTATAAATTTCGAAAAAAAAAACGCAAATTTAAAAAAGAATTTTATAAAATTTTTAGAAAAAAAAAAACTGAAAATCTTTTGAAAAAAGAAAAAAACTTCCCCCTCCGTTATACTTCCCCTCCCTTATACTTCCCCCCCGTTATACTTCCCCTCCGATAATAATTATTAAATAAACTTTCCATTTTGCATGTGCTTTGAGGAATTTAATATGCAGACTAATATGAACGTAGGTAATCAATTTTTCTTTGAAAATTAAATTTGTCACAAAAAATTAAATTTTTTAAATTTAATTATTTATTTTTTCTAAATTTCGAAAAAAATAGCAAATTTAAAAAAAGAAATTTAGAAAATTTTTAGAAAAAGAAAACTGAAAATCTTTTGAAAAAAGAAAAAAACTTCCCCCTCCGTTATACTTCCCCTCCCTTATACTTCCCCCTCCGTTATACTTCCCCTCCGTTAATAATTATTAAAATAAACTTTCCATTTTGCATGTGCTTTGAGAATTTAATATGCAGAGTAATATGAACGTAATCAATTTTTCTTTGAAAATTAAATTTTTTTTATTTAATTTTTTTTTCGATTTTCGAGAAAAAAATCGCAATTTTAAAAGATGGAATTTATAAAATTTTTAGAAAAAAAAACTGAAAATTTTTGAAAACAGAAAAAACTTTCCCCTCCGTTATACTTCCCCTCCCTTATACTTCCCCCTCCTTTATACTTCCCCTCCGTTAATAATTTTTAAAATAAACTTTCCAATTTGCAAGTGCTTCGAAGAATTTAATATGCAGAATAGGAATTTAATATGCAGGATAATGCATAGGAATGCAGAAAGAAAAGCGCAAAATTAAGAAAGAAAACTTATAAAATTTTTAGAAAAAAAAACTTTGAATTTTTTGAATAATACAAACAAATAACTTCCCCCTCCGTTATACTTCCCCTCCTTTACTTCCCCCTCAGTTATACTCCCCCCTCCGTTATACTTCTCCATCGTTATACCTTACTTTAGGTAAACGTAATCATTTTTTTTTTTCAAAAAATGTTTATTTTTTTTTTTTCGAAAAAAAGCGCAAATTTAAATTAAAAAACTTATAAAATTAAAAAAAACTTTGTATACTAAAAATGACTTTCCCTCCGTTATACTTCTCCCTTAATTATACTTCCCCTCCTTTATACTTCCCCCTCCATTATACTTCCCTCCATTGTACTTCCCTACTCCTTTATACTTCCCCTTCGTTATACTCCCCCCCGTTATACTTCCCCCCTTGTTATACTTCCCCCCTTGTACTTCCCCCATAGTTATACTTTCCCCTCCCTTGTACTTCCCCCTCCGTTATACTCGTACTTCCCCTCCTTTATACTTCCCCCTCCTGTCTTGTTCCTTCTCTTTAAGGACGTTCCCGTCGGGGCAAGCTCCAGACAAGTACTTTTTATCGTGATAGTTGTACCAGAAGGCGAGGAAATAATTTTCGGTAAACGAAGGACAAAATGAGAGAAAACAAACGTCCTTTTTCAGTGACTTCCTTTCGACGATCAGGGAGGCATAAATAGTACAAGTACGACGTTAAACGACATCCGCTGAGCATCCACTTCCTCCTCCCACCCCAGCCGATGCTTGGGTGAATCAACCGCAACTTAATTGCCCCCTTCCGCCACCGCACTCCCTATTTATTCCTTATATTCTTCCCCATATTTATCAATTTGCGAATTTCTGCTTCTTCGAAAACAGTAGTTTTTAAGCCTCTTTGAAATGTTTTGCCTGATAAAAGTAATAAATTTTTATGCTTCAGAGATTATCCTGTCCTTTTAATTTATTGATAAGATTCTTCATATTTGAAGAGTTATCTGAGGTCATGTGAGAAGGGATATCTTATGAATGGATGACTCACGGAATAAAATGGGATTTAAATTGAGCCACCAGACGATCTTTCCGTTCTCACTGTTAAGAAATTTAAACCCTCCTTTTGTTCTGCGGAAAGAAAAGATTTAAAAAAAAATTTTTAAAAAAGAAATTGGGTCTATAAACGGATTCATTTTGCTCGGATTTCCCAGGGGAGGCTTTGCGGCGAGAGGTAAAACAATTGACGTCTGAGTCATTGTATTTGAGAGAACTGGGGCATTGATACTGAGAGGCCTCGTGGTAGTAGGCGGCTGCTCTGTTGTGTGTATCAGGCGCGGGGGCCGAGGGGTGGCATGGGGGGCTGGGGCGGTAGACAACGCGCGGGGAGTGAGGAGATAACGATCCCCGGCCCCGAGTCCTAACATCAAGTGGTCTGTGTTGGATCCAATTATGTACCACTGACGTAAACTCTCCTCGACTGGGGAACTTTTGCCTAATATTCTTCATTAATTATTGTCAAAAATTAAAAAAAAAAATAATAATAATAAAACACCTTTCTAATAATGTGGTTCGATTTTTATACTTTTGATTTTTCGCTTAAAACATCCCATTCTATTCAGATTTCGGTGGTTTTTTAACTTCTTTAATGAAGTTATTGTGTAGAATAACTTTCCTAGGTATCAGGTTATGAAACAAAAACCTAACATGGAGGTTTTAAAAAAGAATGACGTCATAACAGGGGAGGAAGGATGGAATCCTAGGGTATAATCGTCTCCGGCTAAAATGTACCCACTCTTTTTAACTTCCTTAAAAAAGTTATTGTGATAGAATAATTTTTCCAAGGTATTCCTATCAGGTTATGAAACAAAAACCTAACATGTAGGTTTTAAAAAAGAATGACGTCATAACAGGGGAGGAAAGATGGAATTCCAGGATATAATCTTCTCCGGTTAAATGTACCCACTCTTTTAACTGACTTAAAGATGTTATTGTGATACCCTCCACGTTGGGTTTTTGGGGAAGGGTCTTTCAGACCCCGGATATGGATCTTTACCGATCTCAACTTTGTCTGTGGTGCCGTCCGTCCGTCCATTTTTTTCCTGGAACCCTTTACAGTCACAGTTTTCAACCGATTTTTACCTGATTTTTTGGTTTCCCGCTACACCAACCGATTTTTTAACGCACTTTTGTCAGAATTTTTGACAATTTTCTTGGAATGCATATTCCATGGCTTTTTTCCCCAAAGGAAATGTTCTGTTTAGTCATTTTTGTCCTGATTTTTTGCCGTAAAACTCTCTTTTGAGTGTATACGTGTCGACATAATGCGTTTCGGCATAATGCATTTGACCATAAAATAGCAGATTACTTATGTTCGACTGCTTTAAGGTGAAATGCGTTGTGTTGAACCCCACTTTTAATAAGATTTTCAACGTTTTCCAGGGTTCCTCTACAAAAAACTCTCTTTACTGACTAGATTTTCGTCGTAAAAAACGTCATTTTTCAAAATTTCTGGCGGTTTTTTTTGCTTTTCTACCACATGAGTTCCCTATTTTTTTTTTTATCTTCTTTTATATTTTTTCTTCGGTTTTTTGGATTTTATTATC
This sequence comes from Orius insidiosus, assembly GCA_014119065.1. Taxonomy (NCBI): domain Eukaryota; kingdom Metazoa; phylum Arthropoda; class Insecta; order Hemiptera; family Anthocoridae; genus Orius; species Orius insidiosus. Next base: position 236,127 of record JACGAQ010000019.1, read on the forward strand.
GGAGTTTTCAAGTGCAAATATCCAGAGATAAAGACGTTACGTTTCTAAATCAATTACACCCCTTGTTTGACTCTAGTTAGCGCTTCGATCTTGAATTAATTCGGGTCAGTTTAATTTGCAGCGACCCAGAAGGAGAAACCGTTAACTTTCCATTGATTCGGATTTAGCCGCCCCTCCACAATTTCAAATTGTTCAATATTGATCTTAAACGTTAATTAACCATAAATAGGATTCACTTTTATCATAAAAAAGGTGATAAGGAACGAGACTTTTAAAGTTTACATTGTACGGTTGGACATACTGATTTGATGGTTTTCTACGCGTCAGGTTATAAGCGACATTTTGTCAGCCCCGTAAACGTTTGATTTCCATAACTCCCTCCACAATTTCAAATTGTTCATTATTGATCTTAAACGTTAATTAACCATAAATAGATTTTCACTTTTTATCATTAAAAAGGTAAGGAACGAGACTGATAAAGTTTACATTGTACGGTTGGCCATACTGATTTGATTGTTTTCTACGCGTCAGGTTATTTGCAGTTCAGTTTAATTTGCAACGAACCAGAAGGAGAAACCGTTAACTTTCCATTGATTCGGATTTAGCCGCCCCTCCACAATTTCAAATTGTTCAATATTGATCTTAAACGTTAATTAACCATAAATAGGTTTTCACTTTTTATCATTAAAAAAGGTAAGGAACGAGACTGATAAAGTTTACATTGTACGGTTGGCCATACTGATTTGATTGTTTTCTACGCGTCAGGTTATTTGCAGTTCAGTTTAATTTGCAACGAACCAGAAGGAGAAACCGTTAACTTTCCATTGATTCGGATTTAGCCGCCCCTCCACAATTTCAAATTGTTCAATATTGATCTTAAACGTTAATTAACCATAAATAGGTTTTCTCTTTTTATCATAAAAAGTGATAGGTAAGGAACTGATAAAGTTTACATTGTACGGTTGGCCATACTAATTTGATTGTTTTCTTGCGTCAGGTTATTTGCAGTTCAGTTTAATTTGCAGCGAACCAGAAGGAGAAACCGTTAACTTTCCATTGATTCGGATTTAGCCGCCCCTCCACAATTTCAAATTGTTCAATATTGATATTAAACGTTAATTAACCACAAATAGGTTTTCTCTTTTATCATAAAAAGTGATAGGTAAGGAACTGATAAAGTTTACATTGTACGGTTGGCCATACTGATTTGATTGTTTTCTACGCGTCAGGTTATTTGCAAGTCAGTTTAATTTGCAGCGAACCAGAAGGAGAAACCGTTAACTTTCCATTGATTCGGATTTAGCCACCCCTCCACAATTTCAAATTGTTCAATATTGATCTTAAACGTTAATTAACCATAAATAAGTTTTCACTTTTATCATAAAAAAGGTGATAACTGATAAGGAACGAAACTGTTAAAGTTTACATTGTACGGTTGGCAATACTGGTTAGATTTGTTTTCTACGCGACAGGTTATAAGCGCCATATTGTCAGGCTCGTAAACATTTGATTTCCATAACTCCCTCCACAATTTCAAATTGTTCAATATTAATCTTAAACGTTAATTATCCATAAATAGGTTTTCACTTTTTACCATAAAAAAAGGTGACAGATTAGGAAGGAGACTGATAAAGTTTACATTTTACGGTTGGCCATACTGATTTGATTGTTTTCTACGCGTCAGGTTATTTGCAGTTCAGTTTAATTTGCAGCGACCCAGAAGGAGAAACCGTTAACTTTCCATTGATTCGGATTTAGCCGCCCCTCCACAATTTCAAATTGTTCAATATTGATCATAAACGTTAATTAACCATAAATAGGTTTTCACTTTTTATCATAAAAAAAAGGTGATAAGAAACGAAACTGTTAAAGTTTACAATGTACGGTTGGCCATACTGATTAGATTGTTTTCTATGCGTCAGGTTATAAGCGACATTTTGTCAGGCCCGTAAACATTTGATTTCCATAACTCCCTCCACAATTTCAAATTGTCCAATATTAATCTTAAACGTTAATTAACCATAAATAGGTTTTCAGTTTTTATCAGAAAAAAAATGGTGATAGGTAAGGAACTGATAAAGTTTACTTTGTACGGTTGGCCATGCTGATTTGATTGTTTTCTACGCGTCAGGTTATTTGCAGGTCACTTTTAATTTGCAGCGAACCAGAAGGAGAAACCGTTAACTTTCCATTGATTCGGATTTAGCCGCCCCTCCACAATTTCAAATTGTTCAATATTGATGTTAATCGTTAATTAACCATAAATAGGTTTTCACTTTTTATCATAAGAAAAGGTGATAAGGAACGAAACTTAAAGTTTACATTGTACGGTTGGCAATACTGATTTGATTGTTTTCTACGCGTCAGGGTAAGGAACGAGACTGATAAAGTTTACATTGTACGGTTGGCAATACTGGTTAGATTTGTTTTCTACGCGTCAGGTTATAAGCGACATTTTGTCAGCCTCGTAAACGTTTGATTTCCATAACTCCCTCCAAAATTTCAAATTGTTCAATATTGATCATGAACGTTAATTAACCATAAATAGGTTTTCAGTTTTTATCAGAAAAAAAAAAGGTGATAGGTAAGGAACTGATAAAGTTTATATTGTACGGTTGGCCATACTGATTTGACTGTTTTCTACGGGTCAGGTTATTTGCAGGTCAGTTTAATTTGCAGCGAACCAGAAGGAGAAACCGTTAACTTTCCATTGATTGGGATTTAGCCGCCCCTCCACAATTTCAAATTCTTCAATATTGATCTTAAACGTTAATTATAAATAGGTTTTTCTCTTTTTTCATAAAAAAAGATGATAAGAAACGAGACTGTTAAAGTTTACATTGTACGGTTGGCCATACTGATTTGATTGTTTTCTATGCGTCAGGTTATAAGCGTCATTTTGTCAGGCTCGTAAACATTTGATTTCCATAACTCCCTCCACAATTTCAAATTATTCAATATTGATCTGAAACGTTAATTAACCATGAATAGGTTTTCAGTTTTTATCAGAAAAAAGGTGATAGGTAAGGAACTGATAAAGTTTACATTGTACGGTTGGCCATACTGATTTGATTGTTTTCTACGCGTCAGGTTATTTGCAATTCAGTTTAATTTGCAGCGAACCAGAAGGAGAAACCGTTAACTTTCCATTGATTCGGATTTAGCCGCCCCTCCACAATTTCAAATTGTTCAACATTGATCTTAAACGTTAATTAACCATAAATAGGTTTTAAATTTTTATCATAAAAAAAAGGTGATAACTGATAAATAACTGATAAGGAACGAAACTGTTAAAGTTTACATTGTACGGTTGGCATTACTGATTTGATTGTTTTCTACGCGTCAGGTTATTTGCAGTTCACTTTTAATTTGCAGCGAACCAGAAGGAGAAACCGTTAACTTTTCATTGATTCGGATTTAGCCGCCCCTCCACAATTTCAAATTGTTCAATATTAAACGTTAATTAACCATAAATAGGTTTTTACTTTTTATCATAAAAAAAGGTGATAGGTAAGGAACGAGATAAAGTTTACATTGTACGGTTTGCAATACTGATTTGATTGTTTTCTTCGCGTCAGGTTATTTGCAGTTCAGTTTAATTTGCAGCAAACCAGAAGGAGAAACCGTCAACTTTCCATTGATTCGGATTTAGCCGCCCCTCCACAATTTCACTTTTTATCATAAAAAAGGTGATAGGTAAGGAACGAGATAAAGTTTACATTGTAAGGTTGGCCATACTGATTTGACTGTTTCCTACGCGTCAGGTTATTTGCAGTTCAGTTTAATTTGCAGCGAACCAAAAGGGAAACCGTTAACTATCCATTGATTCGGATTTAGCCGCCCCTCCACAATTTCACTTTTTATCATAAAAAAGGTGATATGTAAGGAACGAGATAAAGTTTGCATTGTACGGTTGGCCATACTGATTTGATTGTTTTCTACGCGTCAGGTTATTTGCAGTTCAGTTTAATTTGCAGCAAACCAGAAGGAGAAACCGTCAACTTTCCATTGTTTCGGATTTAGCCGCCCCTCCACAATTTCAAATTGTTCAATATTGATCTTAAACGTTAATTAACCAAAAATAAGTTTTCACTTTTTATCATAAAAATAGGTGATAGGTAAGGAACGAGACTGATAAAGTTTACATTGTACGGTTGGCAATACTGATTTGATTGTTTTCTACGCGTCAGGGTAAGGAACGAGACTGATAAAGTTTACATAGTAGGGTTGGCAATACTGATTTGATTGTTTTCTACGCGTCAGGTTATAAGCTACATTTTGTCAGCTTAGTAAACATATGATTTCCATAACTATGTTGGTAAAAAAATTTATCTGGGAGCCGAGAAAGTGGCAATTATGTGAGAAGTCAAATACAGGGAATCTAACTTGTCCTAGTTGTACTTTATCTCCCTCTTTTGACTGCGCCTGACATATCTCCTTGTCCTTTATAGATCTCGATATTGTCACTTACATAACCGAGACCTTTACACTCGGTTTTCCCCTTTTTAATTTTTTCCTTAAATGAAACGTCTTTTCTAAAAATAATTCGTTTTTCTCTCTCTCTCTCTCCTCTTTTTATGTCATTTAAGAACTCCCACGGGCTTGAAAAACGCGGACAAAACTTTTATTTTGTTTCTCTAATTTCTTCCTTGTTTTATATTTTTATTTTTTTTGTATTAATTTTATTGTATAACATTTTTAACTTTATGTTTTTCTTTTGCAGGTAAAAAATCTACACACTTTATGGGATATACGGTAAAAATAAAAATTATACTTAAAAAGCCATTGGATAAAAAGATATCGCCGTAAAAAAGGATTTTGTAGTCTTCGCCAAACTTCTGATTTTAGCGTTTCAAAAATCTTTAGACCCGGGGGGGGGGGGTCTAATTTAATTTTAAATTTTAAATTAATTTAAATTAATTAATTAAGTAATTAGTTTGAAATTTTTACGGGGGGGGGGGGGGGGGCTCGTAAAAAATTTGAAATCGCAAAACTTACTCCAGATTCCTATTTTTCACCTTAAAAACAGTCAGAAACCACATTTTGAGCCATTTAAAAAAAATAAAAATTTTCAGGCAGAAAAAGTAGAGAAGGCCCCCCCCCCCTTTGATGTGTCGAAAAAATAGTTTTTTAATCATAAAAATGACTTCAGATTCGCATTTTTCACCTTAAAAACAGTCAGAAACCACATTTTGAGCGATTTTAAAAAATAAAAATTTTCAGGCAGAAAAAGTTGAGAAGGTCCCCCCCCCTTTGATGTGTTGAAAAAAAAAATTTTAATCATAAAACTGACTTCAGATTCGTATTTTCACCCTAAAAACAGTCAGAAACCACATTTTGAGCGATTTTAAAAAATGAAAATTTTCAGGCTAAAAATGTTGAGAAGGGTCCCCCCTTTGATGTGTTGAAAAAAATTTTTTTTTAATCATTTCTCATAAAGAGCCATAATACTAGTATGTCTCATAAAGAGCCATAATACTAGTATGTCTCATAAAACGGGCCATAATACCAATATGTCTCATACAAAATGCAATGACACTAGTCCATAAAAAGAGCAGTAATACTTTTCTCGTAAAAAATGTGCCAAAATCTGCAGTTCTCTCAAAAATTTGAAAACATTCGCCATAAACGAAAAGTTTTCAACCTCGTCTTTATGGTGAGGTGCGGATTTTTTTAGGGCGTACGGTAACTTACGATTTCTGCTGTTTTATGGTCAAAAGCGATTATGACGAAATGTATTATGTCGAGATGTGTTTTTTTTAGTAAAAATTTGATGAGATTCTGTTTAATAAAGATGATGGGAAGGGGATGTTTGTTGTTCATGTATCCGTATAAAGGGAACGATGATACGGAGTTTAAGGTTCGGGGGTCGAATTTTGCGGGAGGATGATTGCGAAGGGAGAGGCCTTTTCAAGGGGGGGTCGGAAAACGACTGGAAAGAGCGGGTGTGAGGGGGAAAACGTCGTTTTCGAGCCCACTTTCGAAAACTAATTAAATTCTTCCGGCTCCATACTCGGAAAGATCGGTTGATCCGGTGAAAAGACGAGTTCGCCGGAAGTGCCCGACCCTGAAGCGACGGAATGTGAATAACCGGCTTCACTTACCACCCTATCGCACAATGCACTAAATTAAAAAAAAATTCTTTTTCATTGAATGTTTACTCATTCATAAATTCCTACGGGGGGAATATCCGAATGTAAACAGAGAGGCGACTAAATGTGGGATGAACAAGGAGCCAAAATGCTTTTGACCCAGATGAACGTATTTTTAATCCCGGACGCCGGGGTTTGTTTCTAACCGGACGAGACTAAGAACGTATTTCATTGCGCTCTTTTATCGGCCATAACGTCAAGAATAAAACCACCAAAATGCCAAGATCGTCGAGAACGAAAGAAAAAACCTTCATAAATTGATAATCCTCCGGTTTTATTGACAAAATATTATTTTATAATGGGCTTCTAATCATAAAAAAAGCTTTCTGGACGGATTTTAAGATGAATCTGAAGGTTTTTAAGATTTCAATTTTTTTCAACACATCGGGATCTGACTCAGCTTGAAAATTTTTATTTTTTAAAACGGCTCAAAATGTGGTTTCTGACCGTTTTTAAGGTGAGAAATACTAATCTGAAGTCGGTTTTATGATTAAAAAAAAATTTTTTCAACACATCAAAGGGGGGAACCTTCTCTACTTTTTCAGCCAGAAAATTTTTATTTTTTAAAATGGCTCAAAATGTGGTTTCTGACTGTTTTTAAGGTGAGAAATACGAATCTGAAGTCATTTTTATGATTAAAAAATTTTTTTTCATCACATCAAAGGGGGGACCCTTCTCAACTTTTTTAGCCTGAAAATTTTCATTTTTTAAAATCGCTCAAAATGTGGTTTCTGACTGTTTTTGAGGTGAGAAATACGAATCTGAAGTCATTTTTATGATTAAAATTTTTTTTTCAACAAATCAAAGGGGGGGGGGACCCTTCTCTACTTTTTCTGCCTGAAAATTTTTATTTTTTAAAATCGCTCAAAATGTGGTTTCTGACTGTTTTTAAGGTGAAAAATAGGAATCTGGAGTCAGTTTTGCGATTTAAAAAAGTAGCGAAAACGAAAACGAAAACTTTTCGTTTATGGCGATTCAAATTTTTGAGAGAACTGCAGATTTTGGCACTATTTTTACGAGAAAAGTAATACTGCTCTTTTTATGGACTAGTGTCATTGCATTTTGTATGAGACATATTAGTATTGTGGCTCGTTTTATGAGACATACTAGTATTATGGCCCGTTTTATGAGACATACTAGTATTATGACCCGTTTTATGAGACATACTAGTATTATGGCTCGTTGTATGAGACATACAAGTATTATGGCTCTTTATGAGGCATACTAGTATTATGGCTCTTTATGAGACATACTAGTATTATGGCTCTTTTCTAATGACATTCATATTCATTCTAATAATATGGCTCTTATTATGAGGCATTCTTGTATGTATTAAAGATCTTATTATGTGGTATACTATAGTACCAAGGCTCTTTTTATTACGAGTATAATGGCTCTTTTTAGCTATATACGAGTATTATGGCTCTTTTTAGCTATATATGAGTATAATGGCTCTGAAGAAAACTTGTCGTCTATGCGAAAATTTTCAAATTTTTGAGAGAACTGCAGATTTTGGCACATTTTTTATGATCGACTGCTTTAAGGTGAAATGCGTTATGCCGAACGGTGTACTTACAAAAAAAACCAACCTAAACAAAATGTTTCATTTGAAATTGTTTATCCAAACAGCGAGTGGAGACATATTCAGCATTAATGATGCTGAATAGAGCTGAAATTGTATAACAAAGCCAAAACCGTTCCCGCCGACTATAAATTAGTCTATCGATCACTGACTAATTATTTATTAACCTTTCGTCTCCATATAAGCTCAAAATGAACGTTGCTCTGGGTGAAAAAAAAAAAAAGGAGTCTAGAACGGGCGGCGGGGAAAAAACAAATAAAAGGTGCGGACGAGGTGATCAATCGTTCTTCTTTGTAGTGAAGCCTTTTTTTCTCCCTTTTGTGTATTTGTTGATCAGCAGATTTTTTTTTCTCCTCTTTTCGTTCCCCTGTTTTGAAAGATGATTTAGTGAGGTTTTTCAGATATCTTTTCATTTTTCCATAGGTTTTTTGATATAGTGTCTTGGCTCTTTTTATACTGCTGTTATTTTGGCTCTTTTTAAAATACATAGTATTATCGTTCTTTTGTGTGACATTCTAGTATTATGGCTCTTTTTATTACTAGTATTATGGCTCTTTTTATTACTAGTATTATGGCTGTTTTTATTACTAGTATTATGGCTCTTTTTAATACTAGTATTATGGCTCTTTTTATTACTAGTATTATGGCTCTTTTTATTACTAGTATTATGGCTCTTTTTATTACTAGTATTATGGCTCTTTTATTACTAGTATTATGGCTCTTTTTATTACTAGTATTATGGCTCTTTTTATTACTAGTATTATGGCTCTTTTTATTACTAGTATTATGGCTCTTTTTATTACTAGTATTATGGCTCTTTTTATTACTAGTATTATGGCTCTTTTTATTACTAGTATTATGGCTCTTTTGATTACTAGTATCATGGCTCTTTTTATGAGACATACTCGTATTATGGCTGTTTTGTGAGACAAACTTTATGGCTCTTTTTGTTACCAGTATTATGGCTCTTTTTATGAGGCAAACTAGTTGTATTATGGCTGTTTTATCAGACACACTTTATGGCTCTTTTTATTACCAGTATTATGGCTCTTTTTATGAGGCATACTAGTATTATGACCCTTTATATGAGGAATACTAGTATTACGACTCTTTTCATGAGCCATACTAGTACTATGGCTCTTTTTATAAGACATGCTAGTATTATGGCTGTTTTTATGTGGCATACTAGTGTTATGGCTCTTTTTATACAGCTGTATTTTGGCTCTTTTTGAAATACATAGTATTATGGTTCTTTTTATGAGACATAGTATTATAACATAAAAGAGTTACTCTTTTTACGAGAAAAGTATTACTGCTCTTTTTATGGAAAATACTAGTATCATTGCTCTTTGTATGATACATATTAGTATTATGGCTCTTTTTATGACGCGTACGAGTATTATGGCTATTTTTATTTCTAGTATAATGGCTCCTTATATGAGGCATACTAGTATTATGGCTCATTTTACGAGACATTTTAGTATTATTGCCCTTTTTTCTAGACATTCTTGTATTATGGCCTTTTCTATCAGGTATACACGTAGTATGGCTCTTTTTATGAGGCAGGTCTTATGAGGAGTCTTATGAAAAGAGCCATAATACTCGAAATAAAAAGAGCTATTATTCTAGTATGCCAAATGAAAAAAGCCATAATACTAGTATTCCTCATAAAAAGAGCCATAATACTAGTATTCCTCATAAAAAGAGCCATAATATTATGCTTCTATACTCTACAACTATACTAGCATGCCTCATAAAATGAGCCATTATACTCGTAATAAAAAGAGTAATAGAGAAGAAGAGAAGTAGTATTATGGCTTTTTTATGAGGAATACTAGTATTATGGCTCTTATCATGAGGCATACTAGTATTATGGCTCTTTTCCTGAGACATACTAGTATTATGGCTCTTTTCCTGAGACATACTAGTATTATGGCTCTTTTCCTGAGACATACTAGTATTATGGCTCTTTTCCTGAGACATACTAGTATTATGGCTCTTTTCCTGAGACATACTAGTATTATGGCTCTTTTCCTGAGACATACTAGTATTATGGACTATGGTTCATTTTATTACTAGTATTATGGCTTTTTCATGAGACTTTCTAATATTATGGCTCTTTTAATGGGCCATTCTAACATCATGGCTCTGTTCATAAGTCGTACTAATATTATGGCTCATTTATAATATATTATATTCCCAAGTTATTGTTTCGAAGGATTAAGTAATTTTTTTCTTATGTTGGTCTAGTTCAAAAATATCCTTTCGACTTCAAACACGAAAAGTTTGAATCTTTCATCGACTTTCCTGACCCGCTCCGGACTTTTACCCTCCCGCGTTGGGAGCGAGTTACAAATTGAGTGTAAATACTTGATAAGAGTCACCCCGTCCGGAAAAAAAAAGCGGGGAGGAATTTCCCGTCAATACAAGACGTAGGCCGTCATGGTTAACCTTATTTTCTTTCATATCGTAAAATCTAAAATGAAAATTTTTGTCTTCTTTTTAAAAAAAATCATAATGGCGTCACTGATAAGAATGTTGTCAAAAGGGATTACAAACTTGTCGGGTTGCGCAAGGTGAATGGGAGATAAGGCGTAACAATCGCCTAAATGTTTGCCCTGATAATTTCTCAAGTACGGAGCCACGTTTGTTGTAAAAAGAAAAGGCAAAGCATAAAAATAATCCGTGCGTAAAATGCGTTTCTGGGAAAAAAAAAAGCGGATAGAACGCACTCATCGACCGAAATAGAACTGTTTTTATTATTGGACTAACGAGATTTTTTTTAAATCTTGTGTTTTTCTAGGCTAGACTTGAGCTTTTTAACTTTAAAGCGATTTTATTGTAATACCACAGGTTGTTTCAGAATCGCCAAAACGTCCCCATTTTCACCGAAATACTTCTTAAGAAAATTTTCTATTGGCAAAAAAACCACATTTTTTGGTTGGAAAAACGGTAAAAAACTTGTATTTTTGGGAGGAGATTTCGCACGGTCTGTTGTTTTTCAACAGTTGAATACTTGTTACTAGTATTATGGCTCTTTTCATGTGACATTCTGATAATATGGCTATTTTCATGAGACACACTAGTATTATGGATCATTTCATGAGACATACTAGTATTATGGCTCAGACATACTAGTATTATGGCTCATTTCATGTGACCTACTAGTATTATGGCTTATTTCATGAGACCTACTAGTATATGGCTCTTTTCATGAGACATTCTGAAAATATGACTCTTTTCATGAGACACACTAGTATTATGGCTCATTTCATGAGACATACTATGTAGTAATAAGGCTCAGACATACTAGTATTATGGCTCAGACATACTAGTATTATGGCTCAGACATACTAGTGTTATGGCTCAGACATACTAGTATTATGGCTCATATCATGTGACATACTAGTATTATGGCTCAGACATACTAGTACAGAATTATGGCTCAGACATACTGGTTTTATGGCTCAGACATACTGGTATTATGGCTCAGACATACTGGTATTATGGCTCAGACATACTGGTATTATGGCTCAGACATACTGGTATTATGGCTCAGACACACTGGTATTATGGCTCAGACATACTGGTATTATGGCTCAGACATACTGGTATTATGGCTCAGACATACTGGTATTATGGCTCATTTCATGTGACATACTAGTATTATGGCTTATTTCATGAGACCTACTAGTATTATGGCTCTTTTCACGTGACATTCTGATAATATGGCTCATTTCATGAGACATACTATGTAGTATTATGGCTCAGACATACTGGTATTATGGCTCATTTCATGTGACATACTAGTATTATGGCTCATTTTACCACAATTTTTGGATAGAAAAACGGTAAAAACTTGTATTTTTGGGTGGGGATTACGTTTTTTAACAGTTGGATACTTTTTACTAGTATTATGGCTCTTTTCATGTAACATTCTAATAATATGGCTCTTTTCATGAGACACACTAGTAATATGGCTCAGACGTACTAGTATTATGGCTCATTTCATGAGATATTCTAGTGTTATGGATCAGACATACTAGTATTATGGCTCAGACATACTAGTGTTATGGCTCAGACATACTGGTATTATGGATAAGACATAGTAGTATTATGGCTCAGACCTACTAGTGTTATGGATCAGACATACTAGTATTATGGCTCAGACATACTAGTATTATGGCTCATTTCATGAGACATTCTAGTATTATGGCTCATTTCATGAGACATTCTAGTATTATGGCTCATTTCATGAGACATTCTAGTATTATGGCTCATTTTACCACAATTTTTGGTTGGAAAAACGGAAAAAAACTTGTATTTTTGCGAGGAAATTTCGTTTTTCAACAGTTGGATACTTGGTACTGTTGGGGCTGACGTTTCGTGCTAAATTCAGGAGAATGAGGGTTTGTCTTAGTTTTTGGAGAGGAGAGAACACGAAAGTGTCGCCCTACGGCGCTTCCGTTTGTAATCACTCATGATCCTTATTATTATTGGTATTGAGAGGCGATAGAAAATAATAGAAGAAAGCTCAAACGTCTGACGAAAAGTCCTCGTAATCCGATAAAGTTTTCGTATCCTCTCTCATCCACCTATAATTTATTCCATTCACGAACTCCATTCAAGCCTCCCCCTCTTTCGGGCCTATCGACCGTTTCTCAAAACCTTCAGGGCCTTTTTCTCCGACGTTTCTCTCTTTCAACCCTTCCGCTTCCCGCCGCCCTCCCAAAACCCGAGTATATAAACACTTGTTTACCTTTCACGTATATCTACTTGTCTCCCTGTTGATGGAAGTTAATTGATTTTAAAGTCTCTGTTTGCTTTAGACGGTAAAGGGTAAACCAAACGATTTTTTTTTCTTTCTCCCTCACCAATATTTGAACGTTTATAGGCCGATTTAGATAACATCCGCGGTATTTTTCTTTAATTTCTTTCTAGAGCTCCACAAATTCTATCAGAAATCAAACAAATTGGAAAAAAAGTACTAGTTTCAAGAGCTTCCAACGAAAACTTCCTTAAAGAGAAGTAACAATATTGGAGGGGGAAGTAATAATGAGGGGAAGTATAACGGAGGGGGAAGTATAAAGAAGGGAAGTAAAACGGTGGGAATATGAAAGAGGGGAAGTATAACGGAGGGGGAAGTATAAAAGAAGGGAAGTAAAACGGTGGGAATATGAAAGAGGGGAAGTATAACGGAGGGGGAAGTAAAAAAGAGGGGAAGTATAACGGAGGGGAAGTATAACGGAGGGGGAAGTATAAAAGAGGGGAAGTATAACGGAGGGGAAGTATAACGGAGGGGGAAGTATAAAAGGGGAAGTATAACGGAGGGGAAAGTATAAAAGAGGGAAGTATAACGGAGGGGGTAGTATAAAAGAGGGGAAGTATAACGGAGGGGGCAGTATAAAAGAGGGGAAGTATAACGGAGGGGGAAGTATAAGGGAACGAAAGTATAATGAAGGGAGGGAAAGTATAAAGGAGGAAAAGAATATGGAAGAGGGAGGTTTTTTTTCTTCAAAAATTTTTCCTTTTTTTTTTTTTTGTGTTTCCCCGATTTTTTTATGTAAAAATTATCGAAGTTATTTTTCCAAAAAATTTACGGATTTTCCTTTTTATTTATTTATTTATTTATTTTTATAGAATAGGAAGAAATAATGGAATCTTTGGCCTAGGGATGTGCCTCTGGTAATAGGTAGAAGTACGAAATTTCTCCCTACTAAAAGAAATTAATAATTAAAAAGTGGCAATTTTTTATACCAAAAATTCTTAAAAATATAAGGAGTAGTTGGTGAAAATTTGGTGAAAATCGGATTAACGGTTCGGCCGCAGCGAATTTTTTAAAATTTCAAACAGACATATCTCCGCCATTTTTTCGAAATTCAAAAATCGCCCTTACTACATTCTTCTTCACCGGCTAAATAAATTTTGGTGAAAATTTGGTGAAAATCGGATGAAAACTGTGGCCGTAAAGTGTTCCAGCCGTCCGTAGCATTTTTTCCGGAACACTTTACGGCTACAGTTTGTTACCGATTCAGTTATACTTCTCCTCCTTTACACTTCCCCTCCTTTATACTTCCCCTCCATTACACTACCCCTCCTTTATACTTCCCCTCCCTTAAACTTCCCCCTCCTATATTTTTACGTCTCTCTAAGGAAGTTTTCGTTAACAGCTCTTCAAACTAGTACTTTTTTAGGTAAAAAGAGACGGTTTTCCCCGATCTTCCGGCCAAATCTGTTTTTACCCAATTTTTAACTCCAGATATAATCTATCAACAATTATAAAATACAAATAGAATACATTTACAAACGTAATTTCGCCCAATAAATTATTTCGATCTAGCAAGCAAACAAGAGTAGGGAAAATTCGACGTCGGGAGGGAGAAAACGTTCAAACTAAACGAATCGTTAAATTACTTCATATTCGCTTTTAAACTCGAGATTTTCCGCTTTTCGCCCATTTTATCTGTTAGTTTAATAGCGGGAAAAAGGTTTTTACCCGACCGGGGGGGGTGCAATTTGAAATGGACAAACTGTCGATTAATAAGGGAGAGAACTAAATGGACGAGTCCGCTTCTAGATTAATTACTGGGCGGCTACTAATTGAAGAGGCCACTTCTAAACTCTATCTTCCTCTCAGAAAATAATCCTCCAGGAAAAATAAACAATAATAATTTAATTACGTTATACTAAACGCTCCTAAATTACTTATTTAATTATTTAAACCCCCAACTTTTCCAGATATCAAGTTTTCAGTACAAAAACGTTTTAATTTCCCTCCAGATTTTATTACATCGACAGTAATTTAAGTTAAACAACTTTTCTCAAAAAAAAACATAAATAACCCTAATTACTGTTTAAATATTTTTTTTATTATTATTACCCAACGGTTTAAAAATAAAAAATTAGGGTCAAGATTTTAAATGGCCTTTCACTAAAGGTTTTTAACTTATCAATGGAGTTGTAAAATTCCGCCATTCATTGATATTAAATAAATTATTACACAAAATGAAGAATTTTTTGTTCAAACAAAGGCGGGTTATTTTATCAGGAAAGTACTTATCTTATTTAATTATTTTTTTGTTGTCAGTTTTGTGGCTTTTTAGGTCTTTCTCAAACAATTGTTAGTGTGATACCCTTAATAGATTTTTTTTAGGAAACCTCCTTTCCTTAAAGAAGTTATTGTGATACCCTCCTTTTGGGGAAGGTACTTCCAGATTCCAGAGGGTCAAATCAATTTACGGATCTCAACTTTGTCTGTGGTGCCGGCCGGCCGTAGCATTATTTTCCCTTTACGGCCACAGTTTTCAACTGATTTGCACAAAAATTTTCATTAGTCAAATAAGAAACTAAAATGGGCGATTTTTGAAATTTTAAAAAATTCGCTGCGGCAGAACCGCTGGTATGATTTTCACCATATTTTCACCAATTAGTCCTTGTATTTTTTAAGAAATTTTGGTGTAAAAAAAAATATTATTTCTACATTATTATTTTAGTAGGGAGAAATTTCATACTTCCGGGTGTAACGAGAGGGACCTCCCTTGGGCGAAAATTCCATTATTTCTACTTTGATACTTAAAAATTTCCCCCTCCTTGTACTTCCTTCTTCGTTATACTGCCCCTCTTTCATACTTCCCCCACCGTAATACTTCACCTCTTTTATACTTCCTCCCCTCTTTTAAACTTCCCCCACCGTTATACTTCCCCTCTTTTATACTTCCTCCCCTCTTATATACTTCTCCTTCCGTTATACTTCCCCTCTTTTATACGTCCTCCCCTCTTATATACTTCTCCCTCCGTTATACTTCCCCTCTTTTATACTTCCTCCCCTCTTATATACTTCTCCCTCCGTTATACTTCCCCTCTTTTATACTTCCCCCACAGTTATACTTCCCTCATTTTATACTTCCTCCCCTCTTTTAAACTTCCCCCACCGTTATACTTCCCCCTCTTTTATACTTCCTCCCCCCTTTTATACTTCCCCCTCTTTTATACTTCCTCCCCCTCTATTAATAAAATAAAATACTCGGAAATTTTTTCAAAAAAAAAAAAGAAAAAAACTTCCCCTTCTTTATACTTCCTCCCCCTCTTTTATACTTCCTCCCCCTCTTTTATACTTCCCCCTCTTTTATACTTCCCCCTCTTTTATACTTCCTCCTCCTCTTTTATACTTCCCCCTCTTTTATTCTTCCCCCTTCGTTATACGTTCCCCTCCGTTATACTTCCCCTCTTTTATACTTCCCCCCGTTATACTTACCTTATTTTATACTTCCTCCCCTCTTTTAAACTTCCACCACCGTTATACTTCCCCCTCTTTTATACCTCCTCCCCCTCTTTTAATAAAATAAAATACTCGGAAATTTTTTCAAAAAAAAAGAAAAAAAACTTCCCCCTCCGTTATACTTTCTCTCCCTTACATTTCCCCCGCCTTTATACTTCCCCTTCCTTATACTTCACCCTTTGTTATACTTCCCCTCCTATATACTCTCTTTGAAATCTTTGAACCTTCTGGCACCGTCCATATACTCTCGGCACCTTCTGCAAACGTCGATACACTCTCGGAACCTTCTGGAACCGTCTATTATCTCCTGAAACTTTTTGATAACTCTCAAAAACACCTTAACTTTTCCAGGAACCTCCAGGTCAAATTTTTTCTTCTTGGCAGTTGCATCCAGCACATCATTTTCGGTCTAAGAGGATTATATCCTAAACTTACCTCTTCCTTATCTTTCCCGCCTATCGTTCTCCCCCTAGGGCGGTTCTCTACCTCCCGAATTCTTCGATATTTTTTAAAAATCTTTCGATATCGTGTGCTTAAAATGCTGCTACGCCCAAAATCTTTTTTTAGTTCATAGAGAGACTTCCTGTTTTCGGCTCTTGGAAAACGTTTTTGAAGGTAAAACGTGACCCAGTTCATAATTACTCCCTTGAAAATTACTGTTCGGGCCTCCGTAAACAAGGCTTAAAGCTATTACAATGTTTATCTTTATGATATCATCCTCATAATACTGGCGGCGGTTATATTACGCAATTGGCGTATACATTTTTTTTTTCACTTCCTCGACAATTTTTTTTTCTTTTTTTTTACCCTTCGGGGTATTGGTCGATTGATCCGGAGGGTAAAAGGGCCAAAATCGCCCCGTTATTTTTACGTCTGTTTACATCCATTTGTTTATCTCCGTCTGTGTTTACGCCTTTCCACACACCCTTCCCTCATATGAAGGGCTACGACCCTTTCAAACCCTCCCAGATACCTTTTTTTTTGGAACAAATCACATTTTTAAATTAAATCTAGACAAATGGGAGTCCGTTATAAAAAACAGGATGTTTATCATCATTTTAAGCCCCAGCATTCAAAATTTAAAAGTACTGGTTTGAAGAGCTTCCAACGAAAACTTCCTTAAAAAGAAGTGTGTTTCCGGACACCCTGTATAGGCGGTGCCAGAAGGTTCAAAGAGTATATAGACGGTTCCAGAAGGTCCCAAGAGTATATGTATAGACGGTTTCTGAAGGTTCCAAGGCAACGGTTCCTTGAAATGTGAAGGTGTTTTCGAGTATAAAACAAAATGAACAATATTGAACTGAAAGGGATTCGACCCCGCGGGCCCCTCAGACGCCTCGCGAACTTAGAAAAACTTTCCGATTGTAAATAATCCCCTTTTGGCTCACCTCCAAGCTCTCCCGGTATTCCCTCAGCCGAAATCCCTCCTCCACTCCGTTTTTCATCCCGAGGGACACAACCCGTTGTAAAAGCCCCACGGGGTCTTTTCGTATTAGAGATCGACTACGGGAGTCATCACTTGAACGCTATCGAAAAGAAGAAAAAGGGGGGAGGGCTTTCAAACTATCATTCGAAGAAACTCCCCGGGTTAATTCAATCGAGCGGAACCTTCCCCAATCTCCTATCCACTTAAGTATCAACCAGCCTTGTTTTAACATCTTAAAATCTATATGAGGCGCTCCGGATACGAAGGGCGAACTCGACATCGGACAAATTTTTTAACTTCCTTAAAGAAGTTATTGTGATACCCTCGACGTCAGTTTTTTTTTTCATTTTCAGATTCTAGACCTCTTGGTGAATACACCCATATAATTTTTATGTTGAGTTCGCCATTTTTTCCCCTTTAAATACGTAAAAACCGAAACTTTAAAATTGTCGAGTTCGCCCTTCGTATCCGGAGCGCCTCATATCTCTAAAGCCTCAGACAGTGGTGGGTGAAGAAGAAGAATGGTGCGTCAGGTTGGAGGAGGGGGGGGGGGTATTGATGTTAAGGGCTCGCAATCCCTTTGACTCGTGCTCAATTTGTTCAACCGTTTAAGACACGTGGTTGGCTCCTGGTTTTTCACACACTTCTCTCTTTTAGCATTTTTCTTCGGCTCCGCTTAAGTATAACACTTTCTTGTAGAAAAGGCTTCTAAATTGAAAAGTGTTATTGAAAGTTAATTTTTCGTTGAACTAAGTAATATGGTTTAATTAAAATTCCGATGGGAAGAGTCACCGCGAAGGCCTAGTCGGAGGAAGTGGGGGACGAAGAAGGCGAAAGGAAAGAAAATAACAAGAATGAGAGAGTGAGAAAAAAATGTGGTGGGGAGACTACGTGGTGGGGATGAGATAAGAGATAGACCGGTCCTGATGGAATGCAATTATTATGCAACACCAACTGTGCAAGAGTCGAGAGGGCTTCATTCCGATAGGAATTCCACCTTTTTTCCCGCTCTCCCCCCACCGTCTCGTAAATTATTAAAATTATTATAAAATATTTAAACAATTAATACCACTTCATTTAAAATTTGCGGAGCTTACATATTCTGTTTTAAGAGATTTTGCGGATTTTAAGTTTTATTGAGACTCTACATATTGGAGTTTATTAAAAAAACGGTTTTTGGTTTTTGACCGCCCCGGACCTTCAACTCCCCACTTATATTTTTTTTCTCCTCCGTTCATTCATTAAACAAGCGGTGCCTTGTTTACGAAAAAAAATTAATCGTCGTTGAGAGAGAGAACGGCCCGAAGGTGAAATTCTTCGTGGTTGCGAAACCTTTTAGAAAATACTTAAAATGCCACTTGTTAACGTGTTTATTTATACATGAGCGATGCGTCATTTTCTCGATTTACATTCCAGTACTCAATGGAAAACACATTGCGGGACTTGTATCAATCCATACATGGGAAAGCAAAAAAAAATTTTTCTTTCTTTTCCTTATTCACATTTCATTTGGCTGGATGTAGACCGTACCAGAAGTTTCAGAAGGTTTCAAGAATATATAGACGGTTCCAGAAGGTTTTTAAAGGTACCAAGAGTATGTGGACCTTACCAGAAGTTTCCAGGAGTATATAGACCTTCCCAGAAGGTTACAAAAGTATGTAAACCGTTCCAGAAGGTTTTAGAAGGTTCCAAGAGGATGTAGACCGTACCAGAAGTTTCAGAAGGTTTCAAGAAAATATAGACGGTTCCAGAAGATTTTAGAAGGTACCAAGAGTATGTGGACCGTACCAGAAGTTTCCCGGAGTATATAGACCTTCCCAGAAGGTTCCAACAGTATATAGACAGTTCCAGAAGGTTTTAGAAGGTGCCAAGAGTATGTAGACCGTACCAGAAGTTTCAGAAGGTTTCAAGAATATAGACGGTTCCAGAAGATTTTAGAAGGTACCAAGAGTATGTGGACCGTACCAGAAGTTTCCCGGAGTATATAGACCTTCCCAGAAGGTTCCAACAGTATATAGACAGTTCCAGAAGGTTTTAGAAGGTGCCAAGAGTATGTAGACCGTACCAGAAGATTCCAGGAGTATATAGACCGTTCCAGAAGGTTACAAAAGTATGTAGACCGTTCCAGAAGGTTTTAGAAGGTTCCAAAAGGATGTAGACCGTACCAGAAGTTTCAGAAGGTTTCAAGAATATATAGACGGTTCCAGAAGATTTTAGAAGGTACCAAGAGTATGTGGACCGTACCAGACGTTTCCCGGAGTATATAGACCTTCCCAGAAGGTTCCAACAGTTTATAGACAATTCCAGAAGGTCTTAGAAGGTTCCAAGAGTAGGTAGACCGTACCAGAAGTTTCCAGGATTATATAGACCTTCCCAGAAGGTTCCAACAGTATATAGACAGTTTCAGAAGGTCTTAAAAGGTTCTAAGAGTAGGTAGACCGTACCAGAAGTTTCTAGGAGTATATAGACCTTCCCAGAAGGTTCCAACAGTGTATAGACAGTTCCAGAAGGTTTTTGAAGGTACCAAGAGTAAGTGGACCGTACCAGAAGGTTCCAACAGTGTATAGACCGTTCCAGAAGGTCTTAGAACGTTGCAAGAGTAGGTAGACCGTACCAGAAGTTTCCATGAGTATATAACCGTTCCAGAAGGCTCCAACAGTATATAGACAGTTGCAGAAGATTCCTAGAGTATGTAGACCGTAATAGAAGTTTCAGAAGGTTTCAAGAATATATAGACGGTTCCAGAAGGTTTTAGAAGGATCCAAGAGTATGTAGACCGTATCAGAAGTTTCAGGAGTATATAGACCTTCCCAGAAGGTTCCAACAGTATATAGACAGTTCCAGAAGGTCTTAAAACGTTCCAAGGGTAGACCGTACCAGAAGTTTCCAGGAGTATATAGACCTTCCTAGAAGTTCCAACAGTATATAGACAGTTCCAGAAGGTTTTGAAGGTACCAAGAGTATGTGGATCGTACCAGAAGTTTCCCGGAGTATATAGACCGTTCCAGAAGGTTCCAACAGTGTATAGACAGTTCCAGAAGGTCTTAGAAGGTTCCAAGAGTAGGTAGACCGTACCAGAAGTTTCCAACAGTATATAGACAGTTCCAGAAGGTTCCAACAGTATATAGACAGTTCCAGAAAGTTTTTGAAGGTACCAAGAGTATGTGGACCGTACCAGAAGTTTCCCGGAGTATATAGACCGTTCCAGAAGGTTCCAACAGTATATAGACAGTTCCAGAAGGTCTTAGAAGGTTCTAAGAGTATGTAGACCGTACCAGAAGTTTCAGACGGTTTCAAGAATATATAAACGGTTCCAGAAGTTCCATAAGTATATAGACAGTTCCAGAAGATCCTATATCCTCATAAATCTCCTGTAACCTTCTTAAACCCTCACCTTCTGCAAGAATCTAGAAACTCTTGGAAGCTTCTGGAATCTTGGAGAAACTTCAGGACCCTCAGATCATCCTCTGCACAAATTCCAACAAAAACAGGTCAATTTTTCCCCAATTATCTGGGAAATGGTTGCTCAAAATTTTCATTTTCCCAAAAAAAAATCTACTTGAAAATGCCGTACGAATTTAAAAGGGCGGGAGGGGATGATTACGGTGACATTCATTGATTTTCGGTTGAAGGTCGATAATTTAGCTCTTATATCACACTTAAAAGCACCTATAAAAAAATGTTTAATTCGAAAAATCAATGTTTAATCACTGACTGAATTGCGAGGGGTTTGATATTTCATGTTTGAAAATTCTCTAGAGCAGTTATTTAACGTCACAATGAACCGTCAAGTAGTTATAAACAATGATGGATTCCCCCGTCAGGAGCGTGTTTAGCTCACAAAAGAAGATTATTGTAGTACTCTCCATGTTCGGTTTTTGAGGGACAGCGTTGTTTTTTTCGAATAGGTCAATGATCCAAGTGCATTCGAATTAATGTAGCTTTGACCTAAATAAAGAAGCGATTATCTGAAAGTAGAGAGGGAGAAAAAAAAACGTGAATATTTTAAAACTTGCAGGCGCAATAAGACCTTGAGAGGTTTTATTCATATTTTTAACTTTCTTTTTCTTTTCAATTTTTAATTACGAATTATTCTTTTTATAAACTGTAATTTTTAGAACCGGATGAAAGAGAAAACCTTCGCCTTTTTTTTTATTTGTTTGGAACCGGCTTAAGTCGTATTTCTCGTAAAGGAAGCCACGGGGAAGGCGGTTGGGGGGATACGGGTTCGTGAGTTTGTTGGCGTAAAGGGGGGGGGGAGAGGATACTACAGGGTACCACGTGAGATTGAGCCTCCGCTTCTATGCGAGCCGGCAACATTCCTATCTCCCGACGTTTCCCGCCGAATAAAAAAACGCAATCCTTTTTTTTTTTAAACCTCCGCTTTTGATCAAATTCTGTTATTTTTCTGGCTTTGAAATTAAAAAAAGAAAGAAAAGAAATAATATAAAAATAAACCGGTGGTTAAACGATAATCTCTTCGCGTGACTCACTTGGTTCACATCATTCCATGATCAAGGACGGAAAGAGTGGAAGTCTCCGTCGAACATAATTAACGTTTCCACCTCGTTACTCACTTTATTTTAAGAATAAAAATACAAAATTATTAATAATGACAAATAAAACCTCAAAAAACTACAGAACAACAGAAACAACAGACGACAGGCAACAAAAAAGCAGAATAGTAAGAGAAGATAGACGGTTCCAGAAGGTTTTATAAAGTCCCGAGAGTAAATAGACGGTTAGAGAAGGTTTTAGAAGGTCCCGAGAGTTTACAGACGGTTCAAGAAGGTTTTAGATGGTCCCGAGAGTATACAGACGGTTCCATAAGGTTTTAGACGGTACCGAGAGTATACAGGCGGTCTCAGAAGGTTTTAAAAGGTCCCGAGAGTATACAGACGGTTCCAGTAGGTTTTAGAAGGTCCCGAGAGTATATGACGGTTCCAGAAGGTTTTCGAAGGTCCCGAGAGTATACAGGTACAGACGGTTCCAGTAGGTTTTAGAAGGTCCCGAGAGTATATTGACGGTTCCAGAAGGTTTTCGAAGTTCCCGAGAGTATACAGACGGTCTCAGAAGATTTTGGATGGCCCCGAGAGTATATAGACGGTCCCAGAAGGTTTTAGAAGTTTCTGAGAGTTTATAGACGGTCCCAGAAGTTTTAAGAACGTCTTGAGAGTATATAGATGGTTCTAGAAGGTTATAGGAGGTCCCGAGAGTATACAGACGGTTCGATAAGGTTTTAGACGGTATCGAGAGTATACAGACGGTCTCAGAAGGTTTTAAAAGGTCCCGAGAGTATACAGACGGTTCCAGTAGGTTTTAGAAGGTCCCGATAGTATACAGAGGGTCCCAGAAGGTTTAGATGGTCCCGAGAGTATATAGACGGTTCCAGAAGTTTTAGAAGTTCCCGAGAGTATATAGACGGTCCCAGAAGGTTTTAGATGGTCCCGAGAGTATACAGACGGTCCCAGAAGTTTTAAGAACGTCTTGAGAGTATATAGACAGTTCTAGAAGGTTATAGAAGGTCCCAGAAGGTTTTAGATGGTCCCGAAAGTATACAGACGGTCCCAGAAGGTTTTAGAAGATCCCGAGAGTTTACAGACGGTTCAAGAAGGTTTTAGATGGTCCCGAGAGTAAACAGACGGTCCCAGTAGGTTTTAGAAGGTCCCGAGAGTATATAGACGGTCCCAGAAGGTTTTCGAAGGTCCCGAGAGTATACAGACGGTTCCAGTAGGTTTTAGAAGGTCCCGAGAGTATATTGACTGTTCCAGAAGGTTTTCGAAGGTCCCAAGAGCATACAGACGGTCTCAGAAGATTTTGGATGGTCCCGAGAGTATATAGACGGTCCCAGAAGGTTTTAGAAGTTTCTGAGAGTTTATAGACGGTCCCAGAAGTTTTAAGAACGTCTTGAGAGTATATAGATGGTTCTAGAAGGTTATAGGAGGTCCCGAGAGTATACAGACGGTTCGATAAGGTTTTAGACGGTATCGAGAGTATACAGACGGTCTCAGAAGGTTTTAAAAGGTCCCGGGAGTATACAGACGGTTCCAGTAGGTTTTAAATGGTCCCGAGAGTATACAGACGGTCCCAGAAGGGTTTAGATGGTCCCGAGAGTATATAGACGGTTCCAGAAAGTTTTTGAAGTTCCCGAGAGTATATAGACGGTCCCAGAAGTTTTAAGAACGTCTTGAGAGTATATAGACAGTTCTAGAAGGTTATAGAAGGTCCCGAGAGTATATAGACGGTCCCAGAAGGTTTTAGAAGGTCCCTAGAGTATATAGACGGTCCAGAAGGTTTTAGAAGGTCCCAGAAGGTTTTAGAAGGTCCCTAGAGTATATAGACGGTTCCAGAAGGTTTTAGAAGGTCCCGAGAGAATAGACGGTTCCAGTAGGTTTTAGAGGTCTCGAGAGTATACAGACGGTCCCAGACGGTTTAGAAGGTCCCAGAAGGTTTAGAAGGTCCCAGAAGGTTTAGAAGGGCCCACAAGGTTTTATAAGGTCCCCAGAGTATACAGACGGTTCCATAAGGTTTTATACTGTTCAAAGAGTATACAGACGGTCCCCGAAGGTTTTAGAAGGTCCCGAGAGTATACAAACGGTACCAGAAGTTTTCGTTGGAAGCTCTTCAAACTAGTGCTTCATAAGTTAGAAACGCCAGAATTTACTAATGAGAAATCAAAAGTAAAAGAAACCTTTTCCTTAGTGTGGGAGTTTTGAAAAATGAAGTTTTCGTCTACAAAGGTGAGGTTGGAGTTTTTGGCGTTGTTCCAAGATCTGTAGCGAAACGGAGGAAACAAGTCAAGTGCCTAGCACTCGATTAGATTTTTTTTATTACCATTCCCAGGGTGAAAAAAAAAGACCATGTGGCCCTTATAGGATTTTCAAATCGAAAAAGAAAAACTTCCTTTCCCTAGAGGGAGAAAAAAAAAATCGATGGGAAACAAAACAGGTGTCCTTCGGGGGCGGACGTTATGAAACCTACAGAGCAAATAGACTTTCTCCGTTCAAATCTGGTTTTTGCCCTATAAAGGCATCTTTTGCTTAGACTTCTGAAAGAAAAAAAAAACCGGAAATCGATCTCAGATATCTAAAAATTAATTTTCTTGATTCAATAATTTTTTTTAAAAGGTCAATTTAAGGTCAGAAGTGATAAATTGAAAAGTAAATAAATTTAAATGCTATCTGTAATCTCCGATTGTTCTCTAACTGCAATATTGATGCCCCGTTAAGCCGGAAACTATCACATTTCGAGGCTTCTACGTCAATTTGTCCTTTTGAAATTTATAGATTTGAGCTTTTTGTTTATCTGAGGAGTTAAACTTAAATATTTAAGTTGATGATTTTATTTTTGGGTTTTCTTTCATTTTTGACCTATTTTTATGTTTAAAAAAACTTTGAAGTCTTTTATCTCCTTTGTATTTGGTTGTATGCAAACATTTGGTGCATTTGCTCCACCAAAACAATTGAACTTAAAAAGGAAGAGCGGCGAAAATAAATATTCATTAGTGTTGTTTTTGTGTCGAAGATAGAAATTTTTCTTTCTTCTTGGTCTTTTTTGTTTTGCCGAAGACGTGAGATGAATTTTTTTTTCTTGTTTTTTATTTTTGTCGCCGAGGATTTGAAGAAGTGGGACTCTGCATCAGATTACCTACACGTGACGAAAGGGGGGGGGGGGGGGTACGCGACGTCCTCCCTAAAGAATTCCTACAACTTTTACTTTCTGGACATTGTTGTGATTGTGGATGTTCTTTGGAGGAAAAAAATTAATTTCATCCAACATAATATGTATGTTGGTATAATGCTGCAACTAAGACTACGCCAACTGACAGCAAAAGAAGTCTGCAGAAGCAACAGACACCAACAGACAGCTGCAGACAGCAAAAAACGGCAGCATACTTCCAGCAACTGCAAAAGACAGCTGCAGACGCAGCATACATTGACTTGCTTCTACAGACATCAAAAGACTGCAACAGACAGCAAAATACCGAAAAAGACAGCAACATTAACATACTCCAAGAGACTGCAGCAGACGCCAGCACACATCGACATGCATCCGCAGACTGCAACTGACTGCAACACTCAGCAAAAAACAGTAAGAATTGCAGACGACAATAGACAGCAACCGACAGCTGCATACATCTACAGACGCCATTATACATCGACATACATTCACAGTTAGCAAAAGACTGCAACAGACCGCAAAATACAGCAAAAAAAACAGCAATATTAATAAACGACAATAAGCTAGAAAAAGCTGTAGGCAGCAAGAGACTGCAGCAGACAGCAACAGACAGCTGCATACAGCTACAGACACCAGCATACATCGTAATACCACAGTTAGCTAAAGAATGCCACACACAACAAAATACAGCAAAAGAATGCAATACACAACAAAATAAAGCAAAAGAATGCCACACACAACAAAATACAGCAAAAGAATGCAATACATTAATAATTTCAAGCATTTAGACAAACTCCGGAAAAAAATGCTACGGACGGCCGGACGGAACCACAGACGAAGTTGAGATCGGTAAAAAATAATATTCAATTTGACCCTCCGGGGTGTGGATGACCCTTCCCCAAGAACCTGACGTGGAGGGTATCACAATAATTTCTTTAAGGAAGTTAAAAAAAATTTACGATTATTCGGTTGTTATACAAAAATCGTTTTACGAGGGGTAAAAATAACAAGCTTTTATTATAACCTAACAATAAATCAGGGAAATCTTTATGTAGGTTGGTTGAGAAGGGTTTAGAAAGTATAAAATTCCGAAATATCCTCGGGGGTGGTTCTTGGTGAAGAGCCCAGAATGAATTGTATTTTGCGGAGGATTTTTCCTTCTCGGTGGGGGGGTCGAAGGCTTTTTGATACAAGGGTTTCCACTTAGAAGCCATATAAGGGGGCCTGTGGGGAGGGGGGGTTCGCTTCTCCCGCTCAGTCACTGGCATTATAGCAGCGGGGACCTGAGGAAAAAGGTTGATTGATGTTAAAATCGCTTTTGATATGTTGACGTTTCAAATTTTTTGTTTTAAAAGCCTGTGTGCTTTTAACTTCATCAAAAGGATGCTATTGTTTTACCCTGCGTCTTTACGGCAAAATCAAATCCTTAAAAAAAATAAATCTTTTTATATGGTTCTGTCGAGACATATCCAGAGGACAAGAGTTTTCACCGGTATGAAGCAAGACTGCCATCTACGTGACTCGAGACTCAGCCGCAATAAATCCATAAACGGATATAATTCTTCTAAGCTTCTAAAAGCTTTGAAGAAAAAAAAAAGTAGTGATATTTTGCTGGATGAAATTCTTTGTTGTTTTTTTTTCAGGTATTTTTTTCTAAGGGCTGTTATTTTTGTTTTCTGTTGTTATTTGTTGCTGTCTAGTGCATATACTGTAGCCTTTTTCTACATTTTGATGTATATAGGTGCAAGTTGCTGTCTGCAGATGTCTGTTGCCGTCTATTGGAGTCGGTTAATATTGCTGTTTTTGCGCTGTTTCAGTCTTTTGCTGACTGAGGATGTATGTTGATATGCAGGTGTCTGTAGATAAATGCAGCTGTCTGTTGCTTTCTACTGTCGTCTGTTAATATTGCTTTCTTTTGCTATATTTAGTTGTCGGTTGCAGTCTTTAGCTGTATTTTGTTGCCGGTTGCATTCTTTTGCTGTATTCTGTTGTGTGTTGCTTTATTTTGCTGTATTTTGTTGTGTGTTGCAGTCTTTAGCTGTATTTTGTTGTTGTGTTCAAAAAAAGGTTGAAAACGCCTAAAAATTGGAGTTTCTTGTCCTAAAAGTCGAGAAAAATTTCCTAAACTAGCATAAACAGGTAGTTAAGGCAATTTTTCTCGACTTTTAGGACAAGAAACATTAATTTTTAGGCGTTTTCTACCTTTTATGGGATATTGAAGACAACATTCTATAAGGTTTTTGCGCTAGAAAACCTGTTTATGCTAGTTTCGGGAGTTTTTCTTGACTTTTAGGACAAGAAACATCAATTTTTAGGCGTTTTCTACCTTTTTTGGATACTGAAGACAACAGTCTATAGGTTTTTGCGCTAGAAAACCTGCTTACGCTAGTTTAGGCAATTTTTTGTGACTTTTAGGACAAGAAACTTCAATTTTTAGGCGTTTTCTACCTTTTTTTTGATAATGAAGACAACATTCTGTAAGATTTTTGCGCTTTTTATGGATTTTTGGGGGTTTTCCAAGGGATTTAATCAAATAACACCTTTCGCACTCTCCATCAATTAAGAAGAATCATAAATTTTTATTAAATTGTGAGTCCCCCACGCTCTTCAGTTACTTTAACCTTTCAAACAATGAGAGCCCTTTTTGATCGACCAGACGTGAATAATGGAAAACTTAAGGGCCCCTTATCACATAGCCCTCTTGTAAATTATAATTTTGTAATATACAAACAAGATGAGTTCCTCCCGTCCGCTTTTCCCCCAGCGCGCAAAACGATTAGCCCGCTAGAAACGTTGAAGGCTTTGGGCAATGTTATCAATTAACAGATAAGGTGGGTCTCTAAAGTAGCGTTATTAAGATAGGGGAGGAGTATAACTCCGCTCAGGCTTTATCTCGAGAACGTTACCGTGAATGAAAGGTCGTCATGGGGTTAATTGTTTAAATCTTTATTATACTCAAAGAAAATAAATTTTTCACATAAAAATTCTATGTATTGTACATAATTTTAGTCTTTTGTACAGTTTAAACTATTTTTTGAAGCTGTTTTGAGCAAAAAACACAATTTTTCAGGACTATCTTTCTTTTTTTACGGTACAACGTCCGAGAAATTTCCGTTTTTGGGGTCTCCAGGCTGATAGGACACCAAATTTGGCGTTTAAAGAGGTTTTTTATGAGTGTTCAAAGGTCTTTAGGAACGCCTGAGTGTTTAGGCGTCTCAGGTGCGTTTTAGGCACTTTTTTTTTAGGCGTTTTTTTGTCTTTAGAAAAAGAAACGTCAATTTTTAGGCGTTTTTTTTTCTTTAGGAAAAGTACCGTCAATTTATAGGCGTTTTTTTGTCTTTAGGAAAAGAACCGTCAATTTTTAGGCGTTTTTTGTCTTTAGGAAAAGAAAAGTTATTTTTTAGGCGTCTTTAGGAAAAGAAACGTCAATTCTTAGGCGTTTTTGTCTATAGGAAAAGAAACGTCAATTTTTAGGTGGTTTTGTCTTTAGGAAAAGAAAAGTCAATTTTTAGGCGTTTTTTGTCTTTAGGAAAAGAACCGTCAATTTTTAGGCGTTTTTTGTCTTTAGGAAAAGAACCGTCAATTTTTAGGCGTTTTTTTGTCTTTAGGAAAAAAAAGTCAATTTTTAGGCGTTTTTTGTCTTTAGGAAAAGAAAAGTCAATTTTAGGCGTTTTTTGTCTTTAGGAAAAGAACCGTCAATTTTTAGGCGTTTTTACAATCTTTTGGGAGAAAAAATGACCGTTTTAGGCACTTTTTTCGACTTTTGGGACTAGAAAAATCAATTTTTAGGCGTTTTCTACCTTTTTTTCGATGGAGAAAACCCCACAATGAATTTTCTAAATTCTTTAGGACAAGAAACAACCAATTTTTAGTATTTTCAGGCAATTATAACGGTCTTTTGACCTAATTTGGGTGTTTTCCACGGACTCTAGAAAATAGTTTTTGGTAATGAACACCCTTTAAAAGAGCTTCTATAGGACTTTTAGGCGTTTGGAAAAGAATCGTCCGTTTTAGGCAATTTTCTCAAATTTTAGGACAAGAAACATCAATTTTTGAGCGTTTTCTACCAATTTTTTGGATATTGAAGACAACATTCTATAAGGTTTTAGCGCTAGAAAACCTGTTTATGCTAGTTTTGGGAATTTTTCTCGACTTTTAGGACAAGAAACATCAATTTTTAGGCGTTTTCTACATTTTTTGGATATTGAAGACAAAATTCTGTAAGATTTTTGCGCTTTTTATGGATTTTCGGGGTTAATTATTTAAATCTTTATTATACTCAAAGAAAAATAAATTTTTCACATAAAAATTCTTGGGGTTAATTTATCGTCAGAAGTCGTTTCTTCCCGGAAAATCGAAGAGAATTTCCGGAGGAGGAAAAAAAAAGAACCCAAGAAAAAGACGTTTTCCGGTTTTTCTTTTCCACTCTTAATCTCTGTCCTTCTACGATTGTGGGGGCGGAAACGAGAGGGATCTGAGGGTAACGAGTGTCTTTGATGTCACTTCATCTCGCACGCATATGTGTTTGACCCCTCCGGTTAACCGCATTCTTTTAAACCAACAAAAAAACGTTAAAAAAGTACTATTTTGAAGAGCTTCCAACGAACAACAGGTAGAACAAAAGGTAGAAAACGCCTAAAAATTGGAGTTTCTTGTCCTAAAAGTCGAGAAAAATTGCCTAAACTAGCATAAACAGGTTTTCTTGCGCTAAAACCTTTTAGAATGTTGTCTTCAATATCCAAAAAAAAGGTAGAAAACGCCTAACAATTGATGTTTCTTGTCCTAAAATTCGAGAAAATTGCCTAAAACGGACGTTTCTCTTTCAAACAAAAAAAAACGCCTAAAAGTCCTTTGGGACCTCGTTTAAAGGGTGTTAGCTAAAAACATGTTTTTCTACAGTATAAGCCCGTGAAAAACACCCAAATTAGGTAAAAAGGCCGTTATAATTTGCTGAAAGCACCAAAAATTGGTTGTTTCTTGCACTTCGATGATTTTCTAAAACTTTAGAAAATTCGTTTTGGGGTTTTCTCCATCGAAAAAAAGGCGGTAAACGCCTAAAAATCGACCATTCTTATCCTAAACGCCGAGAATAGTGCCTAAAAGGATGATTTTTTCTCCCAAAAGATTGTAAAAAACGCCTGAAAATTGACGTTTCTTTTCCTCAAGTCATAAAACGCCTAAAAATTGACGTTTCTTTTCCTCAAGACAAAAAACGCCTAAAAATTGACTTTTCTTTTCCATGAGGCAAAAAACGCCTAAAAATTGACTGTTCTTTTCCTAATGACAAAAAACGCCTAAAAATTGACTGTTCATTTCCTAAAGACAAAATACGTCCAAAAATTGACGGTTCTTTTCCTAAGGACAAAAAACGCCTAAAAATTGACGGTTCTTTTCCTAAAGAAAAAAATTGACGTTTTTTTCCTAAAGACAAAAAAACGCCTAAAAATTTACTGTTCATTTCCTAAAGACAAAAAACGCCTAAAAATTGACGTTTCTTTTCCTAAAGACAAAAACTCCTAAAACGCACCTGAGACGCCTAAAAACTCAGGCGTTCCTAAATGACCTTAGAACACTATTAAAAATCCTTTTTAAATGCCAAATTTGGTGTCCTATATGCTGGAGACTCCTAAAATCGAAATTTCTTGGACGTTAGACCCTAAAAAACGAAAGATAGTCCGGAAAAATTGTGTTTTTTGGCTCAAAACATAGTTTTAACTGTAGAAAAGACGATAGAAAACTAAAATTATGTACAAAGTATTGAGGATAAACGGTTGTTTATTTGGCTTATACATACTCAATAAAATCTGCCTTCTGTCTGACATGTCATTTCTATCTATTTTCTCATTCAATAAATATCCATTGTTTTTTTTTGTCAAAAGTTTCAATTGTTTTTATTTATTTTTTCTCTCCCTCTACTCGTACACATTTTGAATATTCTAGAGCAGTTGTCAACCCGGCTCGTTTTCAGTTTCATAAACAGCTTTCACTTCTCGCAAAATGTTTTTCAGCCAATATTATTCATTGATTTTTTTTTTCTTCTGAAATTAATTTACATCTTTTTTTTTTTTCCAGGTACGGAATTTGAAATTAGTTTGGCAGAAATACTGTGAGTTTTGTTATTCTTTCATTAAAGTTTAATCAACGGTTTTTTACCTTTTTTTTACGGTATTGCGTTTACTTCGAAGACCGGTTAAGCAAACGTAAATGGGACTTGGAATGTATAAACTCGTCGCTGTCAACACGCACTAAACATGTCTTAACCAGAAATAAATCATGGCCGACTATTCACCTCTCGGCACCTTTCTGATATATTAATGCCACTAACATTCCCATACACTCAGAATTATATTATTAAAACACCATGCAATATGGCTTTAGCCCCCACCTAGGGCCTGTCTCAGGTTGTCCAATCAAAAATTTTGGTTTTTCCGCATATCTCAAATTTTCCTGAGAAACTGATTGGTCCAAGATGCGGGAAGGTAAAAAGAACGACCATACAGAACCAAAATATGAGTAGAATTTATTAATGTAATCTTTCATCAGATAAACAATCGTTAAATCGTGTGGTTCCTAAATAGTCGTCCGATCTTTAGCTAAGCAGTTATTAAAACGTCAGTTAAGGTTTTTTTGTTTTTTGTCGTTGAATCTTTAGCTAAACAGTCGTTAAATCGTCAGATTGGCTGCTGAATAGTTGCTGTAAGTTAAATAGTCATTAAATCGCTAGCTAAAAAGTCGTTAAATCATTTAAACAGTAGTTAAATCTTTAGCTAAACAGTCGTTAAATCGTCAGATTGGCTGCTGAATAGTTGCTGTAAGTTAAATAGTCATTAAATCGCTAGCTAAAAAGTCGTTAGATCATTTAAACAGTCGTTAAATCTTTAGCTAAACAGTCGTTAAATCGTCAGATTGGCTGCTGAATAGTTGCTGTAAGTTAAATAGTCATTAAATCGCTAGCTAAAAAGTCGTTAGATCATTTAAACAGTCGTTAAATGTTTAGCTAAACAGTCGTTAAATCGTGAGAATGGTAGCTTAATAGTTGCTGTAAGCAAAATAGTCATTAAATCGCTAGCTAAAAAGTCGTTAGATCATTTAAACTAAACCGTGATTAAATCGGTTTTTGGATAGTCGTTAAATCGTCAGTTATACAGTCGTTGAGATTAAGCTAAACAGTCTTTAGATCGTCAGATTCGCGCCTAAACAGTCGCTTAATTGTCAGTTAAACTTGCCCAGCTTATTAAGTTGTTAGTTAAGTTATATTGTAATTTAAACAGTCGTTGAATCTTTAGCTAAACAGTTGTTAAATCGTCAGATTGGCAGTTGAATAGTTGCTGTAAGCTAAATAGTCATTAAATCGGCAGCTAAACTGCGTTAAATCGTCAGATTAGCAGCAGAATAGTTGCTGTAAGCTAAATAGTCATTAAATCGCTAGCTAAACTGCGTTAAATCGTCAGATTGGCATCTGATTAGTTGCTGTTAGCTAAATAGTCATTAAATCGCTAGTTAAAAAGTCGTTAGATCACTTAACCGTGATTAAATCGTTTTTTGGATAGTCTTTAAATCGTCAGTTATACAGTCGTTGAGATTGAGCCAAACAGTCTTTAGATCGTCAGATTCGCGCCTAAACAGTCGCTTAATCGTCAGTTAAACTGGCCCAGTTTATTAAGTCGTTAGCTAAGTTATATTGTCTTTAAACAGTCGTTGAACTTTAGCTAAACCGTCGTTAAATCGTGAGAATAGCAGCTGAATAGTTGCAGTCTAAACTAAATAGTCATTAAATCGCTAGCTAAACTGCGTTAAATCGTCAGATTGGCAGCTGAATAGTTGCTGTAAGCTAAATAGTATTTAAATCGCTAGCTAAACTGCGTTAAATCGTCAGATTGGCAGCTGAATAGTTGCAGTCTAAACTAAGTAGTCATTAAATCGCTAGCTAAACTGCGTTAAATCGTCAGATTGGCAGCTGAATAGTTGCTGTAAGCTAAATAGTATTTAAATCGCCAGCTAAACTGCGTTAAATCGTCAGATTGGCATCTGAATAGTTTCTGTAAGCTAAATAGTCATTATCTCGCTGCTACAGAGTCGTTAAATCGTCAGATTTGCTGCTGAATAGTTGTTGTAAGCTAGGTAGTCATTATATCGCTAGCTAATCTACGTTAAATCGTGAGATTGACAGCTGAATAGTTGCTGTAACCTAGGTTGTCATTATATCGCTAGCTAAATGTCTTTATATCGTCAGATTGGCAGCTGAATAGTCGTTAGATCATTAAACTGTCGTTACATCGTCAGTTATAAGGTCGTTGGGCTTAAGCTAAATATTCTTTAGATCGTCAGATTCGCGCCTAAACAGTCGCTTAATCGTCGGTTAAATTGGCCCAGTTAGCCCCAGCTTCAGATCTACTACTTAAAAGTGTTTCCTCTCACTTTTTCCATGAATAAAAAGGGGGGTGGAATAACCGTGTGTATAATAACCGGTAATTATATGTCCGAGTTGTTTAAAGTCTTATTTAATTTTGTAAAGCGATCCTAGTGTTAAACTCCTTTTAATAGCTTTGTTTTCCTCATAAACCTCGATGATAAAGTACGCTTTTAAACGTTTACATACCTTTTTAAAACGCTTATTTGGAAAAATCATGAGCCTAAATTAGGCTACTAAATATACAGGAGGCTTTTTTTAAAAAGGGAATCTTTCACTTCTGGAAGAACTTTTGCTAAGCCTCCTTTCTCCAGACGGCAGCTACTGCCGAGTGCAACAGTCCGCAAAATACAGCAATAACAGCAATATTAACAGACGCCAATAGACAGTTATAGGCAGCAAGAGACTGCAGCAGACAGCAATAGACAGCTGCAGACGCCAGCATACATCGACATACATCCGCAGACAGCAACAGACTTCAATACATAGCAAAATACAGCAAAAGTCAGCAATTAACAGACGACAGTATACAGCAACAGACAGCTGCATACCTCTACAGACGCCAGCATACATCGACATACATCCCTAGTGAGCAAAGACAGCAACTGTCCGCCAAATACAGCAAAAACAGCAATATTAACAGACGCCAATAGGCAGCAAGAACCAGTTATAGGCAGCAAGAGACTTCAGCTGACAGCAATAGACAGCTGCAGACATCAGAAGACGTCAGCATACATCGACATACATCCTCAGACAGCAACTGACTGCAACACACAGCATAATACAGCAAAAGACAGCAAGATTAACAGACGACATACGTCTACAGACACCAGCCTACATCGACATACATCCCTAGTCTGCAAAATACTGTAAAAAACTGCAATTGTAATAAACGCTAATAGACAGCAAGAACTTTTAAGTGCTAAGCCGCCTTTCTCCTGACGGCAGCTACTGCACAAAAACTATCGGAGTCCTTGGTAGGCTTATTTGAGCTAATTATTTGCTAGAAATAAAGTTAGAATGACCCAAAAAAATGAAATTTTTTGTAAAAATAAAAGAAGGAATCCATTTTCAAAGTTTGAGAACAACGAGCGTCTCCGAAAAATGACAAGCTATTTATGCATGCCTGGGAGGGGGGGTTCAGCCGGGCCGTTTTAAATTTCAACTTTATTACAAAGCTAAAACCCAACAAAGTAAAGTAAACTTTATGCAGACATAAACAAGAGAAGGCTAATATGCATAAAGTCATATTCCGGTTTTAAAACTCGCTACAATAAAATAAGTCCCAGGGACAAGGGGGCCCTTCCACATTTTTTCTCTCTCTCTCTCCATTTTTATTTTTTTAGGCCTCTCTTGCATTTATGCATTTTTAACGAGGATGAAGATACGGGGAAGAACCCTCCTTTTAGTTGCAAGGGACTCTCGGCAACTTCCGGCCTTAGATAAGAACCTCTTTTTCCCCCCTCACTTTTTTTTCTCTCTCTCAAGATATATTTCGATGAGTGTGAAAAGTATAGAAACATTGATAAGCCACAGTCCTCACATGAGAGAATGAATTTGAGGACCCCGAATACCATGGAGGGCATCACAATAACTTCTCTTTTAGGAACTTAGAAGCCTAAGACAGAATCCAAAAAGTTTCTTCGCCTGATTTTTTCAGAACTCATTTGAAAGACGGTGATTAGCTTACGACAGTGATTAGCTTACGATCTAACGGCTGTTTAGCTGACGATTAGGCGACTGGTTAGCTGCCAATCTGACGATTTCAAGAATGTCTAGCTGACGTTTAACATACAGTGTATCTGACGATCAAGATACTGTTTAGTTGACATTTCAGAAAGTGCTTAGCTGACGATTTAGTGACTACTTAGCTGACGATTTAGTGACTACTTAGCTGACGATTAGGAGACTGTTTAGCTGACAATTCAAGGACTACTTGTCGGACGTTTAAGAGGCTGTTTAGCTTACGATCTAACGATTGTTTAGCTGACGATTTAACGACTGTTTTGCTGACGTTTCAGAGAGTGTTTAGCTGACGATTTAATTTCTACTTAGCTACCGATTCAAGGGCTACTTATCTGAGGTTTAAGAAGCTGTTTAGCTTACGATCTAACGATTGTTTAGTTGACGATAAGGCGACTGGTTAGCTGCCAATCTGACGATTTAACGAATGTTTAGCTGACGTTTAACATTCTGTGTATCTGACCATTAAGATACTGTTTAGCTGACAATTTAGTGACTACTTAGCTGACGATTTAATGACTACTTGTTTGAAGATTAGGAGACTGTTTAGCTGACAATTCAACGACTACTTGTCTGACGTTTAAGAGGCTGTTTAGCTCACGATCTAACGATTGTTTAGCTGACGATTTAACGACTGTTTTGCTGACGTTTCAGAGAGTGTTTAGCTGACGATTTAATGACTACTTAGCTGACGATTTAATGACTACTTAGCTGACGATTTAATGACTACTTAGCTAACGATTAAATGACTACTTAGCTAACGATTTAGTGACTACTTAGCTGACGATTTAATGACTACTTGTCTGAAGATTAGGAGACTGTTAAGCTGACAAGGCAAGGACTACTTGTCTGACGTTTAAGAGGCTTTTCAGCTTACGATCTAACGATTGTTTAGCTGACGATTTAACGACTGTTTTGCTGACGTTTCAGAGAGTGTTTAGCTGACGATTTAATGACTACTTAGCTGACGATGTAATGACTACTTAGCTGACGATTTAATGACTTCTTAGCTGACGATTTAATGACTACTTAGCTGACGATTTAATGACTACTTAGCTGACGATTTAATGACTACCTAGCTGACGATTTAATGACTACTTAGCTGACGATTTAATGACTGCTTAGCTGACGATTTAATGACTTCTTAGCTGACGATTTAATGACTACTTAGCTGACGATTTAATGACTACTTAGATGACAATTCAATGACTACTTAGCTGTCGACTTAATGACTACTTAGCTAACGATTAAATGACTACTTAGCTGACGATTTAATGACTACTTAGCTGACGATTTAATGACTACTTAGCTGACGATTTAATGACTACTTTTCTAACTTCGAAGAGTCTATTTAACTGACTATGTAATGACTACTTAGCAGACGATTAGGTGACTGTTTATGTGACGATTCAAGGACTACTTATCTGACGTTTAAGAGGCTGATTAGCTTACGTTTAACGTACTGTGTATCTGACGATTAATATACTGTTCAGTTGACGTTTCACAGAGCGTTTAGCTGACGATTAATGACTACTTAGCTGACAATTTAATGACTCCTTAGCTGTCGATTAGAAGACTGTTTAGCTGACGATTTAATGACTTCTTATCTGGACGATTTAATGACTACTTATCTGGAAGATTTGATGACTACTTATTTGAAGTTCAAGAGGCTGCTTAGCTGACGATTCGATGGCTACAAATCCGACGATTTAATGACTACTTATCTAATGTTTAAGAGGCTTTTTAGCTGACGATTCAATAACTGTTTTGTTGACGATTTAATGACTACTTAGCTGACGGTTAGGAGACTGTTTAACCGACGATTTAATGACAACTTAGCGAACAATTAGAAGACTGATCAGCTGACTATTCAATGACCGTTTAGCTGACGATTCAATGACCTTGGAAGAAGATGCCCGGAATCCAGTAACGACGAAAACAACAAAAAAGCAACAAAAACGAAGGAAAAATCAGAAATAACGGCAATAACACTGCCAAAAATGTTAAAAACAACTACAAATAAAAACGGCAAACTAGAACAGAAATATTCAACCTTTAATTCAATAAGTTTGTGTAGTTGAATTTGCTAAAGCTTGTTAAAATCTGCGTTGATTTTAGTCGAGGCGTGTTTTTCGCTATGTACACGGGGCTCGGTATCTGTTTCAGCAAATGATAAGCTATCGTCTAAAACAGCCCTTTCATACACACGCACACATGAGGCGAAAACCCCGGTCCGGGAGAGCCCCATCACCGCATTCTCCCCAACATTTATCTTAATGACTATCGATTTTGCAGATGCCGTAAAAAAGCGGGTAAAAATCGATTTTTTTCGTGTCTTTGGGTATTTACGAAAGGAGAAAAGTTTAAGAGGGGGGGACAGTGAAAGAAAAACCGCGCTTTTTCCTTTATTAGAAACTGGAGGCTCCTCTTTACAAATTGCTGCTAATCCAATCAACCGCCTCCCGGGACGGAGTTATAGCCTCGGTGTCTGTCCGTCTTCGGAAATAATTGAGACCCCCCCCCTCCCACCACCTGACTCCTTATCTTCCAAGTGTGCAACGCTTCCTGGAGACAACAACCCCTAATGTCGTACGCAGCACGAATATACCGATGAGGAATGAACAGGATATTACGGCCAACCCAACAGCTGAAAAACTGACGTCGATAAATCCTTTAATCGCAAAGCCCAGTGACTTAATCCGCATTCGGCAACAGAAGACAGTCCTGTGAATTTTTTGCAGGGACGGTAATTTTGGAAAGCGAATAAGTTGCTAACGTCCCGGAGTTTAAACAGTCTTAAGATCGTCAGATTCGCGCCTAATCAGTCGCTTAGTCGATAGCTAATCTTTGGAACATTCGTTAAATCGTCAGACTTGCAGCTGAATAGTTGCTGTAAGCTAGTCATAGCTAAATCGCTAGGTAAAAGTCGTTAGATCATTTATCCGTCATTAATTTATTTTTGGATGGTCGTTAAATCGTCAGTTATAGTATTTAGATCGTCTGATTCGCGCCTAAACAGTCGCTTAATCGTCAGTTAAACTGGCCCAGTTTATTAAGTTTGTTAAGTTATAATGTAATTTAAACAGTCGTTGATTCTTTAGCTAATCAGTCGTTTAATCGTCAGATTTGCAGCTGAATAGTTGCTGTAAGCAAAATAGTCATTAAATCGCTTGCTAAAAAGTCCTTCTATCGTCAGATTGGCAGCTGAATAGTTGCTGTAAGCTAAATAGTCATTAAATCGCTAGCTAAACTGTGTTAAATCGTCAGATTGGCAGCTGAATAATTGCTGTAAGCTAAATAGTCATTAAATCGCTAGCTAAACTGCGTTAAATCGTCAGAATGGCAGCTGAATATTGCTGTAAGCTAAATAGTCATTAAATCGCTAGCTAAACTGTGTTTAAATCGTCAGATTGGCAGCTGAATAGTTGCTGTAAGCTAAATAGTCATTAAATCGCTAGCTAAACTGTGTTAAATCGTCAGATTGGCAGCTGAATAATTGCTGTAAGCTAAATAGTCATTAAATCGCTAGCTAAACTGCGTTAAATCGTCAGATTGGCAGCTGAATATTTGCTGTAAGCTAAAGAGTCATTAATTCGCTAGCTAAACTGTGTTAAATCGTCAGATTGGCAGCTGTATAGTTGCTGTAAGCTTAATAGTCATTATCTCGCCGGCTAAAAAGTCTTTATATCGTCAGATTGGCAGCTGAATAGTTGCTGTAAGCTAAATAGTCATTAAATCGCTTGCTAAAAAGTCCTTCTATCGTCAGATTGGCAGCTGAATAGTTGCTGTAAGCTAAATAGTCATTAAATCGCTAGCTAAACTGCGTTAAATCGTCAGATTGGCAGCTGAATATTTGCTGCAAGCTAAAGATTCATTAAATCGCCGGCTAAAAAGTCTTTATATCGTCAGATTGGCAGCTGAATAGTTGCTGTAAGCTAAATAGTTATTAAATCGCTAGCTAAACTGTGTTAAATCGTCAGATTGGCAGCTGAATATTTGCTGTAAGCTAAATAGTCATTATCTCGCCGGCTAAAAAGTCTTTATATCGTCAGATTGGCAGCTGAATATTTGCTGAATGCTAAATAGTCATTAATCCCTAGCTAAACTGTGTTAAATCGTCAGATTGGCAGCTGAATAGTTGCTGTAAGCTAAATAGTCATTATCTCGCCGGCTAAAAAGTCTTTATATTGTCAGATTGGCAGCTGAATATTTGCTGAATGCTAAATAGTCATTAAATCGCTAGCTAAACTGTGTTAAATCGTCAGATTGGCAGCTGAATATTTGCTGTAAGCTAAATAGTCATTATCTCGCCGGCTAAAAAGTCTTTATATCGTCAGATTGGCAGCTGAATAGTTGCTGTAAGCTAAATAGTCATTAAATCGCTAGCAAAACTACTTTTTTAATCGTCGGATCGGCAGCTGATTCGCTTTTGGAAAGCGAATAAGTTGCTAACGTCCCGGAGTTTAAACGCTTTTCGAGTTTATGTCTAAAATTTACATAACGATTCAATTCTCGAGTTGCCAAATGACGAGAATCAAAAGTGTCACAAGAGGGATTAAGCTTTCACTCGGAAACAATAGTAAATGAGTGGGAGGGAGAAATCTCTCCCAATACGTAATTTTAAATCATAAAAAGCGAATATTTTATTATCAAATGTTTTATCGAGTGTGAAGTCCAGAGAGGTAAAAGCGTTTGTACCAAAAAGCCCTTTATGCTTTCTTAGTAAAATGCCTTTTGAGTTGAAATTTTTGGGGTGTTCAACCACTGGAAGTAAAACGAAGCTTTTTGTCATTCAAAGCTTAAAAGGTCGAGGGGAAACTTGGTAACATTTTTTTTTATTGGCTTTTCTTGAAATTTTTCGTCATGGAAACTCTATTGACCTCATCCATTCCGCGTACTCCCCCCCCCCCCCCCTTTTCCAATCCTATTCGAACGCCTCCGGGTGTTTAAACCGAGCAGAATGTGACAGGATACGTTGAGTTAGAGTGAATTGCTTCCAACATCCTCTTCTTTCTACGGTGAACACATACAAAATCGTTCTCTATCAAGTCCGGACGTGATTTTTCATTCACGTAGTTTATTTCCCGAAAACAAATTCTAAAAATAATCTTCATTATAAGTTTTTTACCGTTTTCCTCAGTTTTTCATTCGAAAAACTAGGGCGGATTTAGTGTGAGATGGCTGGGGGCAGGTGTCCGTCGCGAAAAACTGTCCCATACCCGATAAAAATATGTTAAAACGCCTTAACAACTATTAAACGGGTGTTTATACATCAGAAAATCGACAAAAACGACCCGAAATCCCAGTAAAAGAGATGGTTTACGACCGGACGCCTGATTAAACGGGTGTTTCTACATCAGAAAATCGACGAAAACGACCCGAAATCCCAGTAAAAGAGATGGTTTACGACCGGACGCCTGATTAAACGGGTGTTTCTACATCAGAAAATCGACGAAAACGACCCGAAATCCCGGTAAAGAGATGATGAACGCCCGCACGCCTGATTAAACGGGTGTTTATACATCAGAAAATCGACAAAAACGACCCGA
The DNA here is from genome assembly GCA_014119065.1 of Orius insidiosus. Lineage (NCBI taxonomy): Eukaryota > Metazoa > Arthropoda > Insecta > Hemiptera > Anthocoridae > Orius > Orius insidiosus. The sequence continues at coordinate 276,947 of JACGAQ010000019.1, forward strand.
AATCCCGGTAAAGTGATGTTTAACGCCCGGACGCCTGATTTAACGGGTGTTTATACATCAGAAAATCGACGAAAACGACCCGAAATCCCGGTAAAGAGATGTTTAACGCCTGGACGCCTGATTAAACGGGTGTTTCTACACCATAAAATCGACAAAAACGACCCGAAATCCCGGTAAAAGAGATATTTAACGCCCGGACGCCTGATTAAACTGGTGTTTCTACACCAGAAAATCGACGAAAACGACCCGAAATCCCGGTAAAGTGATGTTTAACGCCCGGACGCATGATTTAACGGGTGTTTATACATCAGAAAATCGACGGAAACGACCAGAAATCCCGGTAAAAGAGATGTTTAACGCCCGGACGCATGATTAAAAGGGCGTTTATACACCATAAAATCGACAAAAACGACCCGAAATCCCGGTAAACAGATGTTTAACGCCCGGACGCCTAATTAAACGGGTGTTTCTACACCATAAAATCGACGAAAACGACCGAAAATCCCGGTAAAAGAGATGTTAAACACCTGGACGCATGTTTAAACGGGTGTTTCTACACCGGAAAATCGACGAAAACAATCCGGAACCCCGGTAAAAGAGATGTTAAACACCTGGACGCATGTTTAAACGGGTGTTTCTACACCGGAAAATCGACGAAAACAATCCGGAACCCCGGTAAAAGAGATGTTAAACGCCCGGAGCCTGATTAAACGGGTGTTTCTACACCAGAAAATCGACGAAAACGACCAAAAATCCCGGTAAAAGAGATGTTAAACACCTGGACGCATGTTTAAACGGGTGTTTCTACACCGGAAAATCGACGAAAACAATCCGGAACCCCGGTAAAAGAGTTGTTAAACGCCCGGAGCCTGATTAAACGGGTGTTTCTACACCAGAAAATCGACGAAAACGACCCAAAACCCTGGTAAAAGAGATATTAAACGCCCGGACGCCTGATTAAACTGGTGTTTCTATTCCAGAAACACATGCGAATGTTTAACTGACGATTTGGTGACAGTTTAGTTTAGCTAATTATGGAACAACTGTCAATCTGACGATTCTACTTCCCGCATCTCCGGCTAAAGTGTTCTCAGAAAAATCTGACATAGTCAATAAGCCTCTTTCCACAAGCCTTCACATGGAGGGTGTCACAATAACTTCTTTTGAGGAACTAAACCTTGTTTTTCTCCTGAAACCAATTTTTTCGCATTCCCGAAAATTCCTCGACGCCATTTCCACTAATGAGTCGTCCCGGGTGAAATAATTAAAACCGCCGAAGCAAATATTGGGCTAATTATAATTTAGAGAGTTGTCGTTGGGGGTTGTTTATTGAAGTTTACCCTCTCGACTTCACAATCGACGTTTTTACTTCATTACTTTACGCGAGAAAAAAATGACATTTTTGCTTAATTTACCAATAATAAAAATGGGGGAAAAAATGAAAGGAAAAAATTCTATTTTCTTATTCGCCTTCGGTATTTCCCCAGTTTTAAAACGACTTAGAAAGGGCCTTTTACTCCGTTTTATTTTTTGTAAAATCTATTTAAGGTTAATGACCCCAGGTAATGAACGCTAATCGAGCATTTTTAATTGATTTTATGGGAAATTTTATTATTTTTAATAAAAACTAGATTGATTTTATAAAATTTTTTTATAACTTAAATCCTGTGTAGGAATTCCCAAGAGGATTTCGGGTAAAAAAAAACTTAAGTATCACAGATGTTGGGAATTAAGGCTTCTGGGTTTTTCTTCAACCCCTCACAATCTCCACCCACCCCATTTCGTCTCGTAGAATTAATAGGACTTAAGGTAGCTCCCTCGCCGTCAAGGGATGTGAAAAGGATGTGGAAGACGACGAGGAAACTGAATTTAAATGGAATCATTAACTTGACGGTTAAAAAGAAGGGAGAAAAAAAAAAATCCTCGGGATAAAGTATTGGTATTTCACGGGTATAAAACTTGTGTCCCCATCACACATTTTTTTTCATCCTCCCCCGGCCCCTCAACACCCTCCGGACCCTATATATTCCACATATGTTACCCTTGTCATCCTGTTTGATAAAAACTTTCTGCCACATATCATTAAGCCTTTAATTTACAAGGATCTCATTTTTACCAAAAAAAAAAAAAAAACGCCATTACAAATCAAGATTTTTTTAAAAAATAAGTTCTTAATTTGCGGCTTCTTGTTTTTAACTTCCTGAAGAAGTTATTGTGATACCCTTCGGGTTTTTGGGGAAGGGTCTTCCAGACCCCGGAGGGTAAAATCGAATATTGATCTTTACCGATCTCAACTTTGTCTGTGGTGCCGGCCGTCCGTAGCATGTTTTCCCGCAATACTTTAAAGCCACAGTTTTCACCAGATTTTCACCAAATTTTCTTTAGTATGTGTACAACAAACTAATTGGGGCGATTTTCGTTTGAAATTTTAAAAGATTAAAGTCGATTTTTTGGTGTAAAAAAATTATTATTTTTAATATTAATTATTATTTTAGTAGGGAGAAATTTCATACATCCTCAGGGAGAAGAGGGGACCTCTCGTGGGCAAAAATCCCATTATTTCTACCATGACAAAAATGACCCGAAATCCTGGTAAAGAGTTTTCTGATTAAACGGGTGTTTATACATCAGAAAATCAACGAAAATGACCGGAAATCCCGGTAAAAGAGGTGTTCAACGCCCGATCGCCTGATTAAACGGGTGTTTATACACCATAAAATCGACGAAAATGACCCTAAATCCTGGTAAAGAGATGTTAAACGCCCGATCGCCTGATTAAACGGGTGTTTATACATCAGAAAATCGACAAAATGACCCTAAATCCTGGTAAAAGAGATGTTAAACGCCCGATCGCCTGATTAAACGGGTGTTTATACATCAGAAAATCGACAAAAATGACCCGAAATCATGGTAAAAGAGATGTTTAACGCCCGAACGCCTGATTAAACTGGTGTTTCTACACCATAAAATCGACCCAAATGACCCTAAATCCTGGTAAAAGAGATGTTCAACGCTCGATCGCCTGATTAAACGGGTGTTTATACATCTGAAAATAAAAAAAATGACCGGAAATCAGGTAAAAGAGGTGTTCAACGCCCGATCGCCTGATTAAACGGGTGTTTATACATCTGAAAATAAAAAAAATGACCGGAAATCAGGTAAAAGAGGTGTTCAACGCCCGATCGCCTGATTAAACGGGTGTTTATACATCTGAAAATCAACAAAAATGACCGGAAATCAGGTAAAAGAGGTGTTCAACGCCCGGACGCTTGATTAAACGGGTGTTTATACGTCAGAAAATCGACGGAAGATGACCGGAAATCCCGGTAAAAGAGGTTTTTAACGCCCGATCGCCTGATTAAACGGGTGTTTCAACACCATAAAATCGACCCAAATGACCCTATATCCTGGTAAAAGAGATGTTTAACGCCCGGACGCCTGATTAAACGGGTGTTTCTACATCAGAAAATCGACGAAAACTACTCGAAATCCCGGTAAAAAAGATGTTTAACGCCCGAACACTTGATAAAACAGGTGTTTCTACTCCAGAAAAATCGACAAAAATGACCCTAATCCTGGTAAAAGAGATGTTTAACGCCCGGACGCCTGATTAAACGGGTGTTTCTACACCAAAAAATCGACAAAAATGACCCGAAATCATGGTAAAGAGATGTTTAACGCCCGGACGCCTGATTAAACGGGTGTTTCTACACCAGAAAATCGTCAAAAACGACCCGAAAAATATCTTTTTTAAAGTTGCTTCAATGTTCTTTATTATCGGCTCCTTGGTTTTTTGTTTGTTTTTTTACCAAGAAATCACCTTTTTCCCCGACTTTCTGGCGTTTCTTCTGTATTTCTGACCAGCAAACCCTCTTTTATCAGATTTTCTGTTGTTTTTCTCTATCTTTTTGCCAAGAAGAACCACTCAAACCCAATGTTTATAAAGTTTTATCATTTTCGGCCGATAAACAACTTTTTTATCTTTTCTGTTATCTTTCAGCAGGAACTCTTCTCAGACTTTAGGGATGGGGACAACCGAATTTTAAAAATACCTCCCGGTCACTGATGTTTGAAATAAATTATCAGATTCCTGTATTTAAAACCAACTACAATTTTTTAAACTTTTAGAAAGCTAAATTTTTTCCCCGATCCTAGTGAAAGGAACGTAAAACAGAACTGTGTTTACGTAAAATTTCAATATAAAGTGCAAATTGGATCAGGTTTAGGAGGGTGAATGGGTAAACCTTGAGGAGATAAGAAGAAACTGTTGCTGGCAGTCCTCTCAATGAAGATTAGGCGGACGTAGGGGATTTTTTTTTCCGTTTACCTATTTTTTGAGAACTAATTAAGTAGATATAAAAGGCCGGTTCTACCCCAGGTGGTGGAAAATGAGGCAGAGTCAGCAGTTCGCCGAGTCTAGCTCTTCTCCCTTTCCCCCCTCCCCCTCACCCTGCCTTCCACTGTCCCCCTCCCCCTCCCCCTGCCCTACCTACCCCCCTCGCCTACCATTAACCAAGTCTACCAACATAAAAAATTTTTCTTCTGCTCCGAGATTCGAACCCGAGCCCCCTGCGTCGAAGTCTATCACCTTATCCACTACACTACGCCGTCTTATTGTTCATCACTACTAATTAATGGATGATAGACTCCGACCCCTCGCCCTTCCCTGTCCTCTCCTACGTCACCGAGAGTGTCAACAACCCCGCCTCTCCCTCGTGAAACTCTAGGCGACTATGGGAAATCCGATCGTCTAGACATTTTTTCTCCTTTATTCAATAAAACTTAAATAAAATTAAAATAAACTTGAAGTCGGCTCCATATTGACAAGCCGCCACTTGTTTTCTTTTCCTATAATTCAAATTTAAAAAAAGAAAAAATCCTCGAAGTCCGACCCATGTTGGCTCCTACGCTTTATACCAAAATAAACAGTGGCAGGTCCAAATAACCTCTCTTATCCAAAATCTTGAAAAACGAAATAAGTTCTGTGGCATCACATTTTGTATTTCTAAGAGAGAGACGAGGGAAAAATAAAATAAAATAAAATAATCATTATGAGAGAAACTTTATTTCTGCACTCATATTTTTAAAATTACATAATTATTGAACAAATTGTACATTAAAGCATCTGCCAATCTTTCCAATATACATCAGTTTTACTTGTTCTGTTGATTTTTGGTTGTAAGCCAGGATGTCCTCCTCTTTGAATGATTTCCCGATCCTCCGAGGCAGAAAGACCCGGAAAATGTTGTCTCCATCTTGTAGATTCGCAACTACGGTACTTCCGAATTTCGTCTGCATCGTGTCCAATTCTATGAGTGGGTAAGGGCGTCCTTCTGTCAATTCATCGATTTTTTTTATTTCATAAATTGTGGATGCCTTGTTAAGTTGCTTAAGAAGAGCCATGATCTGTTCAAGAAAAAAAAATTAATTTACAAGAAATTAAATAAAAATCTTATTAACTTACCAGAGAGGGAGTGTTCTTCCTTCGATGAGCTTCAAGTAAAGAATGGAGCGGTGGGAGAAAGTGCTGACGTTTTATCTGTTTCTTCCCCCTCTTCATGCGAGGCAGAGGAGTAGGGGCTCGTGGGGACTACGTCATCAGCTTTTTGCATGGAAATATTCCCAATATCCAAATACTTAATAATTAATAATTGCTTAAGTTGTGAAACACACTCGTTTATACGATTGAAGAAAATCTTTAAATTATTAAACTCCGATTTAAACAAAGAAACAGTCTGAGAGCGCGGATATGTTTCTGGAAAATTCATATATGTGTAGCCAAAAGTGACGATTCTCCCTCGTCCGCTTTTCTCCAACGAAACAGATATTTGGCTCATGTCAAAACGATTACCATCGTTCCGTTGAAAAAAGAACTCGTTAATCGTTTCCGAGATCCCAATAATTTTCATCCAGTCCTCTTCATTGATGCACACTACACTTGAATTTCGACACACTAATACCACATAAGGGTCGCAATTGTTCGAAAGGGAATATAAACCCACGATCGCCTGTTTTCCTCTACCGAGCCTAAAAAATGTAGAAAATGATAGCCCATCCATTTTCTTTGATTCTATTTCGTTAACTGATCAAATATTTAGAAAACAGATTATTTTATTTTACCAATATCTAACCAGCCTCCCCACTCTAACCCCGGCGAGCAAGCACAGTCTTGTCTCCGGTCATGACCCCACCCCACCCTTCTAGACAAGTAGACTGTCTGTGTAACCTGATCGACTAGTGGAGTTCTCTTCCCATTGTTCCAGTTCATGACCCTTCCCCACTCTAATTACGGCGAGCAAGCACAGTCTTGCCTCCGGTCATGACCCCACTCCACTCTTCTAGACAAGTAGACTGTCTGTGTAACCTGATCGACTAGCGGAGTTCTCTCCCCATTGTTCCAGTTCATGACCCTTCCCCACTCTAATTACGGCGAGCAAGCACAGTCTTGCCTCCGGTCATGACCCCACCCCACTCTTCTAGACAAGTAGACTGTCTGTGTAACCTGATCGACTAGCGGAGTTCTCTCCCCATTGTTCCCGTTCATGACCCTTCCCCACTCTAATTGCGGTGAACAAGCACACTCTTGTCTCCGGTCATGACCTCACCCCACTCTTGTAGACAAGTAGACTGTCTGTGTAACCTTATCTTCCAGCGGCTATCTTTCCCCATACTTTTTTTAATTTAAAAAATATATGATTTTCGAAGTCAGCCGCTACTTTAAAAAATTAAGCATGATAAAAGACTGCGAACAAGCGCAATCATGTCTCGTCTCCATCCTTAATATTCTTTGGGGTATTTAAAATAAATAATAAATAAAATGTTAAAGAAAGAAAACTTTATTTAAAAACAAAAAAAATTAAGAAATACATGGATAAAGAGTGAGCAACAATTTTTCAATTTCGAGTAGTTTGAAGCGAGAATGATTGCAAGGGCATGTGTCCGGTCCTGATGTTGCATTGGGTTGGCTCCATACGCATTGCCCGTAGTGTCCGTTTTCGGTTTTTTCCAAAGTCCAAATGAAGGCGCGTTCCTCAAGTTCAACCACCATGTTGTTGACAGCGATGTACTCCGAAGCTAAAGGATGCGTAATCCTTACATTTTCAAAATCGATGAGAAACATTCTATATCGAGGATTCTTTTTAACACGTCTTAACTCCTCCATGTCTACTTCAGTACTGGCCAATGCCTTATTGTATTCTCCCTACAATCCTTATTCAGCAAAAAACGAGATAGTTCTTGTTTCCGCCACTAAACCCGCATAAAAGTGTCAGCATTTCATTTCCCTAGCTATACAACAAAGCTAATATCACGTTACACTCGATTTATCAATCCATGAATTTTTGGATGAGTCAAAACCTAACCACTTGACAAAATATTTATCCCCGCGCTTCTTAAGAACTTTCTCAACCAAATAGACTTCTGGATGTTTAACCTTGAGCAATTCCTCGCTATAAAATGCGCCTTTTATCAAATTTCCCTCCTCGTCAGTCAAATTGTACGTAAACGGTTGAGTTCGATAAACTTTACGTACTGTGAAAATCTCGGTTCCCCAAGAAGGTGTATACCCTTTTGAAAATTGATGTTTATACTTTGAAATCCTCACATGATCTCCTACTTTGAACTTTGGCTTAGTTTTCCGATTGGGAATCCCACGACATGTATACTTTTCAAGCAAACTCTTCTCGTTTGAGCTATTTACAGAGTCCGGGGCCATACCGATAGTCCGATGAAATTTGGAGTTGTACTCTGCGATTATCCTCGGAACTATTTTCACCCATTTTCGATTACCCTGCAAACTAAACTCAATCCATAACATCCGCTTCAATGTTCTAATCAACCGTTCGGCCATAAAAGCCTTCGTTCCACTGAAAGTGCTATAATGATTTATGGAATACTGATTCATCAACTTTTTAAACTCCTTGTTGTAAAACTCTTTCCCACAGTCAGTTTGTAGATTTCTCACATTTGGCGAACGTGGGACTTCCTCGAGAATTTTCCTAAAAGCATCCACGACAACGCTAGCGCTTTTTCTTTTTATTGGTGACGCATACGCCCTCTTAGAAAAACAATCGATTACCACCAAAATGTATCGATAGCCCATATCAGGGTAACGAGTCATATCGGCTAAATCCGCCTGATACATTTCGTTAATTCCCCGCAACGAAATATGACGTCGTTGGTAGTTTTTGCGAGCGGGGGTGTGAAGCTCTCTAACTACATCCTCTCTCACGGACGTCATCTTGCATACTAAAAATTTAATGAATAATATTGGCCTCCCTCAACTCTTCGACTATCGATAAAATTTCGTTATCATGACCCGTATGACCTGCAGCTCTAGATCCCCATAGCAGCCTGAGTCGGTCTACTAACTCGTTAGGGTCATCCCAATACTCGACGCGAGGCTGAAACAGATCCATGTAAGCCTCTCCTTTTTTCGGCGCAAGCAAATCTTTAATGATATTGCAGTATTTGGCGCCTCTATTTGAATTTATAGGGCGAGTTATTGAATATCCCTGTCTGGCTGCATTAGTTGCAATCAGTATGTTTTTGTAACTTTGCAAGTCAGAGTCGGTGATTAACTCCTTTTTGGGTTTCTTCATAAAAATGAGTTGATAGAGGCCTTCGCTCCCCGCATAAGTCTTCCCTTTTATGTGTAAATCGTTGCCTGACACGCTCACCGGCGAATCGCCTATCATCCAGCCGTTTGAAACGAACCGTATACCGTACACATCGTCATATGAGTCTGACTTTTTTAATAGAAACTGCTTAATATACTTCCTAGGCAGCTCGCCAAAACTACACAAATGTTGATCAACATCCAAATCATCCTTGGAGCTTTCGTATGCTGATTGCACTTCTTCTAATGGCGACATGGACAGAGTAAAGGATAAATCTCCCCTTCTTCCGCTTTGATCAATAAGATCGCAACTCGTTCTCCCTTTCCTTTTCTTCCCAAGCAACAAACATGGGGTGTCGATATGAGACCGCGCAAGGGTATCCTCTTTTACAATAGGCGTTGAAAACGATAATTTCCTCTTCCGTGACGTCCTCCCAGAGTCCAAGACGGGTGTAAAAACTTGCGTAGATTCATCGGATTTCGGACGATCTCCATCATCGAATAGGCTCGATAAATTTTCGACATGATCTTCACTATCTTCCAACACCAAATCGTCATCGATGATGTCTGCGATTGTCTTTTTCTCTTTCATAACCTGTACGAGTTCGTTGAGGGGTTTCACGATGGGTTGTGATCTCTCTTCTATTATTGTTTGAAAATCTCTTTTATTCTCCCGCAATAGCTTATGCTTCTTTCGAATCGAGTCGCTAACTCTTATAATCTCCTTTTTCATAGCTCTTTCGTCTCCCATTTTGTGAGGTCTACTGAGTCAGATCTTTGCATTGCATCGACTCTTATAGTGTTATAAACTCGTCAAACCCTCGTCTGTATCGTCCATCGTTTATTTCACGTGTTTTATCAATAACTAGAAAGCCGAATTTATCCTTCCAGCATTGAGCGCACATCTCCTTAAACTCTTCTAGCTTCATATCTGTAGAAACGTGTTCTTTGTAAACATGGCTTAAATTTAACTCGTCCATTTTGAACAAGACTAGCAGATTCGCGTTATCCCTAATAAGCTGTTTAGGGACGCGTGCAAAGGACTGACACAGATAAAACGAACTTAAACCTCTATGCCTCCCTTGACAGAAGAAATCTCTTATCCTCTCTTGTTTATCCGTGATAACATCGTCGAAAATGAAGACCGAGTCCGGTTTAGCCTCTTCCGGCTGAATCACCTCACTGTTGTCCGAATACTTAAAGTAACCGATTTCAGGTAATGTCTTCATCACCTCCTCTAAAAATGTATATTTCGGCTGACTCAACGACTTGCTATAAATGTAAACATTATCGAAGCGAATTCCTTCGTTGTCAAAGAGCAAAGTCAGCATTAAGTTTGTTTTTCCGCACGCGCTGGGTCCTGATATGATACAACGTATTGTGTCTGGGAATAAAAGACCGTGTCGGGGGTTTTTAATCTCTCGCCCTTTAACTATTTTATCCCAAGAGCCAACCTTGAGATAACCGCCTGAGACTTTTCGGAACCGCATTGTCTACATACACACATTGAGAGTAAATGAATAATTCGTTTGTCACCGACCTTATATATACCTAGACCAGACGTCAAGAAATCATTTCAGTTTCTACTGGCGAAGGAATCACATCATGACTTCCTCACGAAAACAAAGTGCTTCTTCTTCTTCCTCTACCGCTTCTTCTTCTTCGAAGAGTCAAACTCGGAAATCAAGGACCAAAAAGGGTGGAAATCTAAAATCACTCATTAAAAAGGCAAAGGATTCCTTAAAAACCGTCGACCCCACTACGTCTCTCCCGGACCAAATCGGAGTCGCCTTACGCGTATTGAAAAAGACCGTAAATAAGAAGTTTGCGAAAAAACCACGAGTTCTACAGGTGCCAAAACGGGGTGGTTTTTTACCCTTCTTATTAGCCGCGCTTCCCGCTTTATCAGCTGTTGGATCTCTGTCGGGAGGGGCTGCAGCGATCGCGAAGGCAGTGGTCACCGCAAGAGACGCCCGAAACCGCCTCGAAGAAATGAAAAGACATAATAATAGAATGGAGGAAGTCGCGCTCGGTAAAGGAGTCTATTTAAGACCCTACAAAAGCGGTCTCGGACTTTTTGTCTCCCCAAAAAACTTGTAATACGACTGCCTGAAAGGGCTTTAACTGATAACGATCTCTACCGACTCATCGATAAGCTTCAAATTCCTTTCTTTCGCGGGATATTTATGCGAGATTCACTTCCGCGGTCTCCACCACACACTTCCGAAACCGGGATAATTAACCTCGATAGCTCAACGGGGCCCGGGACACATTGGGTCAGCTACTATAAAAAAGGTTATACCGTCTACTATTTCGATAGTTTCGGTAATTTACCTCCCCCGAAAGAATTTATCGATTACATGTTTTCCTCATCAGACAGTCGTCTCTCCATTAAATTTAATCGTGATCGCTTTCAAGAATATAACACGGTAGTGTGCGGTCATCTCTGTCTATTGTTTTTAATTTTGCATACTCTATAAAAAGCTAACGTAGCCTCGCGTGCCAGCTCATTATGTCGTTCACCTTGTCATTCTCAGGACGCACGTCTGTTCTTTCCGAGGATCATTTTCCTCCTATTCACTTAGACGACCGTTATCAATGGGTGGTCGGGTTACTCTCATTCGAGTCTTTTCATTCTATTCCCAACGTTGACCATCGTAATTGCGCGATAGAGATCGGCAAGTTTCGTCATAAAATCCCAGAAGGGTGTTATGAAATAACGGATCTGAACAACATCATAGTCAAACAGCTCAAAGACCGAGCGGAACGCGATAAGAAACAAGCCCCTTATTTTTCGCTTACTTTCAATCCGAATACCCTAAAGACCGAGTTGATTTGCAGCGAGGAGGTTCGGTTGGGTTCGTTCCCCAGATCAATCGGAAAACTCTTAGGTTTCGGAGACCGTGACAGGTTAGCCAAAAGCCCTGTAATAAACGTCTCATCGTCCGTGGTTCAGATATTCGATCTGGCGACACTGTCAATAGAATCAAATATCGTCGGCGGCTCCTACAGAAACGGTAAAACCGCTCATATCCTTCATCAGTTCTATCCGAGCGTCCCTCCAGGGTATAAAATAGTGGAAAGACCCTCGACAGTTGTCTATTTACCTCTCATAACCAGAGTAATCGACAACGTCACGATAAAAATTGTCGATCAAAACGGAGATCCCGTCAACTTTCGAGAAGAGACAATCACAGTCCGAATTCACATTAAAAAACTTTAGACCGCGCCTCCCCCGAACCCGCGCTTTGGAAAATCTTCGCCCCCCACCCTTCGCCCTAAGGCTTAGCGCGCGGTCAAGCGCACGTTTAGGCTTAGCGCACGGTCAAGGCTTAGCGCACGTTTAGGCTTAGCGCACGGTCAAGGCTTAGCGCACGTTTAGGCTTAGCGCACGTTTAGGCTTAGCGCACGGTCAAGGCTTAGCGCACGTTTAGGCTTAGCGCACGGTCAAGGCTTAGCGCGCGGTTTACCTTAGCGTTCGGCTTACCTTAGCGCACGACTCAATCGTTAGCCCTACTTCCTCGTTTTTGCCTCTTTAACGATGGTTTTGATTTTCACCAATCGGTCAACTCCTGCCACGGAGGAGCGTTTAAAAGTCCATGATCTCTCGCGAAAGAAGCGCAGTTGCAGAAAAGCACGCGACGGAGGAGGAGGAGGAAGAAGACGTCTTGAACCGCCACGGTTGTTAAACGCAGGAAATTTATCTTTTCTTAAGAGCATCGGATTCCAACCTAAAGAATGAGCAGCTCGATTCTCAACATTGGCCAAGGAGCGGTCTTCGACAACAGTATAACGAAGGTCGAATATCATACTCATTTGCCGTATTCATCGGCTAGTTTCGACCACTGCAACGAAATCAGGATTCCGATTCAACATCAAGATAACTACATACTACCGTCACGCAGTTTTCTCTACGTGGAAGGAGCTCTCCTTAAAAAGAACGGAAGCGGTCCCAGCGAATATTATACACTCGCCTCGAACGGTATAGCTCACGCTTTCGACGATATTCGTCTAGAGTTGAACGGGACGACAATTGACGAAGTGAGAAACCCCGGGATCACTACGACTTTAAAGAGTCTGACATCGGCTTCGAGAGCTTGCGCTCAAACCGTATTACCGAACGCGGGATGGGCGGCGACAACAGTCGGTGGGCCGTTCTCACATAACCCGATCGTGAACCCAAAAACTGGCTTTTTTAACGCTTGTTTACCTCTAAACGGACTTTTGGGATTTTTTGAAGACTACGAGAAAATTCTATGTTCGGTATCACTTGACCTCGTTCTTATCAGATCGAGAAACGATTTGAATTCGATTGTTCCTCTGTCCGGCGTCGCCGCTGACAAGGTAGCCGCCCAAGTTGCCGAGGAAGTTCGCGTTGAGATTAAAAAGATTAGTTGGAAAGTGCCTTATGTGAGCGTCGAAGACAGGAAGAAAATTGAACTTTTATCCTACTTGGAGAGAGGGAAAACTATTTCCCTACCTTTTCGAACGTGGGCCTATCACTGCAACCCTAATTTGCCGGTGACAAACAAACAGAGCTGGCTCGTGAAATCATCGTCTCAAATTGAGAAACCCCGCTACGTGCTTTTGGCGTTTCAAACTGATAGAATCAACAGGAAGGATAAAAATATGAGTGAGTTTGACCATTGCAACGTTGTGAACATCAAGGTGTTCCTCAATAACCAGTGTTTCCCCTACGACGACCTCGGATTGGACTTTGAAAACGGGAAAACATCGATACTCTACGAAATGTATTCCAACTTTAGGCATTCCTACTATTGCCTCAACGCTCACGATGCTTCTGCACCCGCTCTGAATCCTCTACAGCTCAGGCGAGACGCGCCAATTTTTGTCATCGACTGTTCACGACAAGTTGAAAGTCTCAAAGCTGCTCCCGTCGATATACGTATAGAAATCGAGAGCGCTCAAAATTTCCCGGCGAACACGACGGCCCATTGCGTTATTATAAACGATAGGGTTTGCCAGTACAACCCTTTGACCAGCGTAGTTCATAGATAAACCGCTAGAGGGGAAAACAATAATAATAAATCAGTCAGTTCCACATGAGAAGCGAGATGGTTAAGACGACTGGTGCAGCAGTGGTAGACTTTCAAGGCTTCCAAAATCCCGAGGGTCGCCGAAGTCGCCATTTTATCGTGAAAGAACTCGCCATCGTCGATCTTAGAACTGGAAATTGCGGACATTGGATTTTCCTACCACCTGCAGCAGCTGAAGAGACGTGGAAATTTCATCGCGCGAATTTATGGTGCTCACGAAACCATCATTCGCTTTCGACAGATGAAGGACATGTGGCATATTCACGTCTTCGGACTATTTTAGAAGAATATTTAAAGGGTTACTCGCTTCTTTTTGTAAAGGGGAGAGAAAAGGCTGAATTTTTAAGATCTTTCTTCCATTTGGCGGGAAATAATAAACAAATAGTCGATATGGACTTTTTACCATCTTGGCGGAAACTCGAGATCCCTAAATCTTATTTTTGCTTACGTCATCACTGTCAAAATACGTTTTGTTGTGCGTTAGCACTCGCTCGCTTGTACAGAGAAAAAGTTTTAAATGAAACTGATGTTATAAATTATTATTGCGATTAATCAAATAAATCTGATCTTTTTTTATAACATGACTCTATTTTATGCATAATATCCCTTTTAACCTTATTTGCACTTTTCATGGGAATATCTCCTATGACAAGCTGCCTTCGATCATCTAACACCATCAGCATTATTTGTGATGAGAGTGAGAGAGGAAAATTACTTAAGTTTCCCGGCTAATTATTTTCCTTTATTCAGTTTCTTACTCTTGTTCAGTACAGATCGAAAATATAATTAAGTAAAAAAAAAAAAAAAAAATGTTTGCTTGTCAAGTTTGCGAAAAAGTTTTCTCGCGAAAAGTTAACATGCTTAAACATGCTTCCTCTTGTCAAAAAAGAGGAGGACCCATCAAATCGCGTCAGACCCCAAAATGTGTTAAGTGCAATAAGGCGTTTTCGAGGCAGGACGCGCTTTCTCGACATGCTCAACGTTGTCCTAATCGACGCGGGCGAGTTGAAAATGAAGAAGATGAAATGGAAGCTTTACTCCTGAGGATATGTACCAAGTGTGGGAGAGCCTTCCGAACTTCAAATCTGCGTGCTCTTCATGAGGGAGACTGTCCAGGTAGACCGGAAAAAAGAGATGAAATGGAAGCTCTACTCCTGAGGATATGTACCAAGTGTGGGAGAGCCTTCGGAACTGCTGATCTCCGTGTTCTTCATGAGGGAGACTGTCAAGGTAACGATAATGTTATTATTAAACCGGAAAAAAGTGAACCAAATGTGAGCACGCTATTATCCCTCCCTTTCGCCAATATAGTGGAGTATGAGACGGCATTTTCGGGAAGGATAAAATCCTTTTGGATAAGATCAGGGGTGGGTGAAAGTAAAATTCTAGATTCTTTTTTTATGAGCGTAAAAGACACGGTCATTTTAAAGCTACGCGAAATTTTAAAGGAGCACAAGTCGCTCAAAGTTAATCTTTGGGCGGATTGCTTGTATTCTAATCTAAAAGAAGATAACAAAGAATTCGCTCTAAAAACAAAAAACGAGGCAATATATTTGGAAACTGACCTAGAGTCGTATTTAAATAGGGCATTTAAAAAGATACTTAAAGAATCGGAAGATTTAGAAACTAAAAATAGCGGATGGTCCTTCGAAAACGTACAAGGCCTACGTCTTCGAATAAATAAATATAACCCTCTTAGGGGTTCATCGTATATCCCCCTCCCTACTTCCATCAGAAATAGGAGAGCTTGCATAAACGTTCTGAATGAAGATAATGAATGCTTTAGGTATAGCATTCTGAGTATGATTGTTCTTAATAGGCATCCGGAGAGGGTGAGCTCTTATCATGGATTGCAGCACCCCTATGACTTCTCAATGTTATCATATCCCACCCAAATTAAGGATATCAAAAAATTCGAAAAGGCCAACAATATCTCAATAAATGTTTTCGGGTTATCGGAAAAAAACCATGTTTTTCCTATCAAGATCGTAACGGTGGAAAAAGCTGATCATAGAGATTTATTGTTTTTAGAAAAAGAGGGTGTTCACCATTACGTTTTCATTAGCGATTTTTCGAAATTGATTACCCGACAACTCAACGCCCATGAACATCGCATTGAAATTTGCAAACGTTGCTTTTCGTATTTCGATAGCAGATATGGCGACGCTTTAGAACAATTAAAGAGACATAAAGAGCTTTGTGATAAACACAAGGTTGCTCGAGTCGAGTTACCTCTCAATAATCCATTTTTAGCGTTTGAGGAGGTTGAACGATGTCTGCAAGTACCGTTTGTTGTATACGCCGATTTTGAATCTATTTTGGAGCCTATCTCCAATGAAAGTTTTGAGACTCTCCCAAATACAGTCAATATTAATAAACATCTCCCTTACTCCTTTTGTGCATATCTCAAAGTAGCGGATGGGGTAAAAGAAGTTTGTCAAAATTTGCTACCGAGCGAACCGTTTTTATACAGGGGAAAAGACGCGCCGGAAAAATTTATTTCATACGTCAGAGGGTTGGCTGAAATTATTGACGGTATCCTCCGTAGGAACATTCCAATGATTCCCTTAACATCGGATGAGGTTTCCACTTTTAACAATAGCGTCACTTGCCATTTCTGCGACAAGCCTTTCCGTCGTTGTGAACCAAAAATTAAGGATCACTGCCATATCACCGGGAAATTTCGGGGGGCTGCCCACCAATCTTGTAATTTGAGGGTCCAGAATCCTCATTTCCTCCCTGTATTTATACACAATTTAAGCGGCTATGACGGACATTTTATCATCCCTCAGTTGTGCTACGATGACAAGGATGTGGAAATCATCCCTACGAGCGAAGAGACTCTGATATCTTTCTCAAAGGTTGTAAGCGAAACGATGAAGATCAGATTCCTTGACTCGTTTAGATTTTTACCATCTAGTTTGGCCACTTTAGCCGATAATTTGCCCACGTTCACAGAAATAAAAAACTTTTTTCCGGTAAACAGTAACTTATCGCTACTAAAACAGAAAGGTGTCTTTCCCTATGAATATGTGGACTGCTGGGAAAAGCTCGATGACTCCTCCCTACCACCTAAAGAGGCTTTTTTCAGCAAACTCACCAACAGACATATATCCGACTCGGAGTATGCGCTAGCACAAGATGTGTGGACCGCTTTCGGATGCCGAACATTGGGGGAGTACAGCGACGTTTATTTGAAGACCGACGTAGCGCTCCTCGCCGATATCTTCGAAAACTTCCGTAACATTACAATGAAGTCACACAAACTCGATCCGGCTCATTTCTTCACCACCCCAGGTCTAACGTGGTCTGCAATGTTGAGGTACACGGGAGTCACCCTCGAACTTTTGACGGACTACGATATGCTAATGATGGTGGAGTCTGGTAAATATTACGATTATGATCAGACAAATAACGGATTTTTTTTTTTTTTTTAATTACTTTTTTCATTTTTCAGGTGTACGCGGAGGGATTTGTCAGGTTTCTCATCGGTTTGCTGAAGCAAACAACCATCATATGCATGATGAGTACGACCCCACCAAACCAACCTCGTACATAGTGTATCAGGATTGCAACAACCTGTACGGGGTCGCAATGACTCAGCCCCTTCCGTATGGGGGCTTTGAATGGACGCATAATATAGATATTGAAGACATCATGACGTTGGACGACCATGGACATGAAGGTTTGTCATTATAACAAAAAAGAGTTTTTAGTTTGTTTTTTTTTTTTTACGATGGATGTTGATTTTTAGGATATATTTTCGATGTTGACCTCGAGTATCCATCCTCCCTCCACAACGAACACAACGATCTACCGTTTTTAGCAGAACAAAAACAACTCAGGGGAGGACAGCGTAAACTCACCCTGCACTTTGAGAGCAAGAAGAACTATGTCGTTCACTATCGCACGCTCAAACAAGCCTTAGTGAACGGCATAAGGGTAACGAAAGTGAACAGGGTGTTGAAGTTCAAACAGTCTTGCTGGCTCGCTCCCTACATTCAATATAACACCGATCTGAGGAAGCGAGCCAACAACGAGTTTGAAAAAGATCAGTTCAAACTCTATAACAACGCTGTTTTCGGCAAAACTATGGAAAATATTCGAAAAAGAGTCAACATGTCCATTGTCGTCGATCCGCGAAAAATCGAACAATGTGTTTCAAAGCCGCATTTCGCGGATCGTGTAGTTTATAGGGAAAATTTAGTCTTAGTTAAATATTTAAAGCGTAAGATAGTTTTTAATAAACCCATATATGTTGGCATGAGTATTTTAGATTTATCGAAATTCACAATGTATGATTTTCATTATAATGTTATGAAAAAAATGTATCAGACCCAATGTTTGCAGCTCCTCTACATGGATACTGATTCTTTTATTTACCAAATAGAGACCAATGATGTTTACGCCGACATGCTCATCCTAAAAGAGCACATGGATTTCTCCAACTATCCACGATCTCATCCTTGTTTCTCTGAGGAGAATAAAAAAGCCTTGGGGAAATTCAAAGATGAGATGGGTGGAAAAATTGTTAAATGTTTTGTTGGGCTACGCCCGAAAATGTACGCCTTGCGATTATTTAATTCTCCCGACGAAATTAAGAGACTCAAGGGCGTAAAACGGAACGTTGTCAATGATGAGATACACTTTGAAGATTATTTCAAGTGTCTAACTGAGAGCATCGATTACCGTCATAGGATGAGCATGTTTAGGTCCAAAAAACATGAGGTTTTTACGGTCAATGTTGAAAAAACGTCTTTATCACCAAACGATGATAAGCGCTTGATTATGAGAGACGGAATTTCAACATTGGCCATTGGTCATTATCAGTCCGATGTAGAGGAGCTGTTTAAATTGGTGACTGGAGATTGGTAATATGTAATTTGTGTTGCTTTAATGTAGGTAGGAAGGTACAATTTGTTCAATAATTATGTAATTTTAAAAATATGAGTGCAGAAATAAAGTTTCTCTCATAATGATTATTTTATTTTATTTTATTTTTCCCTCGTCTCTCTCTTAGAAATACAAAATGTGATGCCACAGAACTTATTTCGTTTTTCAAGATTTTGGATAAGAGAGGTTATTTGGACCTGCCACTGTTTATTTTGGTATAAAGCGTAGGAGCCAACATGGGTCGGACTTCGAGGATTTTTTCTTTTTTTAAATTTGAATTATAGGAAAAGAAAACAAGTGGCGGCTTGTCAATATGGAGCCGACTTCAAGTTTATTTTAATTTTATTTAAGTTTTATTGAATAAAGGAGAAAAAATGTCTAGACGATCGGATTTCCCATAGTCGCCTAGAGTTTCACGAGGGAGAGGCGGGGTTGTTGACACTCTCGGTGACGTAGGAGAGGACAGGGAAGGGCGAGGGGTCGGAGTCTATCATCCATTAATTAGTAGTGATGAACAATAAGACGGCGTAGTGTAGTGGATAAGGTGATAGACTTCGACGCAGGGGGCTCGGGTTCGAATCTCGGAGCAGAAGAAAAATTTTTTATGTTGGTAGACTTGGTTAATGGTAGGCGAGGGGGTAGGTAGGGCAGGGGGAGGGGGAGGGGGACAGTGGAAGGCAGGGTGAGGGGAGGGGGGAAAGGGAGAAGAGCTAGACTCGGCGAACTGCTGACTCTGCCTCATTTTCCACCACCTGGGGTAGAACCGGCCTTTTATATCTACTTAATTACATTCTATTAAACTAGAAACTCTGAAAACTAGGAAGTTTAAAATTTATGTTTGTTAGGTAGAAACTCCGAAGGTCCCGCAGGATCTGGGATAGACTTATTATTGCAGTTTCGAAAAAGCTAATGAGATTTTCAAACTTTTCGTCCCTGCAGGTCAATTGGACTAATTTTTGTTCTATTAGCGCTTTAAAAATTGATCAGAATCTTTCTATCATTTTTCTTGGAAGCTGTATTGAAGAATTTCTATTGTTGGGGATCCTATTGTCATGGGAGAAGGACAAAGCCCTTTTTCAAGGGTTCAAGAACACGTGGCGGACACGTGCCCGGTGTAGGGGATGAAGAAATAAAGGAAGTAGAGATGTTTACGGATTGTTTCTATTTAATTAAATATTGGGAGGTAATACGATTCTTTATTTTTCTGGTTGTTTTGTAGTTCTTAAGGAAGGATTCCGATTTTTCCTGTAAGCAGTGCCTTAAGGAGTCCTCGAACGTAGAGGTCTCATTGGCTGATGGTAACACAGTTCAAGGTATCCTTTTGGTTATGGAAGAACAGCATACAAAGCAGTGCCTTAAGGAGTCCGCGAACGTGGGGCTCTCATTGGCTGATGGTAACACAGTTCAAGGTATCCTTTTGGATATGGAAGAACAGCATACAAAGCAGTGCCTTAAGGAGTCCTTGAACGTAGGGCTCTCATGGGCTGATGGTCACACAGTTCAAGGTATCCTTTTGTTTATGGAAGAACAGCATACAAATATAAGTAGTGCCTTAAGGAGTCCTCGAACGTAGGGCTCTCATTGGCTATGGTAACACAGTTCAAGGTATCCTTTTGGTTATGGAAGAACAGCATACAAAGCAGTGCCTTAAGGAGTCCGCGAACGTGGGGCTATCATTGGCTGATGGTAACACAGTTCAAGGTATCCTTTTGGATATGGAAGAACAGCATACAAAGCAGTGCCTTAAGGAGTCCTCGAACGTAGGGCTCTCATGGGCTGATGGTCACACAGTTCAAGGTATCCTTTTGTTTATGGAAGAACAGCATACAAATATAAGTAGTGCCTTAAGGAGTCCTCGAACGTAGGGCTCTCATTGGCTATGGTAACACAGTTCAAGGTATCCTTTTGGTTATGGAAGAACAGCATACAAAGCAGTGCCTTAAGGAGTCCGCGAACGTGGGGCTCTCATTGGCTGATGGAAACACAGTTCAAAGTATCCTTTTGGTTATGGAAGAACAGCATACAAAGCAGTGCCTTAAGGAGTCCTCGAACGTAGGGCTCTCATGGGCTGATGGTCACACAGTTCAAGGTATCCTTTTGGTTATGGAAGAACAGCATACAAATATAAGCAGTGCCTTAAGGAGTCCTCGAACGTAGGGCTCTCATTGGCTGATGGTAACACAGTTCAAGGTATCCTTTTGGTTATGGAAGAACAGCATACAAAGCAGTGCCTTAAGGAGTCCTTGAACGTAGGGCTCTCATGGGCTGATGGTCACACAGTTCAAGGTATCCTTTTGTTTATGGAAGAACAGCATACAAATATAAGTAGTGCCTTAAGGAGTCCTCGAACGTAGGGCCCTCATTGGCTGATGGTAACACAGTTCAAGTTATCCTTTTGGTTATGGAAGATACAAATATGGGTTTTATTTATTTTTCGTCTTGAAAACGTCATAGAAGGACAAAAGAGAGTTTGGCTCAATTCCAAAGAGTCCGTGAGAAAAGAAGAAAAGATTTTTCACCCGAAGAGCCATCGATCCTTCAGCCTAAACCTATAAAGGAGTTGGCAACTGTGTCTTTTTCGATGTTCATTAAAGAAGAAAAGGGGGAGAGCGCGATGGGAAAAGGAGAAAAACGGACTTGAGAAAAGAGAGTAAAAGTGTGTTAAAGGGAAGGGGGTGATAAAGTGCCGTACATAACCTGTACAGGAGGAATTAACTTTTCCCTTGGCAGATATTAAATCTCTTAATAGGGTCTGAAGGAAATCCTCGCCAATTCTCCCAAGGAGGGAAAGAAAAAGTTTAACAAGAAATCTGAATAGAAAAGGAGATATTAGGGAGGGAAACGTTTTTTAACGCGAGACGAGCCCAATTAAGAAAAAGTCTGTCAAAAGTCGATAGTTTAGATTGTTGTCGCTTGAAGGAGACGCAGTGAGTGGGGGGATGAGGGCTCGCAGTCCCTTCGACTCGTGCAGGAAAGACCGTCGTGGCTC
This sequence comes from Orius insidiosus, assembly GCA_014119065.1. Classification (NCBI taxonomy): domain Eukaryota; kingdom Metazoa; phylum Arthropoda; class Insecta; order Hemiptera; family Anthocoridae; genus Orius; species Orius insidiosus. Next base: position 298,503 of record JACGAQ010000019.1, read on the forward strand.
CGCCAAGGTGGAATCAAGTTTCTTCGTCATTTAGGCTTCGTCATTCGACGACAACACCGCCTTCCTCGCCAGAAAGCCAGTGACGTGGCTACACCCCCTTCCTCGCCAGCAACCAGGGACGTGGCAACACCGCCTTCCTTGCCAGAAAGCTAGATAAGTGGCAACACCGCCTTCCTCGCCAGAAAGCTAGATAAGTGGCAACACCGCCTTCCTCGCTAGAAAGCTAGATAAGTGGCAACACCGCCTTCCTCGCCAGAAAGCTAGATAAGTGGCAACTCCGCCTTCCTCGCAAGAAAGCCAGGGACGTGGCAACACCGCCATCCTCGCCAGAAAGCCAGGGACGTGGCAACACCGCCTTTCTCGCCAGAAAGCCAGCCACGTGGCAATGCCTTCCTCGCCAGAAAGCCAGGGACGTGGCAACACCGCCTTCCTCGCCAGAAAGCCAGGGACGTGGCAACACCGCCTTCCTCGCCAGAAAGCCAGGGACGTGGCTACACCCCCTTCCTCGCCAGCAACCAGGGACGTGGCAACACCGCCTTCCTTGCCAGAAAGTTAGATAAGTGGCAACACCGCCTTCCTCGCCAGAAAGCTAGATAAGTGGCAACACCGCCTTCCTCGCTAGAAAGCTAGATAAGTGGCAACACCGCCTTCCTCGCCAGAAAGCTAGATAAGTGGCAACACCGCCTTCCTCGCAAGAAAGCCAGGGACGTGGCAACACCGCCATCCTCGCCAGAAAGCCAGGGACGTGGCAACACCGCCTTTCTCGCCAGAAAGCCAGCCACGTGGCAATGCCTTCCTCGCCAGAAAGCCAGGGACGTGGCAACACCGCCTTCCTCGCCAGAAAGCCAGGGACGTGGCAACACCCTCTTCCTCGCCAGGAGCGGTTAACACCCGTTTAATAAGGAGTCCGGGCGCTGTCGAGGAAGGGGGTGCTGTCACTTCTCTGGCTTTCTGGTGTTGTCACTTCCCTGCGTAGGGAACCTATCTTCTTAAAACTTTTTCATTTCGTGATGATTTAATATTTAAATATTGTATTAGAATTACAGAAGAGAAATTAAATTGCGAATTTGAGTCATAAAGCGAAAGTCTGGGCTTGTAGAGTATTGGCGCGGGGGTAGAAGGATAAGGAAAGCTGTAAGGGAAGGGAAAGGTAAAGAACCCTATTGAATTATTCAATCGGTTTCGTCTGGGCGAAGAGAACAAGGTAACCCTCCCTAAACCTCCCTTCTTTTTCAAATATTCATTCCGGGTGGCCCCCACCCACCGCCGCCTACCTCATCAAACCCGTCATTCGGCAACCCTCTTCAAATCTAAAATCAAAATCCTGATTTTTATTTATATTCCAAGCCGGGTTTAGAATCGGAACGATATGTACGTCGAAATCAGCAAAAAAAATTGTTAAAACGGCTTTTTGATATCTGTTGAAAAAAGCTCTCTATACATTTTTAAAAGCGATGCTAACATAATTAAACGGGATGAACACTAAAAATGGATAAATTTAAACCACCCTTTCTCCCCTCGCAGGTAGTTCGTTAATAGAGTTGGAGGGCCGTGAGTTGACCCTAAATGAGAAAGGCTCCAACTACCCGGCGATGACACCATTCCCGCTAACTTGGCTAAGTTCGTTACCCCGACTTAAACTCAATTAACGGAGTTAAAATTTCGTCTGCGGAGAGCCCCTTTGGCCTTTTCCTACGTGGAAATGATAGTTAAGAGCCGATGAAAAGGGTCTCTAGTTTTTCGGATCGGCAAAAATCGTCATATGAGAAGAGAAGCGATGAAGGGGATGATTTTAGCGTTCTACCTTTCATAAGGGGATGTCACGTCTCTAGCTTTCAGGCAGAAAGGGTGTAATGTCACTTCTCTAGCTTCCAGGCGATGAAGGGGAGAAGAGAGTCTCCTCTTTCAGAGGAGGAAAGGGATGTTGTCATGCCTCTAGCTTTTAGGAAAGGATGAGAGTGATGGCAAGCGATGACTATGACACGTCTCTATCTTTCAGGGGAGGGGTTGAATGGTATCATGGTATCATGTCTCTAGCTTCCAGGCGATGAAGGGGAATAGAGAGTTTTCTCTTTCAAAGGGATGTTGTCATGCCCCTAACTTTCAGGAAAGGATGAGAGTGATGGCAAGCGATGAAGATGGTTATGACACGTCTCTTCTTATAGGGGAGGCGTTGAATGGTAAGATGTCTCTAGCTATCTGTCGATGAAGGGAGTGTAGACATGTCACTAGCTTCCAGGCGATAAAGGGGAATAAAGAGTCTTCTCTTTCAAAGGGATGTTGCCATGCCCCTAGCTTTCAGGAAAGAATGAGAGTGATAGCAAGCGATGAAGATGGTTATGACGTTACGTCTCTAGCTATCTGGCGATGAAGGGGGTGTTGACACGTCTCTATCTTTCAGGGGAAGCGTTGAATGGTATCATGTCTCTAGCTATCAGTTGATGAAGGGGATGTAGACATGTCTCTAGCTTCCAGGCGATGAAAGGGAATAAAGAGTCTCCTACTTCAAAGGGATGTTGTCATTCCCCTAGCTTTCAGGAAAGGATGAGAGTGATGGCAAGCGATGAAGATGGCTATAACGTCACGTCTCTAGCTATCTGGCGATGAAGGGAGGTATTGACACGTCTCTATCTTTCAGGGGAGGCGTTGAATGCTATCATGAATGCTATCTGTCGATGAAGGGGGTGTAGACATGTCTCCAGCTTCCAGGCGATGAAGGGGAACAGAGCGTCACCTCTTTCAGAGGAGGAAAGGGATGTTGTCGTGCCCCTAGCTTTCAGGAAAGGACGAGGGTGATGGCAAGCGATGAAGATGGTTATGACACGTCTCTATCTTTCAGGGGAGGCGTTGAATGTTATCATGTCTCTAGCTATCTGGCGATGAAGGGGGTGTTGACACGTCTCTAGATCTTAGGCGATGAAGGGGGTGTTGACTGTCTTCAGCTTTGAGGATGAGGGCACGTCTCTAGCCTGTCGATTCGACAGAAAACGTCAAGGATAGGTGCGGGAGGTTAAGGAGATAATTTTAAAGCCTATAAACGGCAAATTAAGGGCTTTTAAAGCTTCAAAATATTTTTTTGGTGGTTTTAGTGAACAGTCCAAACAATTCATCAAAAATTTTTTATTACTGGCAATCGATTTCGACTGTTCACTAAAACCACCAAAAAATCAGAGTTCCACCAAACATAAAGAAAAAGAAGGAGAAATTTACTTCAAAATATTGTATGCCGGAGATTCTATTTCGCTAAGAGGGTTCATATAGGTTATCTTTTTCGGTGTAGGTACCATGTTTACGGCAGGAACGTGCTCGTGTGCTTGAATCGATTCAATTTTCTTTCAAGAGATTACTTATTTAATTCCGTCCCGAAGTCCCACGGAAATCTCGTAGTGCATCATTCGGCTTAAAATGGGTTTTTCACACAAAAGGAAGTCAAGAGGAAAAAAAAAAAGCGGTTACAATCACAGTTTTTTAAACGTCAATATCCCCGCATGCTTTTAGGGTCTTTGACGCCCGTAGGCGAAAAAAGGAGGCTCAATTAACCCCCTCGAGTAGAGGCACAAAGGAGGCGGGAGGGTGATGAGATGGAGGGTAAAAAAAAAGGCACCCCCGAGCAGTCACAAGTCTGCTATGAGGACAGAAAACCGCCCTGTACTTCCGTAGGAGCCTACTTCAAGTTAATTACTTCCCAAGAGGGCCTGTTGCTTCCACTCAAACGCCCCTCAAAAATCCAAACAATCTTTTTTTTTTCTATTTTCCATTTTTTCCTTCTTATTTCCATAATTGATGCAGCGGAAAGTGGGGTAAGACCGGCACTCTTAGCAGTTCCAACGTAATTTCGATATCAGAAGTGGGATCAATAATTTTTGGAAGAATTGGTTGCTTGTAGAACCTTTTTTTTATGTTTCATCCTTACAATCATATTTAAAAAAATACTTCCCTTGAAAACAAGATTATTCGAGGGACTTAAAGCCCTTTCGTAGAGCGGAGTCGGTTTTCCTTTCTGAGCTATCGAACCCCTTTCCCTTTTCCCAATTTAATTAACCCCGAAGCCACCCCCCTCGCTGTAGTATAACCACGAGCTTACACCGGTGGCATCCCCCACCCATTTTACCTTCAACCTACCCGCCCCCAACAACCCCCACCCCCGTTAAACCTCGTTCTTGGGTAATTTATGTTCTCCTATATCATCTACGGTACACCTTACCAACGAGAACATACTCCCCCATCGCAGACCTTGATGATTAATTGTCTGGAGACAGATTCGACCCCTAGCAGGGATTTATTCAAAAAAAGGGAGGTTTTGAAGGAAAAAATCCACGTGAAGGCCAATGGAATACGAGCCAAAAAGCCTTAAAAGAGATGTTTAACGCCCGGACGCCTGATCAAACGGGTGTTTCTACTCCAGACAATAGCGAATGTTTAACTGACGATTTGATGACAGTTTAGTTTAGCTGATTAAGGAACAACTTCCAATCTGACGATTCTACTTCCCGCATCTCCCGCTAAAGTTTTCTGACATATACAATAAGCCCCCTCTTTCCACAAACCTTCACATGGAGGGTATCACAGTAACTTCTTTTTGAGGAAGTGGTGACATGACAACACCCCTTTCCTCGCCAGAAACCCAGGGGCATGACATCACCCTCTTCCTCGCCAGAAAGCCAGGAACATGACAACACCCTCATCCTCGCCAGAAACCCAGGGACGTGACATCACCCTTTTCCTCGCCAGAAACCCAGGGGCATGACATCACCCTCTTCCTCGCCAGAAAGCCAGCGACAGGACAACACCTCCTTCCTCGCCAGAAAGCCAGGGACGTGACATCACCCTTTTCCTCGCCAGAAAGCTAGGGACATGACAACACCCCTTTCCTCGCCAGAAAGCCAGGGACGTGACAACACCTGCTTCCACTCCTGATAGCTGCAGCCAGGAAGCCTTCCTCGCTTCTCTAATTAGCTCACTGGATACCAGAATTTTCTTCTTACGCTTGTTTTTCAATAAAATATCCGTCAAAATATGTAAAGCTAATAAATTTCTGCTTTAATAAAATAGTGATGAGATATAGGGGTTGAAGTGTAATGGTGGTTATAGTGATTAAAAGTCGAGAGATACGGAGGGAGCCCAGGTGGTTCCAATTAAGGTTTATAATTAATTAGATAGAAGGAGAAGGGCGGTTAAAGGGATACGTAGGGAGGGGGGAAGGGGTTGAAGCGTTGTCCATAACGTAGACCAACTTACGATTTAAGCCCTCAGAAGGTAATTTCAGCGCTGAATTGATAATGTTATCAAAAGAAGTCCTTTTACGAAGAAGTTTCCCTTGTATCTCTCCTCTACAAAGAGAACGCGATTATACAGCCTTGAGGCGAGTGGCCCTTAATCTAGGGAGTCTGGGCGACTCACACTTTGATGTTGCCTGGTCAGGAAAGTTGGGGTTGGGGGAGACGTGGAAAACAGCGATACCAAAGAACTTCCTCCATTTTCTTAACACAAGAAACATTCTAATTATTTATCAAGACTTTCATATTTAATTGTCTTCTTTCTCAATCCCCTTAACTTGTTGATTCACTCGGCTCCTTGAAACGTTTTCCTTAACCAAAAGGATAACTTGAACTGTCCTATCCATCCGTGCTAAGATGTCCCCAGGTAGGACGGCTGGCACTAAAATCTGGAAAACCCTCCTTGAAACTTTTCCTTATCCAAAAGGATAACTTGAACTGTCCTAGACATACATGCTACGATGTCTCCAGGTAGGACGGCTGGCTCTACAATCTGGAAGACCCTCCTTGAAACTTTTCCTAAACCAAAAGGATAACTTGAACTGTCCTAGCCATCCGTGCTACGATGTCTCCAGGTAGGACGGCTGGCACTAAAATCTGGAAGACCCTCCTTGAAACTGTTCCTTAACCAAAAGGATAACTTGAACTGTCCTATCCGTGCTACGATGTCTCCAGGTAGGACGGCTGGCACTAAAATCTGGAAGACCCTCCTTGAAACTGTTCCTTAACCAAAAGGATAACTTGAACTGTCCTATCCGTGCTACGATGTCTCCAGGTAGGACGGCTGGCACTAAAATCTGGAAGACCCTCCTTGAAACTGTTCCTTAACCAAAAGGATAACTTGAACTGTCCTATCCGTGCTACGATGTCTCCAGGTAGGACGGCTGGCTCTACAATCTGGAAGACCCTCCTTGAAACTGTTCCTTAACCAAAAGGATAACTTGAACTGTCCTATCCATCCGTGCTACGATGTCTCCAGGTAGGCTGGCACTAAAATGTGGAAGACCATCTCCCAAAATCCGAAATGTAGGGTAATACAACATCAGGAAGTGAATAAATCATAAAAAATGACAAATGATATGGTATATCATTAAATTGTATAAGCGGTAATAATCCATCATATTAGTGATGGCTATTACGTTTTAAAAATGCGGTTGTTCAAAGGTGGGGGACATATGGGTTTTAAAAGTTAACGAACTTCAACTTTTTTTAAAGAATGACATTCGTTTAAGGTCGTGTAACTTTCACCTCTTCAAAAGCTCGCGCCTCCCCTCTTCTATACGTTCCCCTTCCTCGTAAGCGTTGTGATACCGAAAGAATTTACGGTTCAAAAAACCACTCTTCGACCTATGCAAGAGGTTTGATAGTCGACCGGGACCGGTTTCATCCAGATATCCTTTCGGTTTTTACGACGAAAAAAAAAGTCAAATTTTTTTTTAGTTATGGCGAGGTGTTAAGGAAAGAATTTAAAGATATTTGAACTTCTTATGTCATAAATTGGTTGCTTACTTGATTTGTAACTTGCTCAAAAAGAAGTTATTGTAGTGCCCCACATGTCTTTTTGGCTGCGGATCCTGCAGCAATACACTGAATCAGATGAGGATGTCCAGAAGACCGTCTTGTGAGCTGAGGAGTTGCTCGCATAGTTGGCTCAATTGAAGCTGACGAAAAGACTGACTTCTGGGGGACAATGGGTTGCTCATTAGGCCATCAGTAGGCTTCAATGAGGCTCTGAGCAGAACTTTGACACGCTCCAGCCTTCTGGGGGACAAGAGGTTGCTCGCAAGGCCATCAGAAGACTCTGGGGTTGATTCGCCCCAGTCTTCTGGCCAACCAGTTGTCTGAAATTGGTATGACTAGATGAATGGACCGCTCCAGTCATCTGTAGTGCTCGAAAGACCATCAGTAGACTCCAATGAAGCTGACCAGAAGACGCCCCAGCCTTCTGGGGGACAAGAGGTTGATCGCAAGGCCATCAGAAGACTCTAATGCTACTGATGAAAGGCTGATTCGCCCCCGTCTTCTGGCCAACCAGCAGTCTCAAATTGGGATGACCAGATGAACGGACCGCTCCAGCCTTCTGAGAGACAAAGGATTGCTCGCAAGACCATCACTAGCAATGAAACTGACCAGAAATCAACAAATAATTTAAAGAATGACCAAATTACTCCAGCAGCTGGATCGAATTCTTCTGATAAAGAGAACTCATAATTGAGGGCTAAGTGGTTTGCACTAGTTTTCGGCGAGTAAGGGGTTGGCCCTAGTGGGCATGCATATTCAATAAACATAAATGCATATTCAACCCGAGAGCCGACTTCAAGGGGTGGGTCGGGGGTGTCATAAACATCGGCCTGTTATCCAACGAGTTTCGTAACAAACGCTTCTCGTATAAACTTGATACGGAAATTATTTATTCTTGCAAATTTCATGTGTTTTCACAATTAAAACTTTTTGGATATTTCGATTTTTAGGTGTCACTGATGGTTGCTATAGGCACAAAAAGATCCACATTCCATCGCTGTTGCAAAACCAAGGTTTTCTCGTTGCCTCACACCATGAGATCATCGTCTAACATGCATTCAAAATGATAAAACACGTTTTTATTGTTATTACCTCCCATAAAAACGTTTCTCGAATGAAAGAAAACTTTTCCTCCTATTTTTCCGTCTCGAAAACGTCTCATTAGCTTCGTTGATATTCCGCTTTGTGTGCCTTATCGCCGCCCCGTTCTCGTGGAAAATCTAAGTATCCCTCAGGCTCATTAAGAACGTCGTTATCAACTTGTCCGACCCACCCTTGTGTGTACCTTGTTAAGGGCCAAACTGCCCAACAATCCCTTCATAGTAAATTGTTAACTACTAACTCCTACTGCATAACTTATAATAATTACCTATTTTAGAACAGCGGAGCATACGTGTTAACAACGCCTTAGATAACGCAAATTCAATTGTAATCTTTCTATTGCTTCATTTTTTCCAGTTCTCAGCCCTTATAAATATCTTCGAAAAGAGGAAAGGAAAAAATTGAAACTGTAGGGCATGTGGCCTTCTGTTAACGCTTTGGAAGGATGGGAATAGAATTTTTCTAAAAATAAAAACGACTTCTTGACTTCGTCTAAACAACTCCGCCTTAATCCGAAACAACTTGAACCCTCGCTTTTTTTGGGCAGACTACAAAGTCTACCAAGGATGCTATAGATCAGTGTTTCTCAACCTTTTTGAAGCCTGCGCCTTCCTGTAAACAATCATTTAGCGAAGCCGCCAAGGGGAGCTTGAAAACGGGAGCCGGATTATAGGTTTTCGGTCCAAAGGGCCGGATTTTTGGTTATCCGACCAATGTTCCAGAATATAGGTTTTTTGGACCGAAGGGCCGGATTATAGGTTTTCCGACCAAAGTTCCGGAATGTAGGTTTTCGGACCAAAGTTCCAGAATATAGGTTTTTTGGGAGCTAGGTTTTTCGACCTAAGTTCCAGAATATAGGTTTTATGAACCAAAGGGCCCGAATATAGGTTTTCGGACTAAAGGGCCGGATTATAGGTTTTCCGACCAACGTTCCAGAATATAGGTTTTCGGACCAAAGTTCCAGAATATAGGTTTGTTTGGAGCTAGGTTTTCCGACCAAAGTTTCAGAACATAGGTTTTTTGGACCAAAGGGCCGGATTATAGGTTTTTGGACCAAAGGGCCGGATTATAGGTTTTCGAACCAAGTTCCAGAATATAGGTTTTTTTGGACCAAAGGTCCGGATTATAGGTTTTCCGACCATAGTTCCAGAATATAGGTTTACGGACCAAAGTTCCAGAATATAGGTTTTTTGGTAGCTAGGTTTTCCGACCAAAGTTCCAGAATGTAGGTTTTCGGACCAAAGTTCCAGAATATAGGTTTTTTTGGAGCTAGGTTTTCCGACCAAAGTTCCAGAATATAAGTTTTTTGGACGAAAGGGCCGGATTATAGGTTTTCGGACCAAAGTTCCAGAATATAGGGTTTTTTGGACCAAAGGGCCGGTTATAGGTTTTCCGACCGCAGGGCCGGATTATAGGTTTTTCGACCAAAGTTGCAGAATATAGGTTTTTTGGACCAAAGGGCCGGATTATAGGTTTCGGACTAAAGGGCTGGATTATAGGTTTTCCGACCAAAGTTCCAGAATATAGGTTTTCGGACAAATTAAAAAAGGACTCACCCTAACGCCCCCAGCCACGTAGCCATTGCCCCTCTATCATCCAAATTTTGCATAACGCCCCCAGTAACTCCTCGGCGCCCCCAGGGGGGCGGTGCCGCCCCCGTTGAGAATCACTGCTATAGATTGATGAACGTGCACAGCAAAAGGTTCCAATTTTAATCGTTTTCTCGAGAATGGCTGGACCGATTTTGATATGTTAGCACTTTTTGAAAAGCTCTTTTGTAGGCCTTTCAAAAGTGTATAACTTCCCGACCCTTTAACCCTTTGGAGACCGCGCTACTGGTGCAGCACTTTTCCCCTCTTTGCCCCTCACTTCTCCCCGACCGCTCCCAGCGCCCAGCAAAGCACAAAAAGCGACGAGTGATGCGATCATCACCTAGTTCATTTCTTCCCCAACAGATTGCCAGTGCATGTCGCTAGCGCCACGGGAAGCGAAGGTATTAACTTTTTTAGAGAGGCTTCCCGCTGGCGCCCCTTGGCAGCTAAAGTCGCCTGCGGTCTCCAAACGAAAAGCGCGAATAGCAACTATAGTCGCCTCGAAAGGGTTAAATTTAACCGAAAAAATGCTTTAAAAGAGTATTGTTAGCAAAAATTAGTCTCTTTTTTCCTTAATGAAATGGGATTAGGAAAGGTTGAGAACTCGAGAGAAGGGTCTGCTACTACGCGATAGTGGGGCTACATGACGGATTCGAAAACGGGCCGAGTCGACGTCATATAAACGGTTTCCCCGCGCTATCTCTTCCCGCCAGACCTATCCGGAGACGCGAAACAATTCTGACCGTTTTATACACAGTCCGATGAACAATCGACGGACAACAAATCAAAGCCCACCCCTCTCCCGCACACAACCGCCCCTTCTACCTTCGTTTTAGGCAGTATCGAGCAGTAATTACATTGCGTTTAATTACGCTGGGCTAGCAACGATGGATTATTAGGGCCTGTCTAAAGGTTCAATGCAGATTCTTCAGTTTCTGATGTCACTGAATGATCATAACCTTCTCCTTTCATAAAATAGACTTTTTACAAAAACTTATATACCCCATCCCTAACTTCAATAAAGTGCATAGACTGCACAGCATGATATTTTTATTAAAATAAACCGTTTTTTTCGCCATTGAGGCGTAAAAAAATGGGGTATGAAATTGATTTTTAAGTTAAAAACAATGGGATTATGTATTTAATTAAAAAAGGCGTCCATCGTAAGGGGTTATGGAGGGCGGTTTCGGGGGTTATTATAAGCAAATTACATCCTTTCTTCCGCCTCCGAACGAATAAAGATTTAAAAGCCATTAGTCTTCTGGGAGAGGAGATAAAAAAACGAAATCCAGACTAATAGTTTTCGTGTGGAAATTAATTAATTGTAATTAAATATTGAAGGATTAATTGGATGCAGTTGTCATCCTTTGTAGCTTTTTAAGGGAATTGATTAGATTCTTTGGGGTTTTAAATATGGGCTATCAAGTTCATTTCAGAACGGAAAAACAGGTTCCCCAACTTCGGATTTTTGAGGTTCATGATAATTAAGAACATATGTTGTGTTTCCCACAGACACCAAGCTGGAGAGTCTCCCAGGTCTACCAACATAAAATAGACGGTTTAAAAAGAGATTAAATATAGGAAGGATGCTCTGTCAATCCTGAGGAGATTGAACTTCCTCGTTAGTATGTAAGGTTGTGTTTCAATCTTGTCTATCCCCCGTATAGGATAAGGCATGTCCTGCACTCGACTGGATATGAATGGTATAGAGAGCAAAAGAGGTCTTAAGGCACCAATAAAACCGGATGGCCTGCAGGGGGGGGGATACAGGAAACCACGTGCAACGAGCATCATAACGCAGTCACGTAGCAGACTCCGGTCAGCTCTTTTTTCAATTAAACTTTTATCCTGCACCTTTTTTTAGGTGAAGGACGACATACAAAAGGCAACCTCGAATTATGCATTTTTCATGGTGATTTTCGCCATAAAAAAATCACCGGAGAAAATAAATATTAGAACACTATTAAAATGGCGCACCCTAATTAGGTTACTCTTCCAAGAATTGATTCGCAACGGCTATTAATTTGTTTATTATTTTTAAATAATGATGAAAAAATTGGCATTTATTGCAAAATATATTGAATCATAGGTCATATTTTCATCATCCATAGCCTCCTTTTGAGAATCAAACGGTCTCTAAAGACCCTCTCTAGATGTGGAGGGTAATATGGTAAATTCTATTTGAGGAAACGTCGTTTTTTACGTTCTTCCGGCAAACTTTTACGTTTTTATGGCCTTCAGCGCTCTGAAACGTGGGAAAAACTGAAGTTCCTATGGAGGGTAATACAATCATTTCTCTTTGAGCAAGTTAAAACTTCAGTTTTAGACTTCACTTTCTTTTGGCTCCCTTTTTTTCGAGATTCGAAAGCTCGGGAAACGCACGTTTTTATCAGAGCACCCCACAACGTCTTTTAACTTAAAGAAGTTATAGTGATACCCTGCATGTCGCGTTTTTGGGGAAGGGTCTTCCAGAGATGGGTCCTTTGTCTGTGGTGCCGGCCGGCCGTAGCATTTTTCTGGAACACTTACGGTCAAAGTTTTCAACCGATTTTCACCAAATTTTCTTTAGTCGGTGAACAAAAAACCGACGAGAGCGATTTTTGAATTTCGAAAAAATGGCGGAGATCTGACATTTGGTCCGATTTTATCAATTTTTCACCAATTACTCCTTATATTTTCCTTCGTTTGTTTACATTGATTATCATTTTAGTAGGGAGAGATTTCATACTTCCACGTGCTACGAGAGGGGCCTCCCTTGGGCAAAATCCCATTATTTCTACCTTGATACGATTTTCGAACAAAAAAAAAAAAAACTAACATACAAAAAACAACTGCAACTAAAAACAAAGAACAACTGCAAATTTAAAAAAAAAATCAAAACTTAAAAATTTTGTTGAAAAAAATACAAACTTCCCCTCCGTTATACTTCCCTCTTTTTCATACTTTCTCCTCCGTTATACTTTCCCCTCCGTTATACTTTCCTTCTTTATTACTTCCTCCTCCTTACCTTTATATTCTTACTTCTCTTTAAGAAAGTTTTTCGTTGGAAGCTCTTCAATCTATGTAGTACTTTAGTTTTTCATACTTTCTCCTCCGTTATACTTCCCCCTCCGTTATACTTCGCCCCTCTTTCATACTTCCTCCTCCGTAATACCTCCCTTCCCTTATATTCCTCCCTCCTTTACACTTCCCCCTCCATATACTTCCCCTCTTTAATACTTTCTCCTCCTATATTCTCACTTCTCTTTAAGAAACTTTTCGTTGTAAGCTCTTCAAACTAGTACTTTAGCTTCCTAATGCCTGCTTAAGGCTCAGAAAATGGCTTATAAATATTATTAACTGATCAAAAGGGTTTTTTTGGCTCGAAATTGAGGAAAATTTTTTAAAAAATTGTAAATAAAGGCCTAAAATTCAATTCCTTTCCCTTTATTTGTGAAAGCTAAGGTGTTAATTAACCCTTTTCTTGTCAGTTCTCAACTTGAATAATGCTTTGATATAATGGGTTTGGCTTTACAAACCCTAACGTACCCCAATCACTCTTTTCGGTGTTAAATTATCATAGCGCTCAACCGCCCCCCACCCCGCCTCCGCCCCCGGGGGTGGCTTGAAATCTTTAATTCGGTTCTCGATTGATTTCGTATTAGTCAAGCTGTCCCATCAGGAGAGCACCTTTTAACCCGGAAAAACCATTTTACAGGATTTCAACTCTTCCCACCTTTCTACTCATTCAAATAACACCCTCTTTTTTTTCTTTTCCCCCCACTCTTTTAATTTGAATGGTAATCAATTCGACAGTCCACATTGATTGAATCGTCGCAATTGAAACACCTTTTTCGACCAATAAGATCTCACTTTCCTCAAATTTTATCCGCTGTCTAATCTACTGAATCTCCCCCCCCCCCCCCCCATCGCCAGCAGCTTAAAATACAGCTTAAACAGAGGCCGTAGATGGCATAAAACTTTTAAGGTTTTCTCCATCGAAAAACCGGGAGAACACCGCTCAACATAACGCATTTCACCCTAAAGCAGTTGAACATAAATCTGTTGTTCACCGTAATGCGTTTCGGCATAATGCAATTAAAAGCTCTCAAAAGCTCAAAATTTTGAGCACAATGCATTTCAACAGCGTTTCGCCATAGAAGATTTTTTCTATAAATGCGAGTAGACATAAAAAAAGTGCAAGTCAATATAACGCTTCTCACCCACTTCTTGGTTCGCCATAATGCATTTGACCATAAAATAGCAGAAATGGCAGTTACTGTTCACCAACTCAACATAAAGGAAATAGTCGAAAACGTTCACCATAATGCATTTGAACATAATACCATAAAGAAGACATTTAACACTTGTCGTTTCGACATAAAATTGGTCGTTTCAACATAACACAGTTGAATATAAAGGAAATTTTCATTTAAAGAAATTTTGTTTCGCCATAAAACTGTTTCTGTCGTTAGGGCATATGTTGTTGCGAAACAACAAAAACCATAAAACTTGACAGTTCACCATAATACAATTCAACATAAAGCATCTCACCATAAAATAGGAAAAGCAAGCAGCCAATGGGATCAGCTCGTTTTATGACGCAAGGGGTTTAATTTTTTTTCTCTCACGAGGATGTGCGCATTATGTTGAATTGTCAAGTTTTTAGGTTTTTTGTCGTTTTGACAAATTTGCGTTTTAAAAGGCGAAAATTGGCTTCCTCGTCCCTAGTTTATGGTGAGATGTATTATGCCCAGACGGCAGAAACAGTTCTATGGCGAAAAGAAAATTTTTTTAAATGACAGTTTCCATACATTCAACTGCATTATGTTGAAACGACAAATTTTATGTCGAAACGACAAGTGTTAAATGTCTTCTTTCGTTAAATGGTATTATGTTCAAATGCATTATGGAGAACGTTTTCGACTATTTTCTTTATGTTGAGTAGGTGAAGTAACTGCGATTTCTGCTATTTTACGGTCAAATGCATTATGGCGAACCGCATTATGTCGACACGTATACACTCGAAAACCAAGGAAAACTCCCTAAAATCGGCTAAAAAGACTTTTTTTATGTCAAAAAAAGCTGGGAAATATTTTCGCCGTTTAAAACGCTGTTATAGCGAAACGACAAAAACCATAAAACTTGACAGTTCACCATAATGCAATTCAACATAAAGCATCTCACCATAAACTAGGAAAAGCAAGCAGCCAATGGGATCAGCTCGTTTTATGACGCAAGGGGTTTAATTTTTTTCCTCTCGCGAGGATGTGCGCATTATGTTGAACTGTCAAGTTTTTAGGTTTTTGTCGTTTTTCCATAAATGCGATTTAAAAGGCGAAAATTGGCTTCCTCTTTCTCTGTCCCTAGTTTATGGTGAGATGTATTATGCCCAGACGACAGGAACAGTTTTATGACGAAACGAAAATTTCTTTAAATGAAAGTATCATTTATATTCAACTGCGTTATGTTGAAACGATAAATTTTATGTCGACAAGTGTTAAATGTCTTCTTTATCGTGAGATGTATTATGTTCAAATGCATTATGTTGAACGTTTTCGACTTTTTATGTCGAGTTGTTGAACGGTAACTGCGATTTTTGCTATTTTATGGTCAAATGCATTATGGCGAACTGCATTATGTCGACACATATACACTCAAAAACCAAGAAAAACTCCCAAAAATCAGCTAAAAGACTTTTTTTAATGTCGAAAAAACCTGAGAATGTCCAAAAATCGTTTTTTTCTGAGAACGAGGCGCTTACAAGTCATGACAAATTCCTTTATATTCAACTGCGTTATGTTGAAACGACAAATTTTATGTCGAAACGACAAGTGTTAAATGTCTTCTTTATGGTGAGATGTATTATGTTCAAATGCATTATGTTGAACGTTTTCGACTGTTTATGTTGAGTTGTTGAAGGTAACTGCGATTTCTGCTATTTTATGGTCAAATGCATTATGGCGAACCGCATTATGTCGACACGTATACACTCAAAAACCAAGAAAAACTCCCAAAAATCAGCTAAAAAGACTTTTTTTTTTGTCGAAAAAAGCTGAGAATGTCCAAAAATCTTTTTTTTTTTTTTTCTGAGAACGAGGCGCTTACTCTAAAAAAAAAAAAATAAGTCATGACAGTTTCCTTTATATTCAACTGCGTTTTGTTGAAACGATAAATTTTATGTCGACAAGTGTTCTTTAAATGTCTTCTTTATCGTGAGATGTATTATGTTCAAATGCATTATGTTGAACGTTTTCGACTGTTTATGTCGAGTTGTTGAACGGTAACTGAGATTTCTGTTATTATATGGAAATGCATTATGGCGAATCGCATTATGTCGACACGTATACACTCGAAAAGCAAGGAAAACTCCTAAAAATCGGCTAAAAAGACTTTTTTTATGTCGAAAAAAGCTGAGAAAATCCAAAAATCTTTTTTTTCTGAGAACGAGACGCATTATTCTAAAAAATAAATAAATAAGTCACTAGGAAAGTTCTATTTTAAGGTTAGAAAAAAAATCCTCTGGCGACTTAATCTCAGTTAATTTATAGCAAAGGAAGCTGCTATTCCAGAGTCTGCTATCGCATTTTCTCCATTCCAAGATGGCCCCTCTGATAAAAGGGCGTTTACACGGAATTTTTTAACGTCTGAAGAATTTTCTTTAACATATCCGACGTCTAGGAAGGGAAATCCCTTTTAAATTGCCCTCTAGAGCTTTTCGTTGAGCGGCGGGCGGAGGGGATTGACGAGGGTTACGTTCATAACAAAAGAGTGACGTCGGTGCAATATTTAAGGCCCCCCCTATTTTGGCATTCAAACCGCGGAATATCGACGACTAAAACCGAAAAAGAGACTTTTTTTCTCCCTCCCTTAATTCCGCGATCAATCTTAATTTCACCTCTGGGAGTTTCCCTTTGTGAAAATTTATGCGCGGGGGAGATTTCCGAGATGGATTTATCACGGTTTCGAGAGTCTGGAGATGTCGTCCAAGGGAATTCTCTCCTCTGAGACGGCCAGGATATTGAGGGGCATAAATCAGAACTGTAAGTAGATAGGAAAAGGGTTTCTGGGGGCTGAAGTGGGGACGTTTCGCCCGGGAGGGAACCCTTACAAAGACAGGACGAAGGAAATTCTGTATACTCCGACTCGATCTAACTTTAAAGCGACTCCCTGGACTCCCCGACATACATTATTCACTAGTCCCTCTCGGGGAAACCTCAAAAAAAAATCTATGCCTACAGATGTGCTCGGAAATACTTGAAAATTTTCCCAAATTACGTTTACTTATAAAAAAAAAAACGTTTGGGAGATTTAAACGTACGGAATTATGTGATCCCGAGGGCCCTTCAAAGCGTTTTACTTCCATTCATAGAAATGAAACGATGAGAGGATTGCCCCGCTTAATTCCACTTGGACTCCTCGGACTTAATCTTTTACCAACCTGCAATTCCATTTTCAAAAAAAAAATTAAATCAAACTTTAATAACCGTTAACCACATGAGTAGGCCTAAAAATCAGACAAGTGTTTCTGGTACTTTGCAAGGGCCTTTACTGTACACGTAATCTACCAATCGATATTGTTTATGAATAGGTGAATTGTTTATCGATAGTGTTTATGGTGAGCTTAGGAGATTAGATTTGAATCAGCTGGGTGCAATAGATTTAATCCGGTCAATATAGACGTTAAAATTTTAAAAACACTTTTAGGACGCTAAAAAGTGTCTAAAAACTCCGAAGACGCTAAAAAAGTATCTAAAAAACTACGATGACGCTATAAAAGTGTCTAAAATACTCTAAGGAAGTTAAAAAGTGTTTAGACAACTCTAAAAAGTGTCTACAAGTATCTGAGAACGATTAAAAAAGTTTCTAAAAAATTCTTAGGGGATAAAAAGCGTCTTGAAATCTCGAGGACGCTTTAAAAAGTGTCTATAAAACCCCGGGGACGCTAAAAACGTGTCTAGAAAACTCTGTGGGCGCTAAAAAGTTTCTAAAAACTCTGAGGACGCTAAAAAGTGTCTACATATCCACGGGGGACGCGAAAAAAGTGTCTGAAAAACTGCGAGAACGCTATAAAAAGTGTCTAAGAAACTCTGAGGGCGCTAAAAGTATTTAAAAACTCTGAGGACGCTAAAAAGTGTCTAAAAAATTGTGAGGACGCTAGAAAAGCGGCTATGTAAAACCGTGGACGCTAAAACAGTGTCTGAAACCTCGAGGACACTAAATAACCGTTAACCAACATGAGTAGGACTAAAAATCAGACAAGTGTTTCTGGTACTTTGCACAGGGCTTTTACTGTACACATAATCTACCAATCGACATTGCTTATGAGCGGTGAGCTTAGGAGAGTAGATTTGAATCAGCTGGGTGCGATAGATTTAATCCGGTTAATATAGACGTTAAAATTAAAAAAAAAACTTATAGGACGCTTAAAAGTGTCTAAAAACTACGATGATGCTATAAAAAGTGTCTATAAACCCGGGAGACGCTAAAAAAGTGTCTGAAAAACTGCTAGGATGCTAAAAAGCGTCTATAGATAATTATCTGAGAACGATTAAAAAAGTGTCTATAAAACCCCGGGGACGCTAAAAAAGTGTCTAGAAAACTCTTAGGGCGCTAAAAAGTTTCAAAAAACTCTGAGGACGCTAAAAAGTGTCTATATAACCCCGGGGACGCTAAAAAAAAGCGATTGAAAATCTGCGAGAACGCTATAAAAAGTGTCTAAAAAAACTCTGAGGGCGCTAAAAAGTATTTAAAAACTCTGAGAACGCTAAAAAGTGTCTAAAAAATTGTGAGGACGCTAGAAAAAGCGGCTATGTAAAACCGTGGACGCTAAAAAAAGTGTCTGAAAACCTCGAGGACACTAAATAACCGTTAACCAACATGAGTAGGCCTAAAAATCAGACAAGTGTTTCTGGTACTTTGCATAGGGCCTTTACTGTACACATAATCTACCAATCGATACAGTTTATGAGCGGTGAACTTAAGAGAGTAGATTTGAATCAGCTGGGCGCAATAGATTTAATCCGCTCAATATAGACGTTAAAATAAATAAAAAACTTTTAGGACGCTAAAAAGTGTCAAAAAACCTCGAGAACATTAAATATCCGTTAACCAACATGAGTAGGCCTAAAAATCAGACAAGTGTTTCTGGTACTTTGCACAGGGCCTGTACTACCTAATCTACCAATCGATATTGTTTATGAGCGGTGAGCTTAGGAAAGTAGTAGATCAGCTGGGTGCAATAGACTTATCCCGGTCAGTATAGACGTTTAAATTAAAAAAAAAAACTTTTAGGACGCTAAAAAGTGTCTAAAAACTCCGAAGACGCTAAAAAAGTTATCTAAAAAACTCCGATGACGCTATAAAAAGTGTCTACGAATCTCTGAGAACGCTGAAAAGTGTCTATAAAATCCCGGGAACGCTAAAAAGTGTCTATAATATCTGAGAACAATGAAAAAAAGTGTCTAAATAATTTTGAGGGCGCTAAAAAAGTGTCTTAAAATCTTGAGGAAGCTAAAAAAGTGTCTACGAATCTCTGAGGACGCTATAAAGTTTCTAAAAACACTGAGGACGCAAAAAATTGTCTACAAAAACTGCGAGGACGCTAGAAAAAGTGTCTGAAAAACTCTGAGGGTGCTAAAAAGTGTGTATAAAACCCCGGGATCGCTAAAAAGTGTCTAAAATACTTCTAGGATGCAAGAAAAAGTGTCTAAAAATCTCTGAGGGCGCTAAAAAGTCTCTAAAAACACTGAGGGCGCAAAAAAGTATCTACAAAACTGCGAGGACGCTAGAAAAAGTGTCTAAAAACTCTGAGAGCGCTTAAAAGTCTCTAAAATTCCACGGACAACCGGCTCCGTGGCTGGGGGGTTCAGTCTTGAACTTCCACCACGGAAGACCGGGGTTCGATCCCAGATTGGGTATAGGGATTTTTGGTTGGAAGTTAAATTCCAATTAAATATCCTTCTACAAAATCTGTGGATAATTTAGTTAGGCCACTCCTCTGGTAGTTGGTCCCGAAAAATGGGCGCCACGGCATTATGGCGAAAGCCCCCGCCTGGGTCCAACCCCCCTCCCCCCTTGTGACGGTCTGAAGGCCAACAAGTATCAAAAAAGAGTAGATTAACCAATAGGAAGAGTAAGCCTCTTGCTCATTGGTTATATCTACTTCTTTTTTTTTTAAAAAAAAAAAAAAATTCCACGGACGCTAAACAGTGTCTATACATATTTGAGAACGCTAAACAAATTGTCTTGAAATCTCGATGACGCTATAAAAAGTGTCTAAAAAAACTCTGAGGGCGTTAAAATGTCTTTAAGAACTCTGAGAACGCTAAAAAGTCTCTAAAAAACTTTGAGGATGCTAAAAAAATTGTCTTAAAATCTCGAGGACGCTAATACAGTGTCTTCGAATATCTGAGGACGCTAAAAAGTGTCTATCAAATTCCGGGGACGCTAAGTCTCAAAAACCGTCGCTTTTAGAACAATGTTTTTAAACAAGGAACACCCCTTATCCTCATAAAGATCGACGAAACTTAATTTTTCAAGATATTGTTTTACCTTTGACGAATAAATTGAATTTTTAATAATAATTTTTAATTAATATTGGCGAAGAGAAAGCGAATTGCGACAACATAATAATATTTATCACCGTCGCTTTAATTTATGCAGACCCCCCCTTCCACCCTTCGTCACGGGCTTTTAGAAGAATTTCTTACCCCCTTTTTCAAGTGCTCCCGTTTTCTCTTCTAACTTTTAAATTGAGGCGAGAAACGTTTAAGGCTTTATTTGACAATTAAAACCTCTTATTATCTAATTTTTCTAATTATTTTTTCTTTTCTTTTTGTTTCAGGTATTGCGATTTTAAATAAATGAAGAGGCACGAAGTCTTTTTCTCCGTGAGGGTGAGCGAGGAGTTTGCGGATGCATTATTAACATAAAGTACTTCCGGAATACACGTAGAGCCAATAATGACCCTCAAACTTCGCCCACTTGGGGGAAAAGCGGGTTGAGAAGAGAAGTTTATATTTAAATAATAGAAGTAGTTATGGGTGTCGTAGTGGAAGCTGTGAGGGATGTAAATGTCGAAGTTAGGGCTTGTCAAGTTTACGTCATCAATCAGTGTGAGGCTTGTAGAAAGTCCCACCGGGTGTTCTATCAATCGGTCACCCCCTCCGTTACAATCACGGTCACCTACATCTCCAAATCGAACTTCAAATTCGTGAAACAAATAATTCCGAAGCCAAAAATGTCAGTCAGCGTTCTTTATTAACTTCTGGACGAAAATAGTTTCGGAAGAGATGATTTCTATTTTAATAAAATACAATCTTTAAAAAATTGTATAAAAATTGAAATCCACTTGTCCGAACGTCATCTCGTCCTAATGTCATTTCGTCCTAAAAAGGGGCGTAGGCTGCTTGGACGAGATTACTTTATGACGAGATGCCTGTTTTTCTTTTTTCTTTTTCTATTTAGCTTAGGACGAGAATACTTTCCCCGTTAAGACAACTAGAAAAACCCGTTTTTTATTAAATTTTAGAATAATTTTCTGGGGGTTTTGGCAACAGAACCAAATTTGACGATTTTCCCCGGATTTTCCTGAGTTAACTGCGGGCTTTTGGCCTAAAAAATCCCTATTTTCATGTTTTTTCCTCGTTATTTGAGGGTCATACCATTTAATTTTTCTCAGAAGTTTTGCTCCAATTTTGCGAAAAAACTGAAGCTTATTTAAACTTATTTAACTTCCTTAAAGAAGTTATTGTGATACCCTACACGTCTGGTTTTTGGGAGGGGTCTTTCAGACGCCGCGACGCAGCAATGATCAGTTCTTTAGTGCGTTAGTTTTAGGACGAGATGACATTAGGACGAGAATACTTTCGGATGAGTTTATATTTGATTTAATTTTAACTAATATTTTTAGAACGAGATGACTTTTGGGGGCACACATCTCGTCCGAAAGTATTTTCGTCCTAATGTCATCTCGTCCAAAAAATAATAGTAAAAGAATAGGATAGAAGGGGCTACGCCCCTTTTTAGGACCCCGAGGACGCAAAAAAAGTGTCTAAAAAACTGCAAAGACGCTAGAAAAAGTGTCTAAATAACTCTGAGGGCGCTAAAATGTCTCTAAAAACTGCGAGGACGCTAGAAAAACTGTCTATAAAACCCCGGGGACGTTAAAAAAGTGTCTAAATAACTCTGAGGGCGCTAAAATGTCTCTAAAAACTGCGAGGACGCTAGAAAAAGTGTCTATAAAACCCCGGGGACGTTAAAAAAGTGTCTAAATAACTCTGAGGGCGCTAAAATGTCTCTAAAAACTGCGAGGACGCTAGAAAAACTGTCTATAAAACCCCGGGGACGTTAAAAAGTGTCTAAATAACTCTGAGGACGCTAAAAAGTCTCTAAAAACTGCGAGGACGCTAGAAAAAGTGTCTATAAAACCCCGGGGACGTTAAAAAAGTGTCTAAATAACTCTGAGGACGCTAAAAAGTCTCTAAAAACTGCAAAGACGCTAAAAAAAGTTTCTAAATAACTCTGAGAACGCTAAAAAGTATCTAAAAACTGCGAGGACGCTAAAAAGTGTCTAAAAACAGCGAAGACGATAGAAAAAGTGTCTAAATAACTCTGAGGACGCTAAAAAGCCTCTAAAAACTGCGAGGACGCTAGAAAAACTGTCTAAAAACCCTGAGGGCACGCTAGAAAAACTGTCTAAAAACAACTCTGAGGCTCTAATAAACGTCTTAAAATCTCGAGGACGCTAAAAAGTGTCTATAAAACTGGGGGAAAAAAAAAAACGCCCTTGTTAATAACTTCCAATTCTTCATCGTTCAACCTCCCTTATACTTACCCATCGTTAATTCCTCCCCATCCTATATACCTCCCCCTCCGTTATACTTCCCCTTCCGTTATACTTTCCCTCCTTTATACTTCCCCTCCGTTATTCTACTCCTATATTGTTACTTCTCTTTAAAAAAAGTTTTCGTTGGAAGCTCTTCAAACTAATACTTTTTTACCTAAAAAATTTTCTGCTAGCCCTTGTTGTGCAAACCCCTAGAGAAAGTGCATTATCTTAAAGGGCATTAATCCCGTTTTGATTACAGCAAAGGAGGGGTTTGGGGGGGTCTGTCCCTCATTTGGAAACTAGTCATGTTCTTGCTCAACCGTTCCGAGAACGCGCGGAATCCCGGGGCTTTCTCGACTCCGAAAGGTCGACTACCCTAGTTTTGTCATAATTTTAAGATTAATTAAAAACTGCGTTTAATTTTTCTTTTAATTAAACATGATAAACTGCGGCAGGTGTTGAAGAGTGAAGCGTGCCTAGGACTAATTCAGGGCCCTCTTTAACCCCCTCATTCTTAAACCTCCGAAAAGGTATCTCGTCAAGTAATCTCTTCAATTTTATGGGAGTCAGGCTCGATTTTCTAATTAAAATGATATCACTAATGGGAAGGAAAATCTTCGTTTACCAATCAAACGAAAGCCAATTTTTTTTTCAGTTTATTTTGCTTTTAAATTACGTAAATTAAAATCCCCTCCATGGGTTTGAATTTCCATTCTATTCTTTATGCATGAAAACGGACGATGCGGGCATTCTGCAGTTTACTTAAAACTTTGTCGTGTTTCGGTCCCTCCTTCTTTTTCAACGACCCCCCCCCCCCCCCCGTCAACTGCAGACCCCATGACTGCATCGTTGTAAAAATGCATTTTGAAAGAAGGAGATGGCATAAAATTATAGGTTAAGAATTAGCGTTTTTGGCCCTGATTTTTGGAGCCCTGGATTTGGAGCTAAGACACAAGGCATTGAGCATAAAACCTTTAAAAAAAGGTTTTTGGCCAAAAAACTGTAGCCAAAAAAAAACCATTAAAATTTGCCAAATTTTGGTGTTTTTACGCACCAAACCGGATGTATTTTGGCGTTTTGGAATTGACAGATTAGATACGTTTGAGTCTGATAAATTGTGGTCAACAATGAGTTTGAATTCTGATAAACAAACTTGAATTAAAGCGTCTAGGTGTTAAAAAAATGTTAAAAAAAGGACAATGGTCTATCCGCAGGAGTCTTTTCATTGTTACAAGCACAATGAAGTAATTATTTCATTTTTCAATACCTATCGCCTCAGGAGGCGTTCAACGACCTTTTAATTGTCAAAGATTTTTGCAAATTTCGAATTATTTCGGATGATAGATGAGTTATCTAGAAAGAATAGTAAGCGCTTTTCCCGGACTAATCTAAGTCGTCCCCGGGTGGTATTTAATAAAGTCGGAATTTTCGCCTCTTTGGGAATTCTCCCCCCCCCCCCCCGGCAGTTCGATGAAATGAAGAGACGGACGAGTCTCCGATGACAAATGCCCTCGATGCGGCCATCCATCCTTCCCAGACTTCCAATTTAGAATTTCCTACCCCCCTTTCCGATGACATTGTTCATAAATTAAGACCGTTTTTAGTATTAAGGAAAACGTCGGGAAATTAATCATTCAATTCTTAATAATAAAGATTTCATTCGTAAATAAAGACGGTTCATATCACTTTTCAACATAATGTGAAACTAATTGAGGCGCTCCGGGTACGAAAGGCGAACTCGACAAAACGTAGTTTCGAGATATTCGCATTTTAAAGTTTATGTTACGGGCGAACTCAACAGAAAAGTCATGCCCTGGAATGGGAAAAGGAGTGGGGGTTGTGGACT
This sequence comes from Orius insidiosus, assembly GCA_014119065.1. NCBI lineage: Eukaryota > Metazoa > Arthropoda > Insecta > Hemiptera > Anthocoridae > Orius > Orius insidiosus. The sequence goes on from JACGAQ010000019.1 coordinate 322,650, forward strand.
AGGATGTGGAGTTCGCCCTTCGTACCCGCACGGATATCGCAGTTAGAGCTTTGCCGCATATCGGTTTTTACGTATTTAAAGGAGAAAAAGGGCGAACTCAACATAAAAATTATTTGGGTGTATTCACCAAGAGAAATGAAAATGAAAAGAAAAAAATTTGTTCGATGTTGAGTTCGCCCTTCGTACCCGGAGCGCCTCATATAACTTTTGAACATAATGTGAAATAAATTAGAGAAAAAAAAAGCAAAAGGAAAAAAAAGGGGTGCCTTCAAAGACGTAGCTTTTAGCCAGTGAAATGCGCGGAATAATTTCATTTTACTCTCTAGTCCAGTATAAAAGCATGAAGGGCGGATGGTAAAAAAAAGAGAAAAAAATGAGTAAGAAAGCACGGGCTGTGTAAATCGTTTGTACGTAGGTAAACCGCAAAAAGGGCGCTCAACTATTTAAAATACCTTAGGTTTAACTTTAATGACATTCTTTTTCTCCCTTTTTATTTTGTTTATTTATTTTCTGCGCAAAAGTAAGGAAAGCCCTTAAATTGAACCTCGTTAAAATTATTTGCTAAGGCAGAATTTTAACATTTTTTCTGCCCTAATTTTTACCTAGAAAGCAGGAAATCGTACAAAGATGGAGGAAATGGGAAAATAAAAAGTTCATGTTATTGAACCAGGGAGTAAACTGAGAGTAATATCGAGGCTATAAAAAAGACAGCGCCTTTAACACTCTCAGCGCGGCAAGCCCAACTGGCAAATCTCACCCTGGGGCGGGAAAATTTTTTTTCGTCAAACTACTTAATTACCTCCAAAAACATTAATAATGAAGTATAAAATTAATTTGGCATGTTAATTATGCCAAAATAAGGCTTAATTGTCCCTCACAAAGATCAGAATTGTAGGCAATCCCGCAATGTTTTTTCCCTTCTCATACCATTTGGAACTGTTACTAGGATTAACTTCTCTAAGTGGTCAACCTATTACTTTTAGCCATTAGCTTAATTTTTTTTTTTAAATATTTTTATTACATTTGCTCGTTATATATTTTTGTGTGGATACATTTTCACGGGTGCGAATATTTTAGGTACCTACTCAAATTATTCAAAATTGCTTTTCTGATGACAAAAATAAAAAAATAAGTCACTAGCCATTTGTAACGGCTTGGGATTCCCGAAAAAACCGTTGGGATTAGAAAGGAAACTTTAGTTAATTTAACGATTTTTTTTTTTTTTTTTTGTCAAAACGGGCTCTCAATAAGTAAGTAGGTAAAGATTATCTCAAATCCGGTGAAATAAACTGGAGGAAAAAACGTTAAAAAAAATTTTATTGAAAAAAACTGCGCGGATCACTACGATAATGAAAAGTTGTTTAACTAAAAAATTTTTGAAGAGCGGAAATGGGTAGTTATTTATTATTTCTAAGTGCAAAAACTAAAATAATTATTAATAAAATTGAATAATTTTAAATAAAATCTACTAAAAAATCTAAAGGCCTTAATAAAGTTGGAAAAGGTAAAAAGTAACGAACTTGTTTTTAGAGTGAAACGTAGAACGAACTGCTACCGTTCATAGTTTTAGTTCCCGAATTCGCCACTGCTCTTGGCCGCTCGGAAGTCTTTACTTTTTTTTTAAAATTATACTAAAAAAAAATGATTGTAACTTATGATCGTTGGACCTAATAAATAATTTTGTGTTTAATTTAACTTAATAGAACAAAAAATTAATAAGTTTGTAAAGAAATTAACCGAAATTAATAGTAACAGGTCCAAATGTGAGAAGGAACGCTTTTGGTTTTTTCTACTCTTTTGGTCTAAAAGCTAAATAATATTAATAAAAACGGCAAAAAGTTGTGATCATAAGTTAATTAATAGTTTTAAAATTATTATTTTAAAAAACTTACAGTAAAAAGTAGAAAAATAATCCAAAATTGAACTGAAAACGACTCCGTGAAGTAGCTGGTTTAACTGTCTACTTAGAAAGTCAAAATCGAAATGAAGAAAAAGGTCTCGAGTCAAGCTAAGGCCTTATTTAGGTATAAAAACCCTTTAGGAATTAACGTATGTCAACGGTTGTGCGAAATTCACTGTTTTAAGCATCGAAAATCGCTTTTTAAAAGACGCATGAACGGTCGATGTATACATTGAGCCGCCTGGAGAAGGGAACTTTCTACTCAATGTATACATCGACCCGCGCTGAGAGTGTTAAGAAAGTAAAGGCATATCGGATGATAGGAGCATTTGGACACCCTAACGACAGGATCATCCTCCCTTCCGATCACTTATTCCTCCTCATCTCCCCCGCCGACCTCTTTTTCCACCCCGACCAATTCTCAACAAGGGGAAAGAAAAATTTTTTTTCTTGATACAAACTCCTGAATATTTCATAAACAATTCCCACCACCTAAGAAACACTCTAATGTCTCTCGGATATGTGATATTTACAATTTGCCAATCTTTTATTGCCAGAATTTCAAAGCTTCTTCTCAACTAAAAAACCAGAGGAAAACTTTTTCTAAGGCCTATTGTTATTTTTAAAAACGCTTAAAAGACTTAAGAAATGAAACGTGGGAAAAATTCCTTCACATCTGTCGAACAGTGGTGGCCTCAGTTTGTGAGAGTTCCTTTAAACTCCCATGCATAAGAACTACTGACACTAATTACATTCGGTCAACTGTTTAAAGAAAAAATAATAAAAAAATTATATAAAAACTGTGGGAAAAGGTTTAAACTTAAAAAGTATTGATTACTATTTCCTTGGCTAAAGTACCGAGGTTTTATAACCTCGGTTTTTTTTAGGTAGGTTATTAAGAAAGATTGGGTTATATCAACTTAACCTTAAGGGGACCGTTAGGGCTTTTTTAATCGGGTTTTTTAATTCTAAATACCTTGGAAAATTCCCAAAAATGTAAAAATTGATTTCCTGGGCAAAATGTCGCTAAGACTAAGAAGAAAACGCCCAAAAATCGTAAAAAATATTAAGTCCCTTGGTTAAAGTTCCGAGGTTTATAACTTTGGTTTTTTAGGTAGGTTATTTAGAAAGATTGGGTTACATTAACTTAACCTTAAAGGGATTGATATTTTTCTAAAGTGTTATTTGCGTTTTCCTTCTCAATCCCTCCAAAAATTATGATATTTTTTTCACTTACAGACATAAAAAGGTGCCTCCCTAACGATTTAAAACGAAAATAATTAACCAAAATAAGACATAAGTGATCCTTTTCCTTCTAATTCCTGTCAAAAGGAAGTTCTTTTTCAAAAATAAGGATAAAACGCCCAAAATTTGTAAAAACTGAGTCCCTTGGCTAAAGTATCGAGGTTTTATAACCTCGGTTTTTTAGGTAGGTTATTTAGAAAGATTGGGTTACATTAACTTAACCTTAACGGGACCGATAGGGCTTTTTTAATCGGGTTTTTTAATCCTAAAGACCTTGGAAAATTCCCAAAAATGAAAAAATTGATTTCCTGGGCTAAAATGTCGATAAGACTAAGGATAGGACTTTTTAATCCTTTCTGGTGCTAAAATGTCGATAAGACTAAGAATAAAACACCCAAAAATCGTAAAAAATTGAGTCCCTTGGCTAAAGCATCGAGGTTTTATAACCTCGGTTTTTTTAGGCAGGTTATTTAGAAAGATAGGGTTACATTAACATAACCTTCACGGGACAGATAGGGCTTTTTAATCCTAAACACCGTGAAAAATTCCTAAAAATTGTAAAACATCGATTTCCTGGGCTAAAATGTCGATAAGACTAAGAATAAAACGCCCAAAAATCGTAAACAATTGAGTCCCTTGGCTAAAGCATCGAGGTTTTATAACCTCGGTTTTTTTAGGTAGGTTATTTAGAAAGATAGGGTTACAATAACATAACCTCCACGGGACAGATAGGGCTTTTTTAATCCTAAACACGTGAAAAATTCCTAAAAATTGTAAAACATCGATTTCCTGGGCTAAAATGTCGATAAGACTAAGAATAAAACACCCAAAAATCGTAAAAAATTGAATCCCTTGGCTAAAGCACCGAAGTTTTATAACCTCGGTTTTTTAGGTAGGTTATTTAGAAAGATAGGGTTACATTAACTTAACCTTAACGGGACCAATAGGGCTTATTTAATCCTAAGCACCGTGAAAAATTCCTAAAAATTGTAAAACATCGATTTCCTGGGCCAAAATGTCGAGGAAAAACGCTAGAAATTCCGAATAAAACAGGGTTTTTTCCCCTATTATCCGCCGTTAAACACCCAAATGTGCTAAAATTGCGGTATTTATCCAAAAAACGACGATTTTCATCGAAAAAACAAAAACAAAAAATGTCTAAAAATGGGGAGGAAAAAATGTTTGCACAAATAATTAAATTACTCTATTCCTTTGGGATGTAGGTAGGCTACGTATGAACAATATTTTCATATGAAAAACACCCTTTTCGTGCTTAAAAAAAGACAATTTTTTAAAATAACACGTAAGTTGAGGTTATTTTCTGGAAGCCATTTCTCTCAGTCAGTTTTAGGGTGGCCTCGTGTCCATCACGGAAGGTCCCTCCATCCATCAAATTTCTTCATGTGCAACAAGCGCTCGGAGAAAAATTCGTTGAAAAAAAAAATTAAATTCAAAGCATTTTTTTTTATTGGAAGCCATGGGAGAAAAACGTGAATGGTTAATCAAAAGTCTCTTTGGTGAGATGTTAAAAGGCAGGACGAGAAAGGCGTCAAGCGCGAGGATGAGAATACAAATTAAGAGCCACCGGGAGTCTATTGACAACCTTTATTAACATATATTAAAAATTCCAATGGGCATTTACTTTGGGATTCAAAACGGGTCCCTAAAGAACAGAAAAAAATGCAATTTTATTCTCAAAATGTACTTAAAAGTCACTCCAATTTTTTTATTATTCAGCAACTTAAAATTTCAACCATTTTCCACTCAGATAATCAGTTTTGTGAGAATTCCAGAACTTCTTTTAAATCTCCCTTCCTTCAAAATGAGAAATTGGGGATAGAGTATGAAAAAACGGATATTGGTCCATTTAAGGTTAAGTTAATGTAACCCGATCTTTCTAAATAACCTACCTAAAAAAAACCGATGTTATAAAACCATTTTTTACGATTTTTGAGCGTTTTATTCTTAGTATTTTCGACATTTTAGCCCAGGAAATCGATGTTTTACTATTTTTAGGAAATTTTTCACGGTATTTAGGATTAAAAAAGCCCTATCGGCCCCGTTAAGGTTAAGTTAATATAACTCTATCTTTCTAAATAACCTACCTAAAAAACCTAGGTTATGAAACATCGGTGTTTTAGCCAAGGGACTCAATTTTTTACGATTTTCGGGCGTTTTATTCTTAGTATTTTCGACATTTTAGCCCAGGAAATCGATGTTTTACAATTTTTAGGAAATTTTTCACGGTGTTTAGGATTAAAAAAACCCGATTAAAAAAGTCCTATCCTTAGTCTTATCGACATTTTAGCCCCGAAAATCCCTAAAATAAAGCCCTATCGGTCCCGTTAAGGTTAAGTTAATATAACCCTATCTTTCTAAATAACCTACCCCAACAAACCGAGGTTATAAAACCTCATTGTTTTAGCCAAGGGACTCAATTTTTTACGATTTTTAGGCGTTTTATCCTTTGTCTTATCGACATTTTAGCCCAGGAAATCAATTTTTTTTTAATTTTTAGGACTTTTTCACGATATTTAGGATTAAAAAACGCTATCTCACCACCTGTTTCGGTCCTATTAGACCTTATCAGGTCGACAATTTCCTTTATTCTGTATTACTGGGCTATTACTTAACGGCTAAGGAGAATAATGTTTTACAGGCCGAAAATCAGTATTAAACTCCCCAAAAATTGTTTTTTTTATCCAAAAAAATTTTTAGAAGAAATTAGAAGCTTTTTCAGTCTGTTTTTTGGTCAAGAATTCACTTCTTGGTAGTTTTACAAACGTAAAACTCCTAAAACTCAATTTTTTAACAGAATTTCGTCCCTTTTTTCCCCGGTCTTTTGGACCAGAAATCCCTTATTATTTGGGAATTTGATTGATTACGTGCGTCTCAGGTGTTCACTGAGTGAATAAAGTGAATAACTAAGCAAAGAAAATGTCCATTAATTTTTCGTCGACGGGGGACACTTTTAGAAATGCGAAAAACCCCTCGCCCACCAGACATTTCCAAATGTCTTCCTCTTCAATAGATTCCCCTCCAGTGAAAAACGACCCAAAAATCATTTCAAACACAAAAAATTACCTCATTTCTTTTTTTAATTTAAAAATTTATTTTACTTGACGTTTAATCTGTAGAAATATAAACTCTAAATGCAAATAAGTCATAAAAAAATGTAGGTTGAAATGGGAGAGAGGAAAAAAAGGACGAATTTCGTAAGTCTCGTAAAAATAAAAAAATTAACCTGGATTTGATTAAAAATGGTTTTTTAAAAAAAAAGGGGGAAACAAAATTTTTCGTTATTCGAAATTGATGAACTGGTAAAAGGTGTTCTTTATAAACGCGCAATCGTTAAGGGAAAGTGGCCGGGGGGTGAGGTTGACATGTCCCGTTCTAATTAAGACTCAGGGTTTCTGAGGGTTGGGGTAATTAAACCTCACGATCCCCCAACCTCACACCTCATATAGACCGCAATATCCTCACTCGCACCCTCTTCATCTTCCATGAATAATTTTCTATGCAAAAGATATGGAAAATAAGGCTTAAAAAGCTAATTCAATGTCCCTCTAAAGAATCAAAACAAAATTAAAATTTTTTTTCAACGTTAATTTCGTCCGCGGTTTCCATGGAAACAAGTAGCCCGTATGTCAAAGTCAATCTCAGCCTCGTCCGAAACCATCTGATAATTGCTCGCTTTGTCCCGCGTTTCCTCACTCTCATCTCCCACCTCGTAATTCGCCCAAAACTCATTTTCAGAATCTTAAAATCTTTGTTTCCATAGAAAAAATTTTTTTCCCCAAAAACTGCTCCCTAAGCCGTGTAGAGCTTCCAAAAATAAAGAAAATGGGTTTTTGTAAAAAAATTTCGATTATTTTTAGGGCTCAAATATAGGAAACTACTTTTACCGAAATGTACTGCGATCTCTAGGATTTTATACAAACGTTCTGGAGGTTTAATCAGCCTTAATATTTTAAAAATGCGACGACATATCGGGCATATATAGGAGGAGTAACAATATAGGAGGGGGAAGTATAACGGAGGGGGAAGTATATTGGAGGGGAAGTATAACGGATGGGGAAGTATAACGGAGAGGGAAGTATAAGTCAGGGGAAGTATAATAGAGGGGGACGCAGAATGCGAAGATGCTTGAATTAGTGACAGTTGGAATCTTCGGACAAAAATAAGTGAAATTAAAATAAAACGTAGTGGGAAGTACATGGGAGGGGAAGTATAACTGAGTGGGAAGTATATGGGAGGGGAAGTATAACGGAGTGGGAAGTATATGGGAGGGGAAGTATAGCGGAGGGGGAAGTATAACTGATTGGGAAGTTTATGGGAGTGGAAGTATATTGGAGGGGAAGTATAATGGACGGGGAAGTATAACGGAGAGGGAAGTATAACAGAGGGGGACGCAGAATGCGAAGATGCTTGAATTAGTGACAGTTGGAATCTTCGGACAAAAATAAGTGGAATTAAAATAAAACGTAGGGGGAAGTATAAGGGAGGGGAAGTATAACGGAGTGGGAAGTATATGGGAGGGGAAGTATAGCGGAGAGGGAAGTATAACGGAGTGGGAAGTATATGGGAGGGGAAGTATAACGGAGTGGGAAGTATATGGGAGGGGAAGTATAGCGGAGGGGGAAGTATAACGGATTGGGAAGTTTATGGGAGGGGAAGTATATTGGAGGGGAAGTATAATGGATGGGGAAGTATAACGGAGAGGGAAGTATAACAGAGGGGGACGCAGAATGCGAAGATGCTTGAATTAGTGACAGTTGGAATCTTCGGACAAAAATAAGTGAAATTAAAATAAAACGTAGGGGAAGTATAAGGGAGGGGAAGTATAACGGAGTGAGAAGTATATGGGTGGGGAAGTATAACGGAGTGGGAAGTTTATGGGAGGGGAAGTATAACGGAGGGGGAAGTATAAGTGAGGGGTAGTATAACAGAGGGTGAAGTCTAGCGGAGGGGATGTATAAGGGAACGAAAGTATAACGGAAGGGGATGTATAAGGGAGGGAAAGTATGAAGGAGAATTTTCCAAGTTTGTTTTTTCGAAAAATTTTCTAAGTTTATTTTGGAAAAATTGTCCAAGTTTTTTTTTCCAAAAAATTTTCCTAGTTTTTTTTTTCGAAAAATTTTGCGTTTTTTCTTTTCCGAAAATTTTCTAAGTTTTTTTCAAAAATTTTTCTAAGTTTTTATCGAAAAATTTTCTGGGTTTTCCTTTTTTTTCGAAAAATTTTCCGGGTTTTCCTGTTTTTTTGTTCTAAAAGAAAAGAACCGTCAATTTTTAGGCTTTTTTTTTTTTTGTCTTTAGGAAAAGAACCGTCAATTTTTAGGCGTTTTTTTTTTTTTTGAAAAATTGTCCAAGTTCTTTTTTTTTTTTTAATTTTCTATGTCTTTATTACATTCTTCTTCACACCGACTAAAGAAAATTTGGTGAAAATCTTTTGAAAATTGTGGCCGTAGAGTGTTCCGCAAAAAAATGCTATGGACGGCCGGCCGGCACCACAGACAAAGTTGAGATAGGTAAAGGTCAATATTCGATTCGACCTTTCGGGGTCTGGAAGACCCTTCCCCAAACTCCCGCCGTGGAGGGTATCACAATAACTTCTTTAAGGAAGTTAAAATGTTTTATCTCTTTCTCTATGGCCTCACAAATTTTGCATTGGCTTTTTATTATGCAAAAACTCTCGATTTTAACTTTGTTTTGTTTCTTATCCATGGAAAATCGTTCTATTTTTGGTTAAAATACCGTTTTCTTGTGAAATGAGAGAGCTTTTCATTAAGACTGCTCTTTAAGATAACTCCTAGAACCATTATTATAATAGGTAAATTTGTTTACATAGTATATTTTGATAATTTAATGATCCTTAATAGTTTGGTGAGCAAAGAAAATCGCGTTTTGAAGGGTTTCGTATTGAAAGTATCGTTCCCAAAGGGACTTTGACGTTTAGTTGACATAATCATCTCCCCATCAATCATCCCCCATCCCCTCGTAACCTACCATACTCTTCACTTAAGAACGAGTTAACTCCAATAACTAAGTTTGAAAAAAGTTGGTACTTACGGGGAGAAAGGGAAGCTGGAAAAAAAAAATTATTCAGTCCACGATCCGAGTTTACTTCTTTTGAGTATCGGGTTACGTCAGTGCCCCTAATGAGGTAGAATATACCTCGCCCGTTATACCACACTGTTAGCAAGGATTGCAGTTTCGCCTTTCTATTTTGTAAAATAGTCTCAACTTATCACAGAAAATAATTAATAAAATTAAAAATGAATTATTTTATCTTTTATTTAATTAAATCCCCCTTTTGATATTGAGCAAATCCTTAAGATTTTTTACTTCCTTAAAGTTATTGTGATACCCTCGACGTCGGGTTTTTGGGGAAGGGTCTTCCAGACCCTGGAGGGTCATATCAAATATTGATCTTTACCGATCTCAACTTTGTCAGTGGTGCCGGCCGGCCGTAGCATTTTTTTCCGGAACACTTTACGGCCACAGTTTTCAACCGATTTTCACCAAACTCTCTTTAGTCGGTGAACAAGAAACGAGGGCGACTTTTAAATTTCGAAAAAATGGCAGAGTATGTCTAATTTTCATAAATTACTCCTTAAGTATTTTTTACGAATTTTGGTGAAAAAATTATCATTTTTTTACATTATCATTTTAGTAGGGAGAAATTTCATACTTCCACGCCTTACGTGAAGGACCTCTCTAGGGCAAAAATCCCATTATTTCTACCTTGATACTTGAAAAGCGCCTATAAAACCGAAGAAAATCAGAAAATTTTTGAAAAAAAAAAACGCCCTTGTTAATAACTTCTACTCTTTCGTAATTCAACCTCCTTTATACTTACCCATCGTTAATGCCTCCCCATCCTTTATACGTCCCCCTCCGTTATACTTCCCCTCTCTAATACTTCCCCCTCCTATATTTTACTTCTCTTTAAGGAAGTTTTCGTTGAAAGCTCTTCAAACAAACTTTTAAATGACTTAAAATGGATGTTATTGCGATATAACTTTAAAGGTTAAAGGTTTTGACAAATTTTGCGCCATCTTGAAAAGGGATTTATAAAGAAACATATAAGAAAGGTTAAAGGTTAAAGGTTTTGAGCCATCTTGAAAAGGGATTTATAAAGAAAGGTATAAGAAAGGTTAAAGGTTAAAGGTTTTGCCAAATTTTGCGCCTTCTTGAAAAGGGATTTATAAAGAAAGGTATAAGAAAGGTTAAAGGTTAAAGGTTTTGACAAATTGTGCGCCATCTTGAAAAGGGATTTATAAAGAAAGGTATAAGAAAGGTTAAAGGTTAAAGGTTTTGCCAAATTTTGCGCCTTCTTGAAAAGGGATTTATAAAGAAAGGTTAAAGGTTAAAGGTTTTGACAAATTTTGCGCCATCTTGAAAAGGGATTTATAAAGAAACATATAAGAAAGGTTAAAGGTTAAAGGATTTGCGCCATCTTGAAAAGGGATTTATAAAGAAAGGTATAAGAAAGGTTAAAGGTTTTGACAAATTTTGCGCCATCTTGAAAAGGGATTTATAAAGAAAGGTATAAGAAGGTTAATGGTTAAAGGTTTTGACAAATTTTGCGCCATCTTGAAATGGGATTTATAAGAAAGGTATAAGAAAGGTTAAAGGTTAAAGGTTTTGACAAATTTTGCGCCATCTTGAAAAGGGATTTATAAGAAAGGTATAAGAAAGGTTAAAGGTTTTGACAAATTTTGCGCCATCTTCAAAAGAAAGGTATAAGAAAGGTTAAAGGTTAAAGGTTTTGACAAATTTTGCGCCATCTTGAATAGGGATTTATAAAGAAAGGTATAAGAAAGGTTAAAGGTTAAAGGTTTTGACAAATTTTGCGCTTACTTGAAAAGGGATTTATAAAGAAAGGTATAAGAAAGGTTAAAGGTTAAAGGTTTTGACAAATTTTGCGCTCTCTTAAAAAGGGATTTATAAAGAAAGGTATAAGAAAGGTTAAAGGTTTTGCCAAATTTTGCGCCATCTTGAAAAGGGATTTATTAAGAAAGGTATATGAAAGGTTAAAGGTTAAAGGTTTTGCCAAATATTGCGCCATCTAGAAAAGGGATTTATAAAGAAAGGTATAAGAAAGGTTAAAGGTTAAAGGTTTTGACAAATTTTGCGCCATCTTGAAAAGGGATTTATAAGAAAGGTATAAGAAAGGTTAAAGGTTTTGACAAATTTTGCGCCATCTTGAAAAGAAAGGTATAAGAAAGGTTAAAGGTTAAAGGTTTTGACAAATTTTGCGCCATCTTGAAAAGGGATTTATAAAGAAAGGTATAATAAGGTTAAAGGTTAAAGATTTTGACAAATTTTGCGCTTACTTGAAAAGGGATTTATAAAGAAAGGTATAAGAAAGGTTAAAGGTTAAAGGTTTTGACAAATTTTGCGCTATCTTAAAAAGGGATTTATAAAGAAAGGTATAAGAAAGGTTAAAGGTTAAAGGTTTTGCCAAATTTTGCGCCATCTTGAAAAGGGATTTATAAAGAAAGGTATATGAAGGTTAAAGGTTAAAGGTTTTGCCAAATATTGCGCCATCTAGAAAAGGGATTTATAAAGAAAGGTATAAGAAAGGTTAAAGGTTAAAGGTTTTGACAAATTTTGCGCCATCTTGAAAAGGGATTTATAAAGAAAGGTATAAGAAAGGTTAAAGGTTAAAGGTTTTGCGCCATCTTGAAAAGGGATTTATAAAGAAAGGTATAAGAAAGGTTAAAGGTTAAAGGTTTTGCGCCATCTAGAAAAGGGATTTATAAAGAAAGGTATAAGAAAGGTTAAAGGTTAAAGGTTTTGACAAATTTTGCGCCATCTTGAAAAGGGATTTATAAAGAAAGGTATAAGAAAGGTTAAAGGTTAAAGGTTTTGCCAAATTTTGCGCCTTCTTGAAAAGGGATTTATAAAGAAAGGTTAAAGGTTAAAGGTTTTGACAAATTTTGCGCCATCTTAAAAGGGACTTATAAAGAAAGGTATAAGAAAGGTTAAAGGTTAAAGGTTTTGACAAATTTTGCGCCATCTTGAAAAGGGACTTATAAAGAAAGGTATAAGAAAGGTTAAAGGTTAAAGGTTTTGCCAAATATTGCGCCATCTAGAAAAGGGATTTATAAAGAAAGGTATAAGAAAGGTTAAAGGTTAAAGGTTTTGACAAATTTTGCGCCATCTTGAAAAGGGATTTATAAGAAAGGTATAAGAAAGGTTAAAGGTTAAAGGTTTTGCCAAATTTGCGCCATCTAGAAAAGGGATTTATAAAGAAAGGTATAAGAAAGGTTAAAGGTTAAAGGTTTTGACAAATTTTGCGCCATCTTGAAAAGGGATTTATTAAGAAAGGTATAAGAAAGGTTAAAGGTTAAAGGTTTTGACAAATTTTGCGCCATCTTGAAAAGGGATTTATTAAGAAAGGTATAAGAAAGGTTAAAGGTTAAAGGTTTTGCCAAATATTGCGCCATCTAGAAAGGGATTTATAAAGAAAGGTATAAGAAGGTTAAAGGTTAAAGGTTTTGACAAATTTTGCGCCATCTTGAAAAGGGATTTATTAAGAAGGTATATGAAAGGTTAAAGGTTAAAGGTTTTGCCAAATATTGCGCCATCTAGAAAAGGGATTTATAAAGAAAGGTATAAGAAAGGTTAAAGGTTAAAGGTTTTGACAAATTTTGCGCCATCTTGAAAAGGGATTTATTAAGAAAGGTATAAGAAAGGTTAAAGGTTTTGACAAATTTTGCGCCATCTTGAAAAGAAAGGTATAAGAAAGGTTAAAGGTTAAAGGTTTTGACAAATTTTGCGCCATCTTGAAAAGGGATTTATAAAGAAAGGTATAAGAAAGGTTAAAGGTTAAAGGTTTTGACAAATTTTGCGCTATCTTAAAAGGGATTTATAAAGAAAGGTATAAGAAAGGTTAAAGGTTAAAGGTTTTGCCAAATTTTGCGCCATCTTGAAAAGGGATTTATAAGAAAGGTATAAAAGGTTAAAGGTTAAAGGTTTTGCCAAATATTGCGCCATCTAGAAAAGGGATTTATAAAGAAAGGTATAAGAAAGGTTAAAGGTTAAAGGTTTTGACAAATTTTGCGCCATCTTGAAAAGGGATTTATAAAGAAAGGTATAGAAAGGTTAAAGGTTAAAGGTTTTGCGCCATCTTGAAAAGGGATTTATAAAGAAAGGTATAAGAAAGGTTAAAGGTTTTGCGCCATCTAGAAAAGGGATTTATAAAGAAAGGTATAAGAAAGGTTAAAGGTTAAAGGTTTTGACAAATTTTGCGCCATCTTGAAAAGGGATTTATAAAGAAAGGTATAAGAAAGGTTAAAGGTTAAAGGTTTTGCCAAATTTTGCGCCTTCTTGAAAAGGGATTTATAAAGAAAGGTTAAAGGTTAAAGGTTTTGACAAATTTTGCGCCATCTTAAAAAGGGACTTATAAAGAAAGGTATAAGAAAGGTTAAAGGTTAAAGGTTTTGACAAATTTTGCGCCATCTTGAAAAGGGATTTATAAAAAATTCTGTAAGAAATGTTGGGTATTATATGAGGCCCTTTCCTAATGCAAGTTGAAGACATGTCTGGGAGAGGATGGTGCTAATCTATGACGTCATTATCGAGAGAAAACCTTCCCTTTAAAAGCACGCTCACAACTCCCTCATCAGCGATTATTTTCAGCCGCTTCCACAATTTTAGAACTTTCATATCCTTTTTTATTGTCCCCCCTAGAATCTATTGTTGAAAAAAAATTTTTTTTTTGTACAACTGTAAATCAGTTTTTGCGGGAGGGCGATAAAACAAAAGGTAGGCCATGAAAGGGAATGAGATGGGAGGGGATGTGGGATCGGTGTGGCAACGACGAGGGTGCTTGGAAAATTGCGGCGCCCGCAGAAATTAAACCCTCTCGACACAGAGGACTCTTCCCCCCTCGGGTTTTGAACCTATTTCACGTGGAAGGCCCACGTGGAATGTTTTTGTGTTCTTTCATCCCCCCCCCCCTCCCATCAAGGGTTGACCCTCATTTTTCCTTTTCCTGTTTTCCACAGACAGAAATTCCATTCCTTGTTTTTAAAATTTCTTACGCCTATCAACGATAAAAAAAAGAAAAAAAAACTTAAGAATTTTAAATTTAAGGGTCCTTTACACCACTTAATACTCTCCAATTTTGCTAAAAAAACGGTTGGTTTTTATTTTTGGTTTTTTTAAAATCAAAAATCACAAAAATGTCAATTTTTTTATGATTATAATAAAAAAATCGATAAAACGAGTTTGTATTTAAATTTATGATTGTTTAATAAAACTAAAAGTTAAAAAAGTTTTTCCCTGACAAAAGCCAATTTTTTGTAAATTGGGAGCAAAAAAATTGATAAAATTTGTTTTTAGCTCTGTTTAGTTCCCATTGTTTCTCTTAGATTGCAGCACAAAAAAAAAAGTGTTTCTCTTTAAGAAAAAAAAATGAAAAACGTATTTTTGGATTCGGGAAAGAGGAAAAAATTTAATTTTACACTCTAAAGTTATTATTTTTGTTCCCATTTCACCTCAGCTGTTAAAGCGATGAAATAAAATTTTCTTTACAATCTAACCTTTATAGAAAAGCAACCAAGCCTAACGGTTGGAAAAAAAAAATCAAGAGGATTTTATTCGTTTTAAAAAAGTGTTATAATCACTATAATGGAACCCATTGACCTGGAAAACGGATTCCACATTCGCCATATAAACCAAAGGGGTGCAAATATAACGAAAATTGATAGAATCAAATTAATTCTATGGTCAAAGGCTCAAAATGTTTGATCATCCCAAAATGTAGTGAGAAAACACTCCAGTTGTGCTAATCTCTAAAAATATGAAAGATCCTTTCTTTAAATGATACGTGAAAGAGAATTTTTTTTGTTATTTGAACGTTTAATACGTTTTTATTAAAGAATCCTTGTATTAGGAGGGTTGAAAAAAGGGAGCGGAGTAAAAAAAGGAATCGAGTCTGAGTGGAATGGGCCAATTTAGTGGTGGGTATTGGCCCAATACAAGTTCCCTGCTTTATGCAAAGTGCCTAAAGGGAAGAAATTAGTTATACTTCTTTTAAGAGAAGACCCCCCACTCTCTTCTCCTTTTTTCTCCCCTCCCTCTTTTCTTCTTTGATATCCCTTATTTTTATAAGAAAAAAGATTTTTTTACGAAAATACAAAATTTTTAATTATCTAAATGATATTTTAAAGCCTGAGGGTTAAAAAAAGTGCTTTAATTGGTTTAAAATTTTTTTAAACTTTAAGGGGCAGAGTATACCATTCCGAAATACTGTTATGTGTTGCGGGTCTAAAATAACCGTTTTTGTAAAAATTGGGTATTTATTTCTGGAGGATTCAAAAAGGAACCCTTCTCTCAAGGTTTCCTTGAAAATCCTTCCTTGATTTGAAGTGATCTGCTCCTTCAAATAATAGGAATCCTTTCTATTTTCCCCGTTTTTTCAATGTAGCTAATGATTTACTCTTAGGGTTTCTTGAATGTTGGGCTCTCATTGTTAAACGTCCGATTTGATGTAGATGATGTAGATTTATATGTTGCTGGTTGTAGATGATGTAGATTTAGATGTTGCTGGTTGTAGATGATGTAGATTTAGATGTTGCTGGTTGTAGATGATGTAGATTTAGATGTTTCTGGGGAGATGTTAATGATGTATAGATTTAGAAGTTGCTGGAAATGAATGATGATGTAGATTTAGCTGTTGCCGGAGAGATGTAGATTTACATGTTGCTGGAGGATGTAGATTTAGTGGAGGATTTAGATGATGTAGATATAGATGTTGCTGTCTCTCAAGGTTTCCTTGAAAATCCTTCCTTGATTTGAAGTGATCTGCTCCTTCAAATAAAAGGAATCCTTTCTATTTTCCCCGTTTTTCAAGGTAGCTAATGATTTACTCTTAGGATTTCTTGAATGTTGGGCTCTCATTCGCTCCATAAAAGTCCGATTCAGGTAGATGATGTCGATTTAGATGTTGCTGGAGGGTGTAGATGATGTAGATTTACATGTTGCTGGAGGGTGTAGATGATGAAGATGTAGATTGCTGGAGAGATGTAGATGATGTAGATTTAGATGTTGCTGTAGATATGAATGATATTGTAGATTAGTTGTTGCTGGAGAGATGGAGATTTAGATGTTGCTGGAGGTTTGTAGATAATGTAGATTTAGATGTTGCTGGAGGGATGTAGATGATGTAGATTTAGATGTTGCTGTAGATATGATGATATTGTAGATTTAGTTGTTGCTGGAGAGATGGAGATTTAGATGTTGCTGGACTGAGATGTAGATGATGAAAATTTAGATGTGCTGGAGGATGTAGATTTAGATTTAGTGGCGGATGGAGGACTTAAATGTAGATGATGACTAATTTAGATGTGCTGGAGGATGTAGATTTAGATTTAGTGGAGGATGGAAGCCTTAGATGTACAATAGATGTTGAATAATTTAGATGTGCTGGAGGATTTAGATGTAGATAATGAATATTTATATGTTGCTAGAGGATGTAGATGTTGCTGTAGGATGTAGATGTAGATTTGTGGAGGGCTTAGATAACGTAGATTAGGATTTCTGGTGGATTTAGATTTAGAGGAGGATTCAGATGGTGTAGATGTAGATGATGTGGATTTATATGTTGCTGGAGAGATGTAGATTTTGATTCAGTGGAGGATTAGATGGTCTAGATTAGATGTTGCTGGATGGTGTAAATGATGTTGATTTAGAATGGAGGAGAACCTCTAGCAACATCTAGATTGTAGGTTGTAGATAGTGTAGATTTAGATGTTGCTGGAGAGATGTAGATTCACATGTTGTTGGATAGATGTAGATTTAGTTGTTGCTGGAAGACTTGGATGTAAACGATGAAGATTTAGATATGCTGGAGGATGTAAATTTAGATTTAGTTGATGATTTAAGTAGATGATGTAGATATAGATGTTGCTAGAGGTTGTAGATTTAGATGTTGTTGTAGGATGTAGATGATGAAGTTTTAGATGTTGCTGGAGGATGTCGATGTAGATTTAGTGGAGGGTTTAGATAATGTGGATTTAGATGATGCTGGAGGATGTAGATTTACACTTAGTGGAGGATTTAGATGGTGTAGATTTAGATAATGCTGGATAGATGTAGATTTAGAAGAGGATTTAGATGGTGTAGATTTAGATGTTGCTGAAGTGATGAAGATTTAGATTTTGCTGAGAGCTGTGATTTAGAATGTAGATGTTGTTGTAGAGCTGTTGATTTAGGTGTTGTTGATATGTAGATTTAGATGTTGTTGTTAAGATGTACATTTATATGTTGCTGGAGATATACATGCAGATGATGAAGATTTAGATATGGATGGAGAATTTAGATTATGTAGATGTAGGTAGATGGTAGATGTTGCTGGAGAAAGTAGATGTAGATGATAAAGATGGGCGTCGTTGTGGCCGCGCGTGTTAAGGCGTTAATCCCAAACAATGCGATACGGCGTTCATCTATGGGGTCCAGGGTTCAAAGCGGGCGGCCCCGAATTGAACCTAAGGAACCTAAATGGATTTTTGATGGAAAACACCACTGACGCGAGGGGGATTATAAACTCTTAAGTTTGAAAACCCTCTTACAAATTGTTTATAACAAAAATTAGACCCATGGTAATAGTCAACACTAAGGCCAACAAAAAAAAAAAAAAAATAAAAAAAAAAAAAAAAAAAAAAATAAAGATATGGCTGGAGAACTTAGATGATGTAGATTTAGATAGATGGTAGATGTTGCTGGAAAGATTACCAAACACAAAATGCAGCCATGGGAGGAGCGAGAACAACGAAAACGATTTTAAAAAAATCTACCTAAAATCTATAAAAAAGGGATGAAGTGATGGTAAAAGAAGAGGGAGACTCATTTATCATCGAATGCGGGGAAAGGATTCTTTACTTTCGGGATGTATAGTAGGCCGTAGAAAAGAGGAACGGTCACGAAGGCACTATCCCCGCCGCCCTCCGACCGTCACGTTCCTTTTTTTCCAAACTCACTCACACGCTTCCCATCTTAAATGACTTTTAGATTACGGAATCCTTTAGATTTATCCCCTTTTTTTCTACTTTCCGACTGCTCTAATCCGAAAAAATTTTGGTCAAATGGGGGTTCGATCTCGCAGACTTGAATAAAGGAAAAAATTGTTTACGTGAGCAACAGCCCTTACAGTGGTGCCAAAACAATTCAAAAGATTGCCTGTGAATAAAAAAAGAAGGAATTAATTTTGAAAATCGATTCTTGATTAGAATTACATTGTCTGAGGGTGGATCGTCACTTCAATATCCTCGAGGTACCTCTCAAGGTTTAATGTCTCAAGACAATTACACCGTCTCACATGGGGCCCTTCCGAGAACACTTTAGAGACATTTATCTCAGCGCTCAGAAGGGCTTGTGTGGGGTGAAATGACGTAGGGAGAATTAACACGGCCTTCGCTCAACATGTGTTCACAAACTTATTTTTCTCTCGCACAATTTCGAGTTTCATCCGAAGGGTTTTAGCATTATCGCCGGGGGTCCTAAACGTGCCGTGATAAACTCTTAAGCAAAAACGCCGCCCGGAACTCCCTCTGAATGTGAATTGCGGTGATTCTCCCGTCTTCATTTTAATTCCTAAAAAAACATTTTCCACTAATTTATATCCTTGAAAAAACTCTTTTTATCTACATCGATGATATTGAATCCCCAGTTTTCCCTTCCTGTGAATCAATCCGGGAAAAAAGTTAAAAATTACCAACTGGCAGAGTTCCCAGTCAACTTTTCGATCGATATGCTAAAATTACATTTTTGATATGCGCAATAAAATTGAAAATAGGGAAATTCTAATTTTCTTATCATTCATCGAATTTTAATTTTGGTGCACAGGGCGACGTCGACTTTGTTATTTAAGTAAGAACCCCTATTTATTTCCAGATTCGTAATCTACGCAAAATTGCAAGTTCATTTGATTACTTAAATGACCTCATTTGAAAACTTTTAAAAATATCGAATTTCATTAAAAATAAAAATTCACCAGATTTTCACCAAATTTTCTTAGTCGGTATTTTACGATTTTTAGGAATTTTCTCGTATCCTAGGAAGCCACTTCTGATGTGAAAAATGTTCGTTTATCCCACTTCATATGAGAAAATATTCATTTTTCCACTTCTGATATCAAAAATGTTCATTTATCCTATTTCTGACATCAAAACGACAAAAAAGTCAATAATCCCACTTCTGATGTCCACTTCTATCAAAAACCCTCCTCACGAGCTTTTCTTGCGAGAGGAAAAAAATTACCCCCTAAATTCACGAGCTTCCTTGTAAAAAGAAAAATTAAACCTCCACTCTCTCGAACTGAAAAGTAGGTAGATTCCGAAGAAAAGAGATCTACCTAAAAAATGCGACTTAAGGCCCAACTGTACAACTTCTGAAATAAAATAACCCCCACCCCACCAAAATGCGTATAAATCCCGCGCAATTACTCCGCCGACTTTAAAGATAGGAAAAGATTCGTCAAGATGCTTTAATGATGAAATAAGACGTCATATAATCCGAGGGAAAGCTTTACGTTAATAAACGAAAATGACGAGTGTTTAAAAGCGACTTCCGAGATATTTAATTACAAAGATATTCGTTTTGTCTGGATTTATCGTCGGCAATTTTTTTTTTACCTCCGAGGATTTAAAACTTTTTTTTTTTTTGCGTAGGAGGAAGCTTCTTAATGTATATTTCAGTCAAGGGTCAACAGAGTGAACCCTAATAATTAGAGAGGTAATCCACCTAATTTATGTGAGAAGGTTGGGGGGAACGTTAAATTACCACCTCCCGCCTATAAAACCTTTTTCCTCTAAAATTTTGATTTGTGACCGTTAAAGCGTTTTTCAAATGTATAAATCCTTCGATTCTAAATAAATATATTTCATGGCTTTCGGGGTTGGGATTTGTTCCCGAAAAACTGTAGTAGATTCCCCGAAAATTGGTAAAAATTCCGGTTTTTATACAAAATCAGAAATGGGATAAATTACCATTTTTAATCATAAGTAGGATAAATGGCCATTTTTGATATCAGAAGTGGGATAAATGACCATTTTTGATATCAGAAGTGGGATAAATGGCGATTGTGATATCGGAAGTGGGATAGATTACGATTTTTCATATCGGAAGTGGGATATATGACGATTTTTGATATCAAAGTGGGATAAATGAGCATTTTTGATATCAGAAGTGGGTTAAATGAACTTTTTTTTGTCATTTACATCAGAAGTGGGATAAATGACCATTTTTCACATAAGTGAAAAAATTTTTTGATGAGTTATTGTCCGCTTGATGATATTTATGATGGGGTTTAATGACTTATCGGACTTTTTTAAAAAAATTTTTAAAAAAGCGTCCGATAAGTCATTAAACCCATCATAAATAAGTGAAAAATGTTCACATAAGTGAAAAATGTTCACATAAGTGAAAAATGTTTCATAAGTGAAAAATGTTCACATAAGTGAAAAATGTTCACGTAAGTGAAAAATGTTCATTTATCCCACTTCTAAAGTGAAAAATGTTCATATATCCCACTTCTGATATCAAAAATGCTCATTTATCCCACTTCTTATATCATAAATGCTTATTTATCCCACTTCTGACATCAAATGCTCATTTATCCCACTTCTGAAGTGAAAAATGTTAATTTATCCCACTTCTGATGTGAAAAATGTTCATTATCTCACTTCTGATGTCAAAAATGCTGATTTATCCCACTTCTGATATCAAAAATGCTCATTTATCCCACTTCTGATATCAAGAATGCTCATTTATCCCACTTCTGATATCAAAATGCTCATTTATCCCACTTCTGATATCAAAATGCTCATTTATCCCACTTCTGATATCAAAAATGTTCATTTATCCCATTCTGATATCAAAAATGCCCATTTATCCCACTTCTGATATCAAAAATGCCCATTTATCCCACTTCATTTTTTTATTGTTGAGGTCGATTGGTATGTGACAAACAAATCGACAAAGCGTTTCGGATTTCGATTGAGCTCTGTCATTATCGGGTTCTCCAGAGGTGGCGTCAAAGGGAGAAGTTGAAATTACAATTATTAGAGACGTGGTAATTGGGAATCGACCCGTCATTACGCTCAGACTCCACCGCGAAAATCCACTTTAACCCGAATGTATTCTACGAACTACTCAACAGTTGACGCCGCTTTATTTATCCGCCCGGAATCAAATCTTTGTGATTGTGAAAGGGTTCAAACAACGCGTCTACCCTCTTCCAACGTGGACAAAGCCTTTTCAAAACAAAATGACAAAAGGAGTCATTGTCTTTCTTTTATTAACTCGCATTTTCATCGGAAAGCCCAACTTGGAGAGAAAAAAGCATCTGTTTTTGAGGTGATGTAAATGATCCTCCGTTTGCGCGAGGGGTGCGAAAGTGCGGAGAAACTAATTGCATCCGTGCTCGGACCCGGGAGGGTTTGCGCGGACCCTCGACCGCGATACCCACCTCCTCTTCGTCCCCTGCACACAATTTCCATTCTAATTCAGGGATAGGGGTGTGTTATGTAGCTCATACATTACAAACCTCCTCCCTTAAACGGGATTTGCATGATACACCCTCTGTTGGCCACTCTGCAAATCACATCTTCCCCTCTCTTCTTAACGAACCCTCACAATCCTCGTTATACCCCTTGTAATCTATGCATTAAATTTTTTTTTCGACTCCCGAAACGTTGAGAATTTTCTTTTAAAAAGTGTTTTGTCCCAAAGCGCCCGCGATGAATTAACCATAGTAAGGGCTATTATGGCTTCTACCTTTTTCGTCTTTCGGGATAAATATTTCAGTAGCCTCCCATTCTTTTCCCAGTGTGTCACCTCATGTAATTTGGAGAAGCCTTAAGTCCAAACTCGGACTTTTCTGCTCTCAAACTAATTGTTTCTCACACACTTTAATAAAAATAAAAGCCCCTTCTCTCGATTGCCTTTTATTTAAAAAAGCCACGATTCTTATGTAAATTTTGATTTTGTTGTTCAGAAACTGAGATTGGTCAAAGGGGAATGTTGAAATTACAATATTAATGAACCCTTGAGAATTAAATCTTCCCCAGGAGTAATTAAACTCGCCTACTTAAATGTTTGACAATTTCCTTTCATAGTTCGAAATTAAGATTTCTCAACTTTTAACTAATGACGTCATCAAAGTTTTCCATCACTAGCTCCTCAAACGGCGCGAGTTGTAACTGCTTCTATAACCTCTGTGCAATCATTTCGCCCGGAGTTAATTGCTAGGTAGAAAAATAAAAGTGTCTCCTAGCTACGGATTTTTCACGCTTTTCCCTATATACTCGCCGCTTACATTTTTTGAAGTAATTTCTCCAATTTCTGATGTCAAAAAAACAAAAAAGGTGATCCCACTTCTGATGTGAAAAATGGTCTTTTATCTCACTTATGATGTGAAAAATGGTCATTTATCCCACTTCTGATGTGAAAATGGTCATTTGTCCCACTTCTGATGTGAAAAATGGTCATTTATCCAACTTTTGATGTGAAAAATGGTCATTTATCCAACTTCTGATGTGAAAAAAGGTCGTTTATCCTACTTCTGAAATAAAAAAAGGTCATTAATTCCACTTCAGTTGTGAAAAATGTTCATTTATCCCACTTCTGATATCAAACGGCAAAAAGGTCATTAATCCCTCTTTTGATGTTTAAAATGGTCATTAATCCACTTTTATGCGAAATTGGTCACTAATCCCACTTCTGATGTGAAAAATGGTCATTTATCCCACTTCTGATATCAAAATTGGTCAGTTATCTCGCTTCTGATATAAAAAATGGTTACTTATCCCACTTCTGATATCAAAAATGGTCATTTATCCCACTTCTGACATCAAAAATGTTCATTTATCTTACTTCTGAAATCAAACGGAAAAAAAGGTCATTAATCCCTCTTTGATGTTTAAAATGGTCAATAATCCCACTTTTGACGTGAAAAATGGTCATTATCCCACTTCTGATATCAAAAATGGTCATTTACTCCTCTTCTGACTTCAAAAATGTTCATTATCTTACTTCTGATATCAAACGGCAAAAAATGCTAAAATTTGACCTTTTTTAAGGTTGTCGAAAATGGTCATATGAATAGTCAAATCTACTTGAAATTTTACGTAGATTACGAATCTAATGATGAACGTCGGTCGATATATCGTTCGATCGATATATCGATATTTTTATATATCGCCTATACTAGCCAGAGGGGAGGCCGTTCTGAATGTCCCCTGAAAACCCGAAGGGTAATACAATAAAATTTCTTTGAGAAAGTTAAAAAGTTGCAAAATGTGAACTTAAAAACTTAAGCTCATATAAAAATGGTTAGGAACAAACCAAGAACAGAAGTTTCGCCCTTAAATATTTAAATCCCTCTGGTTTTTCTTCCTTTTTTCTCCGTCGAATAAAATTCTATTAAAGGGGAAAGTTAGAAGTTGTTTAAACAGTCTGGCGGGGAGGGGCTGCTTCCTAATCTGACCGTAGGGAACACGCTAGAGTGAGGACGATTTCGGAAACAGTCGAGTGCCTCGTCGCATAATGAAGCAATTAAACACAGGCCCCGAATATAAATCACAAAAAAAAGGGTTTTCGAGAAAAAAATTTTTAAATTCGAATTTCGGTCGACGTTGTACCGTTCCTAAGAAACCCATTCCCTTGAGGCTTAGGGGCGATATTGAATTCGATTGGGCTCTAATTGGGCGATTAAGGGGGAGATATCCTTCGGAATGTAATTAATGTATAATATGTAATTAAGGAGTTCCACTAAAATTAGTTTTTTTGTGGTGGGGGGGGGGAGTCGGATTCAGAGCACGGAGATTCTAGGTTCAATCCCAGGTCAACACTTCAGAAATTGGCTCGAAATCAAAATATTTTTATTGATATTAAAGAAAAAAAAAGGTAAAAGAAAAGAATGTTGAGGGATTTTTGGAGATAATGGTATTCGCATCGGTCGTCATAGAAACGGGTACTTGGCCTTATCCGACTCCCCCGGCTCCTTTCCCCGAGAACACATCAAAGTTATCGTCGACGAGTTCTACGGGTTGGGGCTCCTTAAATTTACGATCACTAAAGGTGAGAAAGAGGGCTAATTCAAAGGTAGCCTTATGTCTGAGGATGACAAGAGAGAAACTATTGAGGATACGGTTCCAGACAATATGTTTAAGGGTGTCAACGACACTGTTTATACCCTATCAAAGGCAAATATTATCGGTAGTGGTGGCTTCTCGGATTGTCCAGTAATTCTCCCGATCATTGGTGGCAGCAATTGGGATGGGGTCGTCATTCGCTCAAAGGCATACAGTTGAGCCTTCCTGATCGCTCTCTAACTCTTTATCTCTACTCTAAAATAAGGGGAAGATGATGAAAATGGATATACCCCAATAAAAAATATGTATACTGAAACCCAATATAACCTCCTAAAACCGGCGTTTCTCCCTTCTTCTGAGCAACCGGAAGGACGGTACAGCAGAATATAGTAGAATAAGAGAGGCAGCTTCCAATGTAAGAAAATGCAATGGGCAGAAGGATTGATAGATCAGCTGGATGCATCTGATTTGCAACATGATCATTGACTGTCAAAACATTGATTGTCGTCGGGTTGTTATCTCCCTGTTATATGTTGAATGACTTAATCAAATTAAAATAGTCGTGTTTACTCCTAAAAATAGGTCACACGGCATGCTTACATTTGACACGCCTTTAAAATCTGCATCGCTGACATCACGATAGTCCAACTTTCTATTTTATAACGCACTATTTTAAAAAAGGCTTAAAAACCCCTCTGCTAGGTCAGAGATTATCAACGCCTAAATAACGCGGGAAAGCCAAAAAATTCTTCCTATTCAGCATTCCTAATGCAAACTATGCAGCACTGTCGCCATTTTTAAAGACGAATTTGCGGTTTTCTAAGCACGCTCTAAATCAATCGAGTATCGCCTCCCACCCAAAATCATACGAGCGCCCACCAGGTTGTTAGCGGGTAGGTTTTCGCTTGTAACGGCATGTTTGTCCTACACATTCCGTGTAATACCTGTGTGAATAGTTCACCGCGGGCTAATTACATTATTGCGGCTTTATCTCCCCCGCTCCGCCCCTCAGGACGTCGGTTTCCATAATGAAATTTCTCCCCGAGACTTAATTAAAAAAATTTTTGGGGAAATGAAAATTAGAGAGAAAAAATGGCGAAGTTTCTTGGGTTTTAGAATGTGAACTTTAATCCGCCTGAACATGGGATTACAAGGCTGTGCAAGTTTACACTTCGTCCTCCGTCTACCCCTCTTGAAAGCTCACACTCCCTTCACTGAGCTTTACAAACTCCCCGATCGAATCCTACTTATAAATCATTTAACTAAATTTATGTCCAAATTAATCCCTTCAAAAGGGAAACCTTCCCTTCTAAATCCTCAACTCAAATCGCTCGAATTCAAATCGGGAAGATTCAAATCGCGTGCGATCGGGGCTCAACTTGATGCATTTGTGCGATTGACGACCTCACATCAAACGTGCCAGCACCTAGACAAACTTCTGGGCAATTGCAGCCACCAATGATCGGGAGAATTGTTGACAATCCGAGGAGCTCTGCCACCACTGACGATAATATTTGCATTTGATAGGGTATAAACAGTGTCGTTGACACCCTTAAACGTCTGGAACCCTATCTTAACTTTTATGTCCAAATTACTCTTCAAAACTAGGCACAGTACTTCCCTTCTCCTATCTGAGTCAATCCTCAACTCAAATCGCTCAAATTCGAATCTGAAAGATTCAAATCGCGTGCGATCAGGAAGGAAGGGCTCAACTGTATGCCTTTGTGGGATTGAAGACTCCATCCCTATCGTGCCAAGCACCGAGACAAACTGCTGGGCAATTGCTGCCACCAATGATCGGGAGAATTGCTGGATAATCCGAGGAGCTCTGCCACCACTAACGATAATATTTGCCTTAGATAGGATAAACAGTGTCGTTGACACCCTTAAACGTCTGGAAGGGCCCAACTTGATGCCTTTTTGCGATTGACGACTCCATCCCAATCGTGCCATACTCCGAGACGTTCTGCTGGGCAATTGCTGCCACCAATATTGGGAGAATTACTGGACATTCCGAGGTGCTCGGCCGCCATTACCGATAATATAAAAATAGTGTCGTTGACACCCTTAAACATAAAGTCTTGAACCCTATCTTAACTAAATTTACGTTCAAATTAATCTCTTCAAAAGAGAAAACTTCCCTTCTACTGTCCGAGTCAACCCTCAACTTAAATCGCTCAATTCGAATCTGTAAGATTCAAATCGCGTGCGATCGGGAAGGGGCTCAACTTGATGCCTTTGTGCGATTGACGACCCCATCCCAATCGTGCCATGCACCGAGACAAACTGTTGGGCAATTGCTGCCACCAATGATCGAGAGAATTGCTGGACAATCCGAGGAGCTCTGCCACCACTAACGATAATATGTGCCTTTGATAGGATATAAACAGTGTCGTTGACACCCTTAAACGTCTGGAACCCTATCTTAACTAAAACGTCCAAATTAATCTCTTCAAAAGAGAAAACTTCCCTTCTCCTATCTGAGTCAATCCTCAACCCATATCGCTCAAATTCGAATCTGAAAGATTCAAATCGCTCAAATTCGAATCTGAAAGATTCAAATCGCGTGCAATAGGGAAGGAAGAGCTCAATTGTATGCCTTTGTACGATTGACGACCCCATCCCAGCAGGAAAGGCCCTTTCTGCTGTACCGTCCTTCTGGTTGCTCAGAAGAACGTAGAAACGCCTGTTTT
The DNA here is from genome assembly GCA_014119065.1 of Orius insidiosus. Taxonomy (NCBI): domain Eukaryota; kingdom Metazoa; phylum Arthropoda; class Insecta; order Hemiptera; family Anthocoridae; genus Orius; species Orius insidiosus. The sequence continues at coordinate 349,595 of JACGAQ010000019.1, forward strand.
AGGAGGTTATATTGGGATTTGCTTACATTTGAAGCTGCCTTTCTGCTGTACCGTCCTTCTGGTTGCTCAGAAGAACGTAGAAACGCCAGTTTTAGGAGGTTATATTGGGTTTTCAGTATATTTTTTATTGGGTGTATCCATTTTCATCATCTTCCCCTTATTTTACGTAATCCACGAAGGGCGATAAATCAAGAAAAGATCTATGCTACATCTGTTGGTTTAATTATTCCGTGAAAGTCGCCCGTTTAGAATAAATCCGCTCGTAAGAGGATTACTTTAACAAGCCTGAATCGGTATGATGGCGAACGGGGAAGGGGCGGTTTGAGGGGCGGCGGATGGGAAAAGTGGAACGGTCGGAAAAGGGGGAGGTTTCCACTTGACGGCGAACATTTCCGCTATTCCCCATACCACTTTTTACGAATCGAATTTTAACAATTTTTTTTTTTTCTATGTTTCAGGTAATATTGCACCAGTGACGTATTGTATTTTGAAATATTACTCCTGGATATGGGCAAAACGTCATGCACATTAGATGTTTGATGTATGGTATGACCCACTTAAATTACAATTCTATAGCCTGGGAACTCTGTCGGTGTGAGAGAGAACGAGTGATACTTGACACTAATGACGTCATATCTCCCAGAGTTGGGCATTATTTTTATTCGTAAATACGAATACGATTCTATTTTTAAGACTGCTATTTGCGAATACAAATACAAATTTATTTGTATTCGCACTTTTGAATAAATATACATTTGTATTTACAAATCACAGCGGAGAAATAAGAATATATTTGTATTTATTAGTTCGAATACGTATATTTTCGTATTCGCAGGAAAAAATACAAATAAATTCGTATTCGCAAGAAAAAAAAATACAAATAAATTCGTATTCGAAGGAAAAAAATACAAATAAATTCGTATTCGAAGGAAAAAAATACAAATGAATTCGTATTCGTAGGAAAAAAATACAAATAACTCCGTATTTACACGAAAAAAAATACGAATATATTCATATTTACAGCAAAAAATACGCATATATTCGTATTCAGGATAAAAATATAATACATCCGTAGTTACTGAAAAAAAAAAAATACGATTACAATTTTTTTTCGTGTAAATACGAATATTTCGTATTTTTGTCTGTAAATACGAATATATTCGTATTTTGTCTGTAAATACGAATATTCGTATTTTTTGTCTGTAAATACGAATATTCGTATTTTTTGTCTGTAAATACGAATATTTCGTATTTTTTGTCTGTAAATACGAATATTTCGTATTTTTTGTCTGTAAATACGAATATATTCGTATTTTTTGTCTGTAAATACAAATATTTCGTATTTTTTTTTTTTTTCGTGTAAATACGAATATATTCGTTTTTTTTTTCGTGTAAATACGAATATATTCGTATTTTTTCGTGTAAATACGAATTTATTTGTATTCTTTTCCTGCGAATACGAATTTATTTATATTTTTTGCCTGCGAATACGAATTTATTTATTTGTTTTTGCCTGCGAATACGAATTTATATTATTTATTTATTTTGCCTGCGAATACAAATATATTCGTATTTTTTTTCGTGTAAATTCGAATATTTTCGTATTTTTTTCGTGTAAATACGAATATTTTCGATTTTTTTCGTGTAAATACAATATTCGTATTTTTTTTCGTGTAAATTCAAATATTTTCGTATTTTTTTCGTGTAAATACGAATATTTTCGTATTTTTTTTCGTGTAAATACGAATATTTTTGTATTTTTTTCCGTGTAAATACGAATATTTTCGTATTTTTTTCGTGTAAATACGAATATTTTCGTATTTTTTTTTTTTTTCGTGTAAATACGATATATTCGTATTTCTTGTCTGTAAATCCGAATATATTCGAATTTTTTTCGTCTAAATACGAATTTATTTGTATTCTTTTCCTGCGAATACTAATTTATTTGTATTCTTTTCCTGGAATACGAATTTATTTGTATTCTTTTCCTGCGAATACGAATTTATTTGTATTCTTTTCCTGCGAATACGAATTTATTTGTATTCTTTTCCTGCGAATACGAATTTATTTGTATTCTTTTCCTGCGAATACGAATTTATTTGTATTCTTTTCCTGCGAATACGAATTTATTTGTATTCTTTTCCTGCGAATACGAATTTATTTGTTCATTTTTGCCTGCGAATACGAATTTATTTATATTTTTTGCCTGCGAATACGAATTTATTTTTGTATTCTTTTCCTGCGAATACGAATTTATTTATATTTTTTGCCTGCGAATACGAATATAACCGTATTCGAACTATTGAATATAAATATATTCTTATTTCTCTGCTGCGATTTTGTAAATACAAATGTATATTTATTCAAAAGTGCGAATACAAATAAATTTGTATTTGTATTCGCAAATAGCAGTCGTAAAAATAGAATCGTATTCGTATTTAGGAATAAAAATAATGCCCAACTCTGATATCTCCCCATCGTTATTGCCTTTTGCTAGTTTTTGGGATTGTAAATTTTTTGAAAATTCGTAATGGTTGAAATTGAGGGGGAAGCGTGTATACGACAAGGGCCTCTCATTAAGTAGAGGCTGCCTAGAGAGGAGCTAATGTCATTACTCCGCTGAGTGCTTCCGACGACCGCCCTTTCCATCGCCCGCAACCCCTCCACTTGAGATATGATTAAACTTTATTGTCTTTTCATAAAATCATCGTTTGTCCCATTTTTTAAACGCCTTCCTCAAAAGGCATTTTTTTAATCAACACCCCAGAATGAATATAAAAGCCTCAACAGACGAAAAGGACTCTCCAACTACCCCACCCGGCTAATGTAGTCATTGAGGAAGCAGGAAAAAAACGAAGAAGGGAGACTCAAAGCTTTCAAAGTCCACCCCCCACCCCGAGCTACAACTGGTGGAAGTCTCTTGACGGAAAAGAGAGTAATTGTGTCTAAATGCTTCTCTTTTCACCTGAGGGGGCGTGTTTTCTTTCCTTTTTTTTCATTTTTAATGAAAGGCTTAATTAAAAAAACCCTAAACTTACCCCCCAAGGGTAAAGTCTAGTTCTTTTCAAAACCCCCTGAGCCTCTATAGTTAATGAATTACTCGGAGGGATAGATAATGCTAAGTACGCCATATTTCTTTTGGAAAATCCAATTATATCTTGTTATTTTTTTTCGCTAAAGAACCTCTTTTATGCAACACTGACCCTTATTGATCAAACGGGTTCCAGAACCAATTATCAGCCGGAGTCCATAGTAGGCTGATATTTTTGGGGGAAGCCCCGCGTGAAATACGCCAGCAGAGCCCAATTAAGGGAAAATCGGCAGCTTCAAAAGACTGTGCGTCAAGGAGACGAATAATCAGATAATGGGGGGGGGGGGGGGGGAGTTTGGATGAAGGCTCGCAATCACTTTGACTCGTGCGCATCCGCATTACCCGTGCAGAGAAATTCGGCAGTTGCAAAGGCTCTGCTTCAAAGTCGGCGCGTGAATGAGACGAATAATCAGATAATGGGGGGGGGGGGTAGTTTGGATGAAGGCATTGCGGGGGGGGGGGGGGATAGTTTGGATGAAGGCTCGCAATCACTTTGACTCGTGCACATCCGCATTACCCGAGCAGAGAAATTTGGCAGTTCCAAAGGCTCTGCTTCAAAGTCGGCGCGTGAATGAGACGAATAATCAGATAATGGGGGGGGGGATTGTATGGATAAAGGCTCGCAATCACTGTGACTCGTGCGCATCCGCATTACCCTAGCAGGGAAATTCGGCAGTTCCAAAGGCTCTGCTTCAAAGTCGGCGCGTGAATGAGACGAATAATCAGATAATGGGGGGGGGGGGATAGTTTGGATGAAGGCATTGCTGGGGGGGGGGATAGTTTGGATGAAGGCTCGCAATCACTGTGACTCGTGCACATCCGCATTACCGAGTAGAGAAATTCGGCAGTTCCAAAGGCTCTGCTTCAAAAGACTGTGCAGTCGGCGCGTGAATGAGACGAATAATCGTATAAGGGGGGGGGGGGGGGATAGTTCGGATTAAGGCTCGCAATCAGTTTGACTCGTGCACATACACATTACCCGAGTTGAGAAATTCGGCAGTTCCAAAGGCTCTGCTTCAAAAGACTGTGCAGTCGGCGCGTGGAGACGTATAATCAGATAATGGGGGGGGGGGGAGGATAGTTTGAATGAAGGCTCGCAATCACTTTGACTCGTGCACATCCGCATTACCGGAGTAGAGAAATTCGGCAGTTCCAAAGGCTCTGCTTCAAAAGACTGTGCAGTCGGCGCGTGAATGAGACGAATAATCGTATAAGGGGGGGGGGGGGATAGTTCGGATTAAGGCTCGCAATCAGTTTGACTCGTGCACATACACATTACCCGAGTGAGAAATTCGGCAGTTCCAAAGGCTCTGCTTCAAAAGACTGTGCAGTCGGCGCGTGAATGAGACGAATAATCTGATAATGCGGGGGGGGGGGGAGGATATTTTGGATGAAGGCTCGCAATCACTTTGACTTGTGCACATCCGCATTGAGCAGAGAAATTCGGTAGTTCCAAAGGCTCTGCTTCTAAAGACCGTGCTTAGTCGGCTCGTGAAAGTTTGTATTTTTTGCTCTGCTCGCTTACAACGTGCAAACATTTTTTGTCCAAAGCTATATGATTTGATGGGAGAAAAACAATAAATCAGACAAGTCGTTCATCGACCTACGAAAACCTTCCGGGAGATGGAAACCCTCGGATATGTATACTAATAATTAGTTATGAAATTCTCATCGGCGTAACGGATAGGGGTGAGGTTGCTAAGCCCTTATTCGCCCTAAGCTAAACCCGGAGCCCGGCGGGAGAGGATTACTCGGTGAGGACAAAGTAATAAATTAACCCTAACGTCCTTTCCCATTTCCTTTTTTGATGAAACTGCCAACAGTCCTTATCTCTCTTTACGTATTTTCTTAAAAAAACAGTGACAGGAGCGGGGGTGATGTAACGAAATAACCTGTCGTCCGCTAATTTAATCATAAAGACGAATTTTTAATCAATTTGTGGGAGGTTTCATCACCACTAATTTAGGTGTTGTGTGTGAGTTTATTAGACTCTGATGATATTTAGATCATTGTGGTACCCACATCACCCCCCAGGGAGAAAAGAATGGTGAAAGTCTGAGGTGTGTCGAAGATGCGGATGCTGGAACGCGAATTTTCGAGCTTAAAGTGTCGCAGATGTCGAGAAGTTCGATCCGAGCAGCGGGTTGAAGAGGTGCGGAACTGCTGACGAGTTGAGGGAGTTCCACCATTGTGGTGAGTCGAACTGGTTCGGAACTGTTGATGTCGATTGATTGATGATGCTGCGATGATTGAGATTGCTGGCACAGTCGATGGGTGATCAAGACGTACAGGAAGCTATTCTCGTTCAGTGTTTGTATGTTGAAAGAGTGTTCGTGTTCGTCATGGGTCACCAATTGTGGGATGTTTCATCACCACTAATTTAGAATTGATTGAGATGTGTTGTGTTTGATGTGATTTATTTGACTCTGCTGATATTTAGATCATATGTTGTGGTACCCACATCACCCCCAGGGAGAAAAGAATGGTGAAGGTCTGAGGTGCTGTGTTTCGAAGATGCGGTTGCTGGAACGCGAACTGTCGAGCTGTGAGTGTCGCAGATGTCGAGAAGTTTGATCCGAGTTGAAGCTCCACCAATGCAACGGGTTGAAGAGGTGCGGAACTGCTGACGGGTTGAGGAGTTCCACCATTGTGCTGTGTCGAACTGGTGCGGAACTTTGATGTCGATTGATTGATGATGCTGATGCTGACGATGATGTTTGATTGAGATTGCTGGGAGATCAAACGCACGACAGTACCCACTATTTTAAAACTTGCCTGAAACACCTTATCGACGCTTATAATTTTATTCTAGAGAGCGCCACAAACTCCGTCTTTCGCGGGTATCGCAATCTTGAAGCCAAAATGGCGTAGTGATAAATCAAATTATAGATTTTTACCAGGTGGTAGTAGTTCTACCCAATGGGAAAGAAGGGGAATAGAATGAAGGAAAAAAAAGACTCGTCTGCCCACTTAGCGAATTAAAAAAGGGAAGTTTGAAAATTAGCTAAGTAATTGCGCCTTCCCACCCCTTTTTACCAATCCCTCTAACCCAAGGTTGTAAAAGGATTAACTCTTAAACCTATAAATAAACGTATTAAATCTGTACGGAAGTTTTATGGGTTTGCTTAAAAGCTGTTTTTTGGAATAGTAGGTGTTTTGCTACGGAGGTCCGGGGTTCAATCCCAGGATAAAGGGATGTTCTGCTTGTTGGGCAACGCATGCACATTCATTGTTATTTCCCAATCATTCGATGGTCTGGAAAGGCCACCAATTGTGGGATGGATCATCACACACAAAACAACTTTAGTGGTGATGATCCATCCCACAATTGGTGACCCACGACGAACACGAACGCGATGAAACATCAAGGTACATTTTCGCTCTCTCAACATACATACAGAACGAAGCTTCCGGCAACGTCTTGATCACCCATCGACGGCGCCAGCGATCTTCCTCGTCAGCAGTTCCGCACCTGTTCGACCCGCTTCGGGAACTTCGACTTCGGAACGAACTTCTAGACATCTGAGACACTCACGTCACAGCTCAACAGTTCACATTCCAGCGTCCGCACACGAATCTTCGACACATCATCAGCAAGTTTAAAATAGTGGGTACTGTCGTTTGATCTCCCATCGACTGTGCCAGCATCTCAATCAAACACCATCGTCAGCATCAGCATCATCAATCAATCGACATCAACAGTTCCGCACCAGTTCGACTCAGCACAACTGGACCTCCCTCATTTCGTCAGCAGTTCCGCACCTCTTCAACCCGCTGCATTGGTCCTTCAACCTCGGATCGAACTTCTCGACATCTGCGACACTCAAAGCTCGACACTTCGCGTTCCAGCATCCGCACACGCATCTTCGACAGCATCTCTGACCTTCACCCTTCTTTTCTGGAGGGTGATGTGGGAACCACAAAACATATGTTCTAAATAATAAATCAGCATCAGAGAATATAATTACATCACACATAACAACTTCTTTCTAAATTCAATGGTGATGGTCCATCCCACAGCGAAAACGTTGCTTTTTTCTGCGTTGATACTTCGATTGCCCTTCTTCCTTCGTAAGAACCTATTTGACGAAAAAAAGTTTTATATTTCATAACAGTGTAGGAAGAAAATAAATAAATTGGTTGGCGAGCAGAAGCGAGAGTAAGCCTGGCAAACAAAATTAGAGGGTGCGAGTACGTGAAGGGGGAGCCGTGGTTTTTCCCGTTGCCTCCCTTCACTGCCCCCCGTGGACGAACGGATACAAATCAACGCTAGGACTCCCCGCCCCCAACGCTGACAAACACCGGGGATAAAACTGATGTTTTTGTTATTCTACGTATCTCTTTCTAAACATCCCCGTCACAGAAAAAAAATTGATTAAGTTGAGAAAAAGTTTCTAAATGGTGTGTATGACGGGGGTGGTCATTTTCACACAATTGCATCCCCCGGCCGTTCCATGTCGTCCATTTCCGCGACCTGCGTCACATTGAGCTACCTACCCCTTTAGTCTGATAAATACACGTCAAAACCAGAAACAGGGCTTCCATCACGCCTCCCCCCCCCCCTTCACCATCACCAGACCGACTCTCATTTCACAGTTAACGCCACAATCAGAGAACTCTCAATGCGAAAACTCGGAAAACTGTGTCCTTCACAACATTATTAACATTTTCAAATTGAGGAAAACGTTTCAAAAATGATAGCTACTATTTTTCCGTCTTTATAGACAAATGGAAAACGCTTTTCAAATAGCTTTTTTATCCCCCACTCCGGACAAATATAAACTTCATTAGGAGGTCGCATAAAATTTATTCAAATATTTATCTCTAAAGAACCTTGCAAACGCTTATAATTATTATTTGAGGAATCCCCTTTTTATGTTTGAACCTCGTTTTCAATGGCACATTTAACAAGTAGACGGCTCGTGGAGTGCGCGGGACCAATTAAAGAAAGATCTGAAAATGTCTGGAATCCTGGGGGTGAGGGCTCGCAATCTCTTTGACTCGTAGGAGCTGTTCACACGGCCCGTAGTGTACTCGTGATTCCTCCAAGCGGAGGAGTCGTACACAAATGACCGACATGGCTCCACCTCAAGTCAATCTTAGAGAGAGGGGGAGAAGCATCATTGGTGGGGGTGAGGGCTCGCAATCTCTTTGACTCGTAGATCAAAGAGGGGGTGAGGGCTCGTAGCAGCCGACCGTTGACACAGATCGTACTACTGTCTCGTGATTCTCCCTAGATTTGGAGTCGCACACAAAGACCGACGTGGCTCCACCATAAGCCGACGGTAGAGAGTAGGGGAGGAGCTTCGACGGAGTTGAGGGCTCGCAATCTCTTTGACTCGTAGGAGCTGTTAGCTGACCTTTCACACGACTCGTAGTGTGCTCGTGGACGCCCCTAGCCTAAGAGTCGTACACAAAAGACCGACATGGCTCCACCGCAAGTCAATCTTAGAGAGTGGGGGAGAAGCATCTATGGTGGGGTGAGGGCTCGCAATCTCTTGACTCCTAGGAGCTGTTAGCTGACCTTTCACGCCTCGTAGTGTGCTCCTGGTTCCCCCAAACCTAGGAGTCGTACACAAAAGACCGACATGGCTCCACCTCAAGTCAATCTTAGAGAGTGGGGAAAAGCATCTATAGTGGGGGTGAGGGCTCGCAATCTCTTTGACTCGTAGGAGCTGTTAGCCGACCTGTCACGCCTCGTAGTGTGCTCCTGGTTCCCCCAAACCTAGGAGTCGCACATAAGAGACCGACATGGCTCCACCTCAAGTCAATCTTAGAGAGTGGGGAGGAGCATCTATAGTGGGGGTGAGGGCTCGCAATCTCTTTGACTCGTAGGAGCTGTCTGCCGACCTTTCACACGACTCGTAGTGTGGTCGTGGATGCCCCTAGCCTATGAGTCGTACACAAAAGACCGACATTGCTCCACCTCAAGTCAATCTTAGAGAGTGGGGGAGGAGCATCTATAGTGGGGGTGAGGGCTCGCAATCTCTTTGACTCGTAGGAGCTGTCTGCCGACCTTTCACACGACTCGTAGTGTGCTCCTGGTTCCCCCAAACCTAGGAGTCGTACACAAAAGACCGACATTGCTCCACCTCAAGTCAATTTTAGAGAGTGGGGGAGAAGCTATTATAGTGGGGGTGAGGCTCGCTATCTCTTTGACTCGTAGGAGCTGTCTGCCGACCATTCACACGACTCGTAGTGTTCTCGTGGATGCCCCTAGCCTAAGAGTCGTACACAAAAGACCGACATTGCTCCACCTCAAGTCAATCTTAGAGAGTGGGGGAGAAGCATCTAAAGTGGGGGTGAGGGCTCGCTATCTCTTTGACTCGTAGGAGCTGTTAGCCGACCTGTCACGCCTCGTAGTGTGCTCCTGGTTCCCCCAAACCTAGGAGTCGTACACAAAAGACCGACATGACTCCACCTCAAGTCAATCTTAGAGAGTGGGGGCGAAGCATCTATGGTGGGGGTGAGGGCTCGCAATCTCTTTGACTCGTAGGAGCTGTTAGCCGACCTGTCACGCCTCGTAGTGTGCTCCTGGTTCCCCCAAACCTAGGAGTCGTACACAAGAGACCGACATGGCTCCACCTCAAGTCAATCTTAGACAGTGGGGAGAAGCATCTATAGTGGGGGTGAGGGCTCGCAATCTCTTTGACTCGTGAACATTAAACCGTCCACCAATAGCAACCAAGTTGTATGCTCAGTGTTCCCCCATCCGGATTCCTTTCGCGCCGCCATAACCCTTTCCGAAACCCATCTTTCTACGAGCCTATTAAGCCCTAATTAGGTAAAACATGAGATATAACTAGTTCCCTGATGGTATTTTACTAATTTGAAAACCACTCTTGCAAAATTAATTTAATAAGGGTGTACGGATAAAATGGTTTACATTCTTCATGAATATTTCATTTTGAGAAATTACTCTGTATATTATTCCAAGGACGACTTTGTTTCTAATTTTCAGGTCCATTCACAGCATTCGAAAAGTTTAATTGTAAATTAATTTACCGTTTTTAAAAATTAAAAACATTTAAAGCTATTAGTGTACGCCTGGACTACTAGGTAGTGATGAGGGCTCGCAATCTCATTGATTTGGACACAAAAAGAGACTGTTTATACTGCGCGCGCAGTTTTCTGTTTTTTTCAGGTCTCTTTCGGTCCTTTTCTCGCGTATACCACTAACGTAAACGGCACTTGTGTAAAAGTTTTTTTTTCCATGAAAAAAGGTAGAGGAGGAAAATATTGAAAGAGTGCTCGCTGTTTGGGTACCCTGCTGTTTGTCGAGCCCTAATCGAAACTTTATTTGTGCTGTACCATCAGTAAATATCTACCTCGAGGGTCAGTTGATGAAATCGCATTTCTCACTTGCTTTTATTCTTCCCCTCCTCCGGCGTCACCGTCACCCTAAAAAAACCTTCGATTAATTACATTTTAATTAGTCTTTTTGTTTTTCCGAAAAAGAAAGTGTTGTGAAAAATTAAATGCGGAAAATGGGATGGGTCTCCCGGGGGTGAAATATAACACGGGTAGAAAGATGGGATAGGAAAGAATAAAAAATATATTAAGGGAGTCGGTAGGGGGTCGTTTAAGATAACTTGAGTTTTTTCTTTCTTTTTTCCCTTCTTCCTACCTACCTTCCTATTTTTATTTTTTCAATACTTTAACTGCTCTACAAACGGAAAATCGCTTTCTAAAACAACTTAAAATTGGGTAGAAGTAATATAAAAACGTTAATTTAATGAGTGACTCCGATGACGTAGACCCTGAGTCTCGTGACATCATAGATTGCGCCAACATTTAAATTAAACAAGCCTACATGCGAACTTACTCAAATGACTCTGATGACGTTGATCCTGAGTCTCTTGACGTCATAGACAGCGCCAAAATTTAAATTAAACAATCGCATCTTATTCAAAGCCTACAAGCGGGCCATCAAAAAGGACTCTTATGACGTTGACCGTGAGTCTCGTGAAGTCATAGATTGCGCCAAAATTTAAATTGAACAATCGCATCTTATCCAATGCCTACCAACGGGCCAACTCAAATGACTCTGATGACGTTGACCCTGAGTCTCGTGACATCATAGAAGGCGCCAAAATTTAAATTTAATAAACCTACATGCGAACTTAATCAAATGACTCTTATGACGTTGACCCTGAGTCTCGTGACGTCACTAGAGAGTTTCATGGAATCGTAATTCGCCTTTCCCGTATCTGACTTCCCCAAGGTCATACGACCGCGATTTCAACTCAGCTGAGTCGTATACGTGAACGACTCACTTCCCAACTCCGAGTAAACGTAAGGTTATATTTTACGAAGGTTATTTTGTTATCTCGTTTAGTATCGGGTTTGGTAAAACTAGTTTTTCAGCAGATTCGCTAAAATGGAAGAAGGAAATTGATTCCATACTTTTGGAAGGATTTTGTAAGTTAAAAATTAAAAAAAACTATCAAGGAAACTGTACCCACGCTAAGTGAAAATTAGCGGGATCGTTTTAGGGATAGGTAATTTATATGCGCTGTTATAGTTAATCAGAAAAACCATGTTTCGATTCATGCTCTAGTGAGTAAATTGTGAACTAACTGAGTCTAGTGAGAAAATTGTGAACTAACTGAGTCGGAACGACTTCCTGAAACTGGTTTATAAAGCCTTTACGAGACCTTTCCCGTTTTGGGAGTCGTATACGGGCAAATTACGATTCCCTGAAACTCTCTATAGACTGCGCCAAAATTTAAATTAAACAATCGCATCTTATTCAAAACATACAAGCGGGCCAACACAAATGACTCATAACGTTGACCCTGAGTCTCGTGACGTCATAGACTGCGCCAAAATTTAAATTAGATAATCGCATCTTATCCAAAGTCTACAACCGGGCCAACTCAAATGACTCTGATGACGTTGACCCTGAGTCTCGTGACGTCATTGACTGCGCCAAAATTTAAATTTGACAATCGTTTCTTATCCAAAGCCTACAAGCGGGCCAACTCAAATGACTCTGAAGACGTTGACCCTGAGTTTCATGACGTCATTGACTGCGCCAAAATTTAAATTAAACAATAAATTAACACAGTTGAGCCAACACAAAAGACAGCTTGAAAATCAATCTAGAAACGCGGTGTCGTTCCGCCCAGCCAAGCAAACTTGACTTGATTATGCGAAAGAAAAGAAAAGGTCATTATTTTTTTTAAGCTGCAATAAAAGAAAATGATCGACAATGTGTATAAATAGCCTCCAAAATCCCAATTTCCCCATTCTCGTTGAACCCTCTGAAGACCCTCGGCCGTTTAGTAAGTTTTGGATGGTTTAGGGCGGGAAACGAGCAGCGATTTTTCCGTCGGATAATGGAAGGTACTTTAACTCCCACCCTTTCCGGGAGAATCGAGTAAAAAAAAAGCAAACGGAAAAATCTCGGGTGTTGGAGACGTCAAAACCAATCGGGCGGTCAAGTGGACACCCTCTTACCTGTCAATCCTGATATTTTATAACGGACATTTTTGTAAAGCGAAAATGATTAAAAACGATGTTGACAAAAGCTTTGAAAAAAATACAGTTTCAAACGAGAATATCAAATTACAGGAAACACGTTTTCCAGAGCCAAAAAACTTTTCGCCTCTCGACATTTTCCCCTTCTTTTATTTCCAATTGATCCCGGCGAAAATATCTGGTGATAATTTTAAAATAGAAAAATACGTAGAATGGGTTGCTTTTTAAGAAAAATTGGTGTATGCGACGGGCTTTTCAGCCGCGTTTCGAACCCCTGTCACGAACAAACATTCCACCTCTCGAGCTTCCCCTGGAGGCCGAACAGTTAACCCTTTTCAGAAAACGCCCGGGAGTAAACGGCAATTTCCTCTTACTGTCATTCCGCTCATTCTGACAACCTGATTAACGTTTACCGTAAATTACAAACGCCGTTTCGCCTAGCCGGGGACTTCTCTATTTTCATCACGACCCCTACTTTAAAAACACCTTCTAAATTAACTTAAAACCCTTGACAAGTAAAACGAACTTTCTCAAAGAGAAGTTATTTTGTCCTTGAAATAGTGGCCGAAACCGGTCGTGGAATATTCGTTTTTACGTTTAGACGCAAATATCTTGAAAAGTGACCGTTTTACAGGGTGGGGAACTAACACATTTTTTAAAGGCCTTTTAAATAGCTTTCCAAAAATAGTTCACATAAGACTTTCTGTCCAGCCGTTCTTGAGATATTAGGGTCTAAAGTTGGAATATGAAAATGCCCACTTCTACATTTACACTCTCGATAACTTTTAGGTTTAGAAGGTTAAAAACAGTTTTAAAAGGCTTTTTAAAAATAGGGCTTATAAGATATAAGGCAGTCGGTGTAGCCGTTCCCGAGATAACGGTGCACCAAATTTGACGAGGAAAATCCTCCTTTTTAGCTTTAAAAAAAGGTTTTCTTGAAAAATGAGAGGTTTGGAAGGTTGGGAACAACGAAACTTTTAAAAGGGATTTAAATAGCTTTCCAAAAATAGGTCATATAGGGCAATCGGTCCATCGGTTCCTGAGGTATTTGCGATAAAAGTTTGTGGAGGAAAAAGGCTACTTTTTCAGGAAAACCAATAGGTTTGGAAGGTTGGGAATAAAGACACTTTTGAAAGGCTATAAAAAGAGCTTTCCAAAAATAGATCACTTTTGGCAATCGGTCCATCTATTCCTGAGATATTAGCGATAAAAGTTTGTGGAGGAAAAAGCCTACTTTTTCGAGTTAACTTTTCATTAGAAGCAATAGGTTTGGAAGGTTGGGAACAAAGACACTTTTGAAAGGCTAAAAAAAGAGCTTTCCAAAAATAGGTCACATATGGCAATCGGTCCATCTATTCCTGAGATATTGGCGATAAAAGTTTATGAAGGAAAAATCCTACTTTTTCACGTTAACTTTTCATGAAAACCAATAGGTTTGGAAGGTAGGGAACACATACACTTTTGAAAGGCTGGAAAAAGAGCTTTCCAAAAATTGGTCACATATGGCAATCGGTCCATCGGTTCCTGAAATATTAGCGATAAAAGTTTGTGGAGGAAAAAGGCCTACTTTTTCAGGAAAACCAATAGGTTTGGAAGGTTGGGAATAAAGACACTTTTGAAAGGCTATAAAAAGAGCTGTCCAAAAATAGATCACTTTTGGCAATCGGTCCATCTATTCCTGAGATATTAGCGATAAAAGTTTGTGGAGGAAAAAGCCTACTTTTTCGAGTTAACTTTTCATTAAAAGCAATAGGTTTGGAAGGTTGGGAACAAAGACACTTTTGAAAGGCTAAAAAAAGAGCTTTCCAAAAATAGGTCACATATGGCAATCGGTCCATCGGTTCCTGAAATATTAGCGATAAAAGTTTGTGGAGGAAAAAGGCCTACTTTTTCAGGAAAACCAATAGGTTTGGAAGGTAGGGAACACATACACTTTTGAAAGGCTGAAAAAAGAGCTTTCCAAAAATTGGTCACATATGGCAATCGGTCCATCGGTTCCTGAGATATTAGCGATAAAAGTTTGTGGAGGAAAAGGCTACTTTTTCACGTTAACTTTTCATGAAAACCAAGAGGTTTGGAAGGTTGGGAATAAAGACACTTTTGAAAGGCTATAAAAAGAGCTTTCCAAAAATAGGTCACATATGGCAATCGGTCCATCGGTTCCTGAGATATTAGCGATAAAAGTTTGTGGAGGAAAAAGGCTACTTTTTCACGTTAACTTTCATGAAAACCAAGAGGTTTGGAAGGTTGGGAACAAAGACACTTTAAAAAGGCAATATAAAAAGCTTTCCAAAAATAAGTCACACAAGGCAATCGGTCCATCTATTCCTGAGATATTAGCGAAAAAAGTTTATGGAGGAAAATGCCTACTTTTTCAGGAAAACCAATAGGTTTGGAAGGTTGGGAATAAAGACACTTTGAAAGGCTATAAAAAGAGCTTTCCAAAAATAGATCACATATGGCAATCGGTCCATCGGTTCCGGAGATATTAGCGATAAAGTTTGTGGAGGAAAAAGGCTACTTTTTCACGTTAACTTTTCATGAAAACCAAGAGGTTTGGAAGGTTGGGAATAGAGACACTTTTGAAAGGCTAAAAAAAGAGCTTTCCAAAAATAGGTCACATTATGGCAATCGGTCCATCGGTTCCTGAGATATTAGCTTTAAAAGTTTGTGGAGGAAAAAAAGCCTACTTTTTTACGTTAACTTTTCATGAAAACCAATAGGTTTGGAAGGTTGGGAACAAAGACACTTTTTTTTTTTTTTTTTTTTTTTTTTTTTTTTTTTTTTTTTTTTTTTTTTTTTTTTTTTGATATCCGGGGGTGGTGCTAGCTTTGTAGCCCTACGCACTTAAATCCTAAGGGATCTATTGTACTGCCCCAACTCTAGGGATCAGATTCTGGAGACTGGTAGAGTTCTCAGGAACTCCATCAGTCTCCGGAAGGCAGTGCCTTTTAGGTCCGCCAGTGTGAGGAGTGGTTTGCCGAAGTGCATGTACCTTCTCCTCGCGAGTGCTTCGCACTCGCACAGAAGGTGCTCTGTTGTCTCTGCACACTCGTCGCAGAGTCTGCACCTTACTTCTGCGATGAGCCCATGTTCCTTAGGTGATATCTGACGGGGTGGTGCCCCGTCAGGATACCTACAAGCAACCTAAGGTCTGTTCTGTTTAGAGACAGGGTGTTTGATACCCTTAGTGGGAAGGAGTCCATGAGTCTTTTTGCCCGCCTTAGTCCTCTTGAACCCCTCAAGACACTTTTAAAAGGCAATATAAAAAGCTTTCCAAAAATAAGTCACATAAGGCAATCGGTCCATCTATTCCTGAGATATTAGCGATAAAAGTTTGTGGAGGAAAAAGCCTACTTTTTCAGGAAAACCGATAGGTTTGGAAGGTTGGGAACAAAGATACTTTTGAAAGGCCATTAAAAGAGCTTTCCAAAAATAGGTCACATATGGCAATCGGTCCATCTATTCCTGAGATATTAGCGATAAAAGTTTGTGTAGGAAAAAGCCTACTTTTTCACCTTAACATATCATGAAACCCAATGCGTTTGGAAGGTTGGGAACACAGACACTTTTGAAAGAGATTTAATAGAGCTTTCTAAAAATAGTTAATTTAATACAATTGGTACACCTGTTCCCGAGATATCAGCGATTTAAAAAAAAATAGAAGGGCCCCTGTCATCTTTAATTAAAAACGATATGGAGTATTACTGAATTTTCAACATTTGATGTTCTGTGGAGTGTTTTTTGGTGGAAAAACAATTTGACAAGTTTTAAAGGAATTAAGGTAAAATAAAGCCGTCGGACGGGAGGGGATTTCACGCATTCAATTTCAAAACAAATCCTTCGAAAACATTATCGGACACGGTTTTTCCGGGGGAGGGGGGGGGGGGGAGCCCACGTGTCGCTTTGGGAAGTTTTTTTCCCCCCGCGAGCCAGTGGTAAATGGACTAAACTAATACCCATTTGAATTAATTCCGTCCGAACGGGTTTCGATGCGTTTTTAATCCGGTGGCTGAGTGGTCGCTTTTTGTTTTCCATGGAGACGCCTCCGCCCCTAAAATCCTCACGTCTCAATTTTTCGTAAACCCCGCGCTCGAAATATTAAAGTTAATAAAGACAAAAAGTGGCCTATGTAGTTTCGAGCTAACGGCCCATTTCCTAGATAATCGAATTTGATCTACGCCACCATCCCACGAACCTTTCAACTTAATTAACGATCACCTACGTTATTTTACAAAATCCTATACCAAAATTAAACCGTTTTCACCTACATTTTCCCAACTTAGAATTCCTTATACTTCCCCCTCTGTTATACTTCCCCTCCGTTTTACGTCCCCTCCGTTATACTTCCCCCTCCTATATTGTTACTTCTCGGAAGTTTTCGTTGGAAGCTCTTCAAACCAGTACTTTTTATTTTATTTTTTAAAAGTTAAATAAATCAAACTTTCTTTTTATTGTGTAGGCGTTTAAATTGCTTTGAAAGTAGAAAAATCCTTAAAAACGATCAAATACCCTTTTTTTTTTTTTTACCCCAACGAGAAAATACGCCAAGTAAAAGCAATTAAAAGAATAAAAACGTCAGAACTTATTTAGACAACGAAACTTTCGATTGAGGGGAGTGAGAGGTGAAAAAAAGTATTTCCACGTTACTTGATACCAGGAAATGTATTTATTTCAAATTCTCGAATGTTTTAAGTGGTCTTTTAATTAATTTTAACGCCACTTTAGAGCTGATTATAATAAATAGCATTATTAGCGTAATCCTATTAAAAGAAAAGCCTATTATCGGTTTACTAAGTTAACAAAAAAAAATTTTTTCCCCCGTTTTGATTCTATGAAAACTTCCTAAATATACAGGGTGTAAACAGTGGTTTTTTGACCAGGCTAAACCTTCACAAAAAGGGAAAAATTAGAGATTTTAACCAGGCCCAAAACAAGGCTTAGAATCCCTCTAGATTTTGGAAAAGGACAAAAACAAGGCTTAGAATCCTTCTAGATTCTAGCCCAAGCCAAAAACAAGGCTTAGAATCCCTCTAAATTTTGGAAAAGGACAAAAACAAGGCTTAGAATCCTTCTAGATTCTAGCCCAAGCCAAAAACAAGGCTTAGAATCCCTCTAGATTTTAAAAAAGGACAAAAACAAGGCTTAGAATCCCTCTAGATTTTGGAAAAGGACAAAAACAAGGCTTAGAATCCTTCTAGATTCTAGCCCAAGCCAAAAACAAGGCTTAGAATCCCTCTAAATTTTGGAAAAGGACAAAAACAAGGCTTAGAATCCCTCTAGATTTTGGAAAAGGACAAAACCAAGGCTTAGAATCCTTCTAGATTCTAGCCCAAGCCAAAAACAAGGCTTAGAATCCCTCTAGATTTTAAAAAAGGACAAAAACAAGGCTTAGAATCCCTCTAGATTTTGGAAAGGACAAAAACAAGGCTTAGAATCCTTCTAGATTCTAGCCCAAGCCAAAAACAAGGCTTAGATTCCCTCTAAATTTTGGAAAAGGACAAAAACAAGGCTTAGAATCCTTCTAGATTCTAGCCCAAGCCAAAAACAAGGCTTAGATTCCCTCTAAATTTTGGAAAAGGACAAAACCAAGGCTTAGAATCCTTCTAGATTCTAGCCCAAGCCAAAACAAGGCTTAGAATCCCTCTAGATTTTAAAAAGGACAAAAACAAGGCTTAGAATCCCTCTAGATTTTGGAAAAGGACAAAACAAGGCTTAGAATCCTTCTAGATTCTAGCCCAAGCCAAAAACAAGGCTTAGAATCCCTCTAAATTTTGGAAAAGGACAAAAACAAGGCTTAGAATCCCTCTAGATTTTGGAAAAGGACAAAACCAAGGCTTAGAATCCTTCTAGATTCTAGCCCAAGCCAAAAACAAGGCTTAGAATCCCTCTAGATTTTAAAAAAGGACAAAAACAAGGCTTAGAATCCCTCTAGATTTTGGAAAGGACAAAAACAAGGCTCAGAATCCCTCTAGATTCTAGCCGAAGCCAAAAAGAAGGCTTACATTCCGTCTAGATTTTGGAAAAGGACAAAAACAAGGCTTAGAATCCCTCTAGATTCTCGCCAAAGCCAAAAACAAGTCAGAATCCCTCTATATTCTAGCCGAAGCCAAAAAGAAGGCTTAGATTCCGTCTAGATTTTGGAAAAGGACAAAACAAGGCTTAGAATCCCTCTAGATTCTCGCCAAAGCCAAAAACAAGGCTTATAATCCCTCTAGATTCAAGCCGAAGCCAAAAACAAGGCTTATAATCCCTCTAGTTTCTAGCCAAGGCCAAAAACAAGGCTTAGAATCCCTCTAGATTTTGGGAAAATAACAAAAGCCGGATTAAAACTATTCCTAGATTCCAAAAGAGGCCAAAAACCAGGCTTAATATGGCATTAGATTTCAAACCCAATCTCGTTTATTTTCGGGTTGTTTTGGATGTTTTTTTTTTTTTTTTTTTTTTTTTTTTTTTTTCACGATTTTAAATCCTAACTGAGTCAGAACGACTTCCTGAAACTGGGTTTTAGAGCCTCTACGAGAAGACCTTTCCCGTTTGGTGAGTCGTATACGGTAACAGCAAATTACGATTCCCTGAAACTCTCAGATTTTTAGCTTCCTCAAAGTTTCTTCCGAAAACAATGCAGGAAAAAATTCCCCTATCGTACAAATCATGATCAAAATTTAATATTCAAACATTCCTTTAAATGGAGAACAGGAAAATTTGGGTAGGGGTTGCCTTTTGTCGGGAAATACGTTTTGTTATGTTGTGAGAGACGTGATATAAACAGGGTACTAACTGGGTTTACTCGTCGAGGAATGGAAGGGGGAGGGGTTTAGTTGGTCTAACTCCATTAGAGTGTCGGGGCGTGGAGGGTGAGCGGGGCTCCCCTCGGTGGGAAAACCACCCACCACCCAACTCGAATTCAACACCGGCTTCAATACCCTTCTTGATGAGATGTCTTATTTCGTTTAACAAGCCGAGATGTCGGACACGGCTCACACTTCCACAAACTATGAAACCTTCCAAGAAGGGAGGGGGGGAAAACGGGCGAAAGTCTTGTCCGAAAAAAAAAATTTCTACCCTGTAAGACTTCTAAACTTATCAAAACTTTACTAATTTTTCTTCTTCTTCGTTCTTCTTCTTCTTTTTTTATCCTGTAGACCCCTGTCACTATGAGACGTGACTTAGAATTTGCATACCCCCCCCCCCCCCCCCGATAAGAATGTTTAATGAGATCTTTCAGCGTTTTATTTCCTTAAAATTTTCGAAAAAAAACTTGAGCTACAAATATCTTTAAAAAACCCTCTAGAAAGTTGAACTAGCCGAAAACCAGGATTAAAATCAATCCGGGGTCTAGAAAAAGCCGAAAAACAGGATTAAAATCAATCTGGTGTCTAGAAAAAGCCGACAACCAGGATTAAAATCAATCCGGTGTCTAGAAAAAGCCGAAAAACATGATTAAAATCAATCTGGTGTCTAGAAAAAGCCGAGAACCAGGAATAAATCAATCTGGTGTCTAGAAAAAGCCGAAAAACATGATTAAAATCAATCTGGTGTCTAGAAAAGCCGAAACCAGGATTAAAATCAATCTGGTGTCTAGAAAAAGCCGAAAACATGATTAAAATCAATCTGGTGTCTAGAAAAAGCCGAGAACAGGATTAAAATCAATCTGGTGTCTAGAAAAAGCCGACAAACCAGGATTAAAATCAATCCGGTGTCTAGAAAAAGCCGAAAACCATGATTAAAATCAATCTGGTGTCTAGAAAAGCCTAAAACCAGGATTAAAATCAATCCGGTGTCTAGAAAAAGCCGAAAACCAGGATTAAAATCAATCTGGTGTCTAGAAAAAGCCGAGAACCAGGATTAAAATCAATCTGGTGTCTAGAAAAAGCCGAAAAACATGATTAAAATCAATCTGGTGTCTAGAAAAGCCGAAACCAGGATTAAAATCAATCTGGTGTCTAGAAAAAGCCGAAAACCAGGATTAAAATCAATCCGGGTCTAGAAAAAGCCGAAAACCAGGATTTAAATCAATCTGGTGTCTAGAAAAAGCCGAAAAAACAGGATTAAAATCAATCTGGTGTCTAGAAAAAGCCGAGAAACCAGGATTAAAATCAATCTGGTGTCTAGAAAAAGCCGAAAACCAGGATTAAAATCAATCCGGTGTCTAGAAAAAGCCGAAAACCAGGATTAAAATCAATCTGGTGTCTAGAAAAAGCCGAAAAACATGATAAAAATCAGTCTGGTGTCTAGAAAAGCCGAAAACCAGGATTAAAATCAATCTGGTGTCTCGAAAAAGCCGAAAACAGGATTAAAATCAATCTGGTGTCTAGAAAAAGCCGAGAACTAGGATTAAAATCAATCTGGTGTCTAAACAAAGCCGAAAACCAGGATTAAAATCAATCAGGTGTCTAGAAAAATTCGAAAAATCTCGCTAGAAACTGGAACTGCTGAAAAACATCCTCTAGAAACTAGAACTGCCGAAAACCACGCATACAATTCGCTGTACTCTAAAAAAGCCAAAACAGGCATAGAATCTCGCTAGAAACTGCAACTGCCGAAAACCAAACCTAAAATCTCTAAATTCTAAAAAATGCCAAAACTTGTGACTAAAATCCCTCTACATTCGCGAAAATTTCTCTGGACACTAGAAAAGGCAAACAATCAGGGTATTGCAGTATTAATTAATTATGTTTTAAACATTTGTACAATTATCAAGTACGCTTTTGAATATATGGAGAAAATTTTGCTGGGAATTGCGCTCGGCGCAATCATGCAAATGGATTCGGGTTCAGGTGCGTTTAGAAATGATTCTAGTTGAAGTAAGTTTGAGGCATTCGGATTGGCTTTTCCCTTAATTGCGAAATCATTAAAGAAAAATAAAGTGAAATAAAAAGTTTAAGGATGATAAACGGTTTCAAATTTGACATGGAATTAAGGGTTAGATGGGTCGCTAAGGGATTTCCAGTCTAATTGTTACACCTGTCAAACTCTAAACCGAATAACTGCGTTCCTCGATTACGGGTGTTTCGCATAAATTAGCCTCCACCCTTCTCGGCCGGAGGAGGCCGATCTCCTCGTTTACAGCCACTAAATAAAATGTAACCACTTTTATTTTTCCAAAACTTTTTACCCTCAAAATTCGTCATAAAATAGGAAGACAGTAAATATTCCTTAAGGAGATAAAAAAGAACATCAATGTTGAAATCGTGAAAACAACCAAAAACAACCCGAAAATAAACGGGATTGGGTTTGAAATCGTGAAACAACAAAAAATAACATGAACCCGATACTAAACGAGATAACGAAATAACCTTCGTAAAATATAACCTTACGTTTACTCGGAGTCGGGATTCGGGTCGTTCCTGTATCCGACATCCGACTCAGCCGAGTCGGATCGTATTACGAGTCGTATGACCTTGAGCGAGTCGTATACGGGAACAGCAAATTACGATTCCCTGAAACTCTCTATTATCATTTTGGGCTTTTTCTGCACCCAAATCTCTTTGAATAGCTGATCGGATGAGGCCGGTTCATTAACGGAGGGGTCCCCTCCTCGTCTTCTACTGCGTCTCACCTAAACCCTGACGAGGCTACGTGTTCAGCATCGGTGCGGATCCCTTCCCCGACTCCTAATTCAACAACGGATAAGTTACATCCCCGAAATTTCCTGTGATCATGACCGAGGTTCGTTTACAGACTTCAGAACCCCGGGAATACAACCATCATGTCTGATAGTGGGGGGGGGGGGGATAGGGTTTAATTAGTAAAATTTAGTTATCCTTTGACTCCTTTGTTAACGCTCAAACTCATTTAAATATCAACTCCATCATGACGTAGGTTATTACAGATAAACATACACATTTCCTTATATAAACCATCCAGAAATGAAGTGTTTACAAGCTAGAAACGCTCTAAAACTCAATAAAATAAGGTTTTTTTTTTTTTGCGGCGCTTTTTTTCGTAGTTTTCCTCAAATCTTGCGAGAAAACTGTTGGTTTTAATTTTTTTTTTTTTAATTTGTATGGAAATCTAGAAGAAACCGAACCTACAAGCTTGCTCCCAATTTACAAAAAATTGACTGTGGTTAGGGGAAATTTTTTTTAGCTTTTAGCTTTATTAAACACCTATTAATTTATATACAAACTCGTTTTATCGAATTTCGACGAAAAAACTCGATTGAATGATGCCTGATGATACGTAAAATTCGGGGAACGAGGGGAATGCCAGACGAATTTTTCAAGATGCTTTTTTGGTCAAAAAATCCAGTGAAACTCCGGGATATCAGTTTTTATCTGTCAGTGAAAGAAAAAGCCTGTTGTAAGCCTGGTTTTCGGCAGTTCTAGTTTCTAGAGGAGTTGTAAGCCTGGTTTTGGGCAGTTCCAGTTTCTAGCGAGATTCTATGCCAGTTTTTCTGGCTTTTTCTAGAGTAGAGCGGAATAGTAAGCCTGGTTTTCGGCAGTTCTAGTTTGTAGAGGGATTTTAAGCTTGGTTTTCGGCTATTTATAGAATCTAGAGGGATTTAAGCTTGTTTTCAGCTATTTCTAGAGTCTAGAGGGATTTTATTGCTGGTTTTCGGCAGTTCTAGTTTGTAGACGGATTTTAAGGTTGGTTTTGGCTATTTCTAGAATCTAGAGGGATTTCAGGCTTGGTTTTCAGCTATTTCTAGAGTCTAGAGGGATTTTAATCCTGGTTTTCGGCAGTTCTAGTTTGTAGAGGGATTTTAAGTTTGGTTTTAGGCAATTTCTATAATCTAGAAGGATTTTAAGCTTGGTTTTCAGCTATTTCTAGAGTCTAGAGGGATTATATTCCTGGTTTTCGGCAGTTCTAGTTTGTAGAGGGATTTTAAGCTTGGTTTTCGGCTATTTATAGAATCTAGAGGGATTTTAAGCTTGGTTTCGGCTATTTCTAGAATCTAGAGGGATTTTAAGCTCGGTTTTCAGCTATGTCTAGAGTCTAGAGGGATTTTATTCCTGGTTTTCGGCTATTTCTAGAATATAGAGGGATTTTAATCAGGGTTTTTTCGGCTATTTCTAGAATCTAGAGGGATTTTAAGCTTGGTTTTCAGCTATTTCTAGAGTCTAGAGGGATTTTATTCCTGGTTTTCGGCAGTTCTAGTTTGTAGAGGGATTTTAAGGATGGTTTTGGCTATTTCTAGAATCTAGAGGGATTTCAGGCTTGGTTTTCAGCTATTTCTAGAGTCTAGAGGGATTTTAATCCTGGTTTTCGGCAGTCCTAGTTTGTAGAGGGATTTTAAGCTTGGTTTCCGGCTATTTCTAGAATCTAGAAGGATTTTAATCATGGGTTTCGGCAGTTCAAATTTGTAGAGGGATTTTATGCTTGGTTTTAGGCAATTTCTAGAATCTAGAGGGATTTTAGGCTTGGTTTTCAGCTATTCTAGAGTCTAGAGGGATTTTAATCCTGGTTTTCGGCAGTTCTAGTTTGTAGAGGGATTTTAAGCTTGGTTTTTTCGGCTATTTTTAGAATCTAGTGGGATTTTAAGCTTGGTTTTCAGCTATTTCTAGAGTCTAGAGGGATTTTATTCCTGGTTTAGGCAATTTCTGGAATCTAGAGGGATTTTAGGCTTGGTTTTCAGCTACTTCTAGAGTCTAGAGGGATTTTAGGCTTGGTTTTCAGCTATTTCTAGAGTCTAGAGGGATTTTAATCATGGTTTTCGGCAGTTCTAGTTTGTAGAGGGATTTCATACCTGTTTTTCAGCTATTTCTAGATTCTAGAAAAAACTCTATTGAACGATGCCTGATGAAAATTTCCTTGAAATTCGGGAAACGAGGGGAATGCCAGAAAAATTTTTTAAAGATGCTTTTTCGCTCAAAAATTCCAGTTAAACCTTGTAAACGGAGAAAAAAAAAGTTTGTTTCCACACTAAAAATAAAGAAAAGTCCAAAAATCTGGGAAAAGAAAAATTTTTTTGAGACAAAAAAGGTGAAAATTTAATATTTTTTTCTCTCTCTGCTGGGTTGGAACTGTAGCACCCGGGTTGCAGAATAAAATCCCTCCCAAGGGCTAGCTTTCTTAACCCTCGGGCCTCCGCTTGAGGGGGGGGGGGGGTCGGGGTAATTGAGCGTTTGATAAGCCATGATGTTCGCCTTAATTGGATCAGCGTCGGAAGCACGCCCTTTTTCCAAAGAAAAACTTTTGAGTTCAATTAGCCTTTTATTTTTCCGTGATTCACATTTTCCTTTTGATTATTTTAAAAAATCAATGTTGAAAATGCCGCTGCCACCAGTAAAAATGTGTTGTTTTCGGAGAATCTTTGTTTTTGTGTTGAAGGGTTTTTATACGGTGTCACCTCGGTGAAGTGGGCTTTCGGAAAAAGCCGGATAAAAGAAAAGGCATGAGAAGAGCCTGTAAAGGGTTGAAGGGGGGTGGGGCTTGTAAGCCTTGTAAGGTCGTGAAATAAGAGGACGTATTGTCTAGTTAGGGTATGCCTTACAGTGTCACTTGGGACACGCACGGCAGTAATCTAGAATAAGTTACAGCCTCGCCTAAAGCACACTTTTTTTCTTCCTTTTTCGCAAAACTAAACTCTCCCGCCGGGTCATCGAGTCCTCCCAAAAAAGCAACTTGGATCGATAAATTCAATGGAATAAACGGATTATGGAAAAGTTTTTGGGGTGGAGGGAGCGCTATTAGTTAACATTCCGTTTCCAAATAGGGTGATTAACGTCAATTCCAATTTTAAAGCCAGGAGGATCTCCCGGGAGTATCGAAATCCAACGAGGGAAACTAGAGAATGTAATTTACATCGGGAAATTCAAAAGTTTTTTAGTTTAATGTTCCATCGACTATCCCAGTGTTTCTCAACCTTTTTGAAGCCTCCGCCCCCCTGTAAACAAGAATTTAGCGACGCCGCCAAGGGAGCTTGAAAACGGGAGCCGGATTATAGGTTTTCGGTCCAAAGGGCCGGATTATAGGTTTTCGGACCAATGGGCCGGATTATAGGTTTTCGGACCAAAGTTCCAGACTATAGGTTTTTCGGACCAAAGTTCCAGAATATAGGTTTTTCGGACCAAAGTTCCAGAATATGGTTTTTTTGGAGCTAGGTTTTCCGACCAAAGTTCCTGAATATAGGTTTTTTGAACCAAAGGGCCGGATTATAGGTTTTCCCACCAAAGGGCCGGATTATAGGTTTTCCGACCAAAGTTCCGGAATTTAGGTTTTCGGACCAAAGGGCAGGATTGTAGGTTTTCGGACCAATGTTCCCGACTATAGGTTTTTTGAACCAAAGGGCCGGATTATAGGTTTTCGGACCAAAGGGCCGGATTATAGGTTTTCCGACCAAAGTTCCAGAATATAGGTTTTCGGACCAAAGTTCCCGACTATAGGTTTTCCGACCAAAGTTCCTGATTATAGGTTGTTTGGACCAAAGGGCCGGATTATAGGTTTTTGGACCAAAGGGCCGGATTATAGGTTTTCCGACCAAAGTTCTAGAATATAGGTTTTCGGACCAAAGGGCCGGATTATAGGTTTTCGTTCCAAAGTTCCAGAATATAGGTTTTTTAAACCAAAGGGCCGGATTATAGGTTTTCGCACCAAAGGGCCGGATTATAGGTTTTCCGACCAAAGTTCCAGAATATAGGTTTTTTGAACCAAAGGGCCGGATTATAGGTTTTTCGACCAAAGGGCCGGATTATAGGTTTTCCGACCAAAGTCCCGGAATATAGGTTTTCGGACCAAAGGGCCGGATTATAGGTTTTCGGACCAAAGTTCCAGAATATAGGTTTCTTGAACCAAAGGGCCGGATTATAGGTTTTCGGACCAAAGGGCCGGTTATAGGTTTTTCGACCAAAGGGCCGGATTATAGGTTTTCCGACCAAAGTTCCAGAATATAGGTTTTTTTGGGCCAAAGGTCCGGATTTAGGTTGACGGACCATAGGGCCGGATTATAGGTTTCGGACTAAAGGGCTGGATTATAGGTTTTCCGACCAAAGTTCCGGAATATAGGTTTTCGGACCAAAGGGCCGGATTATAGGTTTTCGGTCCAAAGTTCCAGAATATAGGTTTCTTGAACCAAAGGGCCGGATTATAGGTTTTCGGACCAAAGTTCCAGAATATAGGTTTCTTGAACCAAAGGGCCGGATTATAGGTTTTCGGACCAAAGGGCCGGTTATAGGTTTTCGACCAAAGGGCCGGATTGTAGGTTTTCCGACCAAAGTTCCAGAATATAGGTTTTTTTGGGCCAAAGGTCCGGATTTAGGTTGACGGACCATAGGGCAGGATTAGAGGTTTCGGACTAAAGGGCTGGATTATAGGTTTTCCTACCAAAGTTCCAGAATATAGGTTTTCGGACAAATATAAAAAGGACTCCTCCTAACGCCCTCTGCCATTTAGCCACTGCCCCCCTATCACCCAAATTTTGCATAACGCCCCCCAGTAACTTCTCGGCGCCCCCAGGGGGGCGGTACCGCCCCCGTTGAGAATCACTGGACTATCCGCTTGATAATCCTGAATACATCATTTTTGATTGAGCGAACTTTTTTTCAGACATGTTACGAAATGGAGAGATATTTAAAAGACGAGCCGAAACTTCAGAGTTACAAGAAACTCCCGACGGAGTTGGATACACCATGGCATATGTTCACGGAGCCCTGGAAGGTCGAAGTGGTCGACTCTTTGGACGAACCTACCCTGGATACGCTGAGCTTAAGTTCTTCAGGCTCGGCGTGTTCGAGAGTCTCCTGCGGCTCACTTTCCTGCGAAGTAAGTTTTCGATGATAGTTTCGATGTTAACTAATTTATTGTAGGTCGTTGTCAAAAAGGAATCTTTGATATTCGATGACGAAGAAGAAGAGGAGCTTTTATTGGAAGAAAGCCAACCGCAAGTCCTTCCGACGCTCACGCCCCCCTCGTCACCCGAAAGCCAAGGGTCCCTCAAACGACTGACAGCGACGGCGAGGCATCCTCGGCCGACGGGTCCCATACAAAAAGCGCGGACGTTAACCTCCAACGGTATCATCGCTGCCGCCGTTCATCACCCTCGATCCCAACGATCGAACACCTCACCGGAATTCAAGAAAAAGGTCCACAAATGTCAATATTCTGGCTGTGACAAACTCTATTCTAAAAGTTCTCACCTCAAAGCACACGAGCGGACGCATACAGGTTAGTTTCTCTTTTTTATTTTACCGTCCAATTTCCTAAATGTTACGCAGTTCCAGCATTCCTCTTATCCTCAGTAGTGTCATTCACTATCAAATGATTGGCATATGGATAAGAACGTTTAGACAGCTGAAGCATAGATGAGGTTCGTGCTATCAGTTGCCGCATTCCTCTTATCCTCAGGAGTGCCATTCACTATCAAATGCATGTGGATAAGAACGATTAGGCAGCTGAAGCATAGATGAGGTTATAAAGCTGCTATCACTTGCCGCATTCCTCTTATTCTTAGGAGTGTCATTCATTATCAAATGATTAGCATGTGGATAAGAACGAATAGACAGCTGAAGCATAGATGAGGTTCGTGCTATCAGTTGCCGCATTCCTCTTATCCTCAGGAGTGCCGTTTAGTATCAAATGATTTGCATGTGGATAAGAACGATTAGACAGCTGAAGCATAGATGAGGTTCGTGCTATCAGTTGCCGCATTCCTCTTATCCTCAGGAGTGCCATTCACTATCAAATGTATTTGGATAAGAACGATTTGACAGCTGAAGCATGAGGTTATAAAACTGCTATCAGTTGCCGCATTCCTCTTATCCTCAAGAGTGCCGTTCATTATCAAATGATTGGCATGTGGATAAGAACGATTAGACAGCTGAAGAATGAGGTTATAAAACTGCTATCAGATGCCGCATTCCTCTTATCCTCAGTAGTCCATTCACTATCAAATGATTGGCATGTGGTTAAGAACGATTGGACAGCTGAAGCATAGATGAGGTTCGTGCTATCAGTTGCCGTATTCCTCTTATCCTCAGGAGTGCCATTCACTATCAAATGTATTTGGATAAGAACGATTTGACAGCTGAAGCATAGATGAGGTTCGTGCTATCAGTTGCCGCATTCCTCTTATCCTCAGGAGTGCCATTCACTATCAAATGCATGTGGATAAGAACGATTAGGCAGCTGAAGCATAGATGAGGTTCGTGCTTTCAGTTGCCGCATTCCTCTTATCCTCAGGAGTGTCATTCACTATCAAATGATTGGTATGTGGATAAGAACGATTAGACAGCTGAAGCATAGATGAGGTTCGTGCTATCAGTTGCCACATTCCTCTTATCCTCAGGAGTGCCATTCACTATCAAATGCATGTGGATAAGAACGATTAGGCAGCTGAAGCATAGATGAGATTATAAAACTGCTATCAGTTGCCGCATTCCTCTCTCAGTAGTGCCAACCTTTCACTATAAATCAATGTGAACAGCCTTTAGGTTTCGGCAAAAAATCATTTTTAAAACCAATATAAACAAATAAACTTTTCTTTTTAAACTATGTAAATAAACGTGTGAAAGTAAGAAGGAAAAGAAAGATAAATAGGGAAGAAGTGCCTACGGAAAAAGGGGGAAGGAGGAAGGCGTCTTAATCCTTCAGGGGTTGAAAAGTTGCTATGATTGATATCAAGGATTACACTCTACCTTGAAATTTTTCAAGTTTTCCCTTTTCTCTTTCTCCTGACTGGCAGAACATGATGGGAAGAAAAAGGGGAGGGAGGATGAAGGAAAGCCGAAGTGTATAGTCTAAGCCTGATAAATAGAAGAAGAAGCTTTTCTCAACATCCTGACGGTCTTGAACTCTCTTCCAGTCACGGACATGGGAAGATCGTGACCTGAAGACTAAAAACACGAAAAGGAAAAGCCAAAAGAACATCACGATCAGACTGAATTTTTTTTAATCTTTTCTAAAAGAGAAGTTATTGGATTACCCTGCAAGACCGTTTGGGGGGGGGGGGATGCTCTTCCAGATCCCATCGAGGAAAATTGATTAGTGTCTTTGATGCCGATTTTTTCTGGAGCACTTTACGACCGCAATTTTCATCCGATTGTCAAATTTTCACCATTTGCTCCTCATTTTTAACTTACTCAAAGAGAAGTGACCGCAGTACCCTCCCTTCCTGGCAGTATTAACTTCCTTAAAGAAGTTATTGTGATACCCTCCACGTCGGGAGGAAGGGTCTTCCAGACCCGGAGGGTCAAATCATTGATCTTAACCGATCTCAACTTTGTCTGTGGTGCCGTCCGGCCGTAGCATTTTTTCCGGAACATTTTATGGCCGCAGTTTCCAACCGATTTTCACCTTCACACAACCTTCCTGAATAGTTAAACAAGAAGTTATCGTCTGCGATTTTTGAATTTCGAAAAAATGGCGGAGATAATTGAGGCGCTCTGGGTACGAAGGGCGAACTCGACATCGGACGAATTGTTTTAACTTCCTTAAAGAAGTTATTGTGATACCCTCGACGTCGGGTTTTTGGGGAAGAGTCCTCCAGTTTTTTTTTTTTTCATTTTCAGATTCTAGACCTCTTGGTGAATACACCCATATAATTTTTATGTTGAGTTCGCCATTTTTTCCACCATTAAATACGTAAAAACGGAAACTTTAAAATGCGAATATCTCGAAACTACGTTTTGTCGAGTTCGCCCTTCGTACCCTGAGCGCCTCATGCACGTTTTGAATTTTAAATACTTCGCTGCGGCCGAACCGTTGCTCCGATTTTCACCAAATTCTCACCAAATACTCCTTATAGGTATTTTAAAAAAATTTTTGGTGTCAAAAAATTATCAATTTTCTACATTTATTATCATATTAGTAGGGAGAAATTTCATGCGTCCACCCGTTACGAGAGGGACCTCCCTTGGGCGAAAATCCCATTATTTCTACCTTGATACTTAAAAAAATTTCGAAAAAAATCGGAAAATTTTTTGAAAAAAAAAAAAACTTCCCTTCTTTATATGAGTACTTCCCTCTCCGATATACTTTGCCCCCTTTATACCTCCCCCTCCGTTATACTTCCCCTCCACTATACTTCCCCCTCCTCTCCTATATTTCTCTTTAAGGAAGTTTTCGTTGGAAGCTCTTCAAACTAGTACTTTTGAAAGCGAAGCCTTCTTCAAAGGCTTTCAATTTTGAAAAAAAATTTCTTTAATTTATATCTGGTTTTAAGAGCACAAAAGGCGCATTTTCTCCGTCTCCGAAATCATTTTAAGCATGAAAAGATGGAAAACTGTTTTCCTAATTTGGAAACCCGTTAAAATGACATGGCTCACGGGAAAAGCTGACGGCGCCTAATAAGATTTTGAGAAACCGGCATCTTTTCTTAAAAAGAATTTAATTTAAAGAAAAAAAAATTCCGGGGGAGAAATTAAGCGAGAAAGGGCGAGAAATAAAAAAAGTTTCAAGGTTTATTTTCGGCTCTAGGTCACGGTTACGTCTGAGAGCGTCGGTAATAGCTCCAGACACGCCACCCCCTTCCAATAGCCCCAAATTTAATTTTTTTTCAACTTCGAAAGGGCGCCTCCAGTGATTAACAAGCGAATGAATTATTAGTCGAAAGGGATTGAAATTGCGAAAGAGAAGAAAACGTGAAAAGGCTTTTGTGAAGTCGCCGAGGGGGAAGGGCTTAATGGAAAAGCAGCACCTTGTTAGAACGTCTTTCCCTTGTAAGAAATACTATCAATTCTAATGCTTCTCAATATTTAAATCGAAAAAAATCCATCTTTTTCAAAGAAAGTCATTAGATTACCCTCCAGGAAAGTTTATTTGTGATGTTATCCGATTTTTTCGGGTCGCAATTTTCAGCCGATTTTCACCAAATTTTCCCGCAATCTTCCTTCCGAGGTTATTTTTAAACTGTCAAAAGCTTTTGCCGAAATTCGCCAAAATAGCGGAGTTCTCCCCGTCTAAAGTTTCTACGCGCTATTCACCAAAGTTGCATCAAATACTCCAAAAAATTAGACTTTAAAGAAGTTCCCGTCGGGGCGAGCTCCCTTTTAACATTCTAATTGACTTTTCAAGCCACCAGAGAGAGTCTGCTACCGTTGTAATTTTTTTTGGGAAGCCTTCACGGCCGCAATTTTCATCCGATTTTCACCAAATTTTTGCACAATCTTCCTTTTGAGGTTATCTTTAAACTGTCGAAAGCTTTTGCCAAAATTCGCAAAAATAACGGAGTTCTGCCCGTCTTAAGTTTCTACGCGCTATTTACCAAAATTGCATCAAACACTCCAAAAAATTAGACTTTGGAGAAGTTCCCGCCGGGGCGAGCTCCCTTTTAACATTCTAATTGACTTTTTAAACCACTGGAGAGAGTTTTGTAACCTATCATGAGGTTATCTGGTACCGTCGCCATTTTTTTCGGGGAGCCTTCACGGCCGCAATTTTCATCCGATTTTCACCAAATTTTCACACAATCTTCCTTCCTTGGTTATCTTTAAACTGCCAAAAGCTTTTCCCGAAATTCGCAAAAATTGCGGAGTTCTGCCGTTTCTACGCGCTATTCACAAAAAATTAGACTTTAAAGAAGTTCCCATCGGGGCGAGCTCCCTTTTAACATTCTAATTGACTTTTCAAACCACTAGAGTTTTGTATCAAAAGTGACTCATCAGGCGAATTCAATTAATTTAAATTGTCTTGTTAACATTTAAACATACTTTAAATTATACTGGGTTTCACAATATTCTATTAATCATTTAAACGCTTTAATCATTTAGGCGTAAATGAATGGGGGAGTTAGGATTTACAATCGATTCTATTTAAATAAAAGCCTATTTATTTACTTACAAAAACTTTTAAGACTAAAAATGGAGTTTTATAAGTTTTTGTTTTTATTTAAAAAAAAAAATTTTTCCGCGTGCCGACTTTTTTATCGCCCTACTTTAAGTGGTTTTGTAGACTTTATACGCCGACAAGGCGATGTCGACTCGAATTTAATGCCCCTTTTTAGTTTTTTGTAAATTTTTTCTGCTGAATAACGTCATTTTTTCAAGTTTAAGCCTATTATTGTTTAAATCTGTGCGATTTTGTTAGTTGGGGGATAAAACATTGAATGGGAGATTAGTTTAAATCAAGGCTTTTGTCAACAGCGGTTGTTGGTCCGCGGGAAACAATTTGTTTTAAATTAAAAATGAGACGAAAACGACAGTGGTTGCCGACGGGATAAATCAGCGACACGTATAAATTCAAAACAGTCGCCTCGTTTATTTATCGTGGGTTTGCCAGTGGAGGTGGCCTAATGGCGAGGGATGGGAGTTTAAGTTATATTTTATTCAAAGTCATATGAACGTCAAAACCAAAAGATAATAGCTTTGTTCCAACCGTAGTTTCAAACTCCAGGAGCATGCGCATGCACCAGGAGTTTCAAACCAGTTTCAAACTGCGGTTGGAACAAAGATAATGAATATTCCCGTTTTTCAAGGTAGCCTTTACCTTAAGGAGTCCGGACTAAGGTATCTTTCTAGTAGGATGAAAAAGCAGGGGGAAAAACAGACAAAGGGAATGTTGAATCTTGGCCTGGGGTTTGTATGGACCGTTTACTTCAACAATTTACCGGAGTACAATAGGAGGCATCATTGCAATTATGTGTAGGGAGGTGGGTGGTGCTTTTGAAAAACGTCATGAATGGTTGAGAAGACACCCCCTCCAGCCTACCGAACACTTGAAAGCACCTTTCCCCGGGTCCATTTCGGTCGTCGAGAAAAAGAGGGAGAGTACACTTAATTAAAAAGGCATAGAGAACTACAAGTGCTCCTACTCTTTTTAAATGGCTTCTATTAATTTAAATTTCCCCTTTAGCGTCCTCCTCACTTGAAAACCACTCGTCACCCTCGTTTAAAAAGGGGTTCCCCGAAACGATTTTAGGCACTCTCAATCCGGCACTCAAATTATAAAAGCCCCCTACTCTTTCTAACATAACAAATTAGCAATTTGCATTATAAATATCAACCTCTTTTATGCTCACAGTCTACAAATGACACTAACAACTTCCCAAATGTAAATATTCATCTTGTGTTTTTAATTATCTTTAGCAGTCCTAATGGCGTCCTCTATCTTTAAGCGTTTAATTCGGAGGTTGAGGGCACTCGTTCGGACTCCCGTGGGGTGGGTAGCAGGCCGTTCATCAGTTGCTGCTCAACGCCGTCCACACTGAGCCAACAAGCGTTCGCTTTGAATGTACGAATGGCGTCCTGCTGCCGAATTTTCCGCCCGATCGCTTTAGTGCGTCTATCTATAAGCGTTTTAATTCGAAGGTTCGAGGGCTCACGTTGGGACTCCCGTGGGGTAATAGGTCGTTCATCAGTTGCTGTTCAATGCCTTCCACACTGAGCCATCAAGCGTTCGCTTTGAATGTACCTACCGACAACTTTCTGAATACGAATGGCGTCCTGCTGCCGAATCTTCCGCCCTAACGCTCGTTCACCCCGATTGCTGTAGTGTCTCTATATTTAAGCGTTTTAATTCGGAGGTTCGAGGGGACTCCCGTTGGGTAGTAAGCCGTTCTTCAGTTGCTGCTCAACGCCGTCCACACTGAGCCAACAAGCGTTCGCTTTGAATGTACTTACCTACAACTCTCAGAGCACAAATGGAGCCCTGCTGCCGAATTTTCCGCCCGAACGCACGTTCGCCCCGAATGCTTTAGTGCCTCTATCTATAAGCGTTTCAATTCGGAGGTTCGAGGGGACTCCCGTGGGCTAGTAGGCCGTTCATCAGTTGCTGCTCATCGCCGTCCACACTGAGCCATCAAGCGTTCGCTTTGAATGTACCTACCGACAACTCTAAGAACACGAATGGCGTCCTGCTGCAGAATTCTCCTTCCGAACGCACGTTCGACCCGAATGATTTAGTGTGGACGCAGCTTAAGAGAACGCTCGAAGAGTGATGAGCACAAAAGACTATCGTGGCTCCGCGCGTGGTGTGCTGTTGGTTCGTCAACCTCATTCAGCATTTACACGATTTGCACGTTTCACCTTCTTTTATTGGAATCATAGAAGGTAGAAAAAAAAGAAACATTTTTATATTTGGAGGCCTGAAAGTTCAATATTGAAAGAATCGTTCGGGACTGTCGGTGTCCAATTTCGGTTTTAATACCGTGGATTCGACTCCCCAGCTTTTTTTTTTGTTGCCCGGGCGCGGGATGCACGCACGATTCACCCCCTTCAATTAAAGAAGAAGAGTTCCGAGTATAAGGAGGAGCCATTTGGAAAACGGCTCAATTGTGGAAGGGGGAAGGAGCGTTCTTATTGCGAGAGCGGCAGATGTCCTTTCCCCGTTCATGTTATTTATTGCCCGAAAGGGAGGGCGGTAGAAACCGTGGAGATATTGGACGTTCAATTCTTCAGAAATCCTTTAGTGTTTGTTCCATCCGATTGTTTTACCGCAAAATGAGCCCTCAGTACTTGGAACAATCACTTCTTTCTCCCATAAAGACGAACCCACCAAAAACCATCGCTTCCGACCCTAATTTACAATATTCTTTATCTTCTTCAAAAATTATATTTGAAAAAGTTTATTTGCCACGGACATTTGGGGAGGAGAGAAAAAAATAAGTGAGGCCTGGGGGAGAAAACCCTAATGTTATATGTTTTGGCGGTCGGGCCAAGGAAAATATTATCCCAAGATGTCCTTTTCACGATTCTTAGAAAAAGGGGGAGTTTCGGGGAAGAAAAGTGGGGTATGCAGAAGTGTGTTTCATCGGCAACTTGAAAAACACGCCCGTTTGCTTTAAAAATCCTCCTCCTCAACCCTAAAATACGGCCATGTTTTTCTTCCCCGGATTATAATTTTAATTTTAAAAAGCAAACTCAAGTTGACAGATAACAAATGGCGAAAAATAAAGAATAACCCGATTTTCCTTGTATATGATGAAAATCGATATTGCTATAATTGCCAGACTGACCCATGATATCTGATGCAGAGAATAGGTTAGATTAGCTCCCGGTCAATTGTTCAATAATAGGATCAGCACCAAGAAACACATCAATAATTTCGTACTAATATATTTATTTCAAAAAGTAAATAAAGATTTTCATATACGTTTCTTAATATTAGGTTTTGCTGAGCAAAAGGAAAATGACGAGATAGACAAAAAAGTTTGACGAAAGACCACCTCTCTAAGAGGCCAGCGCGCAGTTCGTCAAACTTTTGTGCACGATAGGGATGGGTATCGATAGTCGATATTATCGGAATATCGATATTTTCACATCGATATTCGATATTTTCTAATTACTAATTAAATTTAAAGAAGAAAGAAAAAAAAATGATATAAAAAGATACTAAATGAAATTGAACGTAATCCTTTCGCTTGGGTTTGGATTGTTTGGAAAATGTAATTGTATTGGCAGCATTGATAACGGTAGTTGGTACCCGCCGGTTACCGCTACCGGTACCGCCTCCTGTTTCATCATACTTATTAATTTTTTTGTATTTGAAAACTGGATGTGGATTTTCACGCCTTTAGTCAAGAAAACGAGAGAAGTAGAATATAATATGTTTAAATTAATAGGTATTGGATTTTGATGGTGAATAGCAAAAGGCGTTAGTTAATAAATTTTTTGACAAATATCGATATATCGATATTTCAAGCCCGATAAAATATCGCCATCGATATTCCTTCCTTGAGGTAGACAAAAAAAAGCCCACTTCTCTAAGAGGCCAGCGCGCAGTTCGTGAAACTTTTGTGCACGATAGGGATAGGTATCGATAGTCGATATTATCTTAATATCGATATTTTTCCATCGATATTGTACCTTCCGGTGTAGGATTACGTACAATTTCATTTAGTATCTTTTACGATATTTTTCAATATAAAATACGTATCGGATGAACCGATATATCGGAAGGAAAATATCGGATGAACCGATATATCGGAAGGAA
This sequence comes from Orius insidiosus, assembly GCA_014119065.1. NCBI lineage: Eukaryota > Metazoa > Arthropoda > Insecta > Hemiptera > Anthocoridae > Orius > Orius insidiosus. The sequence continues at coordinate 385,977 of JACGAQ010000019.1, forward strand.
AATATCGGATGAACCGATATATCGGAAGGAAAATATCGGATGAACCGATATATCGGAAGGAAAATATCGGATGACCGATATATCGAAAGGAAAATATCGGATGAACCGATATATCGGAAGGAAAATATCGGATGACCGATATATCGAAAGGAAAATATCGGATGACCGATATATCGGAAGGAAAATATCGGATGAACCGATATATCGGAGGGAAAACATCGCATGAACCGATATATCGGAAGGAAAATATCGGATGAACCGATATATCGGAAGGAAAATATCGGATGACCGATATATCGGAAGGAAAATATCGGATGAACCGATTTATCGGAAGGAAAATATCGGATGAACCGATATATCGGAAGGAAAATATCGGATGAACCGATATATCGGAAGGAAAATATCGGATGAACCGATATATCGGAAGGAAAATGTCGGATGAACCGATATATCGGAAGGGAAACATCGGATGAACCGATGTATCGGAAGGAAAATATTGATGAACCGATATATCGGAAGGAAATTATCGGATGAACCGATATATCGGAAGAGAAATATCGAATAAACCGATATATCGGAAGTAAAATATCGGATGAACCGATATATCGGGAAGGAAAATATCGGTACAAATATCGCAAATATCGAAAGGGAAACATCGATATTCCGATGTATCGTACGTATCGCAACAACCCTAAGCGAGCCTCTTGAGAACCACCAATCGGGCTCATCTTGCAGTTTCCAAAAAATCCTTTCATTTTTATGTTAAAAAGGAAAAAAAATAATAGAGTAAAATGAGGATAAGCTCCTCTAAAAGGGGTGAATAATTTGTAAGACAAGCCCGGCATTAGGGTTAATATGGTATACGGCAATGGAATTGCGGATAACAAGGGAATTAAGTAAAAAGAATTTCGTTATTTCTCCGCATTATATTTGAAATATATGTTGGAGTAAATAATGAAGTAGTAATTAAAGCTATGGCCTTTTAAAATAATAAGAACGATTGAGAAAGGTATTATTAAAAGCTTTCTAGGCGTTTTCTCTTATTATTATTTATTAATACTTGTTTGTTCGTGTAGAGAAGCCCTTTGGTGGATTAATGTGCTGGAAAATTAAGCCAGCCTCAGGAGGGTTAGAAATGGGTTGGGGCGTCTGGCGGGGGGTGTTTTCCACCACCGTGGGCACTTTATGCATGCGACGTGTCTCCCTTATTGCCCTTTTCCATCTACCCTGTCTGGCGGTCTGGCGGTGGGGTAGGTGCCTTTGAAATTAAAATAAGCCGGCCCCTTTTTTTTCCGTCCGAGTGTGCTGATAGCGGAGGGTATCTGGAATTCAAATAACTGTCTGCTTCTTTTGGTCAGCCCTTTTTTTTTCACTTCTACGCCTCCAGACGTTTTCTTTCTCTTCACCAAAGTCTACGTGGTATGATATCCACAAGAATATTTAAATCCCCCTTCTCAACTTGACTTTTATTGGCTCCTTGAGGAATTTAAACTATCCCTTCAAAGGGAATTTGTCGTTGAAAAATTTTGTGAGCGGAAGGAAGTGGTGAAAGGACGGAAACGAAGGGCGAGAATGATATGGAAGGGGGACGTCCGGATCAAATCCGGTCGATTTGTATCATTTACAATCCCCCGCAAAACTTGACCTCACTACGTTTTATTTTCCGAAACAGAATTTTAGAGCGATTTCGTGTTTCAAACTTTACGTTCTAGTTTTCCTGAGATAAGGGCAAGGGCTTCTCCCTTTGAAATTGTGTTTCTAAAAGAGAAAACGGGAGGGTTTGTCGGTTGGGGAGGGTTGGATATTCCAGATTCCTGTATAAAGGGCAACCTTTGAACTGGCCCTAGACATTATACTTTCTACCTTCGGGTTTACAGCCCATTCACTGCCCTTTGCCCTTACAAATAACAATTTTTTCCCTTTTATTTTAGATGCAAAGTTTTACGTTCATTATTAATATGCGCATAGATTTGTATTCGGGTTTTGACTTAAGGAGGGCATCGCCTGTAAACTAGAAAGGCCTAATTGGTAATGGCTGAGTGCGCGAAAAGGGGTCGCCGGTTCACTTGAATTGCTAATGTCGGTTTGTCAACCGTTCTAAAGGGAGTATTGAAGTCGACAAGAGCGTTTCGAAACCGCTTTCCTTCTCAAGTCGTTTTAAGTGCGGAAAAAACATTTTCACGCCAATGAAAATAGAGAGAAACTTATTTTCGACGGTCTTTTCCGCCTAAAGCACTCTCGGTTTTCAAAAATGGCATTGATACATTCTGGACTGTCGATGGTCAAAATGGAAATGGCATCGCCTCTTACTTGACTTTCGGTCGTCAGATAGGAAATAGCATCGCCAATTACTGGGCTTTCGGTAGTTAGAAAGAGATTGCGTTGCCACCTGCTGGACTTTCGGTTGTCAAAGAGGGAATGGCTTCGCCACCTACTGAACTTTCGGTTGTCATAGGAGGAATGGCATCGCCACTTACTGGACTTTCGGTTGTCAAAGAGGGAATGGCATCGCCACTAACTGGACTTTCGGTTGTCAAAGGGGGAATGGCATCGCCACTTACTGGAGGGAATGGCTTTCAGGTTTGTCAATGAGGCCAATTACGCTTATTTCAGGACCACTATTGGTTGTTGGAGAGGAAATAAAGCATTCCGCCACCCTGGGCTTACCCCTGGATTGTCAAAAAGGGAGTGCATCGCCACTTACTGCTGAAATTTCAGTAGTTATTGTCAAAAAGGGAGTGCATTGCTACCTGCTGAACTTTCAGTAGCCCCTGGATTGTCAAAATATGAGTGCATTGGCACCTGCTGAACTTTCAGTAGCCCCTGGATTGTTAAAATAAGAGTGCATTGCCACCTGCTGAACTTTCAGTAGCCCCTGGACTGTCAAAAAGGGAGTGCATTGCCACTGCTAAACTTTCAGTATCTCCTGGATTGTCAAAAAGGGAGTGCATTGCTACCTGCTGAACTTTCATTAGCCCCTGGATTGTCAAAAAGGGAGTGCATTGCCACCTGCTGAACTTTCAGTAGCCCTGGATTGTCAAAAAGGGAGTGCATTGCCACCTGCTGAACTTTCAGTAGCCTCTGGATTGTCAAAAGGGAGTGCATTGCCACCTGCTGAACTTTCAGTAGCCCCTGGATTGTCAAAAAGGGAGTGCATTGCCACCTGCTGAACTTTCAGTAGCCTCTGGATTGTCAAAAAGGGAGTGCATTGCCACCTGCTGAACTTTCAGTAGCCCCTGGATTGTCAAAAAGGGAGTGCATTGCCACCTGCTGAACTTTCAGTAGCCTCTGGATTGTCAAAAAGGGAGTGCATTGCCACCTCCTGAACTTTCAGTAGCCTCTGGATTGTCAAAAAGGGAGTGCATTGCCACCTGCTGAACTTTCAGTAGCCTCTGGATTGTCAAAAAGGGAGTGCATTGCCACCTGCTGAACTTTCAGTAGCCCCTGGATTGTCAAAATAAGAGTACATTGCCACCTGCTGAACTTTCAGTAGCCCCTGGATTGTCAAAAAGGGAGCGCATTGCCACCTGCTGAACTTTCAGTAGCCCCTGGATTGTCAAAAAGGGAGTGCATTCCACCTGCTGATCTTTCAGTAGCCCCTGGATTGTCCAAAAGAGAGTGCATCGCCTCCTGCTGAACTTTCAGTAGCCCTGGATTGTCAAAAAGGGAGTGCATTGCCACCTGCTGAACTTTCAGTAGCCTCTGGATTGTCAAAAAAGGGAGTGCATTGCCACCTGCTGAACTTTCAGTAGCCCCTGGATTGTCAAAATAAGAGTACATTGCCACCTGCTGAACTTTCAGTAGCCCCTGGATTGTCAAAAAGGGAGCGCATTGCCACCTGCTGAACTTTCAGTAGCCCCTGGATTGTCAAAAAGGGAGTGCATTCCCACCTGCTGATCTTTCAGTAGCCCCTGGATTGTCCAAAAGAGAGTGCATCGCCTCCTGCTGAACTTTCAGTAGCCCCTGGATTGTCAAAAAGGGAGTGCATTGCCACCTGCAGAACTTTCAGTAGCCCCTTAATTGTCTAAAAGGGAGTGCATTGCCACCTGCTGAACTTTCAGTAGCCCCTAAATTGTCAAAAAGGGAGTGCATTGCCACCTGCAGAACTTTCAGTAGCCCCTAAATTGTCTAAAAGGGAGTGCATTGCCACCTGCTGAACTTTCAGTAGCCCCTAAATTGTCAAAAAGGGAGTGCATTGCCACCTGCAGAACTTTCAGTAGCCCCTGGATTGTCAGTATAAGAGTGCATTGCCACCTGCTGAACTTTCAGTAATCTGAAAGAGATTGCATCGCCTTTCTTTGTCAAAATGGTCCAGACACCCCTACTTTTAAACCTCCATACTTAAACAAAAACAAAAAATTCTTTTTGCAATTTAAATATTAAATTCTGTTTTACTTTTTAGACTTCTCGGAGTTCGTAAAAGTTGAGAAACGGACGAAAATAACTCTGGAAATGGCTCTCTTTGTAATTGAATTCCGCGTTAAGAGCCAGCGATGGGGGAGGGGGGGTCGTACAGGTAGGAAACTACCTTTCGATTCCCCTTCTACGAACCCCACCCCCGTCTCTTTAAGTGAAATGTACACTTTTAACGAGAAATTAGATAAAAGCTTCTCTTTTTCATCTGAAGAAAAGTGCTTTTTCTGTAACATCTCCATTTATGAAACTCCTTTAAATCTTGTTGATTCCCCTTCAGATAAAATAGGGAGGTTTTAAAAAATCCTTTGATATCTTTCCGAGTGTCATCACAACTTTTACATTTTCACAGCAAAAAGAAGCTATGAAATCTGTTTTGCCAAGTTAGAGAAGGCTTCCTCGAAAAGTGGGACTCCTTAATTTAGGGTGCCACCCTTCTAAATCATTATTAGTCTGCCTTTGTTGGAAGGTATTCCGGTGTCGTTCTTCCTTTTCCCTTGACTAATTAATCATTAAAAGGTGCAAATTGTTCATCGTTTTTCGCCATTCTTTTATCTTGAAGGGAGGAGGAAAACTCAGGGACACTGCCCTTCCTCTACTCCGCCAAGTTTTTAACTTCCTTAAAGAAGTTATTGTGATACCCTCCACGTCGGGTTTTTGGGGAAGGGTCTTCCAGACCCCGGAGGGTCAAATCGATCTTTGCCGTTCTCAACTTTGTCTGTGGTGCCGGCCGGCCGTAGTCTTTTTCCGGAAAACTTCACGGCCACAGTTTTCATTCGATTTTCACCAAATTTTCACACAAATTTCTTTAGCCGGTGAAGAAGAATGTAACGAGGGCGATGTTTGAATTTTGAAAAAATGGAGGAGATATGTCTGATTGAAATTTTAAAAAATTCGCTGCGGCCGAACCGTCGCATTGGTCCGATTTTCACCAAATTTTCACCGATTACTCCTTACATTTTTTAAGAATTTTTGGTGTAAAAAAATTGCCACTTTTTAATTATTACCTACTTTTTTTTTAGTAGGGAGAAATATCATACTTCTACCCATTTCGAGAGGCACATCCCTAGGGCATAGAGCCCATTATTTCTACCTTGACACTTAGAAAAAATTTCGAAAGAAAAGAACTTACAAAATTTTTCAGAAAAAAAAGCGCAAATTTAAAAAAGAAAACCCGGAAAATTTTTCAAAAAAAACTCGGAAAATTTTTTGAAAAAAAAACCGGAAAATTTTCAAAAAAAAAAACTCGGAAAATTTTTGAAAAAAAAAAACCGGAAAATTTTTCAATAAAAAAAACTTTAAAAAATTTTTTAATAAAACTTAAAAATTTTTTCGAAAAAAAAATGAAAAAATTTTTCAAAAAAAACTACCTCCTCCGTTATACTTCGAAAAGAACTTACAAAATTTTTCAGAAAAAAAAGCGCAAATTTAAAAAAGAAAACCCGGAAAATTTTTCAAAAAAAACTCGGAAAATTTTTTGAAAAAAAAACCGGAAATTTTCAAAAAAAAAACTCGGAAAATTTTTTGAAAAAAAAAAACCGGAAAATTTTTCAATAAAAAAACTTTAAAAAATTTTTTAATAAAACTTAAAAATTTTTTCGAAAAAAAAATGAAAAATTTTTCAAAAAAACTACCTCCTCCGTTATACTTCCCCTTCCTTATACTTCCCCCTCCTTATACTTTCCCTCCCTTATAGATCCCCTCCGTTATATTTTCGTTCCCTTTTACTTCTCCCTCCGTCATACTTCCCCTCCCATACGTTGTAGGTCCCCTCCATTATACTTCCCCCTCCTATATCGTAATTTCTCTTTATTTTTGTCTAATATTTGGCGTTTCCTGTTTTATTTTGGCGTAGAAACACAAAGTTTAAGTAGCGTTTTCCTAGATATTTTGGCGTAAAAACACCATTTTTGGATCATTGGGTTTTTTTTAACAATTTTGACGTAGAAACATGCTTTTTCCCATAATTTTTCTAGCTTTCATGGACATTTTTATTTTAGCGTAGAAACACAAAGTTTAAGTAGCGTTTTCCCAGATATTTTGGCGTGAAAACACCATTTTTGGATCATTCTGATTTTTTTTTACTATTTTGACGCTGAAACATGCTTTTTTCCATAATTTTTCTAGCTTTTCAACATGCTTTTTCCATAATTTTTCTAGCTTTTCATGGACATTTTGGCGTAAAAACACCCCTTTCTTCGTTATTTCTCTTTCAGAAAAATTTCAGTCCTAGTTTTGTCAGAAATGACGGAAAATAAATTTTTTTCAGAAAAAATTTCTGCATATTAACACTTTTTTTGTCTGATATGTTGGCGTTTTCTGTTTTATTTTGGAGTATAAAAGCACCAAACACCGTAAAAAACACCGATTTTTCCCTCTAATATCTCTGGCGATAAAAAAACGGTGTTTTCACGCCAAAATATCCAGGGAAACGCTACTTAAACCGGGTGTTTCTACGTCAAAATAAAACAAAAAACGCCAAATATATAGACATAACACACATAAAAGGGTGTTCTATGCTGTAATAGCAAAGAAAGAAAAGGTGTTTCTATGCTGTAATAGCAAAGAAAGAAAAGGGTGTTTTATGCTGTAATAGCAAAGAAACACCCTTTTATGTCTAATATATTTGGCGTATTTTGTTTTATTTTGATGTACCCGGATTAAGTAGCGTTTCCCTGGATATTTTGGCGTGAAAACACCATTTTTTTATTTTTAGATAGCGCTTCCTGTTCGATGGAAGAATATTACGTGGACTCATCCCGAAAGCGGAGGAATTGGCTGCTTCTGATGTTTTTCAATAGCCCAAGTTGTGATTTTGACAAAAGTGAGAAAACGGGGGGGTTTTTCCTCTCTTAGCGATCCCGAAATACTTCATGAATGTCGAATGGACCCCAGCGAGAGGCTTTATTGGAGCCGGTGTAAATCAACCCCCCGGCCGAACTCCCGTTCTCTGTCACCAGAGTCTCACCCCCTTCCCCTCTCACGACCCTTTAATTAAATCCGTGACTTCCGAAACTTTGAAAATTAACGCAAAAACTCAACTAGTGAGAGCGGGGTGGTGAAAAAAAGGGGTTATGACTAGAGACTGTTTTATCAACGGGAACTTTTAATTCAACACTTAATAAATTGAAATGTAGAAGCGTTAAAAGCTTTAATTTAAACCCTATAAACTTTAATTTCCCTAATAAACTTTATCCGGATTTAAGAAACGACGGCTGCGCTAAATAATTCAAATCATAAACTGCGTCTGCAATTGGGCAAAAGAGAACAAACAAAATTCTGAATTTTTACCTCCAAACTTTATAAATTTGGTTAAAATTCCAAAAAATCTTCTTCGCTCAAAAGTTAGATAAATCCTGACTCAAAAACGCGAATTTCTTTTATCTACTGAGCAGGGAAAACAGCCAAAAAGGGTATTTATCGACAGAAAGAGTAGGAAACACGCCAAAATAGGGTGTTTATCATAGTAAAAGAGTAGGGAAAACGCCAAAAAAGAGTGTTTATCGACAGAAAGAGTAGGGAAAACGCCGAAAAAGAGTGTTTATCGACAGAAGGAGTAGGGAAAACGCCAAAAAAAAGGGTGTTTCAGAGTAAAAAGTAGGGAAAACGCCAAATAGGGTGTTTATCAGAGTAAAGAGTTGAGAAAATACCAAAAAATAGTGTTTTTCGGCAGATAGCGAATAGGCTAAAAGAGTAGGGGAAAACCCCCAAAAAGGGTATCAGCGTAAATATATGGAAATCACTAAAGAAAGAGTGTTTGTCAGTGCAAATAGTGTGGAAAACACCAAAAAAAGGGTGTTTGTCTGAGTAAAGAGTAGGGAAAACGCCAAAAAGGATGTTCATCATCATGAAGAGTAGGGAAAACACCAAAAAAGGGTGTTTATCAGAGTAAAAGAGTAGGGTAAACACCAAAAAGAGTGTTTATCGGCAGAAAGAGTAGGGAAAACGCCAAAAAAAAAGGGTGTTTCAGAGTAAAAAGTAGGGAAAACGCCAAAATAGGGTGTTTATCAGAGTAAAGAGTTGAGAAAATACCAAAAAATAGTGTTTTTCGGCAGATAGCGAATAGGCTAAAAGAGTAGGGGAAAACCCCCAAAAAGGGTATCAGCGTAAATATATGGAAATCACTAAAGAAAGAGTGTTTTTCAGTGCAAATAGTATGGAAAACACCAAAAAAGGGTGTTTGTCTGAGTAAAGAGTAGGGAAAACGCCAAAAAGGATGTTCATCATCATGAAGAGTAGGGAAAACACCAAAAAAGGGTGTTTATCAGAGTAAAGAGTAGGGTAAACACCAAAAAAGTGTTTATCGGCAGAAGGAGTAGGGAAAACGCCAAAAAAAAAAAGGGTGTTTCAGAGTAAAAAGTAGGGAAAACGCCAAAATAGGGTGTTTATCAGAGTAAAGAGTTGAGAAAATACCAAAAAATAGTGTTTTTCGGCAGATAGTGAATAGGCTAAAAGAGTAGGGGAAAACCCCCAAAAAGGGTATCAGCGTAAATATATGGAAATCACTAAAGAAAGAGTGTTTTTCAGTGCAAATAGTGTGGAAAACACCAAAAAAAAAGGGTGTTTGTCTGAGTAAAGAGTAGGGAAAACGCCAAAAAAGGATGTTCATCATCATGAAGAGTAGGGAAAACACCAAAAAAGGGTGTTTATCAGAGTAAAAGAGTAGGGTAAACACCAAAAAAGAGTGTTTATCGGCAGAAAGAGTAGGGAAAACGCCAAAAAAAAAAGGGTGTTTCAGAGTAAAAAGTAGGGAAAACGCCAAAATAGGGTGTTTATCAGAGTAAAGAGTTGAGAAAATACCAAAAATAGTGTTTTTCGGCAGATAGCGAATAGGCTAAAAGAGTAGGGGAAAACTCCCAAAAAGGGTATCAGCGTAAATATGGAAATCACTAAAGAAAGAGTGTTTTTCAGTGCAAATAGTATGGAAAACACCAAAAAAAGGGTGTTTGTCTGAGTAAAGAGTAGGGAAAACGCCAAAAAGGATGTTCATCATCATGAAGAGTAGGGAAAACACCAAAAAAGGGTGTTTATCAGAGTAAAAGAGTAGGGTAAACACCAAAAAAGAGTGTTTATCGGCAGAAGGAGTAGGGAAAACGCCAAAAAAAAAAAGGGTGTTTCAGAGTAAAAGTAGGGAAAACGCCAAAATAGGGTGTTTATCAGAGTAAAGAGTTGAGAAAATACCAAAAATAGTGTTTTTCGGCAGATAGCGAATAGGCTATAAGAGTAGGGGAAAACCCCCAAAAAGGGTATCAGCGTAAATATATGGAAATCACTAAAGAAAGAGTGTTTTTCAGTGCAAATAGTATGGAAAACACCAAAAAAAGGGTGTTTGTCTGAGTAAAGAGTAGGGAAAACGCCAAAAAGGATGTTCATCATCATGAAGAGTAGGGAAAACACCAAAAAGGGTGTTTATCAGAGTAAAAGAGTAGGGTAAACACCAAAAAGAGTGTTTATCGGCAGAAGGAGTAGGGAAAACGCCAAAAAAAAAGGGTGTTTCAGAGTAAAAAGTAGGGAAAACGCCAAAATAGGGTGTTTATCAGAGTAAAGAGTTGAGAAAATACCACAAAATAGTGTTTTTCGGCAGATAGCGAATAGGCTAAAAGAGTAGGGAAAACCCCCAAAAAGGGTATCAGCGTAAATATATGGAAATCACTAAAGAAAGAGTGTTTTTCAGTGCAAATAGTATGGAAACACCAAAAAACGGTGTTTGTCAGAGTAAAGAGTAGGGAAAACACAAAAAAAAAAGGTGTTTATCGGTAGATAAAGTAGAGAAAACAAAAAAAATGGATGTTCATCATCGTAAAGATTAGGGAAAACACCAAAAAAGGGTGTTCATCATCGTAAAGAGTAGGGAAAACAAAAAAGAGTACAGAGTTTCTGGGAATCGTAATTAGCTTTTCCCGTATCTGACTCACCCAAGGTCATACGACCGCGATTCCTACTCAGCTGAGTCGTATACGTGAACGACTCACTTCCCGACTCCGAGTAAACGTAAGGTTATCTTTTACGAAGGTTATTTTGTTATCTCGTTTAGTTTCGGGCTTGGAAATTAACTAGTTTCTTAACGGCCAAAATCGAAGAAGGAATCGATTCTAAAGGGATTTTGGAAGTCAAAATTTAAAAACTATCAAGGAAACTATACCCTCGCTAAGTGAAAATTGGCGGGAACGTAATAGGGATAGGTAATTTCTATGTGCTGTTATAGTTAATCAGAAAAACCATGTTTCGATTGATACTCTAGTGAGAACATTTTGAACTAAGTGATTCAGAACCACTGTCTGAAACTGGGTTATAAAGCCTAACGATAACTTTCGATACCTTTCCCGTTTTGTGAGTCGTATAGAGCAAATTACGATTCCCTGAAACTCTCTAATGTAATACCCTTTACGTCGTAATACCCAACACGGTTTTTCGATGATCTTAAACTTGGCAGTAATTTAATTTAGTCCGCTTGACGTCCCCCCGACTGTGACCTGTATGAAAAGGGGGAGGTTTTCTTCGGAATTATTGGAATTGTTCTCCGTAATCCAAACTCCGGGAAAAGTTGAGAAGGGGTGGGGAGAGAAACTCTTTATAATTAAGGGAGGAAAAGACTGATGACTGACTATTTGTATGGGTCAAGACTGTTGTTTCAAACCCGCCATTCCTCCACTCCCCCCGGGGAGAGAATACGGTTCAAGAGAGGGTTTCGTAATAAAACGAATTCCAACTCCACTTGGAAAATAGTTTTCCCACTTAAAGCTCGGGGTGGGAGCAGAATCCCTTTTTCTCATTTCCATCCTGTCCCCCTCCTATCCTTCAGAAACGTTTCAGAGGTAACTTAGAAAACTCTGTTTTAATAACTCCGTTTCCGACGCTAGATATGAAAAAAAGGTTTATGTGAAAAAAAGTAAAGAATGGAACAGCAATCGACTAAAGTTTGTTCCATGAGTTTAAACGACTTCAGTTTCATTTTGTTTACACTATTTTTTTACCCTTTGGCTTTTTTCAAACTGAAATATCATTGCAAACTACTTGGCGGTTGTCGTTCTTTTGTGCACGAGTCAAAGGGATTGCGATCATCCATACTATCGGTACCCTTCCTCCCGCCTTTCTGTCTGATCGTTCGTCTCCGTATGGCGGATTATACCGCTGAAACGGAAGACCGTGAAGGTTCCCGTGAACTATGATTCACGCCAAGGCCGCGCAGGTTCCCTGGAGGTCTGAGTCGGCTGCTGTAGGTCATCAACTGGTCCAATCTTGGTGGAGAAGAACTCGAAAAAGAAAGAGAATCTCATCTATGAGTTCTTCTGCATGCAGACATTGAAATAGGCAGTCCTCTAAACGGGAAGGATATTGGGTGACAGGAACCACCAACTGAAAAGCGGCCCATTATTCATTCGTTGCCTTCAGAAACTGGGACATCTTTGCTGCCGAACGGGAACTGTAGCACCCTTTAAGCGGAGGACGGCAGAGGAGCAGTCCTCTAAACGGGAAGGACATTGGGTGATAGGTAACTTCACAGTCATCCACCAACCGAAAAGCGGCCCATTGATCATTCGATGCCCTCAGAAACTGGGACATCTTTGCTGCCAAACGGGAACCGTAGCACCCTTTAAGCGGAGGACGGCAGAGGAGCAGTCCTCTAAACGGGAAGGATATTGGTTGACAGGTAACTTCACAGTCATCCACCAACCGAAAAGCGGCCCATTGATCATTCGATGCCCTCAGAAACTGGGACATCTTTCCTCCCAAACGGGAACCTTAGCGTCCTCTAAACGGAGGACGGCAGAGGAGTAGTCCTCTAAACGGGAAGGACATTGGGTGATAGGTAACTTCACAGTCATCCACCAACCGAAAAGCGGCCCATTGATCATTCGATGCCCTCAGAAACTGGGACATCTTTGCTGCCAAATAGGAACCTTAGCGTCCTCTAATCGGAGGACGGCAGAGGAGCAGTCCTCTAAACGGGAAGGATATTGGTTGACAGGTAACTTCACAGTCATCCACCAACCGAAAAGCGGCCCATTGATCATTCGATGCCCTCAGAAACTGGGACATCTTTCCTCCCAAACGGGAACCTTAGCGTCCTCTAAACGGAGGACGGCAGAGGAGTAGTCCTCTAAACGGGAAGGACATTGGGTGATAGGTAACTTCACAGTCATCCACCAACCGAAAAGCGGCCCATTGATCATTCGATGCCCTCAGAAACTGGGACATCTTTGCTGCCAAATAGGAACCTTAGCGTCCTCTAATCGGAGGACGGCAGAGGAGCAGTCCTCTAAACGGGAAGTATATTGGGTGACAGGTATCTTCAGTCATCCACCAACCGAAAAGTGGCCCATTGATCATTCGATGCCCTCCTCAGAAACTGGGAAATCTATGCTGCCAAACGGGAACCTTCGCACCCTTTAAGCGGAGGACGGTAAAGGAGCAGTCTTCTAAACGGGAAGTATATTGGATGACAGGAACCTTCACAGTCATCCACCAACTGAAAAGTGGCCCATTACTCATTCGATGCCCTCCGAAACTGGGAAATCTTTGCTGCCCATCGGGAACCTTATCGTCCTCTAATCGGGAAGGATATTGGGTGACAGGAACCACCAACTGAAAAGCGGCCCATTACTCATTCGATGCCCTCAGAAACTGGGAGATCTATGCTGCCAAACGGAAACAAGAGCGGCTTCTCACAGTCGAGCAGCGAGCCGAGCCATCTCTCCTAATTGGTCTCTGCTTGCGTGACCACGCAACTTCGAGGCGTATGACGGGTTGTGCACGTAGAACATGCGTTTTAAAGCTTCAAAATACCTCTCAATAAAGAAAACAAGTGTAAGATTTTTTCCCTACGCCTTTTGCATATAGGTAGATCTTTTCTATTTTCAAAAGTTTACTGAGAAATGTTTCCCAACAATGGTACACTTGCCAGTGACATCTCCCGTAAGCCCCTCGCCCGAAATCCTCCCCCGTTACCGACCCGACGAAACTCGTCTCATTGTGAACACGTCAACGCTCGCAAGAGAAATGTTTATGAGAGTCGGGTTTACGCTTGCAGACATTCCCAGTGTGTATATAACACCACCACCCCCCCCTCAACCCCCCCCCCCCCCCCGTTAACCCATAACGGGCGAAAACCCAACGGCTAATTTACTGCCTTGTGAGCGAGTGAGAAAGAAGATGAGTGGCCAGTGTTTCTTGTTCGTGTAATGGAGCTTCCATTATATGCGAGAACAGAGGAAAAAGGGGAAACAACTCCGTAGTTGTTATTTCAACGTTTAAATTGTTTATTTGAGTCTTTTCTTCCTTTTTAACTTTCTCGAAAAGAAACTTCTCTTTTTTGTTAGTTTTATCTCAGATATTGAAAGTCTTGAAAGATGAATCACCGCGAGTCAAAGCGGATCAGTTCCTTTATCCGAGATCAATCGTTCCTCCATACGAATGTTGCTCTTTTTCAACAACAACAAAAATTTCTTCTTTCCCAACTCTAAATTTAAAATGAATCCCAGAAGGGACTCGGTAGGATTATACGTTCAGTTTTTCTTCACAGTTGTAAATTGAAAGCTCATTTTATTGTTTTCGAAGAAACAGGTGTTTTGTTACCCTTCATCCGGGCCGCAACAGCCCTAACCCCTTGTATTCTACCCACTTAGTTATAATTGATTCCCCTTCATCAAACCGCAATTATCTCCTTGCCAAATCACCTTTCCCTTTGATCGTAAACACTAATTAAATATCCGATCATTAAAGTCTAAAAGGGTAAACGTAAATATCGTTTTCGCTCCTAGTTACTTCAGTAGCCGATAGAGCCCGCCGGTGGCTCGATCTATCGGTTTTTTACACGAGTCAAAGAGATTGTTGATTCTTCTCTTTTAATTTTAACTTCCTAAAAGAAGTTATTGTGATACCCTCCACGTCGGGTTTTTGGGGAAGGGTCTTTTCGAATATTGATCTTTACCGATCTCAACTTTGTTTGTGGTGCCGGCCAGCCGTCCGGCCGTAGGAGATTGTGAGAATTGGCGGGAACGTTTTCGGGATAGGTAATTTCTATGTGCTGTTATAGTTAATCAGAAAAACCATGATTCATGCTCTAGTGAGAACATTGTGAACTAACTGAGTCGGAACGACTCCCTGGAACTTGGTTATTAAGCCTCTACAAGAAGACCTTTCCCTTTTTGTGAGTCGTATACGGCCTACGATTCCCTGTGAAAATTGGCGGGAACGTTTTCGGGACAGGTAATTTCTATGTGCTGTTATAGTTAATCAGAAAAACCATGATTCATGCTCTAGTGAGAACATTGTGAACTAACTGAGTCGGAACGACTTCCTGGAACTTGGTTATAAAGCCTCTACAAGAAGACCTTTCTCTTTATGTGAATACGGGCAAATTACGATTCCCTGTGAAAATTGGCGGGAACTTTTTCGGGATAGGTAATTTCGATGTGCTGTTATAGTTAATCAGAAAAACCATGATTCATGCTCTAGTGAGAACATCGTGAACTAACTGAGTCGGAACGACTCCCTGGAACTTGGTTTTTAAGCCTCTACAAGAAGACCTTTCCCTTTTTGTGAGTCGTATACGGGCAAATTACGATTCCCTTTGAAAATTGGCGGGAACGTTTTCGGGATAGGTAATTTCTATATGCTGTTATAGTTAATGAGAAAAACCAAGATTCATGCTCTAGTGAGAACATTGTGAACTAACTGAGTCGGATTTCAGCGAGAGACGCCCCAGATCTTGCCACAAATTAGGGCGTGGTTTAAACCATTTTGAGGTATCCCATTGGCTGACAGGCTAAATTGTACGGCCAAAATCTTGCTCATGATTCACAAAAAAAAAAATCCTTTGGCCCGATTCCAGAAGATGACATGAAGGGTCATTTGGTTAATTTCGACTCGGCTCAATCGTTCTTGGAAGGGGTAGAGGCGTAGACAATCTAGCGGGGCAAATGACCCGGACATCAATCACCCCCTGTGGAACTTTGTCGCCGTTCCAAACCGTCTTCTCATTGATTAATCCCGAAACGCTAATGACTTGTGACTCGTCCGAAGAATGGTTTTCATACGCACAGAATTTCACGACTTAAACCGAGCGGAGAAGGGGAACGAAATTTCCACCCCTCAGACTTTGATGTAGCACATTTCTAATTAATCTCCATCGATCAAATTACAGTATTCAATATCCTCATTCAACACGTATCTCTTTAACTAATTAGCAAAAATAACCTTTCAAATTTTACACCTCCCAAAAAAAAAAAAAAAATTGAGGCGCTCCGGGTACGAAGGGCGAACTCAACATCGGACAAATTTTTTTTAACTTCCTTAAAGAAGTTATTGTGATACCCTCGACGTCGGGTTTTTGGGAAGGGTCCTCCAGTTTTTTTTCATTTTCAGATTCTAGACCTCTTGGTGAATACACCCATATTTTATGTTGAGTTCGCCATTTTTTCCCCTTTAAATACGTAAAAACCGAAACTTTAAAATGCGAATATCTCGAAACTACGTTTTGTCGAGTTCGCCCTTCGTACCCGGAGCGCCTCAATTATATTCTTCATTTTTTAACTTTTTCTTCAAAGATATTAAAAATGAAAAACTCCATTTATCAAGAAAAATAAAAATCTACCTTTTCTCCATATTTTAGGATGTAAAAAGAATTTTATAAAACATAAATAACAATTTCTGAAAGGGGGCTTTATATTCTTTTTATTATTTAAAATATTGTAGTAAAAAGAGCCACAATGGCTTATTTATAATAGAAAAGTCCCCATTTCGTAAGGATTTAAAAATGATAAAAAAGGTTTTTAATTATTCAAAAATAAAAAATCTTGGTAAATTTTAGGGGGACGTTTAAATGAAATTGGTGTTCGTGCGTTATGGTGACGTCATGAGCAGGGGTTGAGGCGCTCCCTCTAGTTTTTTAAATAATGAAGTGCGAGGGTTAGATAACCCCAAAAAACGATCTTTTAGCAATGCCTTCTAGATCATTCACATTCGTCGTGATTCGCCCGACCCCTACTTGAAAACTTCCAGCGTATCGACGAAAATGGGGATTTAAAAATGATAAAAAAGGTTTTTAATTATTCAAAAATAAAAAATCTTGAAAAAGTTTGTAAATTTGAGGGGGACGTTTAAATGAAATTGGTGTCTGTGCGTTATGGTGACGTCATGAGCAGGGGTTGAGGCGCTCCTTCTAGTTTTTTAAATAATGAAGTGCGAGGGTTAGATAACCCCAAAAACAATCTTTTAGCAATGCCTTCTAGATCATTCAACATTCGTCGTGATTCGCCCGACCCCTACTTGAAAACTTCCAGCGTATCGATGAAAATGGGGATTTAAAAATGATAAAAAAGGTTTTTAATTATTCAAAATAAAAAATCTTGAAAAAGTTTGAAAATTTCAGGAAAACGTTTAAATGAAATTGGTGTTTTCTGTGCGTTATGGTGACGTCATGAGCAGGGGTTGAGGCGCTCCCTCTCTAATTTTTTATAATGAAGTGCGAGGGTTAGATAACCTCAAAAAACGATCTTTAATAATAGTAAATCTCTTTAATCTTAGATAAATCCTGAATCAAAAACGCGAATTTCTTTTACCTAAAGAGAAGTTGAAAGCAGGAAAAACAGCCAAAAAGGGTGTTTATCGACAGAAAGAGTTGGGAAAACGCCAAAATAGGGTGTTTATCAGAGTAAAGAGTAGGGAACACGCCAAAAAGAGTGTTTATCGGCAGAAATAGTAGGGAAAACGCCAAAATAGGGTGTTTATCAGAGTAAAGAGTAGGGAAAACACCAAAAAAAGAGTGTTTGTCGGCAGCAAGAGTAGAGAACACGCCAAAATAGGGTGTTTATCAGAGTAAAAGAGTAGGGAAAACGCCAAAAAGAGTGTTTTTCGGCAGAAAGAGTAGGGAAAAAGCCAAAATAGGGTGTTTATCAGAGTAAAGAGTAGGGAAAACACCAAAAAAAGAGTGTTTGTCGGCAGCAAGAGTAGAGAACACGCCAAAATAGGGTGTTTATCAGAGTAAAGAGTAGGGAAAACACCAAAAAAGAGTGTTTGTCGGCAGCAAGAGTAGAGAACACGCCAAAATAGGGTGTTTATCAGAGTAAAAGAGTAGGGAAAACGCCAAAAAGAGTGTTTTTCGGCAGAAAGAGTAGGGAAAAGCCAAAATAGGGTGTTTATCAGAGTAAAGAGTAGGGAAAACACCAAAAAGAGTGTTTTTCGGCAGAAAGAGTAGGGAAAAAGCCAAAATAGGGTGTTTATCAGAGTAAAGAGTAGGGAAAACACCAAAAAAAGAGTGTTTGTCGGCAGCAAGAGTAGAGAACACGCCAAAATAGGGTGTTTATCAGAGTAAAAGAGTAGGGAAAACGCCAAAAAGAGTGTTTATCGGCAGAAAGAGTAGGGAACACGCCAAAAAGAGTGTTTTTCGGCAGAAAGAGTAGGGAAAACGCCAAATAGGGTGTTTATCAGAGTAAAAGAGTAGGGAAAACGCCAAAAAGAGTGTTTATCGGCAGAAAGAGTAGGGAACACGCCAAAATAGGGTGTTTATCAGAGTAAAAGAGTAGGGAAAACGGCAAAAAGAGTGTTTATCGGAAGAAAGAGTAGGGGAAACGCCATAAAGAGTGTTTATCGGCAGAAAGATTAGGGAACAAGCCAAAAAAAGTGTTTATCAGAGTAAAGAGTAGGGAAAATACCAAAAAATAGTGTTTTTCGGCAGATTGCGTATCGGCTAAAAGAGTAGGGAAAACCCCCAAAAAAGGGTATCTGCGTAAATAGTATGGAAAACACCAAAAAAAGAGTGTTTGCCAGAGTTAACAGTAGGGAAAACAAAAAAAAAAGGGTGTTTATCGACAGAAAGAGTAGGGAACACGCCAAAATAAGGTGTTTATCAGCAGAAAGAGTAGGGAAAACGCCAAAAAGGGTGTTTATCGGCAGAAAGAGTAAGATTTTAGACTTCTCTTTAAGGAAGTTCCCGTCGGGGCCGGCTCCAGACTAGTACTTTTTTTTTATCATCTATCTAATGTATTCTTAGAAAAAGATCAAAAATTTTATTTTGGTATTCGCAATTTTGTTAATGATTCGAAGGGCCGTAATGGACACCGGGATTAGTGTAATTACTTGTCAGGGCGTTTATACTCTGTTTGGTCCACGGGAGGATCTCCACCCCCTCGCCGTGTAATCCCTTTTCCGCCTACCTTCCCCTCTTTTCCGGAAAGCAAATGCGTCTATCGACCTTCCTTCCACGACTAGGATTACAACTAAAGGGATGTAGAGTTCGAAAGATCGTACGGGAGGAAAAAAAGGACTGAGGATTAGTTAAAAGGGCGGGAGGGGTGGAGATGATCGGCTTTCTTTTCTCCGCAAAAAAAAAGACATCCTCAACCCCTTTTTTTTCTCTTTCAGGCCCAAATCCTCTGAATTACATGAAAAAGAAAAAGGAATTAACTTTTGCTAATTCCACCTTTCACAGATTTCCTCGGAATTAAGTTTTTCTTTAAAGTTATCCAGTTTATAGTTAAGAATAGTAAAAAGGCTTGAAATCAAAGTGCATGGATGCAGTTTCCTAGTTTTATTACGTAGCACTTTATACACATCTGAGCGTATTTCTAAAACAAGACTTGAAGAACAAAAAGGGTTTACAGTTGTTGTGGGACGGGCACTTAGGACCCTCCCGCCCTACACAAGTTTTATGTCCGTCCATAAAAAGGGGCTTCAAAGTAGCGGTTTTAAACATTTTCCAGAAGTAGAAAGTCCGAAGAAAATTTTTTTTCGGTGAAAAGTTGGATATCTGATATCAGCAGGTTATGATTTAATACTTGGAAAAGTGCCTTTAACGTTTTTTTTCTGCCTCTGTTTTTCACGGGGACCATTTTCGTCGATACGCTGGAAGTTTTCAAGTAGGGGTCGGGCGAATCACGGCGAATGTTGAATGATCTAGAAGGCATTGCTAAAAGATCGTTTTTTTTGGGTTATCTAACCCTCGCACTTCATTATTTAAAAAATTAGAAAGGGAGCGCCTCAACCCCTGCTCATGACGTCACCATAACGCACAGAAAACACCAATTTCATTTAAACGTTCCCCTGAAATTTTCAAACTTTTTCAAGATTTTTTATTTTCGAATAATTAAAAACCTTTTTTATCTAACTTCTGAGCAAAGAAGACGAATTTCGATTCCCTCAAACTCTCACCTTCCTTGCCTATGCCCGAGCCCAAGAGAAAATCTGCGGCATTCGGGCTCGCGATCTCTTCGACTCGTACGCAAAATACCAGCAACGCGAACATTACGCGAACTAGTGAACTTTAAAGGTTTTTTTTATGCCATATCGGTTATGGAAAGGGGAAGTAAAAAATATAACAGTAAATACATAATTAGAAATTTTCGTACGCTCGAGGCTATCAATTAAGCGGAATGTCGAGTGTAAACAATTTCTCTCTCATGAGTTCGTAGATCCTCTCTCCCCTTCCATCGTGTATGTACACATTTTATGTATTATAACAATCAGCGTTTGTTTGACCGGAGGGATGTTGACCCATGGCTTAATATCCTAGATGAACATTCGCCCTCACAAAAATTTCTCCTACGTTTTATTCCATCCCGAAGCGATAAATTCGTCTCGTTATCGCGCGGATGGTGTCTGCGTTTTCGGGGATTGAAGGGTGAAATGATTGGCGCTGGTACTGGGTGATGCACTGTGGGGGTGGGGGGTGAATTGAACAATAAAACAGAACGAATAACACAAGAACGGTGATTTATGGCCGTGTCCACTAATTAAAATCCAAAGCGAGCCCTCTCCCGATAGCGTGGTTACAAAGCTTTTCTAACAGAAAACTCACGTTATTTACAGCCTCCCAAATATTGTATGCCAATGGCGTTTTACCAAAATCAATGAGTCCCCAAACCCCTCATAGTAATAAGTCTATTATAATACCGCCAGAGATCATACAATCCATAGGTTTTTGGTTTTTTTTTCCTCGAGTCAAAGAGATTGTGAGCCCACATCCCCACCAACGTTATTACCCCCCATACCACTACTCTTAGGTGCGTTTCTTATTAGCTTTGTTCCAAATGCAGTTTGAAATTGGTTTGAAACTCCTGGAACATGCGCAGAAGGATTCGCACGGCAAATTTGACTTCAGATTTGACAGAAAAACGATTTGGACGACGTCCTATTTGACGTCCAAATCCTTCTGCGCATGCTCCAGGAGTTTGAAACCAGTTTCAAACTGCGGTTGGAAGAAAGCTAATAAAAACGTCCTTTTCTTATCTATCCTTAATTTTCAAAACTATTAAGATTTTTATTAAACATATTTCTCGTCGTTTTGTTATCCAAGTTGACGTCACAGTTGTGACATCACTTTATGTACAAAAAAATTTTTTTTTTCTACCTTTTTGCCCTTCTCTTTTTTCTCTTGTTTACTGGAATAAGTCTATTACAAAAATGGTACCCAGAGGCTCCGCCAGAGATCATACAATGAATAGGTTTTTGGTATTATTTTTCCTTGAGTCAAAGAGATTGTGAGCCCTCATTCCCACCAATGGCATTACCCCCCTTTCCGTTACTCTTGGATGAACTTAACAATTTATCATATTAAAAAATATTCTCTTCTTTTCTTTCCTTCATTTCGAAACTATTATGATTTTTATTAAACGTCTTTCTCGTCGTTTTGTTATCGAAGGTTGACGTCACAGTAGTGTACGTAGTGACGTCACTTTATGTACAACATTTTTTTTTCTCTTTTGCCCTTCTCTTTTTCTCTTGTTGACTGGAATAAGTCTATTATAAAAATAGTACACTGAGTTCTTAAATCGTAAGTTTTTGGTATTATTTTTCCTCGATTCTAAGAGATTGTGAGCCTTATTCCCCCTTCCCCCTACTCTTGAAGGAGATTTTCTTATTAAAAATATCTCATCTAATGCTTCTTTTATTTTCAAAACTATTATGATTTTTATCAAACATCTTTCTCGTCGTTTTGTTATCCAAGATTGACGTCACAGGAGTGTACGTAGTGACGTCACTTTATGTACAACATTTTTTCTCTTTTTCTCTTGTTGACAGGAATAAGTCTATTATAAAACTTGTAACCAGAGGCTCCGCCAGAGATCATACAATCATAGGTTTTTGTACTATTTTTCCTCGAGTCAAAGAGATTGTGAGCCTTATTCCCCCTTCCCCCTACTCTTGAAGGAGATTATCTTATTAAAAATATTCTCATCTTATGCTTCCCTTATTTTCAAAACTATTATGATTTTTATCAAACATCTTTCTCGTCGTTTTGTTATCCAAGGTTGACGTCACAGGAGTGTACGTAGTGACGTCACTTTTATGTACAACATTTTTGTCTCTTTTTCTCTTGTTGACAGGAATAAGTCTATTATAAAAATAGTACCCGGAGGCTCCGTCAAAGATCATACATTCATAGGTTTTTGGTATTATTTTTCCTCGAATCAAAGAGATTGTGAGCCCTCAACCACCTTCCCCCTACTCTTGGGGGAGATAATCTTATTAAAAATATTCTCTTCTTATCCTTCCTTTATTTTCAAAACTACATATTATGATTTTTATCAAACATCTTTCTCGTCGTTTTGTTATCCAAGGTTGACGTCACAGGAGTGTACGTAGTGATGTCACTTTATGTACAACATTTTTTTCTCTTTTTCTCTTTTGACAGGAATAAGTCTATTATGAAAATAGTACCCGGAGGCTCCGCCAAAGATCATACAATCATGTTTTTTTGGTATTATATTTCCTCGAGTCAAAGAGATTGTGAGCCCTCATCCACCTTCCCCCTACTCTTGGGGGAGATTATCTTATTAAAAATATTCTCTTCTTTTGCTTCCTTTATTTTCAAAACTATTATGATTTTTATCGAACATCTTTCTAGTCGTTTTGTTATCCAAGGTTGACGTCACAGTAGTGTACGTAGTGACGTCACTTTATGTACAACATTTTTTTTCTCTTTTTCTCTTGTTGACAGGAATAAGTCTATTATAAAAATTGTAACCAGAGGCTCCGACGGAGATCATACAATCATAGGTTTTTGTACCATTTTTCCTCGAGTCAAAGAGATTGTGAGCCCTCATCCCCCTTCCCCCTACTCTTGGGGGAGATTATCTTATTTAAAATAGTCTCTTCCTTTATTTTCAAAACTATTATGATTTTTATCAAACATCTTTCTCGTCGTTTTGTTATCCAAGGTTGACGTCACAGGAGTGTACGTAGTGACGTCACTTTATGAATACCCCCCCCCTATTTTCCCATTTACTTTGTAGTTTTAACCTTTTCAATAATTTAAGAACATTTTTACTCGATGTTTTAAAATAAAATGTCAATTGATGGTTTTTTTCACCTCCCCTAGCAATCTTATTGTTAGTCGATGATGAGTTCCAAACTTATTGTAGAAAAAAAAAAGGAGAAAGAAAAAAAAAAGGGTGAGGGTGATGAATCGCTCGAGATTGAGGGCTGTATTGGACGGGGGTTGTGCGTGAAATGGGGACGGGGAGGAATAAAAAAAACTGCCTGTAGGGAAAAATGCGGGAAATAATTAAAACGTGCTCTTCCTGGACTACAGATCCCCCACGGTCGTGACCGGAAGGAATCTTCCCCCGGCCGCCCTTTTTCTCCCGATAACTTCGAGGTTCGGCCATCTTGCAAGACGTGATCATAATCCACCAAGACCAATTCCTCCGCAGTAATTAAGCCCGATATAATTAAAGAATAAAATTCTCTTTTATAACTTTTTTTTTTAGATTTCTTTCTCAAAGAAAGTTTTTCTTCATTTTTACCTTTTTTTTCCGAGATAATTGTATTTTTGGACCACCATTTTTTCCCTCCTTCTCCTTCTCAGAAGCTCAAGCGCCGATTTTCAGGGGTTTTTTTTCTTTTTTCTTTTTTTTTTTTTTTTTTTTTTTTTAACTACCTTAAAGAAGTTATTGTGATACCCTCCAAGTCTGATTTTTGGGGAAGGGTCTGGGGACAGTGGTGCCGTCCGGCCGTAGCATTTTCACCAAATCGTCGCGTTAGTTCTAACACCGGACAAGTCATTTTTCCAAGGTTTTCAGGAGAGCCAAAATACGGATTAATTTCTCAATGCATCACCTGTTGGCTAAATCGTGAACTACGCGTTTTCTGTTGGTAACAGGGTTAAACTACCAACGGAATTCGATTCTTCACAAAATTTACCATCAAAAACTCAAAATTGATAAAAAATGACTTGTCCGGTGTTAGAACTAACGCGACGAAATACTCCTTATATTTTTTACGAATTTTATGTGTAAAAAAATTATCCGTTTTTTTTACATTAATTATCATTTTAGTAGGGAGAAATTTCATACTTCCACCCGTTACGAGAGGGACCTCCCTTGGGCAAAAATCCTATTATTTCTACCTTGATATACCTACTTTCGAAAAAAAAAAAAAAACAGAAAGTTTTTTGAAAAAAATTAAAAAAACTTCCTCCTCCGTTATACTTCCCCTCTCTTATACTTCCCCTCTTTTATACTTCCCTCCTGTTATACTTCCTCTTCTGGATACTTCCCCCTCCGTTTTACTTTTCCTCCCTCATACTTCTCTCCGTTATACTTCCCCCCTCCGTTATACTCCCCTTCTCTTGTACTTCCCCTCCGTTAGAATTCCTCTCCTTTGTACCCCCCCCCCCCTTTATACTTCCCCTTCCGTTTACTTCCCCCTTCGTTAGACTTCCCCTCCTGGATAATTTCCCTTCCTGGATACTTCCCCTCCGTTATACTACTCATCCGTTATACTCCCCTTCTCTTATACTTCCCCCTCCTATAGTTTTACTTCTCTTCAAGGAAGTTTTCGGTGGAAGCTCTTGAAACTAGTACTTCTTCCTCATTTCCAAGGTGTTTTGGCTCAAAAACGTCGTTCGAACAGTCCCTGAAGGGCCGCCAACATAATAAGGCCCCCCCAAAAATATGTTTTTTTATGAGAACACCCCATATATTTTTTTTCCTCCATTATAATAAAGAAATAAAACTTCTGTATTTGACGTTAGGGTTCAAAATAGTCTCATTTTCACCCCTTTTTTTGGTGAGATCTTGAAAGAAAAATACGGTTCCCATAAAGAGCCATTCGGTGTCCATAACTTGAAGACTCGAGGGCTCTCCTTTTTTCCTAATAACAACGGATTTCCACTTTTCCTCCTCTACGCACCCCCTTCCCCTGTTTTATTTTTTATTTTTCCCTCCCTCGAAATCCTACAAATTCCCCCAGGGAGGTTGTTACACGAGAATCCAATCTGGGCCCTTTATTACAACACTAAATTGTCTATCAAAAATAAGATTTCATTATTTTCTAAATAAAGCTTAGAGGACATTGATTATTAACCAACTTTACCCTCAGGGCAAAACCGAAATTAGGTTCTACCAATAATATTTAAAAAAATTAGCTTAAAGAATAACAAATTTATAATTTATTTACTTTTAAAACTGAAAGAACTCTCTCTAAAAAAGCGGGTATCACAATATCCTCCCTTTGAGGAAGTTTAAGGGGATATGAGGGTTTTAAGTTGGTTGCTTTGTACATATTTCGTTGTGAGCAACGGTTTTCGGTTTTTCCCTTCTATCTTGGAAACCGTCGCTCAAAACGAAAATATGTTCTAAGTAAAAGTTGTAGCGACGGAAATTTACTACATAAAATATCTTATTGGTTTTTTCCGTCAGAGCAATATTTTCGGAGATATGAAGGTTTTAAGTTTTCAGACAGGCTCTGTAGGATTATTAGTTTTAACCTCATAACACCTTAAATATTGCTCTTACGCAAATAATAAATTAAGAAATTTTTGTAGGAAATCTTTGTACCTACAACTTTTACTTAGGACATTTTTTCGTTTTGAGCGACGGTTTCCGAGATAGAAGGGAAAAACCGAAAACCGTTGGTAACAACGAAAAATTTGCAAAGTAACCAACTTAAATACTTCCATATCTCCTAAAGTATTGCTCTGATGGAAAAAACTAATAAAATATTTTATGTAGTAAATTTTAGTACCTACAACTTTTAGTTAGGACATTTTTTTCGTTTTGAGCGACGGTTTCCGAGATAGAAGGGAAAAACCGAAAACCGTTGTTAACAAAGAAAAATTTGCAAAGCAACTCACTTAAAAACCATCATACCTCCTTAAACTTATCCTTTTTCATTCAAATTGTTAGTATTTAATTATTAAATTTTTTTTAAAAACTTTATGAATATAACATTTAGCCCTACAAATACATCAGACTTTAATGAAGTTTTATTTAGGCATGAAAACAAGAGTGAAAAAGGTTTTTTTAGGTAGATTTTAATTTATTTCTTTTTTTATTTTTCGATGAAAATTGTTCCCCTCAGCTGTAAAAAACAATTCATTAACCTCTTCAATTATTAATGTAATAATTACTCCCTTTTTAAGCCTACGGCAATTAAGGAGGGAGAAAAAAAAATCCGCTAATAGGTACAATGTTTTAAAGAAAACATCCATTAAAAAACAATAAATTTTTTAAATATAGTTTAGACTTAAGATATATTTTTTAAAGAATTTAAACTTTTTCGGAGTTTCTGGGGTAATTGGCGACTCAGCTGAGTCGTATACGTGAACGACTCACTTCTCGACTCCGAGTAAACGTAAGGTTATATTTTACGAAGGTTATTTTGTTATCTCGTTAAATTTCGGGTTGGGAAATCAAATAGTTTCTCAACAGATTGGCTAAAATCGAAGAAGAAAAATGATTCTAAACTGATTTTAGAAGTCAAAATTGGCGGGAACGTTTTATAAGGTTATATTTTACGAAGGTTATTTTGTTATCTCGTTTAGTTTCGGGTTCGGAAATCAACTAGTTTCTCAACAGATTGGCTAAAATCGAAGAAGAAAAATGATTTTGTACTTTTTGGAAAGATTTTGGAAGTCAAAATTAAAAAACTATCATGGAAACTATACCCACGCTATGTCAAAATTGGCGGGAAAGTTTTATATGGTTATATTTTACGAAGGTTATTTTGTTATCTCGTTTAGTTTCGGGTTCGGAAATCAACTAGTTTCTCAACAGATTGGCTAAAATCGAATAAGAAAAATGATTCCGTACTTTTTAGAAGTCAAAATTAAAAAACTATCATGGAAACTATACCCACGCTAAGTAAAAATTGGCGGGAACGTTTTATGGATAGGTAATTTCTATGTGCTGTTATAGTTAATCAGAAAAACCATGATTCATGCTCTAGTGAGAATATTGTGAACTAACTGATTCGGAAAGACTCCCTGAAACTGGGTAATAAAGCCACTACGAGAAGACCCGTTTTGTAAGTCGTATACGGTAAGGGCAAATTACGTTTCCCTGATATTGTATTACCCTCCATGGTTTTTCGGAGAGTTCGAAACTCCTTTTTTTGTATTACCCTCTGTGTACAGTTTTTCCCGTATTTTTTACGTATTTCTACCGAAAGTATGGACCAAATTATGCCCTTTTTTTTTAACTTTCTCAAAAATAAGTTATTGTGTTGGTACTCCTGGTTTTTGGAAGAGGGTCCTCCAGACTTTCATACCTAAAATGTGCGACTGGTGACCTCGGCCACCAAATTTTTTTGTACTTCATTTTTTGTTTAAATATTTCGGAATTTTACTACAAAAAAGGACGAAAAAGAATATTTATTCATCATTCTTTAACCCCCCCCCCCCCATTACAGAAAAGTGAAAATTAAAAATAAAATTCAGAATTGTTAGCTCCTACACCAAGTTTACAATGTGAAGGAGGGGAATCCTAAACCCACACACATTTTTTTTTTTCTGTTGAGAAATTACATTTTTAAAGGTATTAATTTTTAATTTCAATTTTCTCCGATTACTTTTCACTCTCAGAGAGATTATACATGGAATTTATTCAGTCTATTTATTTATTTATTTTTCAAATTATTGTTAAATTAAAGTTTACTTTTATTATTGACGAGGCAAAAATGAACTTTTTCACAGTTTTTGAAAGTTTACTTGATTTTTGATTTTAAAAAAAACTGATGGATGTCGATAATGGATAGAAGGGAGAGAAAAAAAAAAGTGGCGGAATTTTAATTAAAATAGCCCCAACTCTTTCCGTCCTACGGGTGATACTTCTACGTTCTCGTAGGGCTAAGAGAAGGGACCCCCTGGGGGGGGGGGGGGGTACGGACGGAAAGTTGATAAGAGACGTTTCCGCCTTCCTGTCACTGCGTCTGAAACGCACGACGGGTGGGGGGGGGGGGTTCGTTTGAAAGGGGATGAAAAGAGGACGTGTGACAAGGTGTCATGTGGAATTTAAAAAAAAAAGCGATCTCGTTTCAAATTGATCAATAAAAATTGTTCACGCTTTATTGAAATTTTGAAGCTCTTATTTTTTTTATTAAAAGTTATAACGAATTAGAGAAATGTTGGATTTTATGGCGCCTGGGAACCCCAGAAGCGATTGAGGAAGAAAATAAGATTAATTGTTTTATGGCACGAAATAAAATACACGTGCCCCTTATTTATTACTTCTTCTTCAAGTGCAAAATTTACAGAGGCCTCCCTGGCTGTATCCTTCAAATCCTTCAAAACGGCTGAAGTTTAAAAAAAAAAAATTTTTTTCATGCCATAGGAAAATTTTTTTTGCAAATGCTGCTCGCAAAACCGGGTAGAGACTGCCCAATTGAGAAGAATGAGATTTATTAAAAAATTTTCTGATAAATTTTAGCGAGTGTCGACATAATGCAGTTCGCCATAATGCATAAAATAGCTGAAATCGCGAGTTTTGACCATAAAAAATCTGCCACTCAATATAAAGAAAAAACGTTCAACTTTTGAACATAATACATCTCACCATAAAGAAGATATTTAACAATTCGTCGCGTTAGTTCTAACACCGGACAAGTCATTTTTTGTCAGTTTTGAGTTAGCCATTGTTTCTGATGGTAAATTTTGTGGTGGATCGAACTCCGTTGGTAGATTAACCCTATTACCAACATAAAACGCGTAGTTCACGATTTAGCCAACAGGTGATTGATTCCAATGAGAAATTAATCCGCATTTTAGCTCTCCTGAAAACCTTGGAAAAATGACTTGTCCGGTGTTAGAATTAACGCGACGAATTGTCGTTTCCACATAAAATTTTTCGTTTCAACATAGCGCAGGTGATTATAAAAGAAACTTTTATTTTAAAGAACTTGTCGTTTCGCCATAAAACTTTTTCTGTCGTTTGGGCATAATGCATCTCACCATAAAATAGGGACAGCGAAAGAGCAAGCCTATTTTCGCCGTTTAAAACGACAAAAACCTTAAAACTTGACAGTTCACCATAATGCGAGAGAAAAAAATTTACCTTGCATAGAACGAGCTGATCCCATTGGCTGCCTGCTTCTTTTCCTTGTTTATTGTGAGATGCTTTATGTTGAATTGCATTATGGTGAACTGTAACATTTTTTTTGTCGTTTCGCCATAATTAAACGTAGGTTTGCTCTTTCGCTGTCCCTAGCTTATGGTAATGTGATGCCCAAACGACTGAAACAGATTTATGGCGAAAAAACAAGTTTAAAGAAAGGCTTCTATGGTGAGAAACGTTATGGTAACTTGCACTTTTCTTATGTCGACTTGCATTTATTGAAAAAGTCATGGTAAAACGCTTTATGTTGAAATGCATTATGCTCAAAATTTTTCAACTTTTGTGAGCTTTATGTTCAATTATGTCGAAACTCTGGTGAACTACAGATTTTTTATGTTCAACTTTTTTAGGGTGAAATGCGTTATGTTGGTACCGGAAAATTTTTTGGAAAAAAAAACTTCGCCATCCGTTATACTTCCCCCTCCGTTATACATCCCTCCGTTATACTTCCCTCCCTTATACTTCCCCCTCCTATATTTTTACATCTTTTAAGGAAGTTTTCGTTCGTTCAGTAGTTTTAGTGGAAACTACTTTCTCGGTAATTTTGATTCTCCTTTTGTCAAAAAATCGAAGTCAATATTGCGAAGGTTTCCTGGCTAAAAAGTTTGGTTTTAAAGGAGAATAAAATCTATGGGGGAAATAGTTGATCTTTTATTTAGTTTAAAAAGTATACGTTTTTTTTTGTCCTCTGGACCGGAGATTCTCAAGTTTTCCCAAGTCCGAGAGTTGGCGGACAAAACCCTTTCCACTAAACGCAACCCACTTCTCGGCGGTCTCAGTTGAGAAGAAGGGAGAGGAAAAAAATGTTGCCTGGCGGAAAGGGGTAGAAGGTGGCTAAAGAGTCTCAAAGCGTAGCATGACTACCGACCGGTGGAAGGGGGGGTCGGAGAGCAAGAAACTTGGCCAGGACCGGAAAATGCATTAAACTTTGTACTCGGTGGGGTTGCCAGCGGTGCGGGTGGGCGGGCGGGGAGGGGTAAAGTTGTGTGCCCCGTTTCGCACTAGGCTCCGCAAAAAGGACGAACAATTTATATCTGAATCACTTATTTATCCGACCCACAACCTTTAGGCCTTAATACCGAACTCTCCCTCTTAATCGTAAAATAGGGAAACTGTTTCCTAAAGGTCGTAAAACATTACTGTCGTTTTCACTAATATTATCTAGCCCTTTTTACGATCCTCACTTCCCTCTCTACCTTATCTATTTATCAAAATGAAATAGAGACCCTTTTTTATGGCCTAAAGGACTTGATTTGTCCTTTCTTTATACAGTTTGAGGATTTGCGCCTTTGCAAACAATAAAACAAGGTGTTTCTTGGTCGATAAACAATTGAAAACGACCGATAAGGACGATTTTTTGAGAAAGCCGTGATGAACATGTTTGCAACTGCTGAATTTTCCTCCCTAACGCTCGATAGGTCCCGCTCGGACGCGGCTTTGACGGCTGAAAGTTTGTGGCATGTGGCCTAAGCTGCAAAATCCAAAGTGGAGCACCGATCTAGATGCCATCTGCTACCTAGTGTCATTTTTTTTCCAAATTTAAGAGTTATAATTTTTAACGAGACAAGCGTCTTAATTACAATGCGGAGTAATAACGCAGGCGATTAATTTGCGGGAAGTGTCAGACTGTCTGTTTTTATTGCCTCGGATTGGCCCATTCTGGATCTAATGGGACGAGAAGTGAATCACTTAACTCCTCCCGGGAGAGGTCTAAGAACCCACATAGAAAAATTACGAGGGTTACCGAAAAAAAGAAATCGCGTAATTCATTTCCGATTGTCTCGATGTTCTCTTTTTTATCACCCTTTTACGTTTATGTTCTATGGAAAAAAGAAGCGGGGTGGGGGGTAATTGCCTTTAATGGGGATGCCCAGCGCCCTACTGCCTCCTGAAAAGATAGACCGAGCTCCATCCTTAATGGAAACTTAATGATCTCTCTCAGACTCGGAAAGAATAAGAAGGATGCGAAACGCTCAGCCGTTTGATGATTGATGAGTGACGAT
This sequence comes from Orius insidiosus, assembly GCA_014119065.1. Classification (NCBI taxonomy): domain Eukaryota; kingdom Metazoa; phylum Arthropoda; class Insecta; order Hemiptera; family Anthocoridae; genus Orius; species Orius insidiosus. Next base: position 416,725 of record JACGAQ010000019.1, read on the forward strand.
TCCATGGACACGGTGTCTCTATTTATTGGAACGTTAAATCCTCAGCAAACATTTTTATTTACCCCCATGCATAATTGATGAACTTTTATTTAATACGAAGCCCTTCTACAATCCCGAGTTTGATTTATGGCTTTCTATAGAAATCGAGAAGATAGATTCAAATCAATTTTGACAATTATGGGCACGAGTCAAAGAGATTGCAAACCTCTCATCTCCACCATTGGCACATTTTCCTTAGTACCGCCGACTATCTTCGTCGCATAAGGCTGGCAGAGTGAGGAATGCATGAAACATCGGTTTTCGGTCTTTTGTGCACGAGTCAATGAGATTGCAACCTCTCATTTCCACCATGTCCTTGGTACCGCCGATTATCTTCGTCGTCTTAGGCCGGTTCTTGGCTGGCTCAGTGAGGAGCGTATGAGACAGCGGTTTTCGCGGTCTTTTGTGCACGAGCCCAAGAGGTTGCGAGCTCTCATCCATTGGAAATATATTCCCATTATCCACGACTATCTATTCGTCTCATTGAACGCCCACCAAGGGCGGTGTGTAAGGCCTGCTCTTGGCTGGCGGAGTGAGGAGCGTATGAGACATCGGTTTTCGCGGTCTTTGGTGCACGAGCCCAAGAGGTTGCGAGCTCTCATCCATTGGAAATACTTTCACAGTATCCTCGACTATCTATTCGTCTCATTAAGAGCCCACCAAGGGTCGCGAAAAGGGCCTGCACTTGGCTGGCGGAGTGAGGAGCGTATGAGACATCGGTTTTCGATCTTTTGTGCACAAGCCCAAGAGATTGTGGATCCATTGGAACTATATCCCCAGTAACCCTAACTATCTGATTATTCCTCTCGGCAGTGGAGAGCTGCGAGCCACATGACTATTGAGAGCTACCAAATTTCGGCTTGCGAACTCTTTATTGCCTAAACGGGGCTAAAACCCATTCTTTTTATTCACTGAGCGAATTTCGACGATCGTCGCAGTAATTCCTCGAAAAAGTACCGCTGAAACGTCTAAAGACTGTGGGGGTTGAAAAGTAGGGTGGGGTAGACGAAATTGAATCAGGAAGACTCTCCCCCGCAAGAGAGGTGGTTACAATGGTAGCGTCTCTTTCTATTGTTCAAACAATCTAACAACAGTGAAGTTCCTTCCAAAACGTTATATCCATCTCATCCTATCACATATTCTATATTACAGTTCCCCCATCTCGGCTTCAACGTCTTTTCTTACAATGGTACCCGACAAAATGACAATAGAGGTAATTCCTGTACGTTATTGTTTCGGCATTTGAATAGATTGTTCAAATTTAATACGTTTTAACTTCAAGAAAAACAAGATTTTCACGGAGTTGTCTTTTCGAAAATAATATTCTGCTGCGTTGTTAATTTTAATGCTATGAGGGAGGGTTTTTTCGTAGTACGAGGGGATTTGACCCACGGTAGACAGGGTCAAGGGATCGTTATGAGGGCGAGCGAAGCCCCCTACGCTATTTATAAGATCCGCTGTCTGAATACAAAGTTTTTCCTCATCCCCTCCCCCCTTTTTTTACCACGTTCAGCCGCGACTTTTCTTCTGAGGACAACGGACCTTAAGATCAATTTTTGATACTTTCAGGATCTCATGGGTAAAACGTTTTTGTTTGTTCCTTTTCTTTACCTTTTTCTAACTAAATGGAATAAGTTTATGCAGCGTTGCCTCGAGCAGTGTTTGCTCTTTAACCCTTTGGAGACCGCAGGCGACTTTAGTTGCCGAGCGGTGCCAGCGGGAAGCCTCTCTAAAAAATTTAATACCTTCGCTTCCCGTGGCGCTAGCATGCAAAACTGGCAATCTGTTGGGGAAGAAATGAACCACGTGATGATCGCATCACTCGTCGCTTTCTGTGCTTTACTGGGCGCTGGGAGCGGTCGGGGAGAAGTGAGGGGCAAAGGGAGGGGAAAAGTGCAGCGCCAGTAGCGCAGAGAATCAGACGCGGTCTCAAAAGGGTAAAGGCCCGAGGAACGCCGACCTTTGACGGAAGGGAGATGACAAGTGATGCTCGCTTGACCGAATGGGAACTCTGCCGAATGCGTCAGCAACAAAATAAAACCATCCAAACCATCCACCAACCAACCAAACTAATCTAAAGATAGAAGGGAACTCTCTTTTTGTTTATAGAAAGGGATAGGGATCAGTGACATCAACAGTATCAGCGTTAACTTGAACCCTATTTCCCCCCCTCAAAAACATAAGGTGATTTACGTACGGTACTAACTCAAAGTTAACATGTGGCAGCTATGATATATCGCCGAATATCCTAAATGACATCTTTGCTTAATATTCTAAAATTTATCTCGCCTAATAAGGTAAAGGAGGGAGAAATTCAATTTTTTATGAGAGACCAGTCTAATAGGAAATCGAGTCGACTGAAAAATGAATGCTCAGATGGCCGGCGCTTGATGAAGAGTGTCAAACATTCAAGAGTTTTGAGGCATCCCTATGAGAAGTACAAAAAAACCGTTTTACATTATTGTCGTTCATAGAGAGCCAATAGGTTGTCTGCATTTTGTGTACGAGTCAAAGAGATTGCGAGCCATCTCGCACTGATTACTAGTGTCCTTATTTTAACAAAAAATGATGGATACATAAAGCGATGAACTTATTTGAAATCCATTTTAGATGCGGAATGACGTCGTGAGGAGTTAAGGGCTTTGTGGGCCGGGGGATGAAGAGTGGCGGTTGTTTGTATTTGACATTAGGTCTGCGGGTTCCGTCATTCGGGCGGAAAAGTGTATGAGAGCTCATTTTTCTCTCCGCTTTCGAAATAAAGCGGACCCCCGGACCAGACCCTAACCCTCCTTCGCTTGATTGATGCCTACAGTTTTCGGGAGGGAGGCGAATTTGTCCTTTTTTTCCTCTTCTTGTGTTTTTATTCTTTTAAACTTCAAAATGCTTTAATAACCTACAATTCATGACGATATCTCTTATCAGCTGGCCAAATTCTAATTAGGATGTCACATTTTGCACGGTTGAACATAGATTAATAGATAGTGATTTGAGCATTGTTACTGCAAAATCATATTTGTAATCAAGAGGGTTTTGAATAAAAGCTGGAAAAGGGGAGGGGGTAGAACCAATGGTGGGGATAAGGGCTCGCAATCTCTTTGAATCTAGCTCAGAAGATCGACAATTGTTGTACCGTACGATGGAGATACGAGTCGACAGATGGAGCGCGGTCGGCTTATGAAGGACACGAATAATTGGATGGGGGGCGATAGCATCGTGTGGGGGTGGGGGAAGGGCTCGCAATCTCTTTGACTCTAGCACAAAAGATGGACATTGTATCGTACGATGGAGCCACGAGCCGACAGAAGATGGCGCGCGGTCGGCTTGCGAAGTAGACGAATAATTTGATGGGGGCGAAAGAATCAAAGCATCGTGGAAGGGGGGGGGGGGGTAAGGGCACACAATCTATTTGACTCGTTCACAAATGATCGATTCGTGAGGTTATTCTTATTTTCGAGGGGCATTTTTTCATCGAACGAACATCAACATTTTGTCACCACCCGAGAGTCGTCGGGACATCAAAGGCTTGCTTTACTTAGGCCCGTGACACACGAGCCGCAACCGCGACTTTTTGAGTCCCGGCGGTCAGCCGCGGCGGTTGCGAAATACACAGAGGGATATAGGAGTTAACACACGAACCGCAACCGCTTTTTCATTTCGCGGCTGCCGCGAATGAGCCGCGAGACTCTCGCAACCGCGGCGGTTGACTCTGCCGCCAGGCGGCGCGGTAATCCCGTGGAGAGGATTGAGCTTACACACGAACCGCCCACCGCCGCGGCCAGCCGCTCAAAAATTAGTTGAAAAATGGATTTAGACAAAGAAAGGTTCATCGAAGAGGTGCGGAAACGCCCGGAAATTTGGAACCCTCGGGACGATGGATACAAAGATCTTTATAAAAATTTTTATAACAACAAATTTTAAATTTATTTAAATTAATTTTAATTAAAAAAATTTTTTTTAAATCCAATGCACTCCGTGCACTTCTAAAACGGACGGACGACTCCATCTGATCCAGAAACTTTATGAAGGACTTAGGAAGGATAAGGATCTGCTTGCCAACGTACAAACACTGACTGAAGCGCCGCGGTCGAGTAGCGCGCCGCCTCCGTGTGTCAGCGTCTCACTTCGGCGGTTGCGGTTGAGACCCAGCGGCTGACCGCAGCGGTTGCGGCTCGTGTGTTACGGGCCTTAGAGTGAACGGCGTTCCAGCGGCAGTAGTCAATGGAGCCCAGTGGCAGACAACCTCACCTGATTTTGAATGCTGTGAAAGTTCGCCCCCAACGTCCCCGACGAATCGGGGCGAATTGGGAGCCCGAATATGTACGCGGCTTAACCAACTTAGCTAGGAAAAAGCGCTACAATTGCTACCCTCAAATTAACCCTTTCGAGACCGCGTCTGACGCCGGATTCTCTGCGCTACTGGTCTAGCACTTTTCCCCTCTCTTTGCCCCTCACTTCTCCCCGACCGCTCCCAGCGCCCAGCAAAGCACAGAAAGCGAAGAGTGATGCGATCATCACGTAGTTCATTTCTTCCCCAACAGATTGCCAGTTTTTGCATGCTAGCGCCACGGGAAGCGAAGGTATTAAATGTTTTAGAGAGGCTTCCCGCTGGGCAAAGTCGCCTGCGGTCTCCAAACGAAAAGCGCGAATGGCAACTATGCCTGCGGTCTCGAAAAGGTTAAAATAGAAACTTTGAACGCTGAGTTTTATCACCGATAGAAACCGTTTTCTTTTCGCGATAGCAACTTATGGGTTGCTATTGATTTAAGTTTTAAGTCTGCGAGGGTAGAAACTTGGACACTATCTCTTCCTGCAGGTACGCAAAGACAATAGTCCCTATCCAATATTAGCATTTAGAGACGGGCAAAGGGGGCTTTAACATCTAACCCCTTACACCATTGTCTTCAGCTAACGAATCGAGAGAATTCGATAGAATTTCAAGGGTCGCAGATTCCATTGAATGAAACCAAGTTTTACAGCGACTGGTTTTTCCCTTAAAAAAACTTTTAAATTTAAAATACGAAAATCTACATAAAGTTATTTACATGGAGTTACTGAGATGGAAGTTACCTTTGTCATGTATTTACCGAAACTATGGCTTCTGGCCAGGGTTGTGTTATGTTTTAAAGGGAAACTCATATCGAGGTTTCCCTTCTATCGAGCCCCGGGCTATTTGTCGAGAGTTCAAAGTTCGGGGGTGGAGAATCGAGAAACACGTGTGGGGGGTGTCGTCCGTGCCGGAAACTTTTCCCATGTTCCATTTTGTGGCATTCGCGGTCGGACATCTAATGATGGAGATACCTGCAAACTAGAAAGAGCCTCTGAAAAATTTATCGAATCTTCTGAAGAAAATGCGCTCTTTGCTACGGTCCTAATTTAAGCTTTGAACGTTCATCAAGGTTTGGGACAAAGCAAAAGCTTTTCCTGAGGGACGAAAAAGGGTTCGGGGGTGTGATTTCTAAAACAATTACCTACCCTTTTCACCGATTTCCCTCTTTTTTTCGTCTCATCATCAAAAAGGCCGTTTTAATCCAGTCTCTACCTGTGAATCTGTTTGTAACCGGTTATCTCATTTCTCTGATATCCTTTCAAAACCACATTTCACCCCCTCTGACGTTTGCTCTTCACCGATCGCTTTGATCATCTCAAAATATAATATTTTATTGAAATATCAAATTTCAAAGGGAGAAACGTCTGAAATAACAAGCTTTTTGTCTTCTAGGCGAAATATAACGAGGCTAATCTTTTATTTCTTCGACGAATGCTTTATCTTCCCCCCTCAGCGATAAAATGTGTATTATCGCCCATTATATTCGTCTTATCCTTCCCGCTTGTCTATTTCATATATCCAGCACTTGTATGGAATACTCAATTTTATAGGAAGAAATAAAAATCCCATTAGACACAGAATAAAAGAAATCCTTTTGGTTTAAAAATAAAAAAAGGCTGACCAACCAGAGGCCTCATCCTTGTTTAAGCCACGCCCACCTAAAGAAGAAAAATCCCTGAATTAAATACTATTAAACTAGTTAAAATGGTATAAAACTAGATAAAATAGTTGAAACCCAGGTGTAGAACCAGTTAAAAAGGGATAAAATAGATTAAAAAGTAGTATAAAACCAGTTAAATACTATTAAACTAGTTAAAATGGTATTAAACAAGAAAAATAGTTAAAACCCAGGTGTAAAATCAGTTAAAAAGGGATAAAACAGATTAAAAAGTAGTATAAAACCAGTTAAATACTGTTAAACTAGTTAAATTGGTATAAAACAAGAAAAAATAGTTAAAACCAAGGTGTAAAATCAGTTAAAAAGGGATAAAATAGATTAAAAAGTAGTATAAAACCAGTTAAATACTATTAAACTAGTTAAAATGGTATAAAACAAGAAAAAATAGTTAAAACCCAGGTGTAAAATCAGTTAAAAAGGGATAAAATAGATTAAAAAGTAGTATAAAACCAGTTAAATACTATTAAACTAGTTAAAATGGTATAAAACAAGAAAAAATAGTTAAAACCCAGGTGTAAAATCAGTTAAAAAGGGATAAATAGATTAAAAAGTAGTATAAAACCAGTTAAATACTATTAAACTAGTTAAAATGGTTTTAAACAAGAAAAATAGTTAAAACCCAGGTGTAAATCAGTTAAAAAGGGATAAAATAGATTAAAAAGTAGTATAAAACCAGTTAAATACTATTAAACTAGTTAAAATGGTATTAAACAAGAAAAATAGATAAAACCCAGGTGTAAAATCAGTTAAAAGGGATAAATAGATTAAAAAGTAGTATAAAACCAGTTAAATACTATTAAACTAGTTTAAATGGTGTAAAACAAGAAAAAATAGTTAAAACCCGGTGTAAAATCAGTTAAAAAGGGATAAAATAGATTAAAAGTAGTATAAAACCAGTTAAATACTATTAAACTAGTTAAAATGGTATAAAACAAGTAAAAATGGTTAAAACCCAGGTGTAAAATCAGTTAAAAAGGGATAAAATAGATTAAAAAGTAGTATAAAACCAGTTAAATACTATTAAACTAGTTAAAATGGTATAAAACAAGTAAAAATGGTTAAAACCCAGGTGTAAAATCAGTTAAAAAGGGATAAAATAGATTAAAAAGTAGTATAAAACCAGTTAAATACTATTAATAGTTAAAATGGTATTAAACAAGAAAAAATAGTTAAAACCCAGGTGTAAAATCAGTTAAAAAGGGATAAAATAGATTAAAAAGTAGTATAAAACCAGTTAAATACTATTAAACTAGTTAAAATGGTATAAACAAGAAAAATAGTTAAAACCAGGTGTAAAATCAGTTAAAAAGGGATAAAATAGATTAAAAAGTAGTATAAAGCCAGTTAAATACTATTAAACTAGTTAAAATGGTATAAAACAAGTAAAAATGGTTAAAACCCAGGTGTAAAATCAGTTAAAAAGGGATAAAATAGATTAAAAAGTAGTATAAAACCAGTTAAATACTATTAAACTAGTTAAAATGGTATAAAACAAGATAAAAGCACTTGTATGAAAAACTCAATTTTGTAGGAAGAAATAAAAATACCATTAGACACAGAATAAAAGAAATCGTTTTGGTTTGAAAATAAAAAAACTGACCAATCAGAGGCCTCTTCCTTGTTTAAGCCACGCCCACCTAAAGAAGAAAAATCCCTGAGTTGAGACTAAAAAAAAGTCGGGAAACAAGAGAGGGGTTGGCGGTCAGGAGGCTGAGGTGTTTGAAATTCAAACCGACCTTCCAGCTTTGTATTAAGGGAAATTGCGTTCTTTATTATAGCCCCACCCTTGATGATGATTAACTTTTACACCCCATTTTAATCACAATTTTTACCCCTCGCTTTTTAACTTCCTTTATCGGCTATGCGTTTGACATATTTTTACAAGCTCTTTTTTTTTTGTTTCAGGAGAGAAGCCTTTTAAGTGCGACTGGAGCGGGTGTACATGGTCGTTCGCGAGGTCGGACGAGCTGACCCGGCACTACAGGAAGCACACGGGGCTGAGGCCGTTCAAATGCAGCAACTGCGATAAATGTTTCAGCCGTTCGGATCATCTCGCGTCCCATTTAAGGAGACACAATTCCTCCTTAGCCTAAATTATCAAAGCTTTTTCCAGCGCTTCCATAAAATCCTGGCGCTCAAAACACAGCACATCCAAAAAAAAAAGTATGTTACCAGACATTGTGGATAAAAAAAATTTCTGTAATTTAAAAACTGGACATTTTAACTCTAATTTTTTCGTATTAATAAATGTAAAATTTTTTAGAAATTTAAGAGAAAATTTTTTCATTATAAAAATTTTTTCGCGCACACCGCGAAACGCTCAAACTTTTAAAAAAGAATGAAAAGCGTAAAAAAAAACGCGATGTGTCCAAATTTAGTATTTTTGTTCTTCGTATTGTCTATTTAAAAAAAATTACGCTCATTTTATAATTTTTTCCTCCCTTTTATGGAAACACGTAGTTTTTACACGAAAAACAATAGAAAAAATTAAACTAGTTAATGCGGATATCCGCCAGAAAGCGCCAGTTTTGCGAAGACACTGGCGCTCCGGCCCACTCATTCCCTCACACTCATTTCCGTCACTTTTCTCTCATAATTCAACTGTGATATGTTTAAATAGAACAAAAATAAAAATAAAAAAAACATAAAAACCTACAAAATCATGAGGGATTGAGATTCATTTTGAGCTTCCATTTTTACGAAAATGAGCGTAATTATTGGATCACTGCCACAAGGGTGGCCCTAATAATTTAAAAAATAAATATAAATTTAGTCATAAAACCCCTAGTCTAAACATCCCGCCGTCGTATTTTTATAAATAAAAAAGAAAAAAAAATTAAAAATTCATTTTAAACAAAATGGGCCCCCCTTTTTTTTTATTTTTAGGAGGAAATTTTTGGAGTGTCCCTTGTATACGCTCCGTTTATGTGATAAAAAAAAAATTTAAAATCACTCCTAAAACGAAATTTCCAAAAGATTTTTTAAGGATTTTAAAGAAATATTGTTTAGAAAAATTTATTTTGCTTGTTGACTGTTTTTTAGCTTAAATTTTGCTTTTTGTTGTTAATTTTTAAGGCTATTCTGGTAAATGGAAAAAAATTGCGAAGTAGTTTAAAGGGTAAAACGATATTTTGGAAAAACGTCCTAAATGACGTATTCGTTTTCCCCTTATACTCCTTAAATTAAAAAAAATTATATCAATATTTATATATATTAAGTTTTTAGTATTCTATTGTAAAATGCATTCCTTGTTCTTTAGCTACCTATATTGTTTTTTTCCAAATAGTTGGCATTAAAAAAAAAGTTATATATTTAAAAAATACAAATTTTTTGTCTTTATTTGCAAATTTATTACATTGTAAATAATTCCGGCTAATCGTGTGTTTTGTAAATTTGGTAAAAGTGTATTTTAAATGGTTAAAATTGTAATTGCATTTTTTTTTTTTTTTTTTATTTTAGAAAATTTGAGTTATACATAGTCTATGTGATGCTTTCAATGTTAATAAAATGCATATTTAATAATATTTTCACTTTTTTTTTTTTTAAAAATTTGTAACTAAAAAAAATATTTTATGTTTTATTTTTTTAATTTTATTGATTTTAAATCGTTAAATAACTTAAAAAAAGGTTAATATATGAGAGAAAGAATGCGAATCTAGTGTATTACGTAAAACTAGGGTTTTTACCATTATTATTTAAGAATAAAATGTAATAAAAATTAAAAAAATATATAAAAAATAAAAAAACTTAAAAAAAAAATAAAAAAGGTACATTTGTTTTTTTGTAATTTTATTAAGTGTTTAACGGTGGTATTCCACTTGAGTGAGAAGAAAAGAAAAAAAGTCAAATGTCTCTAAGACCTCAACATTTTTTTTTCTTTGACAATCGCCAACGCGCCCAAGCGGAATTTTTGTTGAAACAGAAACAAAGATGGCGACGGTCTCATAAAAGAATCTTAAAAAGAGGTTATTGTATAACCTTCTACGGTTTTTGAGATATCTTCCAGACTTTACGCTTACGGGCTTCTGTTGCGGCGTTCGTAGATAAATAAAAAAAATTTTCATAATTTTAATTTTTGAGGTTAAAATAGAAAAAAAATTTTTATAAAATTGAGACATTTGATTTTTTAATAGAGAGATTTTAACAACGTTTTTTAAATGTTCAAAAATTATACAATAAAATGTGAGATCTCCCAACGAAGTTTTTTGAGGTTAAAAAAAATGGAAAATTTTCTTCTTTTACTAAAAGTATGTGATCGAAAAAAATATATTTTATGAAGAAAAAAAAATCTAGATGTACCCGTTTTTGTAAGTGTTAATTTTTTTTCTGTCCCTCTTTCCCCCATAAAATCTCTCAATTTTTGCTCTTTTATGGATTTTTCCAGCTGTATGTCGTTACCAGATTTTTATATAAAATTCCGAAATTTTTACATTTTTTCGTGTTCTTCGAGACTTTTTTTTTTAATGTATAAAGTTTTTTTTAAATAATGCCAAAAGAGATCTCGTAAATCAACGAATCAAATTTAAAAGTCTCGATAAAAATTTTTGTTACCTGTCTGTGTACATTGTTGGTGTATATATGAAGCTCAGTAAATTTCCTTAAAAATAATAATAAAAACCCAAAATTCTTTTACAAAATGTATACGGACATGAAAGAAAAAATTGATTTTGAAAAAAGAAAAACTTGTTTTCTTTTTTTTCGAAATCTGCCTAACCTGCTTTGCCATTTTGTGTTTTAACTTTTTTTATGGTTTCATTTTTTTGTTGATCATAAAGGAATATCCGTAATAAACCCTGTTAATTCCTTATTTGTATTTAAGAAAGAAAATAAATTTGTATTTTAATCTTTAATTGTTGCTTTTTTATGTTTTTCAGGGCCAAATTCCTTTTTTTTTTTTTTTTTTTTTTTTTTTTTTTTTTTTTTTTTTTTTTGAGAGCTTATCCAGAACTTGTTGAGGAAGATCTTCTTCAATTTTTTGAAAAAAATGGCTCAAAATTGGGCGAGAACGTTGAAAAAGGCTTTCAGGCCCATTTTTTAACTTGAAGAACCCTTTTTAAACCAGGTATAAAATCAGTTAAAATGGTATAAAACAAGATAAAATAGTTAAAACCCAGGTATAAAGTCAGTTAAAAAGGGATAAAATAGGTTAAAAAGTAGTATACAACCAGTTAAATACTATTAAACTTTAAAATGGTATAAAAGAAGATAAAATAGTTAAAACAAGGAATAAAATCAGTTAAAATGGTATAAAACAAGACAAAATAGTTAAAACCCAGGTATAAAATCAGTTAAAATGGGATAAAATAGATTACAAATATGTAGTATAAAACCAGTTAAATAGTTAAAACAAGGTTAAAACAGCTACATAGTTAAAATGGTATAAAAGAATATAAAATAGTTAAAACAAGGAATAAAATCAGTTAAAATGGTATAAAACAAGATAAAATAGTTAAAACTAGGTATGAAATCAGTTAAAAAGGGATAAAATAGATTAAAAAGTAGTATAAAACCAGTTAAATAAACTAGTTAAAATGGTATAAACAAGATAAAATAGTTAAAACTAGGTATGAAATCAGTTAAAAAGGGATAAAATAGATTAAAAAGTAGTATAAAACCAGTTAAATACCATTAAACTAGTTAAAATGGTATAAAACAAGATAAAATAGTTAAAACTAGGTATGAAATCAGTTAAAAGGGATAAAATAGATTAAAAAGTAGTATAAAACCAGTTAATACCATTAAACTAGTTAAAATGGTATAAAACAAGATAAAATAGTTAATACCTAGGTATAAAATAAGTTAAAAAGGGATAAAATAGATTAAAAAATAGTATAAAACCGGTATAAAATAGTATAAAAACGGCCAGCTCCAAACTAGTTCTTTTTACGTGAATTTTCTTTACCCTACTTTAAATAAAATAAACATCCCTTATTTTTGGGAAACAACTTCCCTCTCCCTTTATACTTCCCCTTCCTTTTATTTTCCCCTCTGTTATACTTCCCCTCTCTCATAGTCATACTTCCCCCTCCGTTATACTTCTCCTCCCTTATACTCCTCTCCCCTATGTTCGTACTTCTCTTCAATGAAGTTCCGTCGGGGCCGTGAATTTTTTATACCCTACTATCAATAAAATAAACATCCCTTATTTCTTTAATGTTTTTGAAACAATAATTAAAATTCCTTTTATTAATTAACTCATAAAGTTTGCAAAATTTCGAGAGAGGATAAAGCCTTTTAGAGCGAGGAATTACTTTATGAAGGAGGGTGGAAGTGCAAATATGCGCCTTTCTCTTTGAAGACTGTTGAGTCAAGTTCGTGTCCCCCTTAGGGATGAACGGGGGTACTCGAGGGCGAAGGGAGACTTGCGGTTTATGGATGGCGGCGCCCGCGGTGGCAACTCCCCACAAGAGAAATCGGTTTTCTCTTTAAATTCCATTGTCGTACGAGATAAATTCCTCCCCCCCGCCAATTTTTATCACTCGAAAAATCGTATTTCGACGGCGGAAGAAAAGGAGAAAAAAAAAAACAAAGAAAAGTAATAAAATGTCTCGCTCATAAATTCAGAGACGCGATGATTGTCTTTCGATACAGAAAACGGGCGGAAAAGATGGCGAGGATTTAGGGCAAGATTTACGGCAATTTTCAAGTTTTTTCTTCCACATCCGTTCCTTTTTATAAAGGATACAGAAGTAAAATTAAATTTAAAAACATTTTTTTATAGTTTTTTTATTACAAAAAAAATATAAACAATAAGAAAAATGAACCTTCACTCAGAGATGCTTTTGATTTACTTTTGGGCTTATCTTTCTGTTTTTCTTCATTACCAACTTTGGCTAAATTTCAAATTTTTAACTTAAAGTAATGACAAAAATGAAAAGAAATTTGTTGATAAGAAGCCCAAAAAAATAATAAACGTGCCTGAAAAAATATTTTTGATAAGTCCCTTTTTAGGTGCCCTTTACTTCTTATAAACATATTTCCTTTTGACATAGTTTTTTCTTTCTTACGTAGATTTTCAATGTCTTTCCTCTCAAGATTTTCTTTCTGGTCACCTATAATGGAATAAAAATATTTTCTGTATTATGAAATTACTTCCGACGCAGAGGTGAGGGTATTTGGAACCGCATTTTGTGCCAGAAGGGCATTTACTGCAGGGCTCCCCTATAGAGTATAGAGGATCGCCCATCATGTTTCCATCGGGGCCGTAGTTGCAGACGACGTCGATCCTAAACCATTGTCCTTGCTTCGACGTCGCTTGAGCACAACCCAAATACTGTAAAGAGGACCAGGCGACTTGCGTGAAGTGAAGAACCGCTCCTTGAGAACCGCTGAAAAAGACCGAAAACTGGTGTCGGCGATCACCAAGTACTTACGAAGTTGAAAATTTTTCAATATTATTGCCAACTTGAAAAGTTTTCATCTCTTCGACCCAACTTTCCCATGTGTTTTGGCTATCAGCAGGCAAGCCTTCTTTATTTGAAAACGCATAATATCCCATATTTTGTCCGTATGAAAATCGTTCTGAAAAATAGTTGTGAACAATGTGGCCTCTGTGGCAGCCACTAGAGCATTCGGGGCGAACTAGCGAGAGTTGTTACATCAAAAGCCAGCTCAGCGCTAGTATCGACACGAGGGGAGTGACATGCCCGGTTTCCAGAACGTTTCGTTATCGAGTCGATAGGTATAGATTCGATAAAGTTATTAGTTCGATAACTCCGAAGCGGGTTTCTCAAACGAAACAGTCGTTAAGTTATAGATTCTATAACTATCGGTTCTACAACTGAACTTCATGAGAAAATCCAACAATCCATCCAACAGTCCATCCATCTCGCCACTATTTCTTTCAATTTTGTGATTATTTATGAAAACTTCTTGGTGGTTTCAGTAGTCGAACCTTATCATTACCAATCTAGGAACGCGGTAGCGTTCCGCCCCGCCAAGCAACACCCAGTCCGAAGACGTCAGAAAACGGTACCTACCAAGTGTATGTTTACTGGACGTCACGATTTGCGTTTTTCAGGTATCTGGATCTCGGCTCCCTGTGGACCGATCGACTTGAAATTTGCTACAGATTTACTTTGATATGATATGAGTAAACGCTGAAAATTTCAAGTCGATCGGTCCACAGGGAGCCGAGATATAAAGTCTGAAAACCCGGTTTTTCGCCTTTACCGTGTTCTTCTTCTTATTCAGCTAGACAAGGCTACAGCCTCTCCTAGCGCACCGATTGACTTGAAATTTTGCACAGAGCTTCCTTTCAACTTGAGCCAGTGCCTTTTGAAAGATTTACCCCGAAATCTTAACTTAAAAAAAGTTAGGAACAAAAAACTGAAATTTTAGGGTAATTTTAGCCACTTTAACGGGTACACAGCCTGGAGACAAGACCAATCGACTTGAAATTGTGCACAGAGCTTCCTTCTGAGTTTAGCAATGAGGACGAGTATAGTAATGAGGACGGATTTCGGAAATGGGTCATCCAGACCCCTCAGGGTCAATTTGACCAGTGATCATTGTCTGTGGCGCCGGCTGTACACCCGATTTACACCATAAGGTCGAATTTCGGAAATGGGTCTTTTTCAAACGTCAACGCATTTTTATTGCTGCTGATACCAATTTATTAAATTATGATTGAACTTTTTAAAGCATGAGGTTAGAATGTACATTCCAGACTTGCTAAATGCCACTATCGGCTGGCTTAATTCTTACGCTACATACGCTATTAATTTAATGCTACCATTTTTCCCGGGCAACTGAAACAACGCGCGGTTCTTTTAGGAGTTTTACGATTCATTTGAATTTAAACTACAAAAAGATATGATATCCCCACAAAAAACACCCCGTGTAAAAAACACCCCGCCTCGCAAAAATCCTTTTACATCAGCCGGAAAAAGTTGTGATATCAACTTCCCCGCCCTCAAATGAGCGAGAAGTGTCGATATGCCCGAGTGGTAGGTACGATGATGTGAGAAGCATGATGCCCGTGCTCCCGTTTTCAATGCTCCCCTTGGCGGCATCGCGAAATGCTTTGTATCAGTGATTGCCGTTATTTATCAAGCCCTGGAACGTCCTGGAACGCTTAAGAATTACTGTGTTATCACTGAGTTCCTAACTAATCACTAGTATACACCCCATACACATACATACACATACCCCCCCCCCCGTACTCACACATGACACTACGCCTTCATCTACGTATGTCTGAGTGTTTGAATCATAACGATTTTTGCCGAAGAACGCACAGCACGTCTTAACTACGTCCCTGTAAACAAACATTTCGCGATGCCGCCAAGGGGAGCATTGAAAACGGGAGCACGGGCATCATGCTTCTCACATCATCGTACCTACCACTCGGGCATATCGACACTTCTCGCTCATTTGAGGGCGGGGAAGTTGATATCACAACTTTTTCCGGCTGATGTAAAAGGATTTTTGCGAGACGGGGTGTTTTTTACACGGGGTGTTTTTTGTGGGGTACGGAATTCCGAACTGGGTCTGTTTTAGACAAAATTAACCCCTGTGTGTCATCAAATGTGCTTGTGATCCTCGCAAAAATTAACAAGCAGACCGTCCGTGTTCAAGATTCGTGTTCGTTTGGTATCGCAAAGGGGTTCATTTTTTCAGCGAGGATCTAATTGTTTGGTGAGTCTAGCGAGAATGGACGCAATAATAATAATAAATTATTTAACGTGTTCATTTTACTTTTGTAAATCGATCGGCTTCTAGGGTAAAAATCAAAACGGGTAAAAAAAACTATAACCGCTTTGGGTGGGTCTCTAGCAGACCGTGTTTTATTTTATTATTAATTATTATTTATTAATAATGCCGAAGGAAAATTCTCGGGCTAAAAAAGACGTTTCCTAAATTTCATAGGTTGTTCAGGGTTATAGACGAAAAATCCATTTTTAAAATTCAAGAAAAATTTTGAATAAGAAAACACGCCGGACGAGAAGAATTTATTAAAAATTTCTCCTTTTCTGCTTATAGAATAGATATCGAATGATTTTTGGACCGCTAACTTTAGCGGGAGATTTATCGAACCGATAGCCTAACGAACGTTCTAGCAACCCATTTTTACTAATTTTACGTAGTTATAGAACCAATAGTACTATCGGTTCTATATCTAACGTTCTGGAAACCGGGCATTTAACCTCTGAATACTACAGTGCTACTAATGCGGCTAATGTAGGAAGGGTACTTAATATCTACTTGTTTTTCTGCATCCTTCATGTTGATAATAACAGTTCTGGACGTTCCGCATAGCCAGCTTTTCCAGTTCAAGATCATAACTCTATTTTTGTTTAAATAATTTTGTTCTTAAGTAATTTTACCAGATATCTCATATCAGCGGCTTTTGGAAATCTTCCATTCTGATCCTTCCACGTTCCGGCGGCGAATTTGTCTCTGAAATCGTTATGCCAGTCGAGCACCTTCTTTCTGAACGCGTCGTCCGTTTTACTTATGTCGACCGAACTGCATTGTGCCGAATTCGCAGGATTCGGATTCTGTTGAAAATGAAATTTCATTGGCTGAAAATAAGAAGAAAAGATGATACCGGAAATATGCAGAATATGTGATCATTAGGAGAATCGCAGAGCTTGCACAGGTCTTGGTCAGAAGCAAAGACGTACACGATCATCAAAAATAACAAAAACATTTTCAAAATGTTAATAATTAATATAAATTAGAACATATGCGAGAGCCAAAAAAGGAATTACGAGATCTCCACGCGCCTACGTCAGACGTGCACGAGTCAAAGGGATTGCGAGCCATTGGTACCAACCCCTCGCTACTCAATTATCCCGGCCCAGTGCGTTTAAAATCTATCATTTTTTGAACGAGTCAAAGGGACTGCGAGCCTTTTGGCTTATTCTTTGGTTTTATACTACTTTTTAATCTATTTTATCCCTTTTTAACTGGTTTAATACCTGGTTTTAACTATTTTATCTTGTTTTATACCATTTTAACTAGTTTAATAGTATTTAACTGGTTTTATGCTACTTTTTAATCTATTTTATCCCATTTTAACTGAATTTATGCCAGGGTTTTAACTATTTTATCTTGTTTTATACCATTTTAACAAGTTTAATAGTGTTTAACTGGTTTTATACTACTTTTTAATCTATTTTATCCCTTTTTAACTGAATTTATGCCAGGGTTTTAACTATTTCATCTTGTTTTATACCATTTTAACCACTTTAATAAATTTTCAAAATGTAAATAATTAAATAAAATAAATAATTAATATAAAATTAGAGCATCAGCGAGAGCCAAAAAAGAAAACTAAGGAATTACGAGCTCTCCTACGTCGGAAGTGCACGAGTCAAAGAGATTGCGAGCCATTGGTACCAACCCCTCGTTACTCAATTATCCCGGCCCAGTGCGTTTAAAATCTATCGTTTTTTGAACGAGTCAAAGGGACTGCGAGCCATTTCGCGTATTCTTTGGTAAACGAGCCGTCTAAACGATGCCATACTCCAGAAAACTTCCGACGACAGGAGCTTCGTTTTGAGACGATCTTAAGAATTAAGTTTAGGGCGGAATTTTCTCACATTGTCTAGACCCTTAAGGACAATTGCTTAAACGCCTGAAATTATCCATTGTTCAAAAGTAGGTGGCTGGAAATAAAGACGGCAGGGGAGGTAACAGATGAAAACAATTGCCCCGAACCCCCTCTTTTTCTTTCTCGAAACTTCGAGAAACAGCACACGCAATATTTTGAGAAAAGATGGCGCTGTAGTCTGTTGGGGGGGGGGGGGTAGGCGCACCGGGAACGCCTTTAATTTTATTTCAGAACAGAGTTTCATTAAACGAAACCTCACTTACCCTTCCCTAATTGAATATCTTTGTGTAAAACTTCCAAAGAGAATAACTTCTTATTGTCTTTATTAGATTTTTTTATTACCCCCCCCCCCATTCACTTTTTCTAACTATTTTTTACCTTCCCAAGACAAATTAGAAACTGGAAAGGGTTTAATTTCAAATGATATTTACATAATTTCGCCCAGGATGCTTAAAATCGATATTTAATTTTAACGGTAAAAAAAAATTATAGAGTAATTATTGCTTTTTGTATTTTTGGCTCCTTTTTTTATTAAGAAGGGTAAATTTTGAAGGGGGAAAGCACACACGCAGACACGCCCCGCGTTTTCCGACCCCTCGTGCTCAGCACTTTTGTCTTACTAATCCAATTCCAAGCCCTGACGAAGGAAAGAGACAACACTTCCGGAATAATAATCGCCCTCCGCCATCAACTCCAGAAATGCTTGTTTTTAGCATTCCATGCCAAACGCCATGTTTGGCTTGTTTTTGTATAATAGGTAACACGGTTGTTATAAACAAATTAAATAAAAAGTTTAATAAAAATCCTTTTAACCCAAAACGCCAAATATTTTTACAAATTATTATTGCGTATGTATTCCGCAAGGGGGTTAATTTTACTATCTAATAATTAACCAATAATGGAGGAAGAACTGTGATAACGGGTATCTCACGACGTATTTCGGCTTAAAAAGCCTCGTCAGGTGAGCAATTCCCTCTATCACAATCATTTCTATCTTTTTACTGTGCCTATATCTCCGAGAGATTTAGTGGATACAGCGGGAAGCCGGAATCAGTCTCCCTAAAGCTCACCGCCGCCGTTCTCCAAGAGATAGAGCCACTTACCAACTCATTATTGGTTTTTTTATATTTAAGATATGAGGCGCTCCGGGTACGAAGGGCGAACTCGACATCGGACAATTTTTTTTTAACTTCCTTAAAGAAGTTATTGTGATACCCTCGAAGTCGGGTTTTTGGGGAAGGGTCCTCCAGTTTTTTTTCCATTTTCAGATTCTAGACCTCTTGGTGAATACACCCATATAATTCTTATGTTGAGTTCGCCATTTTTTCCCCTTTAAATACGTAAAAACCGAAACTTTAAAATGCGAATATCTCGAAACTACGTTTTGTCGAGTTCGCCCTTCGTACCCGGAGCGCCTCATATTTATAATGACGATTCAAACAGCTTAGGAGAAAATATTTTTTAGATGTTTTCATAAAGAATTCACCAAGTTGTGACTTTGTTGGGTTTTCTTCATTGAATCTCGATCTGAGAGACGACATGGAAAACTTTCCAGACTTGACTAATCCTTCTTTGAGACGTTTCTGTTTATCTTTCGACTTTTCCGTGACCATTTGTACAGATCTTTTATTTTCGGCGGGAAGAAATTAATAGAACGTTAACATCGACGGGAGGAAGTGGAACATGTGCGCTTTGTGTAGTTAATGTAGGGTGGAAAAGCAACGTTTCGTGACGGAGATATCGCCTCGCATCAAGCCCCCCCCCCCCCTACGGGGTCCACCATTACGATTTTCGCTTCCGAAACGCACCGCGGGGAGTTAGCGATTTACCGGCTAATATCTTTAACGATCGTCAGCAGTGAAGTTGACAGATCCCCTTAAATAAGAGATAATCACATAAGGGGTAAAATCCATCCCTAAAAAGTTTATGATCCCTAAAAAAAAGATAAATATATCAAAAGACACTTTAGCGAGTTTAGGATTTTTAGGTGTTTTATCCCTTTTTAACTGATTTCATACCTAGTATTAACTATTTTTCTTGTTTTATTAAGGTATTTTTGTGAGGGAGAGAGAATGAAAAAAACGGATATTCCACGACCGGTTTCGGCGTAATACACCTCATCAGGTGGACTATTTCCTTATTTTTCACTCTCATCTCATTTTCTACTTGACCTTTACTATGTAGTATAAGTGAGACAGCGGGAAGGTAACAGAATCTGTCTGTTTTTAGACCCCTCCGTTGTCTCTACACCTCCCAGTATCGGCCATACACTACCTCTTTATATTGGGCAGATGCCCCTATTTGTATTTATTTTTTTCATTCTCTCTCCCTCACAAAAAAAAAAAAACCTTAATAATTGTTAAAATGCAATGATATTTCTTGTTTTATACCATTTTAACTGATTTTATTCCTTGTTACAACTATTTTATATCATTTTAACTAGATTAATAGTATTTAACTGGTTTTTTAATATATTTTATCCCTTTTCAACTGACTTTATACCTGGGTTTTAACTATTATATCTTTTTTATACCATTATAACTGATTTTATTTCTTACTTTAACTATTTTCTCTTGTTTTATACCATTTTAACTAGATGAATAGTATTTAACTGGTTTTTTAATATATTTATCCCTTTTTAACTGATTTTATACCTGGGTTTTAACTATTTTATCTTGTTTTATACCATTTTAACTGATTTTATTTCTTACTTTAACTATTTTCTCTTGTTTTATACCATTTTAACTAGAGTAATAGTATTTAACTGGTTTTTTAATAATATATTTTATCCCTTTTTAACTGATTTTATACCTGGGTTTTAACCATTTATCTTGTTTTATACCATTTTAACTGATTTTATTTCTTACTTTAACTATTTTCTCTTGTTTATACCATTTTAACTAGATTAATTATATTTAACTGGTTTTTTAATATATTTTATCCCTTTTTAACTGATTTTATACCTGGGTTTTAACTATTTTATCTCGTTTTATACCATTTTAACTAGTTTAATTCCTAAAATTCCCTGTTTTATACTTCTTGAACTATTTTTTTGATATGAAAAATCGTAAATAAATTATGATTATGATCATAATCGTAATAATGTTTACGATTACGATTATGCCTTACTCTGCAATCCTCCACGCTTAAAAAGCCTTACAAGTTATGATGTATAGTACGTTTTGTGTAAATGTCGGACGCCTCTCTTGTGGGATAATTATTGCGGTTCGTGAAGCGAAACCGTTGATATTGAGAGGACGAGGGAGTGAGAGATAGTAATATTAGATTGACGGTCGTTAAGCGCTTCAAGTGCCGCCCGTCAGAATAATACGCGAGTCGTTATACACATGATTATACGAATGATTAAGTTCAAAATTATCTCCTAACTTATGGTTCATTGCGGTCCAGAATAATTTTTGAAGGAGAATAAGAAGTTTTTCAGTTAATAAGACACGAAAAACTAACTTCGAGTTTGATATCTCGTTTCCAAACATACTTTCCGTTGTTGGCGAAGGGGGGTTGAGCCCGGGACAAGTTTTATACGTGATCCGACCCGTCAGAGACAACTTTTCAAATAGCTTTTATTTCGGTTTCTCACCTGAATTTTTCGCTAAAAATCTAGATTTTGCTATTAACGAAAGTTACAGCACTTTAACTATTTTATCACAATTTTTGATACTTTTTTAAGGAAGTTAAAAATGTGCTTGAGTCAAAGGGATTGCGAGCCTTACTCATTTCTCTCCATCCGCCGTCTGAGCAGACTAGAATTTAAAATAAAAACAGCAAAAACTGATGCAAAAAAGAAGTTTTTAATTTTTTTAAACTTTTTTTTTAATTACAAAATCAGTTTGGCTCTCTTTAAATAGATAGGATTCTTAAAAGAGGAATTCCTTCCTTTTCCTGTCTTGAAAACTGGAAGAGTTTTAAGTAATAATAAAAGAGATTGGATTTTCATCTTTAGAAAAGAGGACAGTCGATTTCAAAAGTAAACTCAAGCGCCCCCTTCCACATTTTCCTTCCCCGTGCCATTCCTTCCCTTCGAAGCACCACCGTCTTTTGTTTTCTTAACGCTTAACTTAATTTCCCCTGAAAGCTTTTCGATACAACCCTCTTTCACTTAGTAAAACCAGGGAGTTTTCAAAAAAAAAAAAATTCTGTGAAACAGGGTTTTTTAAGAAATGCCTGATGGCGCTTGGAAGAACAGTTGGCGAGGGGAGAAGACGATTCAACTGGAAACAAGAAATAAAAAAGTTTTTCTTCGTCCTTCTTTTTCCATACCTTCCAACGAATTATTGTAACTTTTTCAGATGCCTTATTTACATTCCTTTAAATTTTATTCAATTTTTTTTCTTCAGTCCCAAAGGAAAAAAGAATTAGAAGGAGGAAAAAGATTACTTGTGATCACCCGGAAATATTTAATGAGTTTTACTTTTATCACTTTTGGAAAAATTTCAATTTTTCAATTTTACTTTTTTTAAAATAGTTATCAACTTTTTAAAACATCATTTTCCTTCATAACTCATTTTGTCCCCGTTTATCGCGTTTTATCCCTTTTTAACTAGTTTTATTCCTTTTTATCGGGTTTTATCCCTTTTTAACTAGTTTTATTCCGTTTTTAACTCGTTTTTTAATTCTTTTAACTACTTTTTAGCCAGTTTTATCCCTTTTTATCGGCTTTTATCCCTTTTTAACTTGTTTTATTCCGTTTTTAACTCGTTTTTTAATTCTTTTAACTACTTTTTAACCAGTTTATCCCTTTTTATCGGGTTTTATCCCTTTTTAACTAGTTTTATTCCGTTTTTAACTCGTTTTTTAATTCTTTAAACTAATTTTTAACCGGTTTTATCCCTTTTTATCGGGTATTATCCCTTTTTGACTAGCTTCATTCCGTTTTTAACTCGTTTTTTATTCTTTTAACTACTTTTTAAGCGGTTTTATTCCTTTTTATCGGGTTTTATCCCTCTTTAACTAGTTTTATTCCGTTTTAACTCGTTTTTTAATTCTTTTAACTAATTTTTAACCGGTTTTATCCCTTTTTATCGGGTATTATCCCTTTTTAACTAGTTTCATTCCGTTTTTAACTCGTTTTTTTTTTATTCTTTTAACTACTTTTTAACCGGATTTATCCCTTTTTATCGGGTTTTATCCCTTTTTAACTAGTTTTTTCCTTTTTTTAACTCGTTTTTTATTCTTTAAACTACTTTTTAACCGGTTTTATCCCTTTTTATCGGGTTTTATCCCTTTTTAACTAGTTTTATTCCTTTTTTTAACTCGTTTTTTATTCTTTAAACTACTTTTTAACCGGTTTTATCCCTTTTTATCGGGTTTTATCCCTTTTTAACTAGTTTTATTCCTTTTTAACTCGTTTTTTATTCTTTTAACTACTTTTTAACCGGTTTTATCCCTTTTTATCGGGTTTTATCCCTTTTTAACTAGTTTTATTCCTTTTTTAACTCGTTTTTTATTCTTTTAACTACTTTTAACCGGGTCTATCCCTTTTAATCGGGTTTTATCCCTTTTATAAATGTTTTACACTTTGTTTATCGATTTTATCTTTATTTATCCCGGAAAGAAGCTATTGTTTTACCCTCACTTGTCGGGTCTTAGGGGAAGGAAATTAGTTAAAACCGAGAACAAAATAGTTAAATAGGGGATAAAACCGGTTAAAAAAGGGAGAAAAATAGTTAAAAAAGGAAGATCATTTTAAAATAAAAGAGGATAAAAAGTTAAAAGAAGTTATAAAACCAGTTAAACAGGGATAAAACTAGTTAAAAAGGTATAAAACAAGATAAAATAGTTAAAACAGATAACAAAATAGTTAAATAGGGGATAAAACCGGTTAAAAAAAGGGACAAAACAAGTTGAAAAAGGAAGATTACTTTAAAATAAAAGAGGATAAAAAAGTTAAAAGAAGTTATAAAACCAGTTAAACAGGGATTAAACTAGTTAAAAAGGTATAAAACAAGATTGTCGGGTCTTCTAGACCCCAAATATTGAAAAAATGCAGGAGACAAGTCTGTTTGGAATTGACAAACTGCGCCAAAATTTAATAAAGTGGTGGGCTCAACGATTTTGTAATATGTAATACAACAAAAGGTTTATTTCGAAAAACATAATTCGATCGGAAACATAAAAAGTTCATTGTGTACTACTGCTTTCATTGTGCGTTTCCCTCCGCCGGAGTTTTCTAATTTTTTCTTCTTGTTTATCCACAAGCGATTTCAACTTGTTCAAATACGACATATTACTTTCGATCATTCTGTTTGTGCTCTTTTTTATTTCAGATCCCCTCGACCTAAGCGATTTCAAATGTTCGTCCGTCATTTTTAGACTCATATCGATTTCATCATTCGCCTTTATGGCTTCCTATAATTAAAAAAAAATGTCTGAAACAAAAATACTGATTAAGCCTACATTCAAAGCAACATCCGCGAGCTCCACTTCTTGTTTCAACTCCGATATGAGCCTTTTATCTTTACAGTCATCCTCTGAATATTCTGCATCAATATTCTCCGATTTTTGCGGCTTTTTGTATTTACGTTGACTTATCAAATCATACATTTCCATAATACGATTATATTCATCTGCGCTTTTCTAAAAGAAAATAATTAAAATAAAATTTATTTTTTTTCTTATCAACCTTATACGTTTTTATCAGTTCTTTATGTTTATTATAAAGTTCTTCTTGCACTGTAGACACTAAATTTTCATAATCGCGTTGTTCTTGACTTAATATAACTCCTTTTGTTTATTCAAAAGCGATATAAACCTAAGAAGCTTATTAAAATTAGGTAGTAATATAATATTTACGCGTCGATAAGGCAGTCTGGATAAAGTTTTCGTAGTTCCTTCAAGCAGGATTCGTTTATGTCGATTTTGAAAGTTTCACACCAAATTTCTTGATCGTCCACAGGGTACAGGCGAAGGCCCAGATCGACAAGTTTTGCGTCTTCGTCGAATTCGTCGTCGACGTTTTCCTTGATAGCTGATTCGTCCTAAAAAAATTTAGGATTAAACGTAGAAAGGTATAAAAGAGGATAAAGAAGTTATAAAACCAGTTACACAGGGATAAAACTAGTTAAAAAGGTATAAAACAAGATAAAATAGTTAAAACCGAGAACAAAACAGTTAAATAGGGGATAAAACCGGTTAAAAAAGGGACAAAACTAGTTAAAAAAGGAAGATTACTTTAAAATAAAAGAGGATAAAGAAGTTAAAATAAGTTATAAAACCAGTTAAACCGGATTAAACTAGTTAAAAAGGTATAAAACAAGATAAAATAGTTAAAACAGTGAACAAAACAGTTAAATAGGGGATAAAACCGGTTGAAAAAAGGGACAAAACTAGTTAAAAGGGGAAGATTATTTTAAAATAAAAGAGGATAAAGAAGTTAAAAGAAGTTATAAAATCATTTATACAGGGATTAAACTAGTTAATAAGGTATAAAACAAGATAAAATAGTTAAAACCGAGAACAATCAGTTAAATAGGGGATAGAACCGGTTAAAAAAACGGACAAACTAGTTAAAAAAGGAAGATTATTTTAAAATAAAAGAGGATAAAAAAAGTTAAAAGAAGTTATAAAACCAGTTAAACAGGGATTAAACTAGTGAAAAAGGTGTAAAACAAGATAAATGAGTTAAAACAGGTTAAATAGGGGATAAAACCGGTTAAAAAAAGGGACAAAACTAGTTAAAAAAGGAAGTTTATTTTAAAATAAAAGAGGATAAAAAAGTTAAAAGAAGTTATAAACCAGTTAAACAGGGATTAAACTAGTTAAAAAGGTATAAAATAAGATAAAATAGTTAAAACCGAGAACAAATCAGTTAAATAGGGGATAGAACCGGTTAAAAAAGGGACAAAACTAGTTAAAAAAGGAAGATTATTTTAAAATAAAAGAGGATAAAAAAGTTAAAAGAAGTTATAAAACCAGTTAAACAGGGATTAAACTAGTGAAAAAGGTGTAAAACAAGATAAATGAGTTAAAACAGGTTAAATAGGGGATAAAACCGGTTAAAAAAGGGACAAAACTAGTTAAAAAAGGAAGATTATTTTAAAATAAAAGAGGATAAAAAAGTTAAAAGAAGTTATAAAACCAGTTAAACAGGGATTAAACTAGTTAAAAAGGTATAAAAAGATAAAATAGTTAAAACCGAGAACAAAACAGTTACATAGGGGATAAACCCGGTTAAAAAAGGGACAAAATTAGTTAAAAAAGAAAGATTATTTTAAAATAAAAGAGGATAAAGAAGATAAAAGAAGTTATAAAACCAGTTAAACAGGGATTAAACTAGTTAAAAAGGTATAAAACAAGATAAAATTGTTAAAACAGAGAACAAAACAGTTAAATAGGGGATAAAACCGGTTAAAAAAAGGGACAAAACAAGTTAAAAAAGGAAGATTATTTTAAAATAAAAGAGGATAAAAAGTTAAAAGAAGTTATAAAACCAGTTAAACAGGGATTAAACTAGTTAAAAAGGTATAAACAAGATAAAATAGTTAAAACAGAGAACAAAATAGTTAAATAGGGGATAAAACCGGTTAAAAAAGGGACAAAACTAGTTAAAAAAGGAAGATTATTTTAAAATAAAAGAGGATAAAAATGTTAAAAGAAGTTATAAAACCAGTTAAACAGGAATTAAACCAGTTAAAAAGGTATAAAACAAGATAAAATTGTTAAAACAGAGAACAAAACAGTTAAATAGGGGATAAAACCGGTTAAAAAAGGGACAAAACAAGTTAAAAAAGGAAGATTATTTTAAAATAAAGAGGATAAAAAAGTTAAAAGAAGTTATAAAACCAGTTAAACAGGGATTAAACTAGTTAAAAAGGTATAAAACAAGATAAAATAGTTATAAACAGAGAACAAAATAGTTAAATAGGGGATAAACCGGTTAAAAAAGGGACAAAACTAGTTAAAAAGGAAGATTATTTTAAAATAAAAGAGGATAAAAAAGTTAAAAACCAGTTAAACAGGGATAAAACTAGTTAAAAAGGTATAAAACAAGATAAAATGGTTAAAACCGAGAACATGACAGTTAAATAGGGGATAAAACAGGTTAAAAAAAGGGACAAAACTAGTTAAAAAAGGATGATTATTTTAAAATAAAAGAGGATAAAAAAGTTAAAAGAAGTTATAAAACCAGTTAAACAGGGATAAAACTTGTTAAAAGGTATAAACAAGATAAAATAGTTAAAACCGAGAACAAAACAGTTAAATTGGGGATAAAACCGGTTAAAAAAGGGACAAAACTAGTTAAAAAAGGAAGATTATTTTAAAATGAAAGAGGATAAAAAAGTTAAAAGAAGTTATAAAACCAGTTAAACAGGGATTAAACTAGTTAAAAATGGTATAAAACAAGATAAAATAGTTAAAACCGAGAACAAACAGTTAAATAGGGGATAAAACCGATTAAAAAAAAGGCGATTATTTTAAAAAAAAAAAGAGGATAAAAAAGTTAAAAGAAGTTATAAACCAGTCAACAGGGATTAAACTGGTTAAAAAGGGATAAAACAAGATAAAATAGTTAAAACCGAGAACAAAACAGTTAAATAAGGGATGAAAACCGGTAAAAATAGGGACAAAACTAGTTAAAAAAGGGAAAAAAGTAGTTAAAAAAGGAAGATTATTTTAAAATAAAAGAGGATAAAAAGTTAAAAGAAGTAATAAAACCAGTTAAACGGGATAAAACTAGTTAAAAAGTTATAAAACAAGATAAAATAGTTAAAACAGAGAAAAAAACAGTTAAATAGGGGATAAAACGGGTTAAAAAAAGGGACAAAACTAGTTAAAAAAGGAAGATTATTTTAAAATGAAAGAGGATAAAGAAGTTAAAAAAAGTTATAAAACCAGTTAAACAGGGATAAAACTAATTAAAAAGGTATAAAGCAAGATAAAATAGTTAAAACCGAGAACAAAACAGTTAAATAGGGGATAAAACGGGTTAAAAAAAAGGGACAAAACTAGTTGGAAAAGGAAGATTATTTTAGAATAAAAGAGGATGAAAAAGTGAAAAGAAGTTATAAAACCAGTTAAACAGGGATTAAACTAGTTAAAAAGGTATAAAGCAAGATAAAATAGTTAAAACCGAGAACAAAACAGTTAAATAGGGGATTAAACCGGTTAAAAAACGGGACAAAACTAGTTAAAAAGGAAGATTATTTTAAAATAAAAGAGGATAAAAATGTTAAAAGAAGTTATAAAACCAGTTAAACAGGAATTAAACCAGTTAAAAAGGTATAAAACAAGATAAAATAGTTAAAACCGAGAACAAAACAGTTATATAGGGGATAAAACCGGTTAAAAAAGGGACAAAACTAGTTAAAAAAGGAAGATTATTTTAAAATTAATATGTACATACAAGTTTGCATTGCATTTAAGTTTTAAGGCGTAAAGGATTGGCTTGACACATTCCACAGAGGTCGTCTTGTCGTTTTTTCCTGGGTCGGTGACGTTCTAAAAAGGGAAAATTAATTTTTTTATTATATTTTTGACTCACTAAAATTTTGTTCACTATATTTTTGACGGAATTATGCTGAATTCCTGTGTACCATCCGGGGTTTTTGCGTATCTGCCGTATTTCTTTGTCGATGGTGGCGAGAAGTTCAGAGTAAAGCATCGAAGTTTTCCTTTTTCCCAGGATCACGTTCGAAGCGGATGAATGACGCGTTTGGATTTTCGACTTTGAATTCTTCATCGTCGTCTACGTATCTGGCAGTGATATCCTTTCTTTCTTTTATCTCTCTGAAATCTAATTATCTCCTAAAATTCCTATTTTCAGCCATCACATGAAGGGTAATACAAAAAAAAAAGTCTTCGCCCAGCCAGGACATACGAAACGGGTGGCAATAGCCTATATTTCTCCCTACTGCAGAAATAACTTCCATTTATTAGAAGGGTTGAAAAATTAGTTTTTGATGACTCCACTAGCTCTGATAACTAAATTTACCCCATACATCGGTTCGCCGACTGTATTTAACCATAATGGATCTTCTCCTCCGTAAGAAACAGCCAGAAATCCGCAGGCACCTCCATCATCCGGCATAGCCTTACAAGCGCAATAAATTCTGTTGTCTTCCGAAACATGTCTTACTTCGCTCCCTTTCATATCCGAGTTTTTCATCTCCTCAGGACACTAGGAAATGGTAAGTAAAAAATTTTTAAAAGAATTTACTATTTTTCTCGTCCTTCTGTACGATTTGAAGGCTTCGTGGAGAGGTTTTAGGGCTCCTTCTGGAGGATTTGATTCAAAACTTCCTCAAGATTTTCATCTTTTAGTTGTAGAAGGAGATCCAAAATGTAGCCATTGCGCAATTTCGATTTTTCGTAAGTTTCCGACGGTTCTCCGATCAAACGGTTGAGCCAAGCCTTAAGGAGGTATGATGGTTTTTAAGTGAGTTGCTTTGCAAATTTTTCGTTGTTAACAACGGTTTTCGGTTTTTCCCTTCTATCTCGGAAACCGTCGCTCAAAACGAAAAAATGTCAAAAGTAAAAGTTGTAGGTACTGAAATTTACTACATAAAATATCTTATTAGTTTTTTCCGTTAGAGCAATACTTTAGGAGATATGGAAGTATTTAAGTTGGTTGCTTTGCAAATTTTTCGTTGTTAACAACGGTTTTCGGTTTTTCCCTTCTATCTCGGAAACCTTCGCTCAAAACGAAAAAACATCTTAAGTAAAAGTCGTAGCTACAGAAATTTCCTACAAAAAATACCTCAATGGTTTTTTTGTCAGAGCAATACTTAAGGAGATATGAGGGTTCTTAAGTGAGTTGCTTTGCAAATTTTCGTTGTGAGCAACGGTTTTCGGCTTTTCCCTTTTATCTCGGAAACCGTCGCTCAAAACGAAAAAATGTCCTAAGTAAAAGTTGTAGGTACAAAGATTTCCTACAAAATTCTTTTATTTATTATTTGCGTAAGAGCAATATTTAAGGAGTTATGAGGGTAAAACTAATAATCCTACAGAGCCTGTCTGAAAACTTAAAACCTTCATATCTCCTAAAATATTGTTCTGACGGAAAAAACTAATAAGATATTTTATATAGTAAATTTCCGTACCTAAAACTTTTACTTAAGACATTTTTTCGTTTTGAGCGACGGTTTCCAAGATAGAAGGGAAAAACCGAAAACCGTTGCTCACAACGAAATATGTACAAAGCAACCAACTTAAAACCCTCATATCCCCTTTAAATAAAATGAAGTTTCCGTTTTGATTTAACCCTTACATTGACTACATCCGCTTCTTTTTCCTTCAGTTTAGCACCTTCGAAGACTTTATAAACTTCGTCGAGGTAATAAAGAAAATCTTGGTCAAGTTTAGTCTCGTGATTTACCCCAGACGGAGTTTCATCTTCTCCCCGTAAATTTTCCGTTTTACCACCTTCCTCTCCGTGCTCCTCCGCCATATTCCCACAGAAAAAAAATTTTATTACTGAATTTTGGTTACAATAAACACGTGTGTAAAAATTTGTAATCAAATTTTAATATCACATTATTTTAGCAATAAAAAAGAAAAATAAAAGTACTAGTCTGGAGCTGGCCCCGACGGGAACTTCCTTAAAGAGAAGTAACAGTATAGGAGGGGGAAGTATAAGGGAGGGGAGGTATAAGAGAGGGGAAGTGTTGATTTGATATGGCCTTCCTTCCGATATATCGGAAGGAAAATATCGGATGAACCGATATATCGAAAGAGAAATATCGGATGAACCGATATATCGGAAGGGAAATATCGGATGGACCGATATATCGGAAGGGAAATATCGGATGGACCGATATATCGGAAGGGTAATATCGGATGGACCGATATATCGGAAGGGAAATATCGGATGGACCGATATATCGGAAGGGAAATATCGGATGGACCGATATATCGGAAGGGAAATATCGGATGGACCGATATATCGGAAGGGAAATATCGGATGGACCGATATATCGGAAGGGAAATATCGGATGGACCGATATATCGGAAGGGAAATATCGGATGGACCGATATATCGGAAGGGAAATATCGGGTGAATATATCGGAAGGGAAATATCGGATGAACCGATATATCGGAAGGGAAATATCGGGTGAACCGATATATCGGAAGGGAAATATCGGATGAACCGATATATCGGAAGGGAAATATCGGATGAACCGATATATCGGAAGGGAAATATCGGATGAACCGATATATCGGAAGGGAAATATCGGATGAACCGATATATCGGAAGGGAAATATCGGATGAACCGATACATCGGAAGGGAAATATCGGATGAACCGATACATCGGAAGGGAAATATCGGATGGACCGATATATCGGAAGGGAAATATCGGATGGACCGATATATCGGAAGGGAAATATCGGATGGACCGATATATCGGAAGGAAAATATCGGATGAACCGATATATCGGAAGGGAAATATCGGATGAACCGATATATCGGAAGGAAAATATCGGATGAACCGAAATATCGGAAGGGAAATATCGGATGAACCGATATATCGGAAGGGAAATATCGGATGAACCGATATATCGGAAGGGAAATATCGGATGAACCGATACATCGGAAGGGAAATATCGGATGAACCGATACATCGGAAGGGAAATATCGGATGGACCGATACATCGGAAGGGAAATATCGGATGAACCGATACATCGGAAGGGAAATATCGGATGAACCGATACATCGGAAGGGAAATATCGGATGAACCGATACATCGGAAGGGAAATATCGGATGAACCGATACATCGGAAGGGAAATATCGGATGAACCGATATATCGGAAGGGAATATCGGATGAACCGATATATCGGATGGGAAATATCGGATGAACCGATACATCGGAAGTGAAATATCGGATGAACCGATATATCGGAAGGGAAATATCGGATGAACCGATATATCGGAAGGGAAATATCGGATGAACCGATATATCGGAAGGGAAATATCGGATGAACCGATACATCGGAAGGGAAATATCGGATGAACCGATATATCGGAAGGGAAATATCGGATGAACCGATATATCGGAAGGACAATCTTGGACTTTCACCACGGAGACCGGGGTTCGATCCCAGGTTGGGTATAGGGATTTTTGGTTCGAAGTTAAATTCCAATTAAAAATATCCTTCTACAAAATCTGTGGATAATTTATTTAGGCCACTACTCTGGTAGTTGGCCCAAAAAGGCGCCACGGCATTATGGCGAAAGCCCCCGCCTGGGTCCGAGCCCCCTCCCCCTTTGTAAAGGCCTGTGGCTAATACAATTAACAAAAAAAGAGTAGATTAACCAATAGGAAGAGTAAGCCTCTTGCTCATTGGTTATATCTACTTCTTTTTATAAAAAAAAAAAAAAAAAAATATCAGTACAAATATCGGAAGGAAAATATCGATATTCCGATATATCGCAACAACCCTAAGGGGAAGTATAACAGAGGGGTAATTTTTTTTTAATTTTCTAAGTTTTTTTTTTCGAAAAATTTTCCAATTTTTTTTTTTAAGTATCAAGGTAGAAATAATAGGATTTTTCCCCAAGAGAGGTCCCTCACGTAAGGCGTGGAAGTATGAAATTTCTCCCTACTAATATGATAATTCATGTTAAAAAAATGATAATTTATTTTACACCAAAAATTCGTAAAAAGTATAAGGAGCAATTGGTGAAAATTTGGTGAAAATGGGATCAACGGTTCGGCAGCAGCGAATTTTTTAAATTTCAAACACTCTCCGCCATTATTTCGAAATTGAAAAATCGCTGTTAGTTTCTCGTTCACCGACTAAAGAAAATTTGGTGAAAATCGGTTGAAAACTGTGGCCATGAAGTGTTCCGGAATAATGCTACGGCCGCGCTACGGCACCACAGACAAAGTTGAGATCAGTAAAGATCAATATTCGGTTTGACCCTCCGGGGTCTGGAAGACCCTTCCCCAAAAACCCGACGTGGAGGGTATCACAATAATTTCTTTAAAGAATCCCCAATTCTGAGCCTAACTAACCTGAGCATGCGCAGAACGATTTGGCCTTCAAATGATAGATGACGCCTATCGTTTCAAACGTTTCCCGGCGCATGCGCATATTTGAAACTGCGGTAAACAACAGGAAAATGTTATGATAAAAAAAAAATTTATTTTATAAGGCGGTTTGTTTAAAAATCTTTATTTTAATTGAAAAACGTCACATGTTACAAAATGAAATAACCAGTGGTTCGAGTTAAATGTTCACCTAAGCAAAAATATCCCACGAATGCCCAGTTGAAAAAAAAAATCGAGAGGATTTCATCGAACGGTATGTTTTCATTTTGTTGAGGTATTTTAAAAAAAATTGTTTCCGGGAGGTAAAGAGAGGTAAAAATAAAGGGGAAAGAATTAAGTATTTTCGGTGGGGCGAAACCATCCGTCTTCCTGTATCACCCAACACGGAGAAGGCTCTAGATTGTGTCAGAGGAAGAAACAAAACCTTCGCCCCCTTCCAAACCAACCCTTCCGGCCAGAATCCCGGATCAAATCGTAACAGGAGGCGAATAAATTTTATTCTTTTCGCCGCCTCCATACAAGAACCGATAAGGGATTTCTATGTCGGCGAGAAAATACAGAAAACGACTTTTTTATGTTAATTCCAAAAGAAAAAAAAATTCCATATTTTTCCCACAAACGTCAGTTAGTTGTTCTTCTGGAGTAAATTGGACGTATTTTTGAGGGAAGAGTCGAGTAGACGTCGTATTTCACTTAAGGCGTATCTTTTAGAAAGACCGTCTCAGTACCCTCCCCTCGTTTTGCCTCAGGCGCGGCTCTTACACGCCTGAGTCCCGGCTGATAACGGCGAATTTCCACCCCCTCAAACCCTTTACCCCCAGTCCCGTCGGAGACTATTAATTTGAGAATTAACAAACTTCCCTCTTGAGTTTATACGCAAAAATCTTATCCTTTAAAATTATTTTTGTTTTTCTACAAAATGAAACCTTCAACCTGTAAAAATTAGGAAAAAATATTTCGCCTCATTAGAGCTTTTCATCTTTCATTTCTTTGTCTCTCTTTTTTTTAAATAAAATTATTCAGCTTTGTCAATCATAGAATTTTTTTTCCCCTTTAACCGTATCTTCGCTTGATAAAATTCATGAAAACAAGAAAAAAATTTAAACGGCCTTTTTTTTGTTTCTGGATGAAAACGAGTTTATACGTGTCGACATAATGCGGTTCGCCATAATGCATTTGACCATAAAATATCAGAAATCGAGAGTTACCGTTCACCATAAAAAATCTAAAACTCAATAGCTTTGTTCCAACCACAGTTTAAAACTTGTTTCAAACTCCTGGAGCATGTGCAGAAGGACTTAGACGTCAAAGATGACGTCGCTCGAATCGTTTTCCCGACAAATCTGACGTTCAAATCCGTCTGCGCATGCTTCAGGAGTTTCAAACCAGTTTTGAACTGCTGTTGGAACAAAGCTAATATAAAGAAAAAACGTTCAACTTTTAAACATAATACATCTCACCATAAAAAAGAGATGTAACATTTGTCGTTTCGACATAAAATTTGTCGTTTATATAGGAGGGGGAAGTATAACGTACGGGACGTACAACGGAGGGGGAAGTATAACGTACGGGACGTACAACGGAGGGGGAAGTATAACGTACGGGACGTACAACGGAGGGGGAAGTATAAAGGAGGGGAAGTATAAATGAGGGAAGTATAAAGGATGGGAAGTATGTAGGAGAGGGAAGTATAAGGGGGGAGTATAAGGGAGGGGGAATTTTTTTTCCGAAAAATTTTTCTGGTTTTTTTTTTTTTGAAAATTTTCTAAGTTTTTTTGTCCAAAAATTTTCCGGGTTTTTCTTTTTTTGCGATTTTTTTCGAAAATTTTTCTAAGTGTCAAGGTAGAAATAATGGGTTCTTTGGCCGTCCGAGATGCTTTATGTTGAACTGCATTATGGTGAACTGTCAAGTTTTAAGGTGTTTGTCGTTTCGCCATAATTGCGTGAAAGTAGGCTTGCTCTTTGGCTGTCCCTAGTTTATGGTGAGATGTATTATCCGAAACAGTTTTATGGCTAAACAGGAAGTTTAAAGAGAGGCTTTTATGGCCAGAAGCGTTATGTTGACCTTCACTTTTTTTTATGTCGACTTGCATTTATTGAAAAAGTCGATTATGGCGAAACGCTTTATGTTGAAGTGCATTGTGCACAAAATTTTTGAACTTTTGAGAGCTTTATGTTCAATTGCAATTATGGCGAAACGCATTATGATGAACTACAGATTTTTTATGTCGAAATGCAGATTTTAGGTAGATTTCGAAGAAAATTGCAATGGGTGCAGTAGTCGCAGAATCAAAAATTTTTTGTATACGTTTTTCGCTACCGCAGGGCCATTATTTTATGTTGAACTGCTTTAGGGTGAAATGCGTTATGATGAACGGCGTTCTCCCGCTAAAAATAACCAAAATTAGCGATGACGTATTCTGAGGGTAAGTTAAGCAATTTGTAGAAGCAGGAGTGTAGTAATTTTGGTTTAAAGTCCCTTTAAACGAGCGCACTAACTAAACATATTAAAACGACCCTTTGGTGATGAAGGGTGGAACGTTTGCCTGGTCAAGGATCCGATGGAGCCGAGTCCACTTCCGTCGCTGTTAAACAAACAAACCGGGGGGGATGTCGAGCTAAAGGAAAAGGTAGGGAAACCGGACAAGTGTTCGAGGAGGAGGCGGTTATGAAGGGTGACACCGTGTACACAGGCCGTCCATCTTGACAAGAACTACATCATCCTTGTTTACGGGCAATTAAGACTAAAGTTTAATGGGCTTCTCTATGATAAACCCTTCCCCTAACGCTTGTATTTCATGTAGATCCGAGCTAATATCCTTTGGATATTATCACCTATGACCTTATTTGTGTCACCGGTTGAGAGCCCAAAATAAAGAAGCTAGAATCGATTAAAATGACATCGTCCACCTGGATGTCATAGCTCAATCCATCCAAGAGTTATGCTTTTTCTTGTTGAAAAAAGGGAACACTTAGTGTTGCCATAAAGCGCATCCCCTTTATGTCGCTCACAAAAAAAAGGACAAATTTTTTTATCAGTTTTTTCGCCGCCTCGTAGCTCGAGCAAGGTTCGTCGTACAAAAAATTTATTTGGTTAAATTTGTAGTAAATTTTGTCAGCTTTCTTTTTTAACTAACACATTTTTTGGGTGCGACGTACCGTTTTGAAGATACAAGCGAAAAACCGAAAACTTTCACGAGGGGACAATGCCAGGGGGGTTTTATGGGCGATACGCAGGGGACCATCCCCGACATATTTTCGACAAAAAAAATTTCTAGGGCTAAGCTTAGATTGACTATGAAATTAGAAACTGAACTGGTGGCAGCGGTTATTTATTATTGTTTCAGAAATGGTCGAGAGATACAGAAGGACATAGCAAGTCCTACCTCAATCCATCCAGGAGTTATGCTTTTTCCTGTTGAAAAAAAGGGAACACTTTGTGTTGCCATAAAGCGCATTCCCTTTATATCACTCACAAAAAAAGGCCAATTTTTTTTATCAGTTTTTTCGCCGCCGCGTAGCTCAAGCACGGTTCGTTGTACAAAAAATTTATGAAGTCAAATTTGTAGTAAATTATATCAGCTTTCTTTTTTAACTTACACATTTTTGGCTGTGACGTACCAGTTTTGAAGATACAAGCGAAAAACCGAAAACTTTCACGAGATGACTATGTCGGGGGGTTTTTATGGTCGATACTCAGGGGACCATCCCCTACATATTTTCGACAAAAAAAAATTTCAACTCCTAAGCTTAGATTGACTAGAAACTTAAAAACTGGTGGCAGCGGTTATTTAATTTGTTTCAGATGGACATAGGATGTCAGTCCTACCTCAATCCATCCAGGAGTTATGCTTTTTTTGTTGAAAAAAGGAAACACTTAGTGTTGCCATAAAGCGCATCCCCTTTAAATCACTCACAAAAAAAAGGCCAAATTTTTTTATCAGTTTTTTCGCTGCCTCGTAGCTCAAGCACGGTTCGTCGTACAAAAAAATTTATGAGCTCAAATTTGTAGTAAATTTTGTCAGCTTTTTTTTCGAACATACACATTTTTTGGCTGCGACGTACCGTTTTGAAGTTACAAGCGAAAAACCGAAAACTTTCACGAGGGGACTATGTCGGGGGTTTTTATGGTCGATACTCAGGGGACCATCCCCTACATATTTTCGACAAAAAAAATTTCTGGGGCTAAGCTTAGATTGACTAGAAAATTAGAAACTGAACTGGTGGCAGCGGTTATTTATTGTTTCAGAAATGGTCGAGAGATACAGATGGACATAGGATGTCAGTCCTACCTCAATCCATCCAGGAGTTATGCTTTTTTTTGTTGAAAGAAGGAAACACTTAGTGTTGCCATAAAGCGCATCCCCTTTAAATCACTCACAAAAAAAGGCCAAATTTTTTTATCAGTTTTTTCGCCGCCGCGTAGCTCAAGCACGGTTCGTCGTGCAAAAAAATGTATGAGGTCAAATTTGTAGTAAATTTTGTCAGCTTTCTTTTTGAACTAACACATTTTTTGGCTGCGACGTACCGTTTTGAAGATACAAGCGAAAAACCGAAAAATTTCACGAGGCGACTATGTCGGGGGGTTTTTATGGTCGATACTCAGGGGACCCCCTACATATTTTCGACAAAAATTTCGCCGCCTCGTAGCTCAAGCCCGGTTTGTCGTAAAAAAAATTTATTTAGTCAAATTTGTAGTAAATTTTGTCAGCTTTCTTTTTTAACTAACACATTTTTTGGCTGCGACGTACCGTTTTGAAGATACAAGCGAAAAACCGACCTGGGGATTATGTCGGGGGTTTTTATGGGCGATACTCAGGGGACCATACCCTACATATTTTCGACAAAAAAATTTCTAGTCCTAAGCTTAGATTGACTAGAAAATTTGAAACTGGTGGCAGCGGTTATTTATTATTGTTTCAGAAATGGTGGAGAGATACAGAGTGATCAAATCGGTGAGCGATTTTTCATTCAGCTCGGAGCCTCGTGAGGTGATTCCGAAAGTGGAGATAAAAAAGAAAAAAGATGAAAAACGTCTCTCTTTCGAAGCTTTGGGAGAAGAGAGAAGATTGAAAAATCAAATGAAAAAAGAAAGGATGAAACGTCGAAGGTTAAAACGTATAGAAAGGATGTCCGAAACGTCTCAAACGAAAAAAAGCGTTTTCGCCGATTCGATCGATCAAAACGTCCAAGTCGAAGAGCTCGACGAGCCCATTTTCGGCTTCTTTTACCCATTAAAACGTCCCCATTTCGACAAAACCGAAGACATTTTCGACGATTTTTTAACTTTGGGACAAAGAGCGAAAATCTACCAAGAATATGAATACAAAAAAGAGAAAATGAATACAGTTTTGGATAGTTTTTGTTCAAATTTAAAAACCCAAGATGGCCGCCCTGTCCGCCTCATCCTCATAGACGACTCAAAATGCTTCCAAGAACCCAAAATCGAAAGGAAGCCTCAAAAATAGAAATACAAATTCAAAACGAACAAAATTGGGAAGATCGGCTTAAAACAGAATCAGAGAAGACAGAGCCCAATTAGACAAACTTTTATTCGAGCTCAAAAAAGAAGTGGAAGAAACGAATAAACAAAAGCAGTTATTAAAAGAACAAAAAAAGATAAAAAAGGAAAAAATGAAAGACAAAAAATTAATGATAAATTGTTAAAAGAAAGAATCAAAGATGAAAATCGTTCAAAAGACTGTTTAGAAAAGAAAAACGTAATTTTGAACCCAAATAACGACGAAAAAATCCTAGTTTCCGGATCAAAACACATTTTAAACATAGAACCCGTCAAAAATATGCTTTTTCGAATGATCAGCCGTAATAACAAACTCGAAGAAATGAGCGATCAAATGGAAGAAGAATGTTTCCTAAAGATGGCGAAAAAGATGAAAAGGAAAGAAGGAAAAGTGAATCGTAAAAAGCTCAAAGTATGCGAAATAAAAGAGCCGAGAAAGTCAGAAATAAGGATTTTGGAAGAAGATTGGACGACAAGGAAGAAGGAGAGGAGAAAGGGTGAAAAGTCGAAACGTTATAATGGTCGAATAATGGAAATATGGAGGGAGATGATTAAAAAACATGTGGAAAAGCCGCAGGAAAATGAAGCCTCAGACGGTATGGTCGAAGTTGACCTTAAAAACGAGAAGGAAATCGAAAAGCCGATTGAAAAACGAAAATTCAAAACGAAACTTAAACTTCCACCTTTAAGATTCGGCAAAAACTCAAACTTCATAAAAACTCCAACGCTGAAACCACTTAAATAAAAACATTAAAATTTGAAATTTTTTGTTTAAATAAATAGAAATTTTCATGCACGAATTATACATAAAACTGGGGCTTACATAATTGTTTTTTCTGTGAAGTTTTGCTAAAATATTGCGAGAAAAATTTTGGTTATTCAAAACTTATTCTTTAAAAAGGCCCTAAATAGCCATTGATCCCACTTCTAATATTAAAAAGGTGATTAATCCCACTTCTGATATCAAAACTACGAAAAGTCCTTCCAATTATGATATCAAATCAGAAATATGAAAATGGATATTTATCCCACTTCTGATATTCAAAATGGTGATTAATCCCACTACTGATATTCAAAATGGTGATTAATCCCACTTCTGATATCAGAAATATGGTGAGCATAGAAATATGAAAAATGATCATTCATCCCACTACTGATATTCAAAATGGTGATTAATCCCACTTCTGATATCAGAAATATGAAAAATGATCATTGATCCCACTTCTGATATCAAAGCGACGAAAAATTATCCAACTCCTGATACGATAAATGATCATTTATCCCACTTCTTATATATAAATGGTGATTTATCCCACTTCTGATATGATAAATGGTTATTTATCCCACTTCTGATATGATAAATGGTGATTTATCCCACTTCTGATATGATAAATGGTGATTTATCCCACTTCTGATATGATAAATGGTGATTAATCCCACTTCTGATATCAGAAATATGAAAAATGATCATTGATCCCACTTCTGATATCAAAGCGACGAAAAATTATCCAACTCCTGATATGATAAATGGTCATTTATCCCACTTCTGATATGATAATGGTCACATATCCCACTTTTGATATGATAAACGGTCATTTATCCCACTTCTGATACGATAAAGACTAAACTTGAAGCTTCGCACTCTAGTTAATAATTTGAGGCGCTCCGGGTACGAAGGGCGAACTCGACATCGGAGAAATTTTTTTAACTTCCTTAAAGAAGTTATTGTGATACCCTCGACGTCGGGTTTTTGGGGAAGGGTCTTCCAGTTTTTTTTTTTTTTTCATTTTCAGATTCTAGACCTCTTGGTGAATACACCATATAATTTTTATGTTGAGTTCGCCATTTTTTCCCCTTTAAATACGTAAAATCCGAAACTTTAAAATGCGAATATCTCGAAACTACGTTTTGTCGAGTTCGCCCTTCGTACCCGGAGCGCCTCATTTAAACTAATGATGTGATATCGCTATCAAAAACACCCCGCCTCGCAAAAACCCTTCTACTGCAGCCAGAAAAAATTGTATCAACTTTCCCGCCCTCCGATGTACACTGTAGAGAAAGAGGAGAGATGAAGCGGCCGTCCTCCCGTTTTCAAAGCTCCCCTTGGTGGCGTCGCGAAATGATTTTTCTCCGGGATAACACAGTTTTTTAGACAATAGAATAATGAAGGAGGAAGCCCTGCGAAGAGCATCTACATTACAAAGCATTCTAGCAAATCAGTAATCTTTCGATTAATATAATTCATACCTAAATAGGGGTACAAGGGGGAGTGAAGGCCTCGGTACCTCCTGGGTGGCCTGGACCCTGGAGGACCAAAATACCGGGTAATGCCTCAGTCGGACTTTACGACATACCCCAAGCCCAACCACCACGTCCTCGTCGTGTACCCTGGGCAACGCGATGAGCGGCTAACGGTGGAGGGCAAGAGCGACTCCCGGCGCTATAACGGGGAATACAGGCTAAGGGAGACAACCCCTACAGAAAACCCCAAGCTAAGGTGTAAGGAGCAACGTGCCGAGGGCTGGATGGCCGAGGGGTAACTTCGGTCCCTAACGTTCTCCCTGGGGGCACCGGTCGACCCCCCCTTGTATTTAGACTTACCCGGCCATGCGGGGCTCTGGTCGGGCGGACCTTACTTCCCTAGCTTACTCCGTTTCCTTATGAACACCAACTCAAAAAACAAAACACACACCACAAACACACCCACCACCACAGAACAAACAGTGAGGACGGTGGCTCCGGCTCCTCAAGGGGCGGCACGGGGGACGGGACGCGGTGCAAAGGCTCCCGAAGCCAGCACCCGCGGACCGCACGTCCGGCCAAGGTCCATTGAGGAGTTGGAGAGGATGACGGACCAGGAGGTCAGAAGGGTCAAACTCACCGGCCAATCCCGACACAGGATTCAAAATCTAGTCGGCGAGGGGGTGGAGTTCCTGAGGGCCAAGAGGTCCGTCATCCGGGACAACATAATTACTAAACTGACCAGGTCAATGCCAAAGGCGGGGACGTCGACAGGGGGTGATACTCCCTGCACGACTAAGTCCAATAGCGCCAGGGCAAAACGGCCCAGATCAGAGTCGGTCACACCGGTTAAGGCCCCTGAGAGGAAAAAACCGAGG
Source organism: Orius insidiosus (assembly GCA_014119065.1). Classification (NCBI taxonomy): domain Eukaryota; kingdom Metazoa; phylum Arthropoda; class Insecta; order Hemiptera; family Anthocoridae; genus Orius; species Orius insidiosus. Next base: position 457,979 of record JACGAQ010000019.1, read on the forward strand.
CAGCCCGAACAGGTAAGAGCTCAGCTCTCCTATAGGGATGCCTCGGCCTCTGTGAAGGTAGGTCTGGTGGACACCGACTACCCTAAGGTCCAGCTCAGCGATGAGCAACAGGACAGGGTGCTGGAGGCTGTCCTCAAAGCCTATGAGAGGGAGGTGGACAGCGGAATTCAAATCCGCTTCCTCCGATCCAATCATAGGCCGGGCTTCCTCCTTGTTACCTGTGCGAATGCCGAGGCGGCGGGCTGGCTGGTGGATATTACCCCCACCCTGAGGCCATGGGAAGGTGCAAACCTCCGTGCGCTGAAGGGTGAGGAGATCCCCCGGCCGGTGACGTGCACGGTATTCGTCGCGGAGGAGTTTGGCAAGGATCTGACCAAAGATCAGATCCTCTCCAGACTTCAAGTAAGTAATAGGCGGTTGCGTACCGACAGATGGGCGTCCTGGGGCGACCGGTCCAGTGACGGAGGTAAGGTTTGGACCTTCGCCATGGACGGGGAGTCCCTGGAGGCCCTGAAGTCAGAGGGCATGCAGGCCTATTTTGGCATGAGAACCCTCAAGTTCAGGGCGAGGGAGGGGGAGACAACCAAGGGAGATTCTCCCGCGGACCCCCCTTCCGAGCTACGAGCAGAGGGGGATCAAAAGCAGAAGAAGGAGGGGAAAAAGGGCAAAAAGAAGCGGAAAAAGGCCCAATTTACCACCCCTCCGGATTTAACGGACAACACCAGCCCACTACTAAGGCCTTCGGCAAAGCCCCTTGTCAGGGCGCCGGAGGGTACCATGGAGGTTGATTCCCCCATGGCTGTGGGCTCGGTGGACAACACCAGCCCACTACTAAGGCCTTCGGCACAGCCCCTCGTCAGGGCGCCGGAGGGTACCATGGAGGTTGATCCCCCCGTGGCTGTGGGCTCGGTGGCCCCCTCACCGACGAAATGAGGGGGAAGGAGGGACTCCGGTTCCTGCAGGGAAATCTCCATCACGCAAGGGCGGCCTCGGCCATCCTGTGCAAAACGATGGAGAATGAAGGCGTGGACATAGCCCTCCTGCAGGAACCATGGTTGAATGGAAGCGTCGTCAGGGGCCTCGGAGTCCCAACCACTCAGGTAATGTATGATAGGTCTGCCCCCAGACCTCGAGCCTGCATGGTGGTAAGTAAAGAATTCAATTGCTTATTGATCCCTGAGCTTTGCTCAGGGGATTGTGTTGCAGGAATCCTGACAGTGAAAACGGAAGTAGGACCAAAAAAGGTACTAATATGCTCGGCCTACTTCCCGGACGAGGACACCTGTCCACCAGAAGCCATACAACAGGTTGTGGATCACGCGCGCAGTAGGTGCCTTCCTCTCCTGATCAGCTGCGACGCCAATGCACATCACACAAACTGGGGTAGTAGCAACATAAACGCCAGAGGTGAGTCCCTTTTAGACTTTATCGCTGGTGAAGGGCTTGACATAGCCAATGTTGGCAATGAACCGACGTTTGTGATCCGCTCAAGGGCAGAGGTACTGGATATAACCCTGTGCCTGCCCAGGGGGGGAATTAACATCCGTGACTGGCATGTGTCTCAGGAACCTTCCGGCTCCGATCACAGACACATCCGGTTCACGCTAGACATCCCGAATCTGGTATCTACCACCTATCGGAATCCTCGGGAGACGAACTGGGACGGCTTCTCCAAGTCTCTCAGTCTGAACCTGAGGACGGTGGGTGGGACGATCTCAGACAGGGGTGACCTGGACACTGTCACGAGGCAGCTGAGCGAGGCCATTGTTGAGGCCTGGGAAGCCAACTGCCCGGAGAAGACCAGGAGAAACAGGTATAAAACTGTTTGGTGGAACAATCATCTGGAGGAACTGCGCATCCAGGTGAGAAGGCTATTTAATAGAGCCAAAGCCACCAACGCCTGGGATACATATAGAGAGCAGTTAACCCTGTACAATAAAGAAATCCGGAAAGCGAAAAGGGCCTCGTGGAGGAGGTTTTGCGGAGAGGTGCATGAGACGCCAGAAGCGGCCAGAATCCACAGGGTCCTGTCGAAGGATGGTACAGGGGGTCAAGTAGGATTCCTGAAAAAGACCGATGGAACCTATACGACCACTGCTGAGGAGAGCTTAAACCTTCTCATTAACACGCACTTTCCTGGTTCTATCCCAGAGGCCCATTCCACTGCCTTGTGCGGAGGAAGAAGGGCAGGGAAGGAGGACTGGTCAGTGGCGAAACACATAGTTACCCCCTCCAGGCTAAAGTGGGTGCTGAGTGGATTCAAGCCGTTCAAGGCCGCAGGGCCAGACGGCATCTACCCAGCACTCCTGCAAAGAGGCCAGGAAAAACTCCTGCCGCATCTTATAAGGTCATTTAGGGCCAGCATAGCATGGAGGTGTATTCCGAAGGCTTGGAGAGAGGTCAGGGTTGTTTTCCTACCTAAGATAGGCAAACAGGGAGACCACACTCCAAAGGCCTTCAGACCCATCAGCTTATCATCCTTCATGCTCAAGGCTCTGGAAAAACTGGTAGATAGGTATGTGCGAGAGACGGCTCTAAGGACTAATCCCCTAAGCTGTCGACAGTACGCCTATCAGCCGGGTAAATCCACAGACCTAGCGTTGGATGATCTCACCCGTCTCCTATCAAGATCCATTGAGGATAAGGAGATTGCCACGGCTCTGTTCATGGACGTGGAGGGAGCGTTCAACAACGCAACCACTGACTCCATGATCAGAGCTATGAATAACAAGGGAGTCGATCGTCAGATTTGCGAATGGATCGAGAGCTGCCTGAGCTCTAGGGTCATCACCTCGACCTTGGGCGACTCTTCCATTGTAGCGAGGACGACTAGGGGTTGCCCGCAGGGGGGGGTTCTTTCCCCTCTCCTGTGGGTGACCCTGGTTGACGACCTGCTACATCTGCTGGCTGAAGATGGCTACGACTGTCTAGGCTATGCGGATGACCTGGCGGTGGTGGTCAGAGGCAGATTTGCTGGGACCATTTCTGAAAGGGTTCAGCGGGCACTAACCCTGGTTAGTGACTGGTGTGTTCGGGAGGGTTTATCCATTAACCCTACGAAGACAGTAGTAGTCCCCTTCACAAAAAGGAGGGAACTAAGGGGTCTCAGACCCCTGGGGCTTGGTGGGGTGGCGATTCCATACTCCACTGAGGCGAAGTATCTGGGCGTCACCTTCGACCAGAGGCTTACGTGGAACGCTCACCTCGCCAAGACCACCCAAAAGGCGCTGCGAGCCCTCGGGCAATGCAGAAGGCTATGTGGTAAAAACTGGGGTCTGAATCCAAGCATGACCCTATGGCTGTACAAACAGGTCGTCAGACCTATGGTAACCTATGGGTCAGTGGCGTGGTGGACTAAGGCGGATCAGGTAAAAACGGAGCGGCTCCTGGAAAAAGTTCAAAGGTCTGCGTGCCTGAGCATCACAGGAGCCATGAGGACAGCTCCGACCATGGCCTTAGAAGTCCTCTTGGACCTTCCACCTCTCCACTTATTTCTCAAAGAAATGGCTAAAGCCACAGTTGTAAGGCTCATGCAGGGTCAATCCCCGATCATTTCGAGACATGAGCTGAAACAACAGAAACTCCGCGACGCCATAATGTCCGATCCCATACTGGGGATGCCCTCGGACTATGCTGTCAAGGAGTATCACTTCGATAATAAATTCAAAGTGATAATCCCGGATAGGGAGGAGTGGAGGGCAAACCGCCCCATAAACGCTCACTCTATCTGGTACACCGACGGCTCCAAAATGCCATCTGGCACTGGGGCCGGGGTGTACGGACCAAAGCATCACGCTGAAATGACTATCTGCCTGGGACGGTATGCCACCGTCTTCCAGGCGGAAACAATAGCCATTGAACACTGCGCTAAGGAAATATGCAGATTGGGCTTAAAAAACAAGAAAATAGCAATCTGCTCCGATAGCCAGGCCGCACTAAAAGCACTATCTGCCCCCGAAAACACCTCGGTGGTGGTGCGGGACTGTTTAAAGGCCCTGGAAGAAATATCCGCCGACAACTCTGTCTTGCTGTCATGGATACCAGGGCACTCGGGGCTCAGGGGCAATGAGAAGGCCGACGAGCTGGCCCGCAAGGGATCAGAAATGACCCCCATTGGCCCTGAGCCCTTCTGTCACATTTCTAGGAGTGTGAAGAGGGAGGAGCTCAAAAGGCAAACTCTCTCTGCTACTTTGACGAGATGGCATAAAGCTCGAGGTCAAAGGCATGCCAAGATGTTCATTAGTGGACCACGGCATGGATTTACAGCAGACCTGCTCAGGCAGGGCAGAACCAAAGTCCGCATTATGGTGGGTCTGCTGACTGGCCACTGTAAACTCCGTAAGCACCTTCAAAGGTTGGGAGTGACGAGGACAGCACCTGCCGCTTCTGCTTGGAGGAGGAGGAGACGGCGGAGCACGTCCTCTGTTATTGCGAAGGCCTAGCACGGCTGAGGTTCATGGATATAGGGGAAGAGAAACCCAGTCCATCGAACTACACAAAGAGACCCCTGTCCAGCCTCTGGAGGCTAATTAAGAGCCTGGGGCTTGATGGGGAGCTCTGATTAGGAAACAAGGGCGCACAATAGACCCATTAGGGGTCGGAGTGCACAAGGCCCCAAACAACCTAAATCTAATCTAATCTATACCTAAATAAATGCTGAGTTTCCATGTTCAACTGATCACCTAAGAAAAGTAGTTGTTCGCAACGGAGGTCATTATTTTAGAGAGTTTGATAATAGCTCCTATCAGTAGTCACTGATTAATAATATGCACTCCTGTAAACAAGCAACAAGCGACGCCACCAAGGGGAGCTTTGAAAACGGGAACACGGGCGCTTCATCTCTCCTCTTTCTCTAGTGTACAGGAGAACTCTCTTGTACATCGGAGGGAGGGGAAGTTGATATCACAACTTTTTCTGGCTACTGTAGAAGGGTTTTTGCGAGGCGGGGTGTTTTTTACACGTATAGTGTTTTTGATAGCTCCAAATTGTAGTCTCGAACGATCTCACCAAGAGATGAAACCAGGACAAACAGGAAGCCAAATCTTTGGAAGCCGGATATCTGAAAGGTTTAGGATACGAACTAAGTAAGAGAGATGTTTTATTGTAAATAACGGGTCCACCTACTCAAGATATGAGGCGCTCCGGGTACGAAGGGCGAACTCAACATCGAACAAAATTTTTTTCTTTTCATTTTCAGATTGTAGACCTCTTGGTGAATACACCCAAATAATTTTTATGTTGAGTTCGCCCTTTTTTCCCCTTTAAATACGTAAAACCGTTATGCGGCAAAGCCCTAACTGCGATATCAGAGCGGGTACGAAGGGCGAACTCCACATCCTAGTCCACAACCCCCACTCCTTTTCGCATTCCAGGGCATGACTTTTCTGTTGAGTTCGCCCGTAACATAAAACTTTAAAATGCGAATATCTCGAAACTACGTTTTGTTGAGTTCGCCCTTCGTACCCGGAGCGCCTCATATATTGATAGATCTTTTTGAGAAAGTTAAAAAAGGCTCAAGGTTCGTGTAGTTGCTCCCGAATATCATTCAGGCTCCGGCTTAGACTTAACTTCATCGGTGGAATGCAATAACGCTCGGTAAGCTTCAACCGGCTTCTACGTCTTAGGAACGCCAGTTATGAGTTTAATCAACGCCCCCCTCTCCGATCCAACCCATTTTCGATCCCATCACGCGTTTTAAATATTTTATTAACCTTTTTCCCAATCCGAAGATCTAAAATTGCACTCATGAGATAACTCGAAAAGAATTTTAATCGCGTACATCTTCGTTTCGAGCAAAAGTTTTAATTTTAATTTTCGCTACAAGTTTCTTGAAAGTTTTAAACCGTTTTAAGACGGTTAACGGGGAGAATAATTTTAGATTTGTGCGCCCCCTACCTTTTTTTAAAAGAAAAACAAGAGCTCGATTCGGACATTAAACTCTCGTTAAAGGAGTTAACACCTTTTTATAAAGTCCAGGAAGGAAGAAAGGATCTTCATCCCATCACATTAACACCAGTTGTAAACAGCAATCTGCCGCTTGGAATTAGCGCCTCATTTTCACTTACTCGCATGCTTTTAATTGCTTCTTTTTTTAATCTCCGCATGTTTTCCCCAGATGGAAATTATCCTTCAAGCTGATCAAGAAATCAAAGCAGATTTCGAGGTTGCTAAAAGGAAATGACGAAAAAACTTGCTTTAGATTCAGTCGGCGTCTCATATTTTTAGGATTCACATTCAATAACATCAATATTTGCTTTCTCGTTACGTCCGTCTGCACGAAATTACGTAAATTTTCCATCCCCAGAATTCCCTTTTTTCACAATTAAATTATTTGAATTTTTATTCTTGGAAGAGTCCGGGGATCATAGCTTTAAAAATTTTTTTAATTTTTTTTTAAGAGGATTTTACCGTTCATTGGAAAGACTCATCATAAAATATTCACTTTTCAACTACATATATTGTGGAACTTTCTCAAAGAAAATTTACTGTATTAACCCCATGGTGGAGAAAATTTGTGAGAAGCCAGGGTTTTTATTCGTCGTCGTGATATCAGGGAATAAATGACTGATTTTTATATCAGAAGTGGGTTTTAATGACCTTTTTTGTCGTTTCGATATCAGAAGTGGGATAAATGACCATTTTTAATATCAGAAGTGGGATTAATGACCATTTTTGATATCAGAAATGGGATAAATGACCATTTTTCATATCAGAAGTGGGATTAATGACCATTTTTGATATCAGAAGTGGGTTTTAATGACCTTTTTTGTCGTTTCGATATCAGAAGTGGGATAAATGACCATTTTTGATATCAGAAATGGGATAAATGACCATTGTTCATATCAGAAGTGGGATTAATGACCATTTTTGATATCAGAAATGGGATAAATGACCATTTTTGATATCAGAAGTGGGTTTTAATGACCATTTTTGATATCAGAAGTGGGTTTTAATAACCTTTTTTGTCTTTTCGATATCAGAAGTGGGATAAATGACCTTTTTTGATATCAGAAGTGGGATAAATGACCATTTTTGATATCAGAAATGGGATAAATGACCATTGTTCATATCAGAAATGGGATTAATGACCATTTTTGATATCAGAAATGGGATAAATGACCATTTTTGATATCAGAAGTGGGTTTCTATGACCATTTTTGATATCAGAAGTGGGTTTTAATGACCTTTTTTGTCGTTTCGATATCAGAAGTGGGATAAATGACCTTCTTTTGATATCGGAAGTGGGATGAATGACCATTTTTCATATCAGAAGTGGGAGTAATGACCATTTTTGATATCAGAAGTGGGATAATGACCATTTTTGATATCAGAAGTGGGTTTTAATGACCATTTTTGATATCAGAAGTGGGTTTTAATGACCTTTTTTGTCGTTTCAATATCAGAAGTGGGATAAATGACCATTTTTCATATCAGAAGTGGGATAAATGACCATTTTTCATATCAGAAGTGGGATAAATGACCATTTTTCATATCAGAAGTGGGATAAATGACCATTGTTCATATCAGAAGTGGGATTAATGACCATTTTTGATATCAGAAATGGGATAAATGACCATTTTTGATATCAGAAGTGGGTTTTAATGACCATTTTTGATATCAGAAGTGGGTTTTAATAACCTTTTTTGTCTTTTCGATATCAGAACTGGGATAAATGACCTTTTTTTGATATCAGAAGTGGGATAAATGACCATTTTTGATATCAGAAATGGGATAAATGACCATTGTTCATATCAGAAATGGGATTAATGACCATTTTTGATATCAGAAATGGGATAAATGACCATTTTGATATCAGAAGTGGGTTTCTATGACCATTTTTGATATCAGAAGTGGGTTTTAATGACCTTTTTTGTCGTTTCGATATCAGAAGTGGGATAAATGACCTTCTTTGATATCGGAAGTGGGATGAATGACCATTTTCATATCAGAAGTGGGAGTAATGACCATTTTTGATATCAGAAGTGGGATAAATGACCATTTTTGATATCAGAAGTGGGTTTTAATGACCTTTTTTGTCGTTTCGATATCAGAAGTGGGATAAATGACCTTTTTTGATATCGGAAGTGGGATGAATGACCATTTTTCATATCAGAAGTGGGAGTAATGACCATTTTTGATATCAGAAGTGGGATAAATGACCATTTTTGATATCAGAAGTGGGTTTTAATGACCATTTTTGATATCAGAAGTGGGTTTTAATGACCTTTTTTGTCGTTTCAATATCAGAAGTGGGATAAATGACCATTTTTCATATCAGAAGTGGGATAAATGACCATTTTTCATATCAGAAGTGGGATAAATGACCATTTTTCATATCAGAAGTGGGATAAATGACCATTTTTCATATCAGAAGTGGGATAAATGACCATTTTTCATATCAGAAGTGGGATAAATGACCATTTTTCTTATCAGAAGTGGGATAAATGACCATTTTTCATATCAGAAGTGGGTTTTAATGACCTTTTTGTCGTTTCGATATCAGAAGTGGGATAAATGACCATTTTTCAATCAGAAGTGGGATTTAATGACCATTTTTGATATCAGAAGTGGGTTTTAATGACCTTTTTTGTCGTTTCGAGATCAGAAGTGGGATAAATGACCTTTTTTGATATCGGAAGTGGGATGAATGACCATTTTTCATATCAGAAGTGGGAGTAATGACCATTTTTTATATCAGAAGTGGGATAAATGACCATTTTTGATATCAGAAGTGGGTTTTAATAACCTTTTTTGTCTTTTCGATATCAGAAGTGGGATAAATGACCTTTTTTTGATATCGGAAGTGGGATGAATGACCATTTTTCATATCAGAAGTGGGAGTAATGACCATTTTTGATATCAGAAGTGGGTTTTAATGACCTTTTTTGTCGTTTCAATATCAGAAGTGGGATAAATGACCATTTTTCATATCAGAAGTGGGATAAATGACCATTTTCATATCAGAAGTGGGATAAATGACCATTTTTCATATCAGAAGTGGGATAAATGACCATTTTTCATATCAGAAGTGGGATAAATGACCATTTTTCATATCAGAAGTGGGTTTTAATGACCTTTTTTGTCGTTTCGATATCAGAAGTGGGATAAATGACCATTTTTCAATCAGAAGTGGGATTAATGACCATTTTTGATATCAGAAGTGGGATTAATGACCATTTTTGATATCAGAAGTGGGATTAATGACCATTTTGATATCAGAAGTGGGATTAATGACCATTTTTGATATCAGAAGTGGGATTAATGACCATTTTTGATATCAGAAGTGGGATTAATGACCATTTTGATATCAGAAGTGGGATTAATGACCATTTTTGATATCAGAAGTGGGTTTTAATGACCTTTTTTGTCGTTTAGATATCAGAAGTGGGATAAATGACCATTTTTCATATCAGAAGTGGGATAAATGACCATTTTTCATATCAGAAGTGGGTTTTAATGACCTTTTTTGTCGTTTCGATATCAGAAGTGGGATAAATGACCTTTTTTTGATATCGGAAGTGGGATGAATGACCATTTATCATATCAGAAGTGGGATTAATGACCATTTTTGTTATCAGAAGTGGGTTTTAATGACCTTTTTTGTCGTTTCGATATCAGAAGTGGGATTAATGACCATTTTGTCGTTTTGATAACAGAAGTGGGATTAATGACCCTTTTTTTTGGATCTGATATCAGAAGTGGGATAAAGGAACATTTTTTCCCGTTTCGATATCAGAAGTGGGATAAATGACCTTTTTTTTTCTCCCTTTTTTTCGTGTTTCATATCAGAAGTGGGATTAATGACCCTTTTTTGTCGTTTTGAGATCTGAAGCGGGATAATTAATGACCTTTTTTTGACGTTTTGACATCAGAAGTGGGATAAATGACCTTTTTTTCTTTTCGTTTTGATATCAGAAGTGGAATAAATGACCATTTTGATATCAAAAGTGGGCTTACTGACCCTTTTTTTTTAGTTTCATATCAGAAGTGGGATAAATGACCTTTTTGTCGTTTTGACATCAGAAGTGGGATAAATGAGCAATTTTTTTTTATCACATTGGTATAAGGACCTTTTTGTCGTTTTGATATCAGAATTGGGATAAAGACCAATTTTCTTTTGGTTTTGATATCAAAATTGGTATTAATGAGTCCATTTTTCATATTTCTGATATCAGAAGGGGAATAAATGTCTATTTTTCATAAGGCTAGTGAAAAAATTTTTTGTCATTTTATATCAGAAGTGGGATTAATCACTATTTAGAATATCAGAAGTGGATCAATAACTATTAAGGGTCTTTTTAAAGAATAAGTAACGCTAAAATTTGACATTTTTAAAGTTGTCAAAAATACTCAAATCAACTTGAAATTTTGCGTAGATTACGAATCTGAAATTAAAAAATAGGGTTTCTCATTTGAAATAAGGAAGTTAGGTTCAGTTGGAGGCACTCTGCATATCCAAACATATTTTAAACACCATCAAATTCTTTAATTTAAATTAAGGGGGGTTTAATTTTTTTTTTTTTTTTTTTTTTTTTTTTCATAAAACCACTTTTAACGCTCTCCCAGACGTGTGCCATGTGTTTTCGGACACCCTGTATAAGTAAATAATTTCTAAAGCCAAATTAAAAAGAAAAAAAATTCTAAAACACCAACAGTTTTTACGCAAAATTGGAAAAATCTTAAAAGAAAAAATGCCGGAGTTTTGCTACAAGTTTCTGCATGAATTCTCAATTTTGAGCTTTCTCAAATGTGATGGTTGGTTTTTAAAAAACCTTTTCGATCAGGAGGATAAAAAGGGAGTGATTTTATTAGGAATCGGGGAGTAGAAGGAAGAAAAGGTGGTTTGTACAAGGCTAAGTGCTATCCTGTGTACAAGTTAACTTATGTGTAGGGTTGGTTGTGTTAAGGGCTTTAACCCTACTTAACATAACGGCGTGGGCCTCCTTCAAACAGTCCCAACATCCACAATGACCTCCCTTTATACCCTCCATAAACCACGTATTTCTTATATTATTTCCAAATCAAAGTTCCATTTAGATAATGAAAGGGTGAAATGTTAACTTGTTTTGGTGACTATTTCGTGAAATATGAGACGATTTGCTGTTCGAAAAGGGTCAGTATTGATGCGAGGAGTATTTGGACGAGTTCCAGGGCCATCTCATTCCCCGCGGAAACCCTTTCATCCGCTCACCCTCACCGACACTTAAACGCACACACCCTTTTCTTAACTCTAATTCCATTTTCAACCCTCGAAAACTTATTATGAAAAAGGTTTTTTTTTTCTTCGAATAAAATTTCACATTTTCTCCTTGACTTGATGAATGGAGACCCCTTGAGATAAAGCTGCCATAAATTTTTTTTTCTACATTCTACAATGCCTCAGCCAAATGCATAACTCGAAAAGGGCCCTACTCTTTTCGCGGTCTAAAAGACCCTCACCTAAAAACCTAATATGGAGAGTATTACAACAACCTTTCTTGGAGAAAAACTCCTAAGATCTTTCATCTAGAATAGTCGTTGATCCCACTTCTGATATGAAAAATTGTCATTAAGCCGTCATCTGATATCAAAACGACGAAAAATATCAATTTATCCCACTTCTGATATCGAAACAACAAAAAAAGGGTCATTAATCCCACTTCTGATATTAACCCCCACCCCAAAGGTCATCAATCCCACTTCTGATATGATAAATGGTCGTTTATCCCACTTCTGATATGATAAATGGTCGTTTATACCATTTCTGATATGATAAATGGTCATTTATCCCTCTTTCTGATATGATAAATGGTCATTTATCCCTCTTTCTGATATGATAAATGGTCATTTATCCCTCTTTCTGATATGATAAATGGTCATTAATCCCTCTTCTGATATTATAAATGGTCATTAACCCCTCTTTCTGATATAATGACCATTTATCATATCATATCCCACTTATGATATGATTAACGGTCAATTTATCCCACTTCTGATATCAGAAATATGATAAATGGTCATTAATCCCTCTTTCTGATATGATAAATGGTCATTTATCCCTATTTCTGATATGATAAATGGTCATTTATCCCTATTCTGATATGATAAATGGTCATTTATCCCTATTTCTGATATGATAAATGGTCATTATCCCTCTTTCTGATGTGATAAATGGTCATTTATTCCACTTATGATATGATAAACGGTCAATTTATCCCACTTCTGATATCAGAAATATGAAAAATGGACTTTTATCCCACTTCGGATATGATAAATAGTTATTTGTCCCACTTCTGATATGATAAATGGTCATTTATCCCACTTCTGATATAATAAATGGTCATTTATCCCTATTCTGATATGATTAATGGTCATTTATCCCTATTCTGATATGATAAATGGTCATTTATCCCTATTTCTGATATGATAAATGGTCATTTATCCCTCTTTCTGATGTGATAAATGGTCATTTATTCCACTTATGATATGATAAACGGTCAATTTATCCCACTTCTGATATCAGAAATATGAAAAATGGACTTTTATCCCACTTCGGATATGATAAATAGTTATTTGTCCCACTTCTGATATGATAAATGGTCATTTATCCCACTTCTGATATTCAAAATGGTGATCAATCCCACTTCTGACATCAGAAATATGAAAAACGATCATTCATCCCACTTCTGATATCAAAGCGACGAAAAATTATCCAACTCCTATATGATAAATGATCATTTATCCCACTTCTGATATGATAAATGGTCATTTATCCCACTTCTGATATGATAAATGGTCATTTATCCCACTTCTGATATGATAAATAGTCAATTTATCCCCACTTCTGACATGGTAAATGGTCATTTATCCCACTTTCTGATATGATAAATGGTCATTTATCACACTTCTGATATGATAAATGGTCATTTATCCCACTTCTGATAATCATAAAAACTAAAATTGAAGTTTCGCACTCTAGTTAATAATTTAAACAACAAAAAGATGTGATATTGCTATCAAAACACTCCTCGTAAAAAACACCCCGCCTCGCAAAAATCCTTCTACAGCAGCCAGAAGAAGTTATGATATCAACTTCCCCGCCATCCGATGTAGACTGTGACGACGCCGCCGCCAAGGGGAGCTTTGAAAACGGGAGCACGGACGCTTCATCTCTCCTTTTTCTGTACAGTCGAAGGGAGGGGAAGTTGATATCATAACTTTTAAGTTGATTTGACTATTTATAATATAACCATTTTTGACAACTTTAAAAATGTCAAATTTAAGCGTTTTTCGTGATGCAGAATGCTAAGATGCAGTTGGAATCTTCGGACAAAAAGAAGTGGAATTTTAAAAAAACGAGTCTCTTAGGTCGATTTTAACGGATTTTAGCGCGAAAAACGCTAAAATTTGACAGTCAATTTTTTTGTAAATTGGGAGCAAATTCAAAAACTTGACAAAATTAGGTTTTTAGCTTAGTTACGATTGTTTCTTCTGCACAATAAAAAAAAAGTTTTACAAACTGGCGGTTTTCTTGTAAAATTTGAGAAAAACTTCAAAGAAAAAACGCCGCCGTTTTAAGTAGTGAAACGGACCCATAAAAATGAGAGGTTCCGAAAGATTTTTAAGTCCCCTAAATTAGATTGGGAAACGTGTAAGGAGAAACTCGTCGATTTGCTAAGTTTATATTCAGTTTGAAAAGTTTTAATTGGGTCTGAGTGTAGTCGGGTGATAGGTAAAAGGAGGCCGGCGGGCTTTATCAGAAATCCCTCTTCGTCCTTTTCTCCGGCGACCCTTTTCGACCCTTCCGCCCCACCTTCAATCTCGTCCCAGGACGTTTACACAAATTGCAACCGTTGAGCTTTGAACCCTTTAATTACCAAACTCTGGTTTCAACTTTCGAACCGAAAAGGCCGACGGTTAGGAAGCACTCAGCAGATAAACAGTTGCAATTGCATCCCTTAGATAGTTGAAATTGTTCCAAGAACTAACTGATTAGAACTTTAAATTAAACGGAATTCGGAAACGTGAAACCCTTCCGCAGATAAAAAAGTAATTTAAAAAAAATATCAAGATAGAAAAGAAAAATCCTTCCTCTAGTAGGGGCCAACGTCCACTTTTTTCCCATAAAAAATTAAATTAACAACTTTCATTGCGGGTTGTTAAATTCAAAGGTTAATGAATAACCGTCTTGTTAACGCCCGACGGTCCTGTTAACTAACGAGAAGTTGACAATGGACGTTGAGCGCCGAAAACAAAAGTTGGTTACGAAAGTTTAAACATAGGACAGGTAGGAAGGCAACAATTTTGAAAACAATATCAAACTTTTACACCACCCTTTCCCAGCCCTCCTTTTACTTCAATTGCAGTCTAAAAACCGACCCTTTTATCGTTTTATACGTTAAAAAATTTTTTGGAAATACTTTTCCAACAATCTTGTTTAAAAATCCATTTTCCAGGCGTCTTCCTTAGTCTTTAGGCAGAGAACACCTTCTTTTGTAGGCCAAGAAAGAAGCTATGACCCTGTAGATCATAATTATCTTCTAGTTGGGCCGCTGGCCTAGCGTTGCCAAAAGAAACAAAGAAAATGCCGGAGGACACAAAAAATGCTCTTCGTGCATTTGGTAGGCTACCAAGCAAACGGCCCAACAGTGTCTAGAGGAGTCAAAGACATTGTGAGCCCTCATCCCCACTACTGGTATCGTTTTCCTCCCTTCCCACTCACCAGCAACGTCGGAGCTTTTGAATTTGTTTCAAGGTCATCAATCCGAGACGAAAATCAGTCACTTCTTCAGTGGTAATCCCAAGCCAAATTCTACCTTTTGATTATTAGAGAATTTCAGGGAATCGTAATTTGCCCTTCTCGTATACGACTCACCCAAGGTCATACGACTCGAGCCTCGATTCGGAATCGTTATACGATCCGAATGAGCTGAGTCGTATACTTGAACGACTCACTTCCCGACTCAGAGAAAACGTAAGGTTATATTTTACGAAGGTTATTTTGTTATCTCGTTTAGTTCCGGGTTCGGAAATCATCTAGTTTCTCAACAAATTGGCTAAAATCGAAGATGGAAATTGATTCCGTACTTTTTGGAAGTTAAAATTAAAAAAAACTATCAAGGAAACTTTGCATCCACATTAAGTGAAAATTGGCGGGAACGTTTTATGGATAGGTAATTTCTATGTGCTGTTATAGTTAATCAGAAAAACCGAGTTTCGATTAATGAATTTACTCTGGTGAGAACATGGTGAACTAACCGAATCGGAGCGACTCCGAACCTGAAACTAAACGAGATAACAAAATAACCTTCGTAAAATATAACCTTACGTTTACTCTGAGTCGTATACGTGAACGACTCACTTCCCGACTCAGAGGAACGACTCACTTCCCGACTCAGAGTAAACGTAAGGTTATATTTTACGAAGGTTATTTTGTTATCTCGTTTAGTTTCGCTCGGAAATCAACTAGTTTCTCTGCAGATTGGCTAAAATCGAAGAAGGAAATTGAATCCGTACTTTTTGAAAGGATTTTGGAAGTTAAAGATAAAAAACTATCAAGGAAACTTCATACCCACGATGAGTGAAAATTGGCGGGAATGTTTTAGGGATAGGTAATTTCTATGTGCTGTTATAGTTAATCAGACAAACCATGATTCGATTCATGCACTAGTGAGTACATTGTGAACTAACTGAGTCGGAATGACTCCCTGAAACTGGGTTAGAGAAGACCTTTCCCGTTTTGTGAGTATACGGGCAAATTACGATTCCCTGAAACTATTACATATGTGAATTCTTCTAATTAGGACAGATGAAAAAGCCACCGACGATAACCCTCGCTCATGCAGTCGATGGCAACCGATCTTCTAAGATTCTTTTTTTTTATCTCTCCCAGATAATGGTTAAAAATTTTATTATTTCTGAGGTTAGGAAGAGATTGTCGGTTAAAAAAGGGAACGAGACTCGAAGGTCGGGTTTATATTGTCTGAGAAGGTTCCCTTGGGTTCGAGGGGGTTGCTCGGGGTAGACTTAAATGAGTTTCCCCTTCCGCCTCCTTTCCCGTCTTCCTTGTATAAGTGTCTACTTCGGCAGCCCGCCCCCGTTCGCCCTCACATTCATTGACTGACGTTAAATAAATTAACGGATAAAAGACGGCCTTCGAACCGCGTAAGGCAACTGTCAATGGGGGCTTCCAACTTTTTAACTCAACTCAATTAAATTCTAAGGACAAAGCTGAAGGGGATGGAATAACGGAAGAAGTTCTAGAAAAAAGACTCCTCGTAAATAGTATTAGGAATAAAATTACTTTTTAAAGAAGAACCTACTGCAATTAAGCCCATTGGACAGGGGAATACGCCGGGCCCAATTAGTGAGTGAGGCTCACAATCCCTTTGACTCGGAGCAACGCTCTGAAAATCATGAAAATCTTGTAAAAATTGTGTTTTTTGGCAAAAACCACCAAAAAATGAGTCCAAAGACCGTGAAAAATGAGGTAAAAAAGATATTCCATTTTCCTTTGCCCTCCACTCAGAATATTTCCCAATGTCCGGTAAAAAATTTATGAGCATAAAAAAAAGTGAAACAACTTTTTTGAACTTAGCACTCAAGCTCGTTCGTTTGTAAAGTGATTAAAAGTTGTACCACTGAGAGCCTACAATTATTTAATTCTTCCTCTCCCTACCCACGCCTTCATCTCTGATTAATAATCCCTCCGAAGCAAGGTGTAAGAGAATAGGGTGAAGTTTTAAAGGGAAAGGGGTTCCCCATTGTAATTTCATACTTCTGCTCCTTGTAATTTTATATCTAATCTTGTAATAACCCGTTGAAAGTGAAGAAAAAAAATTTCTTTGTAAACAAAAGCTTGGGGGTCTAACAAGTCATTAGTGACAAAAGAAAATTATGTCATCATTCCTTTAGCAAGAGCCAACCGAGAAAATCAGAAGAACACCCCAAATCTTTTGATTTTAGTTTAAAAAATGGACGAAATAATAATAAACTCGGAGTTGATGAATGAAGGCGAATATCTCCTAATGCTACCTCTTTTTTTTCCTTTTTCCTCCCCCATCAACGATAGCTGATGACGAGTCACTTCAGTTTAGGCCTTGTCTCATTGAATTATTTAACACCGGAAACCCCTTCGCCTTCCCTTTTTTTCCGCCCACCCCATCCCTTTTTTTTTCGGCCATCCCTATCTCTTCCCTTTATTTCCTTTATATTACGACCGGAGGAAGAAGAAAAATATACCGGGTATTCACAGAGCGGTAGTCCCTCGCTGTTTTTTTATGTAAGTCACCGGCTTACGATTTTATTACGTCGTTTCATCCCCCTCAAAAATTTTTTCTTTTATTAATTTTTTTTCCCCCTTTTTTTAAAAAAAGAAACAAGTGTAAATACTCAGGTGGGATCCGGATATGAAAGAAACAGGCAAACGTCTTCCGACGACTTAATTCCCTCTCTTACGTACATAATTAAAATGCGATTGCATAGTAAAAAGCAAAGAAGAATTCTTGTTGTTTTTTCCCTCTTACTTCCCTTTATTTCAGTGGTCAGCAAGCAAGATTACAGCTTTGCTTTAAAACAATGTTTAAACTGCGATTAAGAGAGCTAAGAATGCAAAAACTGAAGAACTTCGAGCGGTAGGTGTGTGGCTCGCGGAGTATTTTGTGCACGAGTCAAACTGCTTGCGAGCCCTCCCCCCACTCAATTATTCGTCTTCTTCACGCGAGCAGTGTGAAAGGTTGGCTCGTAGCTTGAAGAGAGGGGGGTATGAAAATTCGCCATCGGTTGTCGGTCTTTGGTGCACGAGTCAAACTGCCTGCGAGCCCTCCCCACACTCTCTAAATTATTCGTCTTAACCCGGGCAGTTTGAAAGGTTGGCTCGTAGCTTGAGGTGAGGCGGGTGTGAAATATCGGTTGTCGGTCTTTTTTGCACGGGTCAAAGGGACTGCGAGCCCTCATCCCATTTCTGATATCAAAACGACAAAAAAGGTCCTTTATACCAATTTGATATAAAAAAAATTGCTCATTTATCCCACTTCTGATATCAAAACGAAAAAAAAGGGTCATTTATCCCACTTCTGATGTCAAAACGACAAAAAAGGTCATTTATCCCACTTCTGATATGAAAGTAAAAAAAAGGTCATTAAGCCCACTTTTGATATAAAAAATGGTCATTTATTCCACTTCTGATATCAAAACGAAAAGAAAAAAAAGGTCATTTATCCCACTTCTGATGTCAAAACGACAAAAAAGGTCATTTATCCCACTTCTGATATGAAACTCGAAAAAAAGGGAGAAAAAAGGTCATTTATCCCACTATTGATATCAAAACGAAAAGAAAAAAAAGGTCATTTATCCCACTTCTGATATCGAAACGGGAAAAAATGTTCCATTATCCCACTTCTGATATCAGATGAAAAAAAAAAAAAAAAAAAAAAAAAAAAAAAAAAAAAAAAAAAAAAAAGGTCATTATTCCCACTTCTGTTATCAAAACGACAAAAAAGGTCATTAATCCCACTTCTGTTATCAAAACGACAAAAATGGTCATTAATCCCACTTCTCATATCGAAGCGACAAAAAAGGTCATTTAAACCCACTTCTGATATCAAAAATGGTCATTAATCCCACTTCTGATTGAAAAATGGTCATTTATCCCACTTCTGATATCGAAAGGACAAAAAAGGTCATTAAAACCCACTTCTGATATCAAAAATGGTCATTCGAGGCGCTCTGGGTACGAAGGGCGAACTCGACATCGGACAAATTTTTTTAACTTCCTCAAAGAAGTTATTGTGATACCCTCGACGTCGGGTTTTTGGGGAAGGGTCCTCCAGTTTTTTTTTCATTTTCAGATTCTAGACCTCTTGGTGAATACACCCATATAATTTTTATGTTGAGTTCCTCATTTTTTCCCCTTTAAATACGTAAAAACCGAAACTTTAAAATGCGAATATCTCGAAACTACGTTTTGTCGAGTTCGCCCTTCGTACCCGGAGCGCCTCAATTATAGATAACACTTATGAATAAGTATATGATAGAAAAAGATTCAATGCGATCGGATAAGGAGCCGAGCACTTAGTACCGAAAGTGTCCACTTTTTACGAAGTAAAAATCAGCTGGTAACGCCCCCCTTGAGGAGAGGCGAGTATGAAGCATCGGTTGTCGGTCTTTTTGCACGAGTCAAAGGGACTGCGAGCCCTCATCCCCACTATTAATTCCCCCACCTACTCCCTAATTATTCGTCTTCTTCACCAATCACCCGAGCAGTTAGAAAGGTTGGCTCTTAGCTTGAGGTGAGGCGGGTATGAAATATCGGTTGTCGGTTTTATGTGAACGAATCAAAGGGACTGCGAGCCCTCACCCCACTATTAATTCCCCTCCTACTCTCTACATCTTCTTCACAAAAGCAGTGTGAAAGGCTGGCTCGTAGCAAGAGGTGAGGCGGCTATGATTGGTTGTCGGTTTTATGTGAACGAATCAAAGGGACTGCGAGCCCTCATCCCCACTACTGGCTCCCCCTCCCTACTATCTAGTTATTCGTCTTCTTCGCGTCTGAGAGCCTTCTAAACGATTGACTGTTCGCTAATCGATCCTTTTGAGAGATACCGACTTTCTCTTCATTGGGCTGTGCTCCTCGCGCCTTCTAAATTTGGCTTCACACCCTTTATAACAAAACTAAATCTTCGTGACTGTCGCTCGATAAAAATTTGTCGTTGTTTAAAAATTAATAATTTTTGTTTTTTCAATCGAAGGACGAAAACGTGAGTTACATGCTCGAATTGACTTTTAAACCGTATGCAACCGGGCGAAAAAAATTTTTCGCATCAAGAAGCGGCTTCTACCCATTAATTGTTTCAGCGACAGAAAAAAAAATTAAATGGAAAAAATGTTTTATGTCGAAGGAATTTGTTTCGTGATGAAATTTGTGATTGATTGTTTGTTATTATATCGAATTGAGCTGTTTCGGAACGTAGAAAGATGACCGAAGATGGTGAATTGGGAAAAGGAAACGAATTGGGGTGGGAGGGGGAGGAGGGGGAGGGGGAGGAGGGGAGGAGGGGCTTAGTGAAAGAAGCAGATGAAAAACAATGACTTACACTAAATCGGGCCTCGTTTTCCACCCCGGACTCAACGGTTCGTATTAAATAAATCGGCCCTTTTCTGACCCTCCCTTTTCTTCCATTTCCTCAATATTAAGTATGTCTAGTACCCGTTATCAACGTGCGAAAAAAAAAAGTTTAAACTTTTATGGTTGACAAATCGGAAAAGGTTTGTCTGAAAAAAGCCGCAGGGTTGTCTGTTTGGCCGTTCATCATGGAGAACGCCGAACACTATTTACCCCCGGCCCCAAAACAACCATTTCTGCCCTTGTCACACTCAATTTTACCTTCTCCTCTCAATCACTCTCCTCTCCTCCCGTTCCATCAGTTATTTGTCACCGTTTGAAAACTAAGTCCCTACCTTCACAATCTTCCGTATTCGTCTTTCAAAACGTTTTTTCAAATCCTCCTCCCTTCCATACCTATTAATCAAAAGGAGATAACATCGTTGGAAAAAACAAACTTTTTGTTACACTTCTTTTATGCCACAGGGTATACACGAGCCACAGTCGGTAGCTCTTAGAAGGCTAGGAGCGCCGACGTTTAGACGGCAGTGGAAGTGACGAACAATCGAGTTTCGGGTGAGGAGGCATAGTTATATGAGGGCTCGCAGTCTCTTTGACTCATGCACAAAATGCCAACAACCAATGGATCAAGCCGCGAGCATTCCCATCAGCGCTCCATTCCTCTCCACTCCCTCGCTGCGAATTCCGCTCATTCCTCTTCCAACCGGTCGGTGCATGAAGGAGATCAGTGAATAGGGGAAGCACCGAGATGAGGGCTCGCAGTCCCTTTGACTCATGTACAAAGTACCGACAACCGATGGATCAATCCGCGTACATTCCCATCAGCGATCCATTCCTCTCCACTCCCTCGCTGCGCATTTTGCTCATTCCTCTTCCAACCGGTCGGTGCATGAAGGAAATCAGTGAATAGGGGTAGTACCGAGATCAGGGCTCACAGTCCCTTTGACTCCTGCACAAAATACCGACAACCGATGGATCAAGCCGCGAGTATTCCCATCAGCACTCCATTCCTCTCAACACCCTCCTGCACATTCCGCTCATTCCTCTTCCAACCGATCGGTGCATGAAGGAGATCGGTGAATGGGGGTAGTACCGAGATGAGGGCTCGCAGTCCCTTTGACTCATGCACAAAATACCGACAACCGATGGATCAAGCTACGAGCATTCCCATCAGCGCTCCATTCCTCTCCACTCCCTCGCTGCGCATTCCGCTCAATCCTCTTCCAACCGGTCGGTGCATGAAGGAGATCAGTGAATAGGGGTAGTACCGAGGTGAGGGCTCGCAGTCCCTTTGACTCATGCACAAAATACCGACAACCGATGGATGAAGCCGTATTCCCATCAGAGCTCCATTCCTCTTCAAACCCTCGCTGCGTCTTCCTCTCATTCCTCTTCCAACCGGTCGGTGCATGAAGATCAGTGAATAGGGGTAGTACTGAGATAAGGGCTCGCAGTCCCTTTGACTCATGCACAAAAGACCGACAACCGATGTATCAAGCCCCACCAGTGCTCCATTCCTCTCCACTCCCTCGCTGCGCCTTCCGCTTTTTCCTCTTCCAACCGGTCGGTGCATGAAGGAGATAAGTGAATAGGGGTAGTAACGAGATGAGGGCTCACAGTCCCTTTGACTCATGCACAAAATACCAACAACCGATGTATCAAGCCCCATCGGCGCTCCATTCCTCTCCACTCCCTCACTGCGCCTTCCGCTCATTCCTCTTCCAACTGGTCGGTGCATGAATGAGATCAGTGAATAGGGGAAGTAACGAGATGAGGGCTCGCAGTCCCTTTGACTTGTACTCAAAAAAGAATTAAATTTATGATCTAAGTTTGCAAAACGATTTTTTTAGTCGATGAGATTTATGGAACGAAATTAATAGGCATAATAAACGAAGGTTTTAATGCTGGATAAAATCCCTTTTCCGATAATTCCGTTCCCTTGTCCATAGTGTAGACAGAAACGACGGGTTGTACGGCTAATTGGAAAGATTTAGTTCAAAGAGGAAGCAGCCGAAGCCGTAGCGAAGGGAGCGGAGGGGGATGGAGCGCAGATGGGAAAGACGGGGTAGGAACTCTTGCCTCTTTGACAGTTGGTAATTAGTGTCCCTCTTCATCTTTTCAAGAAGTCGTTTTCAAGGCATTGACGTGAAAGTGGATGTAGACGTTTGGTTTGAAGAGAAAGAAAAGAAGGGGGTCGGGAGGGTTCAATCTAACGGCTATAGATTCGAAATGCCCCCTTCCCAGAGTTCCACTCCGCTCATCTTTTTCTTTATTTTTCTAAACCAACTTCTTTAAGTCTTTCCTCTTAATTTATATTCTGAAAAGTTTCAAGAGGGGCTGAAAGTTTTACGACGAGACCTGAGCTCTCAGACTCTGATGTATTTGAATCGAACTGTTTCCGAAATGAGACCTTTGCCTCTTTTATATCGAAAGTCTTTCCGAATATTTTACAGCATCCATTGAACAACAATGAACTCCCTAAAAAATTTATAATTTTATTATGCTTATTCTTATTGTATTATTTCCCCCTGCGTCCCATCATGAAAGATTCGCCAATGGTTGGCACACCTGTCTGAGGTTACGTCTTTTATGAAAAATATGGCCGCCTTTTATTAAAGTTTTCAATACCTGTCGTAAAAAAACGGGGATAGCGAAGAAATCCTCAATTCTTCTGACATCTCGTGCAAATATTGGGAATTCAAAATAATATAAATCAGTGCAACCGCAGAAGTGACGTCAGAAAGTGCGGATAGAAACAATATGGCCGCTGTGCTATGCTCTTCACAAGACTCCAATGAATGAGTTCAATGATGCCCACAAATGAAGAGCTGCGGGAACTGCTACCCCAATTCTACCGAAGATGGTATGGTTATTGTATTGCTCAGCAGAAGGTTGGCACACCTGTCTGAGGTTACGTCTTTTATGAAAAATATGGCCGCCTTTTATTAAAGTTTTCAATATCTACCTAAAAACGGGGAGGGCATAGCGAAGAAATCCCAATTCTACCGAAGAGAATAAGGTTATTGTATTGCTCAGCAGAAAAGATGGATGAGCAACCTAAAAAGGAGAAGAGCCGAAGCGCCTTATGGCGACACTGTGTTCACGATGCCATCTCGAAACTGATGATGCAGTTGTACTTCTTCTCAGGTGTACCAACCAAACTAGGTACAAAAATTGTGCAACATTTTAGGAGGTAAATCTTCTAACGGGAAATTAAAACTGACGAGTTTAAAAATAGAAGTTGGAATTAATTTGATGATAAACAGAATCTAAATTAGGTAAACAGGAGCTAAATTGGATTTTAATTTAAGTATTTAAAGATTCGTAACGGATTGTTAACCAGAGGTAAAATGTCAAATTGTCAAGTGACACAGACGGAATTGCAAATGAATAGGAGAAGGTTCGGGTGCTCTAGGTATTCCAATTTAAATACCCCGGGATGCTAATGCCAACGGACCCACGGAATGTATAATTCCGGCTTCCTATTCCTAACCCCTCGCCCCCTTTGCCGAAAACCTTCGGCTCTTCCGTATAAACTCCTACCACACTTATCCGAAACCAGAATTCCTTCCTAGTCTACATTTCTCAATTTTTCTAGTTCCACTAAAATGAACTTCAAAAATCGACCTAAGATTATCGGATTTCCTGTTTCTCTTAAGTTGGCCAGCCTTCATGGCCACTTTTGATGAATGCAGGCAGGCATTCTCATTAGATCGTCAGAGAAACGCTAAAGGCCAAAGGTCTTCTGAAACGATTCGGAGTGTTCCCAGGCTAGTAGGACTTTGCGGAGTCGGTATGTGAGCGATTTCAGGCTGAAAGGTTGGTCGTATCGTCTCGTCAACATCACCCTCCGACTCAGAGAGCCCGAAAACGTATGTCTCGACGCTCAAGAAGGCATGGGTGCTGCCAAAGGCCTTTAAATGAACCAGGATTAGCAGGATAGCAGGATTAGCAGGATGATTTTTGACATTTTCCTTAGTGTACCGAACTTGATGGATACTTTTGAAACGAACATTGGCCGTCATCCTCATACTTCCAGAGGGGTATAATCTGCTAATCCTATCCTGCCAATCCGAAAAAGAGAGTTCCCTTCTATCTTTAGAATAGTTTGGTTGGTTGGTGGATGGTTTGGATGGTTTCATTTTGTTGCTGACGCATTCGGCAGAGTATTGTGCATCGGTCAAGCGACTCATCACTTGTCTCATTTCCGTCAATGGTCGGCGTTCCTCGGGCCTTTAACCCTGCTACTGGCGCAGCACTTTCCCCTCTTTTTGCCCCTCAATTCTCCCCGACCGCTCCCAGCGCCCAGCAAAGCACAGAAAGCGACGAGTAATGCGATCATCACGTAGTTCATTTCTTCCCCAACAGATTGCCAGTTTTTGCATGTCGCTAGCGCCACGGGAAGCGAAGGTATTAAATTTTTTAGATAGGCTTCCCGCTGCACCCTTTGGCAGCACCCATGCCTTCTTGGGCGTCTAGACCATTTTCGGGGTCTCTGAGTCGGAGGGTGATGTCGACGAGACGATAGCACCAACTGTTCCACCTGAAATCGCTTAAAAAACAGCTCCGCCGAGTCCAGTGAGCCTGGGAACACTCCGAATTGTTTTAGAAGGCCTTTGGCCGCACCCATGCCTTCTTGGGCGTCTAGATATACGTTTTCGGGGTCTTTGAGTCGGAGGGTGATGTCGACGAGACGATAGGACCAACCGTTCCGCCTGAAATCGCTCAAAAAACTGCTCCGCAAAGTCCTGCGAGCCTGGGAACACTCAGCATCGTTTTAGAAGGCCTTTGGCTGCACCTATGGGCGTCTAGACATACGTTTTCGGGGTCTTTGAGTCGGAGGGTGATGTCGACGAGCCGATAGGACCAACTGTTCCACCTGAAATCGCTCAAAAAGGAGCTCCTCCAAGTCCTGCGAGCCTGGGAACACTCAGCATCGTTTTAGAAGGCCTTTGGCCGCACCCATGGGCGTCTAGACATACGTTTTCGGGGTCTTTGAGTCAGAGGGTGATGACGATAGGACCAACCGTTCCACCTGAAACCGCTCAAAAAAACAACTCCGCAGAGTCCTGCGAGCCTGCGAACACTCAGCATCGTTTTAGAAGGCCTTTGGCTGCACCTATGGGCGTCTAGACATACGTTTTCGGGGTCTCTGATTCGGAGGGTGATGTCGACCGGACGATAGGACCAACCGTTCCACCTGAAATCGCTCAAAAAACAGCTCCGCCAAGTCCTGCGAGCCTGAAGCACTCAGCATCGTTTTAGAAGGCCTTTGCCCGCACCCATCGGCGTCTAGACATCCGTTTTCGGGGTCTTTGAGTCAGTGGGTGATGACGACGAGACGATAGGACCAACCGTTCCACTTGAAATCGCTCAAAAAGCAGCTCCGCAAAGTCCTACGAGCCTGAGAACACTCAGAATCGTTTTAGAACTCCGAAAATATCGTCATGGAGACCCCATGCAAAGGAAGGATCTCCCTAGGGATGGTACCTATCAGTATGAATCTGAGGCTGTATATGCTTCATTAGAACCCTTTTCGTTTGAAATGCTAATTAAGTTTCATCTCGAAGGAGCATCAACGACTTCATACGTCTAAAACGTGCCACCCGCTCCTCCTTACCCCATTTCCGGTCTTCTCAACGTAAATCCCAAAATCGTTAAACCACATAACACGCAAGAATGTAAACACCGCCGCGTCGGGAGTGTGACAAAGGCGAGGAGGAATTACCGATCTTTCGAGAATGTTATCATCGCTATGGAAACCGGGTCCCGGAGAGCACCCCCGAGTGCGAGAGAGAGAAGTAAATTTGAATGTCTGCCTAAAGGGAGAGGCGGGAATGAAAGCCGGCCGTGGAGGGCGGGCGAGATGCCTAGCAATGCACGTGGTACCCGCACCACTTCCCTTTAATCAGTAACGGGAAATTGGAATGAAAAAAAAACTTTAAAAACCGTCTTGTTCGAACTTTTTCCATCTTTAGAAATAAAAAATAAAAAATTCCAAATATAAAACTCCACGTCAACTCTTTTTGATTTATTAGCCTTTTTCTCAATGCACATTCAACAATAGCTTCGGTGTAAAAATATAAATCTTTCCGTCCTATATGAGTAATACACTATACGAGTTTGGAAATTTATTTTCTGCAATAATAGCGACTTGTTTTTATAAATAAAATTTATATTCTCCACAGTTTTTAAACAAATTCATAAGCAATTTTAACCTTTTCCGGGTTATTCAGACCTAAAACCTGCCAGGAATTCGATGTTTTTGATGAAGATTTAAAATAAATTTTTGAAAAATATCAAGTTTTCTTCATAGGTAATATAATATGTTATTCCAAGGGAAGCTATTCTTAATAATAAATGGGTCAGAGGCTGTTATGCATACAAAGTACGCCGGGAGTTGTTTGCCTCCAAAATATTCAGCGAGTGTCTCAACCCTTTGGCAACATCGTGAGCGAGTTTATAAAATATAACGTGTGTGATGCAAGCCTAAAATAAGAGGAATTGAAAAAATCACCGATTCATTGCTTCCGGAAAGAATACAGAAAAAAGAAGTTTCCGGTGTCCTTAAGGGCCCGAGGCATTTTTTTCTTTTAGTTTTGCTCCAATTTTGCGAGAAAACTGTTGGTTTCTTAAATGGGGAGAACATCGTTTAACTAAACGCATTTCACCCCAAAGCAGTTGAACATACAAAATCTGTAGTTCACCATAATGCGTTTCGGCATAATGAAATTGAACATAAAGCTCTCAAAAGTTCAAAAATTTTGAGCATAATGCATTTCAACAGAGTTTCGCCATAACTTTTTCAATAAATGCAAGTCGACATAAAACCCTTTATACAACATGGAGGCATTTTTTTCTTTTTAGTTTTGCTCCAATTTTGCGAGAAAACTGTTGGTTTCTTAAATGGGGAGAACACCGTTCAACTAAACGCATTTCACCACAAAGCAGTTGAACATAAAAAATCTGTTGTTCGCCATAATGCAATTGAGGCGCTCCGGGTACGAAGGGCGAACTCAACAAAACGTAGTTTCGAGATATTCGCATTTTAAAGTTTTATGTTACGGGCGAACTCAACAGAAAAATTATGCCCAGGAATGGGAAAATGAGTGGGGGTTGTGGACTAGGATGTGGAGTTCGCCCTTCGTACCCGCTCGGATATCGCAGTTAGAGCTTTGCCGCATATCGGTTTTAACGTATTTAAAGGGGGAAAAAAGGGCGAAATCAACATAAAAATTATATGGGTGTATTCACCGAGAGGTCTAGAATCTGAAAATGAAAAAAAAAAAAAAAAAATTTGTCCGATGTTGAGTTCGCCCTTCGTACCCGGAGCGCCTCAATTGAACGTATAGCTCTCAAAAGTTCACAAATTTTGCGTATAATGCATTTCAACAGCATTTCGCCATGACTTTTTCAATAAATGCAAGTCGACATAAAAAAAAAGTGGAAGTCACCATTACGCTTCTCACCATTTAAACGTGTTGTTTCGCCATAAAAGTGTTTCTGTCGTTTGGGCATAATACATCTCACCAAAAACTTGGGACAGTGAAAGTGCAAACCTGCTTTTGCCGTCTAAAACGCGATTATGGCGAAACGATAAAAACCATAAAACTTGACAGTTCACCATAATGCAGTTTGCACATCCTCGCTAGAGGAAAAAATTAACCTCTTAAAAAGAGCTGATCCCATTGGCTGCCTGCTTGCTTTTCCTAGTTTATTGTGAGATGAATTATGTTGAATTGCTTTATGGTGAACTGTCAAGTTGCAGGTTAGTGAAAGTGCAAACCTGCTTTTGCCGCCTAAAACGCGATTATGGCGAAACGATAAAAACCTTAAAACTTGACAGTTCAACATAAAGCAATTCTACATAAATCATCTCACAATAAAAACTAGGAAAAGCAAGCAGGCAGCCAATGGGATCAGCTCTTTTTATGAGGTTAATTTTTTCCTCTCGCGAGGATGTGCAAACTGCATTATGGTGAACTGTCAAGTTTTAAGGTTTTTATCGTTTTGCCATAATCGCGTTTTAAATGGCAAAAGAAAAGCCGCACTTTCGCTGTCCCTAGTTTATGGTGAGATGTATTATGCCCAAAAGACAGTTTTATGGCGAAACGCCAAGTTCTTAAAAATGAAATTTTCCTTTATATTCAACTGCGTTATGTTAAAACGACAAATTTTATGTCGAAACGACAAGTGTTAAATCTTTTCTGGTGAGATGTATTACGTTCAAATGCATTATGGGGAATGTTTTCGACTATTTTCTTTATGTTGAATTGAGGCGCTCCGGGTACGAAGGGCGAACTCGACAAAACGTAGTTTCGAGATATTCGCATTTTTAAGTTTCGATTTTTACGTATTTAAAGGGGAAAAAAAGGCGAACTCCACATAAAAATTATATGGGTGTAGGTATTCACCAAAAGGTCTAGAATCTGAAAATGAAAAAAAAACTGGAGGGCCCTTCCCCAAAAACCCGACGTCGAGGGTATCACAATAACTTCTTTGAAGAAGTTTAAAAAAATTTGTCCGACGTCGAGTTCGCCCTTCGTACCCGGAGCGCCTCAATTGCAGATTTTTTATGATGAACGGTAACTCGCGTTTTCTGATATTTTATGGTCAAACGAATTATGGCGAATGGTGTTATGTCGACACGTATACACTCCAGCTCGGAAAAAAACCAATTTTTAACTGATTTTCAGTCGTTTTCTTCATTTTCAGGTAGTTTTTACCATCTTCCTCGTTTCACAGTCGCAGCGTCCCCATTTTTTAGGTCTTTTTCTCACTTTTCTGACCATTTAAAGTAGTTTTTGTGGGGAAAAAAAAAGTTGGGATTTTTATTAATTTGAAATTTGATATAGAAGGCACATTAGCTAATATAGAACACAAGAAGTTCCAAACTATAGTTTCAAAGCTATGTCAGGAGGCGGTTTGAGGTTAAACCTAATATGGCGATATCTTGGCTTGATGTTAACTTGTGATCTCTTATTACAAACGTGAAATTTGTTATAAAAAAAAAATTGTTTTCAAATATTCAATAAGGATTTAAAAGGAAACAATCGGAAACAAAGGAACAATATCGGAAAAGGTTGAAGACAAAAAAAAACCTGAAGAAAAAGGGGGTGCAAGATGGGAAAAAAAAAGGGGAGTTTGAAGTTGTAAAAGGCCGTTAGCTCCCGATTCCGAGCCTTCCTTCTCCCCCACCGAAAAGTTTCTCATTGTACTGTCTAGAGAGATTCCGGTAGCCCGAATCTTCTTTTGCACGGAGCCAGAAACAAATCCGATTACAAACGTTGTGGAGTTCACCGGAGTCCCAATTAGAAAGGTGGTCGGGGGCGGTGGGGATGAAGGGATGAGAGACTGAAGGGGATGAGGAGACTACGGTAACGAAGTCTGGACCCCTTTTCACCTCGATAACAATGGAAGTCTCAGAAATAGAAAATTCGTTTTTACCGCAATAGTCCAGTCAACGACCGTACAAAAACTTCCTTCAAATACCCCTCATAAAGTGTTCCATTAATAACTTCCTCATATTCTTCTAAAGCGTTTTAACTGCTTAAGGGTCCGTTACACCACCTAATACCATTTTTTCTTCTACTTTTTATTCCAATTTTGCAACAAAACTATTGGTGTTTTACATTTTTTTCTTTTTGATTTACATTTAGAACACATTTATGTACTAAAATACAAAAGATTTTTTGTCTCTCCTTCTTCAAAAATCATAAAAATGTAGAAAAAAAAATTTTTTTCGTCAAAATTTGATAAAACGACTTTGTATTTAAATTTATAAGTGTTTATTAAGGCTCAAAGTTTAGAAAAAATTTTCCTAACCATAGTCAATTTTTTGTAAATTGGGAGCAAATTTAAGGAAGTATTTGCATTTCAAGGGTGAATACGTGTCGTCATAATGAATTTGACCATAAAATAGTGACTTACCGTTCACCATAAAAAAAACTGCAATTCAACATAAAGAAAATAGTCGAAAACATTCCCCATAATGCATTTGAACATAATACATCTCACCAGAAGAGATTTTACACTTGTCATTTCGACATAAAATTTGTCGTTTTAACACAACATAGTTGAATATAAAGGAAAATTTCAATTTTAAGAAATTGGCGTTTCGCCATAAGACTGTCTTTTGGGCATAATACATCTCACCATAAACTAGGGACAGCGAAAGTGCGGCTTTTCTTTTGCCATTTAAAACGCGATTATGGCGAAACGACAAAAACCTTGACAGTTCACCATAATGCAGTTTGCACATCCTCGCGAGAGGAAAAAATTAACCTCATAAAAAGAGCTGATCCCATTGGCTGCCTGCTTGCTTTTCCTAGTTTATTGTGAGACGATTTATGTTGAATTGAGGCGCTCCGGGTACGAAGGGCGATATCAACATCGGACATTTTTTTTTTTTTTTCATTTTCAGATTCTAGACCTCTTAGTGAATACACACATATAATTTTATGTTGATTTCGCACTTTTTTCCCCTTTAAATACGTAAAAACCGATATACGGCAAAGCTCAAACTGCGATATCCGAGCGGGTACGAAGGGCGAACTCCACGTCCTAGTCCACAAACCCCACTCCTTTCCCCATTCCAGGGCATGACTTTTCTGTTGAGTTCGCCCGTAACATAAAACTTTAAAATGCGAATATCTCGAAACTACGTTTTGTTGAGTTCGCCCTTCGTACCCGGAGCGCCTCAATTGCATTATGGTGAACTATCAAGTGTTATTAATATCAAACAATTAACCAATAACAGAGGAAGAAAGTCGTGAGATACCCGTTATCACAGTCATTTCTTCCTCTGTTATTGGTTAATTGTTTGATATTAAAATCAATTTGCGGTTAGCAATCAAAATTAAAATATCAAGTGTTATTGTCGTTTCGCCATAATCGCGTTATAAACGGCAAAAGCAGTCTTGCACTTTCGCTATCCCTAGTTTATTGTGAGGTATATTATGCCCAAAAGACAGTTTTATGTCGAAACAACAAGTTAGATGGGCTTTTATGGTGAGAAGCGTTATGGTGACTTTCACTTTTTTTATGTCGACTTGCCTTTATTGAAAAAGTCGTTTATGGCGAAACGCTGTTGAAATGCATTATGCTCAAAATTTTTGAACTTTTGAGAGCTTTATGTTCAATTGCATTATGCCGAAACGCGTTATGGTGAACAACAGATTTTTTATGTTCAACTGCTTTAGGATGAAATGCGTTAGATGTTGAATTCTCCCGAAAAATCCAAAAATCTTGGGTCTTCTAGCATAAAATGCATTTTCATGAAGGTGGTACCCGCACGACCTATTTGCCTTGATGGTTTAGTCTATTCTCAACAACAAAAAAAGCGTTAGTGATCTTGAAGAAAATAATTATTTAAATAAATCCCTGAGATTTAAGTGAAAGAATTATTAGAACATCAGAGAGAAAAAGGGATTTAAGAAACACAGATAAAACGTCTTTTTCTCTCCCTTTCTACCGGATGGAATTAATTAAACGTCTCTAACATCCAAAAGAGTCACGAGGGAAGTTGAAAATCCCCGGCGCTCAAAATAAAAAAAGGGACAAAAAGATTAACTTTACAAATCGCGATGAAAAACTAGGTGGTCTCGTAATTAAGAAAAAATAAATAAAAAGAGAGGTTATTTCGAAAACTCGGAGTATAATCAGTTTCCAAACGATTAGACCTTTCTGGGCGATGGAAGCTAAGATTGTAATTGAATCGATGTTTATAGCTTCCCATCCCCGGGCCCGAAAAAAAAGCCGATTACCTTCTCCCTTCCACCCGCCAGACCTTCCCTACTAGACCTTCAAATAAAACACTATCGCCTTTTAAAGCCTCACTTCCACACAACCCTTTTCTAATTGGCCGTTCACCTAAGGGATTAAACGTTAATGTTTTAGTTAGAATTTTTTTTTCACTCCCTTTAAACTCCTTAATCTTGAACCGAATCGGCAGATTAAGCTTTTGTAATTAGACATAATTAACGAACTTTTTAAGTCTTCTTTCCTTCCCCAACATTTTTATTTGTATTGCCTAACTTTTTCCCACTTTAGTAAGTATTTTAACACGTAATTAAGAAGAAAAATAATTTAAAAGCCGCTGTCAGCCCCGAAAGAATTTCGGAGGGGCGTCCGGCAACACTGAAATCTTCTTGTAACCTCCCCATTTACGCTTCTCGTTTTGTTTGCACCAACGAGAATTGCTTTGTACTTGTAAAGCACGTTCTGTTAAAATGGTCTCCGGTTGAACAAAAAATAAATTACACAAGGCTTCGGCGGATAAGATTTGAAAATCATATAGTCTCTGTAAATGTGACGTCATAAACAGGTTAGCCAACCCTCAGTTGGAATGTTCGACGCAGCAAAAATGTTGTCGTTCGTTTTGAATTTAGAAAATCCCTCTCATCGGACGCAGTCAATTTTTCCCAGTTTAGTAAGTATTTTAACACGTAATTAAGAAGAAAAATAATTTAAAAGCCGCTGTCAGCCCCGAAAGAATTTCGGAGGGGCGTCCGGCAACACTGAAATCTTCTTGTAACCTCCCCATTTACGCTTCTCGTTTTGTTTGTACCAACGAGAATTCCTTGGTACTTGTAAAGCACGTTCTGTTAAAATGGTCTCCAGTTGAACAAAAAATAAATTACACAAGGCTTCGACGGATAAGATTTGAAAATCATATCGTCTCTGTAAATTATTGAAAATGTGTGACGTCATAAACAGGTTAGCCAACCCTCAGTGGGAATGTTCGGAAGACGCAGCAAATGTTGTTCGTTTTGAAATTAGAAAATCCCTCTCTTCGGACGCAGTCAATTTTTCCCAGTTTAATAAGTATTTTAACACGTAATTAAGAAGAAAAATAATTTAAAAGCCGCTCTCAGCCCCGAAAGAATTGCGGAGGGGCGTCCGGCAACACTGAAATCTTCTTGTAACCTCCCTATTTACGCTTCTCGTTTTGTTTGTACCAACGAGAATCCCTTAGTTTGTACTTGTAAAGCACGTTCTGTTAAAATGGTCTCTAGTTGAACAAAAAATAAATTACACAAGGCTTCGACGGATAAGATTTGTAAATCATATAGTCTCTGTAAATTATTAAATGTGTGACGTCATAATCAGGTAAGCCAACCCTCAGTGGGAATGTTCGAAAGACGCAGCAAAAATGTTGTCGTTCGTTTTGAATTTACAAAATCCCTCTCTTCGGACGCAGTCAATTTTTCCCATTTTAATAAGTATTTAACAAGTAATTAAGAAGAAAAATAATTTAAAAGCCGCTGTCGGCCCCGAAAGAATTTCGGAGGGGCCGTCCGGCAACACTGAAATCAACCTTCTTGTAACCTCCCCATTTACGCTTCTCGTTTTGTTTGTACCAACGAGAATTGGTTTGTACTTGTAAAGCACGTTCTGTTAAAATGGTGTCCAGTTGAACAAAAAATAAATTACACAAGGCTTCGACGGATAAGATTTGAAAATCATATAGTGTCTGTAAATTAAAAGTGTGTGACGTCATAAACAGGTTAGCCAACCCTCAGTGGGGATGTTCGAAAGACGCAGCAAAATGTTGTCGTTCGTTTGAATTTAGAAAATCCCTCTCATCGGACGCAGTCAATTTTTCCCAGTTTAATAAGTATCTTAACACGTAATTAAGAAGAAAAATAATTTAAAAGCCGCTGTCAGCCCCGAAGGAATTTCGGAGGGGCCGTCCGGCAACACTGAAATCAACCATCTTTTAACCTCCCCATTTACGCTTCTCGTTTTGTTTGTACCAACGAGAATTGGTTTGTACTTGTAAAGCACGTTCTGTTAAAATGGTCTCCAGTTGAACAAAAATAAATTACACAAGGCTTCGACGGATAAGATTTGTAAATCATATAGTCTCTGTAAATTAAAAGTGTCGTCATAAACAGGTTAGCCATCCCTCAGTGGGAATGTTCGAAAGACGCAGCAAATGTTGTTCGTTTTGAAATTAGAAAATCCCTCTCTTCGGACGCAGTCAATTTTTCCCAGTTTAATAAGTATCTTAACACGTAATTAAGAAGAAAAATAATTTAAAAGCCGCTCTCAGCCCCGAAAGAATTGCGGAGGGGCGTCCGGCAACACTGAAATCTTCTTGTAACCTCCCCATTTAAGCTTCTCGTTTTGTTTGTACCAACGAGATGGTACTTGGTACTTGTAAAGCACGTTCTGTTAAAATGGTCTCCGGTTGAACAAAAAATAAATTACACAAGGCTTCGACGGATAAGATTTGAAAATCATACAGTCTCTGTAAATTATTAAAAGTGTGTGACGTCATAAACAGGTTAGCCAACCCTCAGTGGGAATGTTCGACGCATCAATAATGTTGTCGTTCTGTCGTTCGTTTTGAATTTTAAAAAATCCCTTTCTTCTGACGCAGTCAATTTTTCCCACGTTCTTTCCTCGTCTCGATGAATTCTAGGAAATTTTTTAATCTCGTTAAAAATGATTACTTCGGTTCATTTATCATCGGAAGGAAAACTTTGGTAAACAAACGCTGTTTATGTATCATGACGGGATTGTGTGTGTTTTAGCTTCGAATGTTTGCTTTTCCGTAAAACTTATCTATTTATCTTCTATTATGAACTGGAATCCTAATCGAGATTTTAAAATGGTATTCCTCTTATCTATTTGAAAATATCGAGGGAGAAAAACAGAAACTTATAAAAGAAAAGAATAATCCGAAGGAGCTCGGCTCCACAGATCCAAGGGGCTAAGCTTCTGCTGAGGGCAATAAGAAGGCCGACGAACTGGCGAGAAAGGGGTCAGTATTGACCCATATTGGCCCTGAGCACTATTGTCCAGAAGTGTGAAGAGAAAGGAGCTTAAAAAGCAAACCCTTTTTGCTACTTTGAAGAGATGGAACAACGCCCGAAGGCATGTCAAGCTTATTCCTTTGGGCATGGATTCACAGCAGTCTTGCTCTGGTAGGGACAACCGTAGTCCGCATAATGGTAGGTCTGCGGTAATAGTAAGCTCCGCTAACATCTTCAAAGGTTGGGAGAGTGGACAGCACTTGCCGTTTCTGTTTGGAGAAGGAAACAGCAGAGCATTTCCTCTGCAATTGTGAAGGCCTAGCACGGCTGAGGTTCATGACATCAGGGGAGGAAAAGCCCAGCGCATTGAACTATACTCCCTACCTGAGCAAGACTGCTGTGAATCCATGCCCAAAGGAATGAACTTGACATGCCTTCGACCTTGGGTGTTGTTCCATCTCGTCAAAGAGTTTGGTCTCGGTGAATAGTTCAATGCGCTGGGCTTTTCCTCCCCTGATCTCATGAACCTCAGCCGTGCTAGGCCTTCACAATAGCAGAGGACGTGCTCTGCCGTTTCCTTCTCCAAGCAGAAACGGCAAGTGCTGTCCACTCTCCCAACCATAGTCCGCATTATGGTAGGTCTGCTGACCGGTAATAGTAAGCTCTGCGATTTTAAAATGGTATTCCCCTTCACTGTTCAGCCAACGGAGGCTAATTAAAAGCCTGATGCTCGTCGGGGAGCTTTCATTCAGCAAGTTCACATGCACTCAGCTACACATTCTAAAGTTCCAAAAAAATGCGACGGAAGGACAGACGACACGAAAGACAACCTCATGATAACTAATCAGTTTGACAGTGACATGGCGTCATCATCACCCTCCATAACCAAAGAACATTTTTTATGTTTGAAAAAAGTTAAAAGGTAGACAGAAAAAAAAACCGACGGAAAATAAGAATGCAAATGAGGGGCTGTTAGAACAATTTAAGCTATTTATCTGAGAGCCTCGGTTTGACTTGAGGTGGTGAAATGGTTAAAGGGATGAAAGGATGGGGGGGGGAGGTGGGTGAAGGGTTTAAAGCTTGTTGTTCTCCAGACAGACTGGCTCTGGTCGGAAAAGCCCAAGTAGTCAAGAAGGGAATGGTAAAGAGAAAGAGTTTGAATAAAACATGTCCTCATGAAATATTGTCGAAGGTGGTGGTAGGGCTGTATTAGGTAACGCGAATTCCCCCGTTTTCCCGTCAGACCTTAGTGAAAGCACTGCCATTTTTCTCTTTTTTTTAAATTCCCTAATTAATTTATGGATTATACCTTTTAGTCACGCGTCCTAAAATGGAAAGATTAAAAGGGACAAATTATAATTGATTTTCTAATGAGTTGGATTTAATGAATTGAAAGAGACCTGAATGTGAAATGATGAAGTGCTTGTTTTGTAAATATTTTTACCCTTTACTTCCTCAAATTTAATTCAGATAAAACGAGGTAGTTTTATCTAGTAAGGGTATTGCTTCTCGGCTTACACCGCTAAAGTGATCGTGGAAAGAGTCCAATTGACCACCCTTCCTAGCATTCAGATTCACATTACTAAAAATGTGGGCATAAACACCAGAAATGGGGCATAAACACCCCGTCGGGTCAACTCTTTCCAGGATCATTTTAGGTGAGTTAGCCGAGGAGCACCCTACTTGCTTCAACTTCGAGAACGTGTAGGTAATGTGAATCTGAATGCTAGGAAGGGTGGATTTCGGTCAATTGGACTCTTTCCACGATGACTTTAGCGGTGTAAGCCGAGAAGCGATCCCCTACCGGCCCTGCTTCAACTTCGAGAAAGTGTACATAGGTAATGTGAATCTGAATGCTAGGAAGAGTGGATTTCGGTTAATGGTCCATAGGACTATTTCTACGATCACTTTAGCGGAGTTAGCCAAGGAGCGATCGCCCACCGATCCTACTATAACTTCGAGAAAGTGTAGATAATGTGAATCTGAATGCTAGGAAGGGTGGATTTCGGTCAATAGGACTCTTTCCACGATCACTTTAGCGGTGTAAGCCGAGAAGCGATCCCCTACCGGCCCTGCTACTACTTGGAGAAAGTGTAGATAATGTGAATCTGAATGCTACGAAGAGTTGATTTCGGTTAATGGTCCATTGGACTATTTCCAGGATCACGTTAGCGGAGTTAGCCAATGAGCGATCCCCTACCAGCCCTGCTACAACGTCGAGAAAGTGTAGGTAATGTGAATCTGAATGCTAGGAAGGGTGGATTTTGGTTAATGGACTCTTTCCACGATCACTTTAGCGGAGTTAGCCGAGGAGCACCCTACCGGCCCTGCTTCAACTTCGAGAACGTGTAGGTAATGTGAATCTGAATGCTAGGAAGGGTGGTCAATTGGACTCTTTCCACGATCACTTTAGCGGTGTAAGCCGAGAAGCGATCCCCTACCGGCCCTGCTACAACGTCGAGAAAGTGAAGGTAATGTGAATCTGAATGCTAGGAAGAGTGGATTTCTGTCTATTGGGCTCTTTCCACCATCACTTTAGCGGAGTTAGCCAATGAGCGATCCCATACCAGCCCTGCTACAACGTCGAGAAAGTGTAGGTAATGTGAATCTGAATGCTAGGAAGAGTGGATTTCGGTTAATGGTCAATTTGACTCTTTCCAGGATCACTTTAGCGGAGTTAGCCGAGGAGCGATCCTCCACCGGCCCTGCTTCAACTTCGAGAAAGTGTAGGTGATGTGAATCTGAATGCTAGAATGGGTGGATTTCTGTCTATTGGGCTATTTCCACCATCACTTTAGCGGTGTAAGCCGAGAAGCGATCCCCTACCGGCCCTGCTACTACTTGGAGAAAGTGTAGATAATGTGAATCTGAATGCTAGGAAGGGTGGTATTGGTTAGCCAAGGAGCGATCCTCCACCGGCCCTGCTTTAACTTCGAGAAAGTGTAGGTGATGTGAATCTGAATGCTAGGAAGGGTGGATTTCGGTTAATGGTTAATTTGGCTCTTTCCAGGATCACTTAAGCGTAGTAAGCCGAGGAGCGATCCCCCACCGGCCCTCCTTCATCTTCGAGAGTGTAGGCAATGTGAATCTGAATGCCAGAAAGGGTTGATTTCGGTTGTTTTCGAGTAGGTCGAAGTACCTTACCCGAATTTCCTACTCGTCCCGATTCTGCCAAAACACAGCCGCCCCCCACCCGTGCGGGGGGCGGTGAGGAGGAGAAAACCCTCGCGATCGAGACAGTGGGGGTTTGAGGGGGATCATTGACCTAGCTCGGAGCGGTTACCATGGCGACCAATATGGATCACAATCTCCCCTCCTCCCTACCCCGGACAGACTCGCCGGGCATTCGAGCCAGTGACGTAGTGCGGCTCTGACGTCACCGTCCAAGGTTATACTTTCCCTTTTATCCTCAGGGATATACAACCTTCCCCCTCCCCCACAACCCCTTTCCTTATCACTTCATACACATTCCATTTCTAACTAAATTTCTTGTTAACATTTAATTTTTTTCAAAGAAAATGTTTCATTACAAATTTTTCATGTTTTATTACTTCTGAGCTTGTAACTTTACTCCTTAAATGGCTTCCTTTACTAGTTTCAATTTACATTAATTATATTATATCTGAACAAAGATGAAAATTACCAATTTAATTATGAAACTTAATTTTCAATAAATTACCCGCATTTTTAGGATGTTTCTGTTTATTTAACCAAATATTTTTCTTCTTTAATTTTTTATTTTTCTGACCATAAATTTAGAAACTACAGCGTCTTTTGTAGTTGTGCATCACAATTCCGTTAAAAAATCGCTAATTTTTCATTTCTGAAGTAAGAAATTTGGGTTTTTACTTATAAGGCCGTTAGCGATGACATCTCGTGATGCAGAATGCGAAGATGCTTGAATTTGTGATAGTTAGAAATTTCGGACAAAAAGAAGTGGTATTAACAAAAATGAGTCTCTCAGGTCGATTTTAACGGTTTTTAGCGCGAAAAACGCTAAAATTTGCAATTTTTTTAAAGTTGTCAAAATGGACATATGAATAGTCAAATCAACTTGAAATTTTGCGTAGATTACGAATCTGAAGTAAAAAATAGGGGTTCTTATTTGAAATAACGAAGTTAGGTTGTGTCTGGGACACCCTGTATCCAGGCGCATTTTAAACTACACCATCAAATTCTTTGATTAAAATTAAGGGGGGTTTACATTTAACTTTTTTTCATAAAACCACTTTTTAACGCTCTCCCAGACGTATGCCCTGTGTTACCGGACACCCTGTATA
Organism: Orius insidiosus; assembly: GCA_014119065.1. Lineage (NCBI taxonomy): Eukaryota > Metazoa > Arthropoda > Insecta > Hemiptera > Anthocoridae > Orius > Orius insidiosus. The sequence continues at coordinate 497,122 of JACGAQ010000019.1, forward strand.
ACTGTGATAACGGGTATCTGACGACGCGATTCGGCTTAAAAAGCCTCGTCAGGTGAGCTATTCCCTCTATCACAATAATTTCTCTCTTTTCACTGTAGACCTGTCTCCGAGAGATTTAGTGGCCTCACCTGACGAGGCTTTTTAAGCCGAAACGCGTCGTCAGATACCCGTTATCACAGTCATTTCTTCCTCTATTATTGGTTAATTGTTTGATATTAAAATCAATTACCTTGCGGGACATTATACGCAATTAAAATTAAAATGCAATAGTAAAGTAATACCATGGCAGCAGTTCTGTCATAAAAACCAATGATGAGGTGGTGAGTAGTGGCTCTATCTCTTGGAAAACGGTGGCGGCAGTGAGTTTTAGGGAAACGATTTGCTTCAGGTTTCCCGCAGTTTCCACTAAAGCTCTCGGAGATAGGTCCACAGTGAAAAGATAGAAATGATTGTGATAGAGGGAATAGTTCACCTGATGAGGATTTTTAAGCCGAAACGCGTCGTGAGATACCCGTTATCACAGTTATATAGTTAGTATACCGTTATCAATGATTTGATAGAGGGAATAGCTCACCTGACGAGGCTTTTTAAGCCAAAACGCGTCGTGAGATACCCGTTATCACATTCATTTCTTCCTCTATTATTGGTTAATTGTTTAAATTTTTTTCATAAAACCACTTTTTAGCGCTTTCCCAGACGTGTGCTATTTCTGGACACCCGGATATAATATAAACTTCAGCCTTGTACCTTAATCCCTTATTTTGATGGAGATTTCCAGTTCTCTTTTCATCCCGGTTGACATTTTCAGGAGTACAAGGCGAGCCGCAAAATCGATGTTAAATTGGACTCGGAGGAGTTGCCAACTCGAGAGTAAATAAACCAAAGAGAGGTGGATTTGGAAGGCATTAAATTATACCGTTTGGCCAGGGGAAGGGAAGCTTACGGTCGGATCGCCCCTCAGAAGGCGAAAACCTCAAAGGGTAAAGAGTATTTGACACTTTGACCGCGGTTACTCTTTACCGACTATCAACTAACACCTTTTAACTTCATGTTGATTTTGACGTTTCATTACTTCTCCCTCGAATTTAATCTTGAAATCGTCTATTCGTTGCTTTCAATTTAAATATGACGTTTCTAGCAGTTTTGCGGCCCTTTCAAGATTTCTATCCATTTGTTTAGGACCCAGATAATTAAAAGTTTTGGCCCATTACTTCGGAAAAGCCCATTACTCGGAATTTCGGTGTGTTTTTTTCCAGGGTTGCCAACCTTTTTTCAAATTTATTTTGGGGTTTACCTTCTTATTTCTTTGATTTTCAAACTATTATCACTGCTTGGCCCAGGAAGTATTCCCAATTTTTTTTTTTTTTTTCAAAAATTCTATTCAATTTGAGGGATATTTGGTGAAAATTTGGTGACGGTCGGACCAATAGTACGGCCGTAGCACATTAAAAAATCGCCTCCATTTTGGCGATCCTCTCACAAAAACGTTCATAGAGGGTACTCAATAACCCTCTCTTAAATAGCTAAAGCGTTGCGTTGGCAAACCTGAGGTTACAAAACACCTTAGGGTCTCAAAAGTTCGAAATTTTGAAAACACCGTTTTATAATAACAATTTTTTTACATAAAACCGAAAGAATACTGTAAAATATCACAGGTTGGAAAATATGTGCAGTTGGCAGACCTGTTCCCAAGGCCAACTGTTAAAAATCAAAAACACCAGAACGAAAGCAGAACAGTGCAGATTTGAACAAAACCATGGAGGGTATTACAATACCAATATAGTTCAATAATAGTTTGAAAATAAAAGAAATAAGAAGGTAAACCCCAAAATAAATTTGAAAAACGGTTGGCAACCCTGGAAAAAAAACACCAAACCAAAATTCAGAGCGAAAGAAAAAAATTTGCAAAGCAGTGGGAGTTTTGGCAGTGAAAAAAATATTATTATAATTAAGAATTTATATTCCTTCTTTAAAGACTGAGAAAATTTTCTCAGAATTTTCTGGAGTTTTCTTTGGTCTTTAGACAGAACACCCCCCCCCCCAATTTTTGTGCATTTTCCGGAGTTTTCCTAATTTGAAGACAGAGAAAACGCATTTTCTCAGGGTCTTTAGACAGACCCCCCCCCCTCCATTTTTAGTGCATTTTCCGGAGTTTTCCTAATTTGAAGACAGAGAAAACGCATTTTTTCAGAATTTTCTGGAATTTTCCTCGGTCTTAAGACAGCAAACCCCCCCCCCCCCATTTTTAGTACATTTTCAGGAGTTTTCCTTCTTTGAAGACAGAGAAAACACATTTTGTCAGAATTTTCTGGAGTTTTCCTCGGTCTTTAGACAGAAAACCCCCATTTATAGTGCATTTTCCGGAGTTTTCCTCCTTTAAAGACAGAGAAAACGCATTTTTTCAGGATTTTCTTGAGTTTAGACAAAAAAACCTTGGTCTTTAGACAAAAAACCCCCATTTTTAGTGCATTTTCAGGAGTTTTCCTCGGTCTTTAGACAGAAAATCCTCATTTTTAGTGCATTTTCAGGAGTTTTCCTCGGACTTTAGACAGAAAACCCCCATTTTCAGGATTTTTCATTATTTTAAGACAGAGAAACCACATTTTTTGAGCCTTATTTGCGGCTCGAATTCAGCTTTGCGGTAGCAATTCCAGAAAAGAAGAAGCAATGAAAATTTTAAAGAATCGATTGGCGTTGTTGGTACCCCTGTTCGATTCCCGGTTCATGTTATTGCGGTATAACCATAATAATACCTTACAGTGATAAAAATAGATAATAAAAAAAATATTAAACAAAATTTCATCACCAGTCAGTTTGAAGTTCGATGGCATAAAGTGAATTAAAAAGTTCAGACGTCTTTCCTCGTTGATTTTGTGTTAAAATTTAAAAAAAAAGATGGACCAGCAAAATCAACAAACGCCGGTAAGGAATGGAGGATTTATGTATGTTTTTTTCTATTTTTTAGTTCGATCTTTTTATGAAATTTGTGTTTTTTTAGTTTAGGTATTCGAAGGAAGAGATGAGGGTTCTTCAGGAATGCAATCGGGAATCTTTTTACAACCGGTGCCTCCCGATGAGCACAGCATTTGGCGTAGCCACATATTATGCTGTCAAATCAGGTATTGGAAGCATAAATGGGAAAGATGGTAATCCAAAATTCTTTACAGGAAAGCTAACTCCGAGCCCAAAACTTGGAGCAGTTCCAAAGGTCTTCGGTGCATGCATCGTCGGCTACCTCATCGGTAAAATATCATACCAGAGAGTCTGCGCCGAAAAGTTAATGGCGCTTCCCGACAGTAAACTCGGCGAGATACTCCGCAATCGATATTCCGGGAAAAAAGCGTATGTTTTCCTTCAAATTTACCTTCATTCTCTAACTTAAGCAAATCAGGTTAACCATGGATATGCCAGAATCGGATAGTTTATTCAGCGGAATGAAAGACGAGGAGAAATACGATGATGTCAGAAAAACATCGCATATGGATATCGATACAGACAGACCTGCCTATTCAGCTTTGGATGACACTTACAGACCTCCTCCAGTTGACTGTATGTTAAAAAAAAAAAGAATCTTATTGTCAAGAATTGTAGTCTCTCTGAGCAGATAATTATTAGGTTATTGTGATACCCTCCACGTCGGGTTTTTAGGGAAGGGTCTTCCAGACCCCGATGGGTCAAATCGACCATCCGGGCTTGTCCGTAGCATATTTTTCCGGAATTTACGGCCACAGTTTTCTACCAATTTTTACACAAATTTCTTTAGCCGGTAAACAAGAAAACGAGGGCGATTTTTGAATTTCGAAAAAATGGCGGAGATATTTCTGTTTGAAATTTTAAAAAATTCGCTGCGCCCAAACCGTTGGTCCGATTTTCTCCAAATTTTCACCAAGTACTCGTAATATTTTTTACGAATTTTTGGAGTAAAAAAAAATTATTTATTTTTAAAAATTAATTATCATTTTAGTAGGGAGATATTTCATACTTCCACCCGTTATGAGAGGGAGCTCCCTTGGGCAAAAATCCCAATATTTTACCTCGATACCTGGAAAAATTTATGAAAACGAGTTTTCCTCGGTCTTTAGAGAGAAAACCCCCGATTTTTAGTGCATTTTCCGGAGTTTTCCTCCTATAAAGACAGAGAAAACGCATTTTTTCAGAATTTTCTGAAGTTTTCCTCGGTCTTTAGACAGAAAGCCCCCATTTTTAGTACATTTTCGGGAGATTTCCTCGTTTAAAGATAGAGAAAACGCATTTTTTCTGGATTTTCTGGAGTTTTCTTCGATCTTTAGACAGAAAACCCCCATTTTTAGTGCATTTTCCGGAGTTTTCCTCCTTTAAAGACAGAGAAAACGCTTTTTTTCAGAATTTTCTGAAGTTTTCCTCGGTCTTAAGACAGAAAACCCCCATTTTTAGTACATTTTCGGGAGATTTCCTCCTTTAAAGACAGAGAAAACGCTTTTTTTTTCAGGATTTGCTGGAGTTTTCTTTGGTCTTTAGACAGAAAACCCCCATTTTTAGTGCATTTTCCGGAGTTTTCCTCCTTTAAAGACAGAGAAAACGCTTTTTTTAGGATTTTCTGGAGTTTTCTTCGGTCTGTAGACAGAAAACCCCCATTTTAGTGCATTTTCCGGGGTTTTCCTCCTTTAAAGACAGAGAAAACGCATTTTTTCAGGATTTTCTGGAGTTTTCCTTTGTCTTTAGACAGAAAACCCCATTTTTAGTACATTTTCGGGAGATTTCCTTCTTTAAAGACAGAGAAAACGCATTTTTTCAGAATTTTCTGAAGTTTTCCTCGGTCTTTAGACAGAAAGCCCCCATTTTTAGTACATTTTCGGGAGATTTCCTCGTTTAAAGATAGAGAAAACGCATTTTTTCTGGATTTTCTGGAGTTTTCTTCGATCTTTAGACAGAAAACCCCCATTTTTAGTGCATTTTCCGGAGTTTTCCTCCTTTAAAGACAGAGAAAACGCTTTTTTTCAGAATTTTCTGAAGTTTTCCTCGGTCTTAAGACAGAAAACCCCCATTTTTAGTACATTTTCGGGAGATTTCCTCCTTTAAAGACAGAGAAAACGCTTTTTTTTTTCAGGATTTGCTGGAGTTTTCTTTGGTCTTTAGACAGAAAACCCCCATTTTTAGTGCATTTTCCGGAGTTTTCCTCCTTTAAAGACAGAGAAAACGCTTTTTTTTAGGATTTTCTGGAGTTTTCTTCGGTCTGTAGACAGAAAACCCCCATTTTTAGTGCATTTTCCGGGGTTTTCCTCCTTTAAAGACAGAGAAAACGCATTTTTTCAGGATTTTCTGGAGTTTTCCTTTGTCTTTAGACAGAAAACCCCCATTTTTGAGATATGTCTGTTTGAAATTTTAAAAAATTCGCTGCGGCCGAACCGTTGGTCCAATGTTCACCAAATTTTCACCAAGTACTCGTAATATTTTTTACGAATTTTTGGAGTAAAAAAATTTATCATTTTTAAAAATCAACTATCATTTTAGTAGGGAGAAATTTCATTCTTCCACCCTTTACGAGAGGGACCTCCCTTTGGCGAAAATCTCAATATTTTTACCTTGATACTTCGAAAATTTACAAAGATTTTTGAAAAAAAATGCGGATTTAAAAAAGAAACTTGGAAAATTTTTCGGAAAAAAAAAATAACTTCCCCTCCGTTATACTTCCCCTCTTTAATACTTCCCCTCCTATATTTTACTTCTCTTTAAGGAAGTATTCATGCTTCCACCCATTACGAGAAGGACCTCGATTTGGCAAAAATCCCATTATTTCTACCTTGATATGTACTTAATAAAATTTCGAAAATTTTTGAAAAAAAAACTGCAAATTTAAAAAAGAAAACTTGGAAAATTTTTTAACAAAATAAACGAAAGTGGGTAAAAAAAAACTTGGAAAATTTTCGGGGGGAAAAAAAAACCTCCTTTAACTTGAAAACTTAAAAAGCCTACTTGATACTTCCCCTCTTTTATACTCCCCCTCCCATTATACTACCCTTCCCTTATACTTCCCCTCTTTAATACATATAGTATACCCGGTTTACTTCTCCGTCCTATATTGTTACTTCTCTTCGGAAGTTTTCGTTGGAAGCTCTTTTTTTTCTCATTTTCTTCTCCTCGCTAGTCTTTTCTACAAATTAATGATACTTTTTTTTGTCATTTTTTAAATATTTACAGCATTTTTGTCGACCGATCACAAAGATATTCCGATTCCGAAGCAGCCGCCGACCACTTACGAAGAACTCAGACTCAAAAATCGTGAAGAATTCGAAAAGAACAAACCAAAACCTTATCGGTAAACCCATATTTTTAAAAATCTTAACTTTACTTTTTTTCTTCAGCGGTGTTTTAACTCCGACTGAAATTCCTTCACAAGATACTCGCCGCAGAGACGATTGGTTCGATTCACAGCCGCCTCCTTCTAAAATATTTATGGTGACCCATGGGATAAATAAAATTAATTTTAAAAATGTTGATTTGTAAATAATTTATGTTTTGGTAGCATTAACCTTTAAGCTTGAATAAAAAATTAATAATTTGATCTCAACCTTTTTTCCCCTATGGACTAAATAAAAAGAACTATTATTAAGCAATTTATAATTGGAAAACATATATGAAAAGCCCATTTGGGGCGAATTACATGAAAACTCCACCTTCGTCTTCTTCAGCGTCTTCATTTTCGGATTCGAAAGTGTTGTCTGGGATGTCGTAGAGACGAATCAACGGCTTGTTCGGGTCCTTCATGATGAGGTATTTCCCGTCGCGTTGTTTCATGCAGAGGTCAATGATGCAGCGGAGGATTCCCCAAGCGTTGTCCATGTTGAGTTTGATCTGCTGAGCGAACTCCGCCGGTTTGTACTGCTGCGTTCCGAGTATGACGTGTTTGGACGAGTCGCGGACGTGTACACGCGAAACGTATCCGAATTTGATCTGGTCCGAACCAGCGAGAATCGCCTGGACAGTCCATTTCGCCAATTTGCACGCGTTGTTTCTCAGCTCGTTCGCCAAAACTGCACCTCTTTGAATATCAAGCTTCTGCCGCCATTCAACACCTCCAGACAACTAAAAGAAATCATCAGCACCACGACTACAGCAAACAACTGACCTTGGAATCCCATTCGTTGAGCGCTTTAATCGTCAAAAATTGCTCCCCATTCGGAGAATTCAGAACAGCATCATGCTCACATCTCGAAACAAGGATGACTCCATTATCCAAATCCCACTTCCTGTAGCGATAAGCGACAGAAGCTTCTTCACCTTCTTCAGGAGACGTAATAAACGGATTCGCCTCTTCAAATTTAAACCGAGTTTCACCCTAAAAATTACAAATTATTTACAGCGAAATGCAGCAGACCCTCTGAGTTAAGGGGATATGAGGGTTTTAAGTTGGATGCTTTGTACATTTTTCCTTGTGAGCAACGGTTATCGGTTTTTCCCTTTTATCTTGGAAACCGTCGCTCAAAACAAAAAAATGTCCTAAGTAAAAGTTGTAGCTACGAAAATTTACTACATAAAATACCTTATTGGTTTTTCCGTCAGAGCAATATTTTAGGAGATATGAAGGTTTTAAGTTTTCAGACAGGCTCTGTAGGATTATTAGTTTTAACCTCATAACTCCTTAAATATTGCTCTTATGCAAATAGTAAATAAAAAAATTTTTGTAGGAAATTTCCGTAGCTACGACTTTAATTATGACATTTTTTCGTTTTGAGCAACGGTTTCCGAGATAGAAGGGACAAACCGAAAACCGTTGTTAACAACGAAAAATTTGCAAAGCAACCAACTTAAATACTTCCATATCTCCTAAAGTATTGCTCTGACGGAAAAAACTAATAAGATATTTTATATAGTAAATTCTAGTACCTACAACTTTTACTTAGAACATTTTTTCGTTTTGAGCGACGGTTTCCGAGATAGAAGGGAAAAACCGAAAACCGTTGTTAACAACGAAAAATTTGCAAAGCAACCAACTTAAATACTTCCATATCTCCTAAAGTATTGCACTGACAAAAAAACCAATGAGGTCTTTTTTGTAGGAAATTTTTGTAGCTACGACTTTTACTTAGGACGTTTTTTCGTTTTGAGCGACGGTTTCCGAGATAGAAGGGAAAAACCGAAAACCGTTGTTAACAACGAAAAATTTGCAAAGCAACTCACTTAAAAACCATCATACCTCCTTAATCCCTGATTTGTAAAAATAACTTACGGTTTTAAGAACTTGTTGGGAAAAGTTATGATTGATAAATGTCGCCTCCAGCGCCAAATTTCGCGGGGAGTTCAAGCTGTTGCTGTCATCGCTGGGAGGCTCGACAGAAGTTTCGTTTACAGTAAGCAAATCTATAATAATTAAATAAAAGATATTTTCTAACAAATCAAAAATTACCGAATTCAGTGTTGTCACGTTTGTCGAAAAACAATTTATCTCCGATTTTATCGATGACGATATCCCAAGAGTAGTTCGAGCGAGTGCAGCACATGAGAGTCGCCAAAATGGCGTCCGTGGCGTACACGTTTCCTTCAGTTTTTGATAGCTGAAAAATAGTTAGATAAGGAAAATTTTGAAAATTAAAATTTACTTTACGAATGACGGGGTCGTCAGTGGTTGTAACCGTATGGAAAATACGGTCGATTCTTTGCAGCGGCTTTTCATTCTTCACATTCACCCTATCGTACGTTTTATCGTAATATTCCAACGATCCACAGCAGATGCTATAAATAAATTAGAGTTAGAATTTTAATGTATATATATACATATCCTCGGCTTCTTTGACGTTGGGAAGCGAAAGCTTGGAAAGTCGAGGGAAATCCATTTCTTCGATGGTGGTCCATTCTGGACGAACAGTGACGCTAGCATCGCGGTTTTTAATCGGCGCCTGATTCTTCTGATTCCTCATTCCTTGCTGCTTACCATATTTCTTGTTGTTCACCTGGTTCTTCCTATCTCCCCTACAATTAAGCATTAAAATATCCCCGAAGACCAAAAGACTCACCAAATGTAACCGGATCTTTGACCGCCGCGGCCACGAAGATTTCGCTGAAGTTGACGGAAACGGCCACGTTGATACGGCGGTTTTTGAACACGGGTCGTATCGACGAGATGGAAACTGCTTTCGTCTTCTTCATGATAATAAGCATACTGACTTCCGGCACCAAACTGCGATTGATATTTGCCTAAAAAATAAGAAAATTAATAATAAAATCAAAATAACTATTAAAAACTTACTAGTATACTTCTTATCTTGAAAAGTAGCTCCAGTCCAATCAGAAATCTGTAAAAAAAAAAAATTTATTACATAAACAGAACAGAAGATCGAAAGACGCGCCAAAAAATTGAATAAAAATGGTGTTCTTAGGCCAAAAATCATGAGTAAAAAGTATGATTACAGGCGTTAAAAAAATTGTGATTACGATTAGGTGATTATGATTATAATTACTTATGATTATAAATGGTAGGGAGAAATTTGATACTTCCTCCCTTTACGAGAGGGACAAAAAGTCTATTATTTCTACCTTGATACTTAAAAAGAAATTTGCTTTTTACTTCCTTAAAGATACCCTCGACGTCGGGTTTTTGTGGAATTCCTTCCAGACCCTGGAGGGTCAAATCAAATATTGATGATTACGAATCATAAACACATGATTATAATCATAATCATAGTAATGATTATAGAGCAGAAAGCCCTTATTTCTAACTTAATACTTAAAACAAAAATTTGCTTTTTACTTCCTTAAAGATACCCTTGACGTCGGGTTTTCGGGAAATTCCTTCCAGACCACAGAGGGTCAAATCGAATATTGATGATTACAACTCATAAACACATGATTAATATGATTATAGAGCAGAAAGCCCATTATTTCTAACTTGATACTTAAAACAAAAATTTGCTTTTTACTTCCTTAAAGATACCCTCGACGTCGGGTTTTTGGGGAATTCCTTTCAGACCCCAGTGGGTTCAAATCGAATATTGATGATTACAACTCATAAACACATGATTATAATCATAATCATAGTTATGATTATAGAGCAGAAAGCCCATTATTTCTAACTTGATACTTAAAAAATGCTTTTTACTTCCTTAATGATACCCTCAACGTCGGGTTTTTGGGAAATTCCTTTCAGACTTCAGAGGGTCAAATCAAATATTGATGATTACAACTCATCAACACATGATTATAATCATAGTTATGATTATGCCCTACATAGAGAAGAAATTGCCTAAAATCTCATATTTCTAGGTTCAATATGGACGGGACAGGTCGATTAATCTGGGCCAAGAGTTAACTTCCTTCAAAATGTTGACCTTGAAATCCTTAAACTGAAAAACATGGAAATCCTTACTTTTCCAAGACGGTCGCCTTTCGAAAAGGGCTGGTAGGGCATATCTTTAAACTGTTCGGGAAGGGCGCATGGTCCCCATCCTCCCAAGTTGTCCTGGATGTTTAAAGTTTTAAACCTCGGTTTAATCGTCTGCGGATCCTCTGCCGCCTGAACATCCGTCACTTCCGGCATTTTAATTCCTTATAAACTTCACAAAAGTGGTTAAATATTGTAAAATATAAATCAAAAAACGAGCTGACAGGTTATTTCCACACCGAATCCGCACCACAAGTCGGCAAAGGGGACAGTTTAGTGACCAGTCAGTACTGCCAACACACAAAATTAGTTATACTAAATTCCCTTCTTAAAGTTACTTGGTTCTAAAAATTTGACTTTTTTTAAAGCAATACTCATTATTTTACAATCTGTTTTATATAAGAAAACGGCGTATTTGATGTAAATATTTTTTTTACATCTCTATTTTTTTCACTTGGTGGGCGGGACGCAACCGCGTTCCAAGATACCGTTTACATTGTTGCCAACATAATAAAGAGTTTTTGAAAACTATTTTTTTCTATTTGGATTTTAAAGAAATTAGTTTGAAGAGCTTCCAACGATAACTTCTTGAAGGAGAAAGAACAATATAGGAGGGGGAAGAATAAAGGAGAAGTTTAAAGGAGGGGAAGTATAACAAAAGAAATACGAAAAAATTTTTCAAAAAAATAACTGCAAATAAAAAAAACTGAAAATTTTTCGGAAAAAAAACTGATAATTTTTTGAAAAAAGAGTAAAAAAAAATCCTCTTTAAACTTGAAAACTTAGAAAACCTCCTTTATACTTCCCCTCCTTTATACCCCCCCCCCCCATAATACTTCCCCTCTATAATTTACAGGGTGTCTGGGAGAGCGTTAAAAAGTGTTTTTATGAAAAAAAAAAGCTAAATGTAAACCCCCCTTAATTTAAATCAAAGAATTTGATGGTGTAGTTTAAAATGCGTTTGGATATACAGGGTGCCCCAACAAACCTAACTTCGTCATTTCAAATGAGAACCCCTATTTTGTATTTCTGATTAAATCTACGCAAAATTTCAAGTTGATTTGACTATTCATATGACCATTTTTGACAACTTAAAAAATGTAAAATTTTAGCGTTTTTTGCGCTAAAATCCGTTAAAAATGACCTAAGAGACTAATTTTTATCAAAATTCCATGATGAAAAGTAACGCCGGAATGAAATTTACGACGAAAAATGAATTTTTTAAAGATTTAGGATGCGATGTTTTGATAGACAACACTGGGGGAATTTTGAATTTGGCGGGAAGGTCCGATTTTGCGCGTTGGTGGGGATACGACGCATCCCGCGCCTTGCGTAACAAAAGGCGGCCGACCAATGGGAACGTTCAAATGGCGCAAGTCGATATTCATCAGTGTGGAATTGGACCGAACCCAAGCCTCCGACCATCGCCGTTTCTCCTTTCAAAAGTGCCCCAAAAAACGTCCATTTTCTCGACTTCTTTAGCCCCGAAAAACCCCCAAAAACCAAAATCCGAGCCTAAAATTCGAGAAGCAGAATGAGCAGCGCCTACGGTGCCCGTTTCGAGCAATTTTCGCCTTTAATGCCCCCTGTCTTCTGAAATCGTAAGTAAGATTTGTTTATACCACCGATAGATTGCGTATCCATTTTTATTCCTTCTTTTTTACTTCTTAAATTCGCCGAGATAAACAAAAGGGATCTTTCAGTTTATTTCCACTTTTCCAACATCCAATTTTCCGTTTTTCAATTTCCCAAACATATTGGGAAAAATGGACGACCCCCCCTCCCTAACCCTCAAAACCCTCTCCAGTCCGACGTCACTTTATATTCCCAATCTAAAATCCCCCTTCCGCTTTTTCCGACCTTTTTAATTTTCTTATTTCAATTTTTATCTCCTCATATACATTCTATTCAGTTTTTTATTCTTATAAAAAGTGGTTGGTAACAATGTTTGGAAGGACGAAAAGAAAATATTCGGGACTAAAATGATTCGGCGTTACAAGGTATGGAAATTGCTAAACTTAATTTGGGCCCATAATCTCACTTTTTTCTGAGTTAAATTTATAAGAACTGTTTACCTAGAAACAGTTGTACCAATCTAGTTTTTGTTAATCTGTTGGTATGAGTGGAAATGGGTCCTTCCTCCAAACTAGGTATGGAACGGTTTTCCCTTTCAAATCAAAAAATATTTTTGAAGTTTTCTCATTTCAAGGACCAATTATGGGGACCAGAGTTATACTACTGCCACTGAAAAGTCCCACAATCCCGGTAAAATTTGCATTTCTTAACAGAAATCTTGGGAAAAAGTTGAAAAAAACCAAGAAATTCGTAGAAATGGCGATTTTTGGGGCGAAAAACGAGGAGTTTGGTGGTCAGATTTGGAAAATTGCCCGAAATCTGGAAAAATTGGGGAAAACAACCAAAAATTGGGTCTTATTGGGTGAAAAAACAAAAAAATTGGTAGTAAATGGCGATTTTTGGGGCGATAAACGATGAGTTTGGTGGTCAAATTTCGGAAAATTGCCCAAAATCTGGAAAAGTTGCGGAAAACTTCCAAAAATTGGGTCTTATTGGGTGAAAAACCCAAGAAATTAGTAGGAAATTGCGATTTTTTGGGCGATAAACGAGCAATTTGGGGTCAAATTGAGAATAACTACCAAAAATTGGGTCTTATTGGGTGAAAAAAACCAGAAATTAGTATGATATGGCGATTTTTTGGGCGATAAACGAGAAGTTTGGTGGTCAAATTGAGGAAATCTGCCTGAAATCTGGAAAAATTGGGGAAAACTACCAAAAATTTGGTCTTATTTTGTGAAAAAACCAAGAAATTAGTAGGGAATGGCGATTTATGGGGGGATAAACGAGGAGTTTGGTGGTCAAATTGAGGAAAACTGCCTGATATCTAGAAAAATTGGGGGAAACAACCGAAAATTGGGTCTTATTGAGCAAAAAACCAAGAAATCAGTAGAAATGGCGATTTTTGGGCGATTAACGAGGAGTTTGGTGGTCAAATTGAGGAAAACTACCTGAAATCTGGAAAAATTGGGGAAAACTACCAAAAATTGGTCTTATTGGGTGAAAAAACCAAGAAATTAGTAGTAAATGGCGATTTTTTGGGGAAAAAGCGAGGAGTTTGGTGGTCAAATTGAGAAAAACTGCCTGAAATCGGAAAAAATTGGGGAAAACAACCAAAAATTGGGTCTTATTGGGTGAAAAAACCAAGAAATTAGTAGAAATGGCGATTTTTTTGGCGATAAACGAGGAGTTTGGCGGTCAAATTGAGAAATCCTGCCAAAAATCTGGAAAAATGGGGAAAGCTACCAAAAATTGGTCTTATTTTGTGAAAAAACCAAGAAATTAGTAGGGAATGGCGATTTTGGGGGATAATCGAGGAGTTTGGTGGTCAAATTGAGGAAAACTGCCTGATATCTAGAAAAATTGGGGAAACAACCGAAAATTGGGTCTTATTGAGCAAAAAAACCAAGAAATCAGTAGAAAATGGCGATTTTTGGGCGATTAACGAGGAGTTTGGTGGTCAAATTGAGGAAAACTACCTGAAATCTGGAAAAATTGGGGAAAACTACCAAAAATTGGTCTTATTGGGTGAAAAAACCAAGAAATTAGTAGTAAATGGCGATTTTTTGGGGAAAAAAGCGAGGAGTTTGGTGGTCAAATTGAGAAAAACTGCCTGAAATCGGAAAAAATTGGGGAAAACAACCAAAAATTGGGTCTTATTGGGTGAAAAAACCAAGAAATTAGTAGGAAATGGCGATTTTTTGGGCGATAAACGAGGAGTTTGGTGCTCAAATTTAGGAAATCTGCCTGAAATCTGGAATAATTGCAAAAATGCTCCCTAAAATTGGGTTTTATTGGGTGAAAAAACCAAGAAATTAGTAGTAAATGGCGATTTTTTGGGGAAAAAAGCGAGGAGTTTGGTGGTCACATTGAGAAAAACTGCCTGAAATCTGGAAAAATTGGGGAAACTATCAAAAATTGGGTCTTGTTGGATGAAAAAACCAAGAAATTAGTTGTAAATGGCGATTTTTTGGGGAAAAAAGCGAGGAGTTTGGTGGTCACATTGAGAAAAACTGCCTGAAATCTGGAAAAATTGGGGAAACTATCAAAAATTGGGTCTTGTTGGATGAAAAAACCAAGAAATTAGTTGTAAATGGCGATTTTTGGGGAAAAAGCGAGGAGTTAGGTGGTCATATTGAGGAAAACTACCTGAAATCTGGAAAAATTGGGGAAAACTGCCAAAAATTTGATCTTATTGGGTGAAAAAACCAAGAAATCAGTATGAAATGGCGATTTTTTGGGGAAAAAGCGAAGAGTTTGGTGGTCAAATTGAGAAAATCTGCCTCAAATCTGGAAAAATTGGGGAAAACTACCAAAAATCGGGTCTTATTGGGTGAATAAACCTTCGCTTCCCGTGGCGCTAGCAACATGCAAAAACTGGCCATCTGTTGGGGAAGAAATGAACTATGTGATGATCGCATCACTCGTCGCTTTCTGCGCTTTGCTGGGCGCGTGGAGCGGTTGAGTGAGGGGAAGGGCGGAGCCAGTAGCGCAGAGAATTCGGCGTCAGACGCGGTCTCGAAAGGGTTAAAATTGTTTTAAAAAGGTTTCTTTCAGCCTATATGGAAGGAAAATGAACTTTTCTTTGAATGAGAAATACCATTTTTCTGCGACGCAGGTACATTTCTGCTCCCCTTTGGCTTTGAATAAAAGATTTGCTTGTTAAGATTTTATTTTTTAAGTTATGAACGTTATTTTAGGGTGAATAATTTGGGACGAACAAAATATGAGTGCGAAAAAAGTCGCTGGGAGGGCTCAGACCGTCCGAGTGGTCAAATTAGACAACGGGACCGTCCAGGCGGTTTCATCCGCAGCTCCTGGAGAGACCATCACCGAAATCCAAAATTATCTCGAAACCTTCAACAAAGAAATCGACGCGCCAGAAGGCGCTCAGCCACAGCCTACTCCATCTGGAGAGACAAACGTCAAATTTGAAGCCGGTATTTTTTAAATATATTTTTTTAAATTTATTTTATTGCTTCTTTAGCTTCAGAAGGTAATAATGAAGAAAATGAAGGCGCTTATTATGTCGATCAGTCTACTGGTCAGTATTACTACGAATCAAGAAATGAAGAAGGTCAAAGAGTTATGACTGTAGTACAAGGTAAATTTTTTGTTTTTTTCCTTCTTCTTTCATTCATAATATTTAGGGATCCCTGAAACATCAAATTCGACGGAACAGCAATTCGTGGCGATAGCCGAGAACCAAGAAGAAAATGAAGAACAGCCGTCGGAAGATGTCCAAGTTATGGATGAAAATGGACAAATGGTTATCGGGAGCGGCGATTCCTTTCAGACAGTGACGATCGTCCCTTCAGAAACAAGTTCCGGCGAAGTGAGCTACGTTTTAATCGTTCAGCAGCCTGGCGATAAAGAAAAAGAAGACGATCAGGATTTGACCGTCTACGATTTTGATGACCAAGAGGAACCGAATCCTGTCAGCGGAGCTGTAAGCCAAGGATGCTCTTTTTTTTTTTGGTTTTGTAATTTTCTTTCTTTAGGAGTCTGCTGATGAAGAAGACAAGTCAAAAATAATCAAAGTTGTTCCTAAAAAGTCGCAAACTGTTACGCAAGTTCACATGTGCAATTACTGCAACTATACAAGCCCAAAAAGGTGATTATAATTTTTGTCTTTTTGTGAGTTATACCAGATAGCTACGCGTATTTCATTTAGAATATACATCAAAAATGGAAATGTGAATCTGGGACTAATATTGGTTCATTTTTCTCCGAAAAGTGTCTGTGAAATCGAAATTTCGTCGTTTTTTAGTAATTTTGTTGAATAAAATTTTGGGGTTAATATTTTTCCCCTCGCAATGAGAGCTCGTATGATAACTCGAGGGGGTTAGTTTTTTTCCTCTCGCCAGGAGAGCTCCTTTGATAACACTTAATTTTCGGTAAAGAGCTTGTTTGATAACTCAAGGGGGTTAATTTTTTTCCCCTCGCAATGAGAGCTCGTATGATAACTCGAGGGGGTTAGTTTTTTTCCTCTCGCCAGGAGAGCTCCTTTGATAACACTTAATTTTCGGTAAAGAGCTCGTTTGATAACTCGAGGGGGTTAATTTTTTTTTCCCTCGCAATGAGAGCTCGTATGATAACTCGAGGGGGTTAGTTTTTTTCCTCTCGCCAGGAGAGCTCCTTTGATAACACTTAATTTTCGGTAAAGAGCTCGTTTGATAACTCGAGGGGGTCAATTTTTTTCCTCTCGCCAGGAGAGCTCCTTTGATAACACTTAATTTTCGGTTAATTTTTTTCCAGCCAGTAGATTCTCAACCTTTTGAAGCCTGCGCTCCCCTAAAAGGAGGAAAATACTTACCGCCCCTTCCCTACTTAAGAAAAAAAACTAACCTAGTTAATTTTTTTAACGGCCGGTTAAATTTTTGCCCTTTACTTACCGGGCCGGTTAAATTTTTTAATGGGCGGTTAAGTTTTTGCCCTGTACTTAATGGACCAGTTAAATTTTTGCCCTTTACTTAACGGGCCGGTTAAATTTTTTAACGGGCGGTTAAATTTTTGCCCTTTACTTAACAAGTCGGTTAAATTTTTTAACAGGGCAGTTAAGTTTTTGCCCTTTACTTAATGGGCCGGTTAAATTTTTGCCCTTCACTTAACGGGCCGGTTAAGTTTTGTACCCTTTATATAATGGGCCGGTTAAATTTTTTGCCCTTTACTTAACGGGCCGGTTAACTTTTTAACGCTCGGACTTTTTGCCCTTTACTTAACGGGCTGGTTAAGTTTTGCCCTTTATTTAATAGGCCGCTTAACTTTTTGTCCTTTACTTCACGTGCTGGTTAAATTTTTTAACGGGCGGTTAAGTTTGTTTTGCCCTTTATTTGAAAATCGGGTTTAAAATGCGGTTTTCTGGCAAACTCTCTCTAAAATTTGGTAAAATTGGGTATTTCTTGGCCGATAGAAAATGCCAAACTTTTTTGAAGGGTCTTTCTGGGTCCATAAACTTAGCATAAATCTTAAAAATTGGTTTCTCCTGCCAAAAAACCGACGAGAAAGTTTGAAAATCGGGTTTAAAATGCGGTTTTCTGGCAAACTCTCTCTAAAATTTGGTAAAATTGGGTATTTCTTGGCCGATAGAAAATGCCAAACTTTTTTGAAGGGTCTTTCTGGGTCCATAAACTTAGCAAAAATCTTAAAAATTGGTTTCTCCTGCCAAAAAATGGAAGGAAAACGAGCTAAAATGTGTTTAAAATTGGGTTTTCCAAGCCAAAAAACCGACGAGAAAGTTTGAAAATCGGGTTTAAAATGCGGTTTTCTGGCAAACGCTCTCTAAAATTTGGTAAAATTGGGTGTTTTTTGGCCGATAGAAAATGCCAAACTTTTTTGAAGGGTCTTTCTGGGTCCATAAACTTAGCAAAAATCTTAAAAATATGTTTCTCCTGCCAAAAAATGGAAGGAAAACGAGCTAAAACGTTTTTAAAATTGGGTTTTCCATTCCAAAAAACCGACGAGAAAGTTTGAAAATCGGGTTTAAAATGCGGTTTTCTGGCAAACGCTCTCTAAAATTTGATAAAATTGGGTGTTTTTTGGCCGATAGAAAATGCCAAACTTTTTGAAGGGTATTTCTGGGTCCATAAACTTAGCAAAAATCTTAAAAATATGTTTCTCCTGCCAAAAAATTGAAGGAAAACGAGCTAAAATGTGTTTAAAATTGGGTTTTCCTGGCCAAAAAACCGACGAGAAAGTTTGAAAATCGGGTTTAAAATGCGGTTTTCTGGCAAACGCTCTCTAAAATTTGGTAAAATTGGGTATTTCTTGGCCGATAGAAAATGCCAAACTTTTTTGAAGGGTATTTCTGGGTCCATAAACTTAGCAAAAATCTTAAAAATTGGTTTTCCTGCCAAAAAACCGACGAGAAAGTTTGAAAATCGGGTTTAAAATGCGGTTTTCTGGCAAACGCTCTCTGAAATTTGGTAAAATTTGGTATTTGTTGGCCGATAGAAAATGCCAAACTTTTTTGAAGGGTCTTTCTGGGTCCATAAACTTAGCAAAAATCTTAAAATTTGGTTTCTCCTGCCAAAAAACCGACGAGAAAGTTTGAAAATCGGGTTTAAAATGCGGTTTTCTGGCAAACGCTCTC
The DNA here is from genome assembly GCA_014119065.1 of Orius insidiosus. Taxonomy (NCBI): domain Eukaryota; kingdom Metazoa; phylum Arthropoda; class Insecta; order Hemiptera; family Anthocoridae; genus Orius; species Orius insidiosus. The sequence goes on from JACGAQ010000019.1 coordinate 515,640, forward strand.
TAAAATTTGGTAAAATTGGGTATTTCATGGCCGATAGAAAATGCCAAACTTTTTTGAAGGGTATTTCTGGGTCCATAAACTTAGCAAAAATCTTAAAAATTGGTTTCTCCTGACAAAAAATGGAAGGAAAACGAGCTAAAATGTGTTTAAAATTGGGTTTTCCAGGCCAAAAAACCGACGAGAAAGTTTGAAAATCGGGTTTAAAAAGCAGTTTTCTGGCAAACGCTCTCTAAAATTTGGTAAAATTGGGTATTTCTTGGCCGATCGAAAATGCCAAACTTTTTTGAAGGGTCTTTCTGGGTCCATAAACTTAGCAAAAATCTTAAAAATTGGTTTCTCCTGCCAAAAAATGGAAGGAAAACGAGCTAAAATGTGTTTAAAATTGGGTTTTCCAAGCCAAAAAACCGACAAGATAGTTAGATTAATTTTTTTCCTCTTGCGAGGAGAGTTTAGAGAGGAATAAAAATGACCCCACTCGTGTTATCAAAGAGCTCCCTTTGCGAGAGGAAAAAAATTACCCCTCGTGTTATCAAACTAGTTTATTTTTAAGAAGATCTCAAAGAATCAGCTTGCTCTGTTATCTATAACTCAAAAGTACTTTTGTTTTTGTGCTTTTTTTTACAATTTTTTTGTTTTTTGAAGGTACTTACTGTCGAGACATATGAAGTCTCATTCGGAGGAGCGTCCGCATAAATGTAGCGTGTGCGAGCGAGGGTTTAAAACGTTGGCTTCGCTTCAAAATCATGTAAATACACATACGGGGACGAAGCCGCACAGATGTAAATACTGCGAAAGTGCATTCACGACTTCTGGAGAGCTTGTGCGACACGTGAGATACAAGCATACACACGAGAAACCTCATAAATGCACGATATGCGATTATGCGAGCGTTGAACTTAGCAAAATGAGGAATCATATGCGATGCCATACGGGAGAGAGGCCGTATCAGTGCCCTCATTGTACATACGCGAGTCCAGACACGTTCAAGCTAAAACGTCACCTAAGGACCCATACAGGGGAGAAACCGTACGAATGCGACATTTGCTTCTCGAGGTTCACGCAGTCCAACAGCCTCAAGGCGCATAAACTCATACACAGTGGTAGCAAACACAATTATTCTATTATTTCTTTTTATGAAAAACGGATAGTTCGTTAAAAATATGCCTTTTTTTTCGTTTTAGCCGGTGATAAACCTGTTTACCAATGCGAACTCTGCCCGGCGACGTGCGGAAGAAAAACCGATCTCAGAATCCACGTCCAAAAACTTCACACTTCTGATAAGCCGCTTAAATGTAAAAGATGCGGAAAACAGTTTCCTGATCGTTATAGTTATAAGGTAACTTTCTTCTTTTTAGTTTTTGAGCAACAGGACCACTTTTACCCGTCATTGATTTTTGTTAGTTTTCCTGGAAAGGGACACCCTGTATAAATGTAAAAACAGGACACGGGGGTTTTTCTTGGTTTTCTTTCACTGAAAGTCAAGGCAAAATCTTAAAAATCCTTTAAAAATTGGGTTTCCAGATAGAAAAGGGAAATTGCCGAAAATCCTGTAAAAATTGGGGTTTCTCATAAAAAATAAAAAAAAAAAGGGGGGGGGGATTTTGATAGTACTGTAAAAATTGGGTTTCCAGAAAGCCAGGAAAATCATTCGAAAATCCTGCAAAAATGGGCTTTCTCTGTTGGAGAGCCAGATAGCCGAGGAAAATTGCCAAAAATCCTGTAAAAATGGGTTTCTCCATAAAAACAAAATAGGGGAGGGGCGATCTTGATAATCCTGTAAAAATTGGGTTTCCAGAAAGCCGAGAAAAATTGCCGAAAATCCTGTAAAAGTGGTGTTTCTCCTAAAAAAAAAAAAATTGGGGGGGGGGGGGGGATGTTGACAATCCTGTAAAAATTGGGTTTCCAGATAGCCGAGGAAAATTTCCGAAAATCCTGTAAAAGTGGTGTTTCTCCTAAAAAAAAAATTGGGGGGGGGATGTTGATAATCCTGTAAAAATTGGGTTTCCAGATAGCCGAGGAAAATTGCCGAAAATCCTAAAAAAATGGGGTTTCTCCTAAAAAAAAAAAAATGGGGGGGGATCCCGATAATACTGTAAAAATTGGGTTTCCAGAAAGCCAGAAAAATCTTTCGAAAATCCTGCAAAAAAGGGCTTTCTCTGTGGGAGAGCCAGATAGCCAAGGAAAATTGCCGAAAATCCTGTAAATGTGGTGTTTCTCCTAAAAAACAAAATTGGGGGGATTTGGGGGGGTGGATCTTGATAATCCTGTAAAAATTGGGTTTCCAGATAGCCGAGGAAAATTTCCGAAAATCCTGTAAAAATGGGTTTCTCCGTAAAAACAAAATTGAGGGGGGGGGATCTTGATAATCCTGTAAAAATTAGGTTTCCAGATAGCCGAGGAAATTTCCGAAAATCCTATAAAAAAGGGGTTTCTCCTAAAAAACAAAATGGGGGGGGGGGATCTTGATAAACCTGTAAAAATTGGGTTTCCAGAAAGCCAGAAAAATCTTTCGAAAATCCTGCAAAAATGGGCTTTCTCTGTTGGAAAGCCAGATATCCGAGGAAAGTTCCCGAAAATCCTGTAAAAATGGGTTTCTCCGTAAAAACAAAATTGAGGGGGGGGGGGATCTTGATAATCCTGTAAAAATTGGGTTTCTAGATAGCCGAGGAAAATTTCCGAAAATCCTATAAAAATGGGGTTTCTCCTAAAAAAACAAAATTGGGGGGGGGGGGGGATCTTGATAATCCTGTAAAAATCGGGTCTCCAGAAAGCCAGAAAAATCTTTCGAAAATCCTGCAAAAATGGGCTTTCTCTGTTGGAGAGCCAGATATCCGAGGAAAATTTCCGAAAATCCTGTAAAAATGGGTTTCTCCGTAAAACAAAATTGAGGGGGGGGGGATCTTGATAATCCTGTAAAAATTGGGTTTCCTGATAGTCGAGGATTGCCGAAAATCCTGTGAAAATGGGCTTTCTCTGTTGAAGAGCCAGACAGCCGAGAAAATTGCCGAAAATCCTTTAAAAGTGGTGTTTCTCCTAAAAAAACAAAATTGGGGGGGGGGATCTTGATAATCCTATAAAATTGGGTTTCCAGAAAGCCAGAAAAATCTTTCGAAAATCCTGCAAAAATGGGCTTTCTCTGTTGGAAAGCCAGATATCCGAGGAAAATTCCCGAAAATCCTGTAAAAATGGGTTTCTCCGTAAAACAAAATTGAGGGGGGGGGGGGATCTTGATAATCCTGTAAAAATTGGGTTTCCCCATAAAAACAATATTGAGGGGGGGGGGGGGTCTTGATAATCCTGTAAGAATTGGGTTTCTAGATAGCCGAGGAAAATTTCCGAAAATCCTATAAAAATGGGGTTTCTCCTAAAAAACAAAATTGGGGGGGGGGGGGGGATCTTGATAATCCTGTAAGAATCGGGTCTCCAGAAAGCCAGAAAAATCTTTCGAAAATCCTGCAAAAATGGGCTTTCTCTGTTGGAGAGCCAGATATCCGAGGAAAATTTCCGAAAATCCTGTAAAAATGGGTTTCTCCGTAAAACCAATATTGAGGGGGGGGGGTCTTGATAATCCTGTAAAAATGGGGTTTCTCCTAAAAAAAATAATGGGGGGGCGATCTTGATAATCCTGTAAAAATTGGGTTTCCTGATAGTCGAGGATTGCCGAAAATCCTGTGAAAATGGGCTTTCTCTGTTGAAGAGCCAGACAGCCGAGAAAAATTGCCGAAAATCCTGTAAAAGTGGTGTTTCTCCTAAAAAAACAAAATTGGGGGGGGGGGATCTTGATAATCCTATAAAAATTGGGTTTCCAGAAAGCCAGAAAAATCTTTCGAAAATCCTGCAAAAATGGGCTTTCTCTGTTGGAAAGCCAGATATCCGAGGAAAATTTCCGAAAATCCTGTAAAAATGGGTTTCTCCGTAAAACCAATATTGATGGGGGGGGGGGGTCTTGATAATCCTGTAAAAATTGGGTTTCCAGATAGCCGAGGATAATTGCCGAAAATCCTGTGAAAATGGGCTTTCTCTGTTGAAGAGCCAGATAGCCGAGAAAAATTGCCGAAAATCCTGTAAAAGTGGTCGAAAATCCTATAAAAATGGGGTTTCTCCTAAAAAAACAAAATGGGGGGGGGGGGGATCTTGATAATACTGTAAAAATTGGGTTTCCAGAAAGCCAGAAAAATCTTTCGAAAATCCTGCAAAAAGGGCTTTCTCTGTTGGAAAGCCAGATAGCCGAGGAAAATTCCGAATATCCTGTGTAAATGGGGTTTCTTTTCTAAAAAATCAAGGGAAAATTCTAAAATTCAGTTAAAATTGTTGATTTTGCTTTTGAAAAAATGCTGTGAATCCTGAATAAATGGCCATTTCTATTGAAAACGCCAAGATTCAATAAATACTAAAAGTCGGGGAATAATCTTGTGTTTTTAGAGAGTAGATAATGTTGAAGTAATTATGTAATTTTAAAATTTTAGGTGCACAATAAATCTCATGAAGGTGAGAAGTGCTGGAAATGTGACCTCTGCCCGTATGCGTCGGTATCTCAAAGACACCTCGAGTCTCATATGTTGATCCACACGGACGAGAAGCCTTACCAATGTAAAAACTGCGACCAAGCATTTCGACAAAAACAACTTTTAAAACGACATCAGAATTTATATCATAATCCGAACTACGTTCCGCCGACTCCACGCGAAAAAAACGCACGAATGTCCCGAATGTCAGCGAGCGTTCCGACATAAAGGAAACCTCATACGGCACATGTCGGCGCACGATCCGGACTCCTCCGCTCACGAGAAAGCTCTCGCTTTGAAAATCGGGCGACAGAAAAAGATTCAAATCATCGACGGCCAGCAGGTTGAAGTCATTCCAGATGGCGACGATGAAGACGAAGAAGAAGTCGAGGAAAGCAACGTCATTGACGGCTCCGTCGTTGCCGTTGAAGGCACCGATGGACAACAATATGTCGTCCTAGAAGTCATTCAATTAAATGTAAGTCAATTTTTTTCATCATACTTTGTCATTACTTCTGTTCATAGGATGGGGAAGACCAAGTAGTCCTAAGTGGAGGAAATCATTCAATACAAGTCGCTGCTCTTCAGAACAACAGCGATGATGGAGAAGTTATTCTTCCAGACTCATTCAAAGCTGATGGTAATTAAATTTTTTATTTCCAGTTTAGCCAAAGTTAACTTTTTTGGCCCAGTTTACCAGATTCTAAGGTGTTTTACCCAATTTTTAGATGCTACGTTCCCTTTTTATCCAATTTTAAACGCAAAACTCCCTTATTAGACGCAAAACTACCTTTCATCCAATTTTTAGGCGCAAAACTACCTTTTCAGCCAATTTTTGTCCACAAAATTCCTTTTCATCCAAATTTTAAACGAGAAACTTTCATTTTATCCTATTTCTAGACGCAAAACTACCTTTTCATCCTATTTTTAGACGCAAAACTACCTTTCATCCAATTTTTAGGCGCAAAACTACCTTTTCATCCAATTTTTAGACGCAAAACTACCTTTTCATCCTATTTTTAGGCGCAAATCTATCTTTTCATCCAATTTTAGACGCAAAACTACCTTTTCATCCAATTTTTAGACGCAAAACTACCTTTTCATCCAAATTTTAGACGCAAAACTACCTTTTCATCCAATTTTTAGGCGCAAAACTACCTTTTGAGCCAATTTTATCACAAAAACTTTTCATCCAATTTTTAGACGAAAACTATTTTATCCTTTTTTAGACCAAAACTCCTTTTCATCAATTTTTAGCGCAAAACTACCTTTTATCCAATTTTTAGACGAAAACTACTTTTTATCCTTTTAGACGCAAAACTACCTTTCATCCAATTTTTAGGCGCAAAACTACCTTTTCATCCAATTTTAGACGCAAAACTACCTTTTCATCCTTTTTAGACGCAAATTCTTTTCATCCAATTTTTAAACGAGAAACTTTCATTTTATCCTATTTCTAGACGCAAAACTCTCTTTTCATCAAATTTTAGACGCAAAAACTACCTTTTATCCGATTTTTGGACGTAAAACACTTTTTATCCTTTTTAAGACGCAAGACTACCCTTTCATCAAATTTTAGGCGCAAAACTACCTTTTTATCCAAATTAGGCGCAAAACTCCCTTTTCATCCAATTTTTAGGCGCAAAACTCCCTTTTCATCCAATTTTTAGACATAAAACTCCCTTTGATCCAATTTTTAGGCGTTTTTCATTGTTCTTGTTTAGAAACGTTTTTCTCAATCTTTCAGTCCAGGGATCCCCTTTTACCAGATTTTAAGAGTAGTTTTTGGCAGAAAAGCTCCCTTTTTATCCTTTAGCCAACGAACTTTTTTCTTCTCTTTCCTTCATTTTCTCAGTTCTATATTTAAAATGATAATTTTTCTTCAGATGCAAAACGAGCGGATTCGCAGCAAGATATGGAAAACTGCTTTGGATTCGACGATGAAGAAGAAGAAAAAGTCGACTTGGACGACCTTCATTCGAAAAAAATGGAAGTCTCGACGACGACGACGACAATATGGAAGAATAAGTCCAATTTTAAAAAAATCGTTCCCCTTTTTTATTATTTTCTTTTCTTTCATTTCCCTTTGAGTAAATTATCTATTCCATACTTTTTGAGCTACATTTTTTTTAATTACTATGTTTAAGGATTTTTTTTTATTTAACTGATTATTCACGTTAGGTATATGGGCAATTAGGAAAATTTTATTTATGTGTAGAATGTATAGTTTGTGTGATGATAACTTTTATATTAAAATTTAAAATAATTTCAATTTGTAAATAACTGAAGATTTAAGGCCAATAAGAAATTTCACCTAAGCCCCCTCTCTTCGCTACACGAAATTAAATGGTCTCTAGTATTTGTTTATTGTAAATTTATTTAAAAAGTTAATAAAAACTATAAAACAAAAAAAAAATTACTTTCCCATTTGAGTCATAAAAAAAAACCAACAGAATTCGTTTAAGGAGGTATGATGGTTTTTAAGTGAGTTGCTTTGCAAGTTTTCGGTTTTTCCCTTCTCTCGGAAACCGTCGCTCCAAACGAAAAAATGTCATAAGTAAAAGTTGTAGGCACTAAAATTTACTAATAATATCTTATTAGTTTTTTCAGAGCAATACTTTAGGAGATATGGAAGTATTTAAGTTGGTTGCTTTGCCAATTTTTCGTTGTTAACAACGGTTTTCGGTTTTTCCCTTCTATCTCGGAAACCGTCGCTCAAAATGAAAAAATGTCATAAGTAAAAGTCGTAGCTACGGAAATTTCCTACAAAAAAGACCTCATTGGTTTTTTGGTCAGAGCAATACTTAAGGAGATATGAGGGTTCTTAAGTGAGTTGCTTTGCAAATTTTTCGTTGTGAGCAACGGTTTTCGGTTTTTCCCTTCTATCTCGGAAACCGTCGCTCAAAACGAAAAAAATGTCTTAAGTAAAAGTTGTAGGTACAAAGATTTACTACAAAAATTTCTTATTCATTATTATTTTGCGTAAGAGCAATATTTAAGGAGTTATAAGGTTAAAACTAATAATCCTACAGAGCCTGTCTGAAAAATTAAAACCTTCATATCTCCTAAAATATTGCTCTGACGGAAAAAACCAATAAGATTTTATGTAGTAAATTTCCGTAGTACAACTTTTACTTAGGACATTTTTTCGTTTTGAGCGACGGTTTCCAAGATAGAAGGGAAAAAACCGAAAACCCTTGCTCACAACGAAAAATGTACAAAGCAACCAACTTAAAACCCTCATATCCCCTTAAAAAGGGTGTTAAAACACCCTAAAAACGCCCGAAAAAGGGAGACTCTTTGAAAAAAAGAAAGAAAAACAGATAAATTATTTATTTTGATACATAAATTTGTGGGTGACCACAAAATAATAGTTACAATAACAAAAAAAATTTATGAAGCTATCATCGGATGGATTTTAGGCCTTAGAAAATTGGAAAATTATCGTCAAAAATGAAGCATAAAAATCAGTCAGAAAAGCCATCAACGACAAAATACAAAATTGGTAACTTTGAATAAGGAGGAAATTATTGTCGTTTTTACAAAAGGAAAAAAAAAAATTTATGCGAAAGTAGATGAGGAATACTGAGTTTATCAAACATACATAAAGTGAATATTTTATTTTTTTACTTTTCATTGTAATTATTGTAAAGAACAGTCATAAGCAAAATGGAAAGTATGAGAGTAGTGAAGAAAAGGAAGATGACAATTTTTCTCAAAAATCCGATGTCGCCTTTCATCTGGCAGAAACACTCAGTCATGTGGTTCATCTGGAGAAGAAGGAAAAAAAAATTATAAAAAATATTTAGGAGGGGGAAGTTTAAGGGGATATGAGGGTTTTAAGTTGGTTGCTTTGTACATATTTCGTTGTGAGCAACGGTTTTCGGTTTTTCCCTTCTATCTTGGAAACCGTCGCTCAAAACGAAAAAATGTCTAAGTAAAAGTTGTAGCTACAAAATTTACATAAAATATCTTATTGGTTTTTTCCGTCAGAACAATATTTTAGGAGATATGAAGGTTTTAAGTTTTCAGACAGGCTCTGTAGGATTATTTTAACCTCATAACTCCTTAAATATTGAATAAGAAATTTTTGTAGGAAATCTTTGTACCTACAACTTACTTAGACATTTTTTTTTTTTTTCGACGGTTTTCGGTTCCGGAAAACCGTGTTAACAACGAAAAATTTGCAAAGCAACCACCTAAATACTCCATATCTCCTAAAGTATTGCTCTGACAAAAAAACCAATAAAGTTTTTTGTACTTAGGACATTTTTTCGTTTTGAGCGACGTTTCCGAGATAGAAGGGAAAAACCGAAAACCGTTGCTCACAACGAAAAATTTGCAAAGCAACTCACTAAGAACCCTCATATCTCCTAAGTATTGCTCTGAAAAAAAAACCAATGAGGTCTTTTTTGTAGGAAATTTCCGTAGCTACGACTTTACTTACTGACATTTTTCGTTTTGAGCGACGGTTTCGAGATAGAAGGGAAAACCGAAAACCGTTGTTAACAACGAAATTTGCAAAGCAACCACTTAAATACTTCCATATCTCCGAAAGTATTGCTCTGACGGAAAAAACTAATAAGGTATTTTATGTAGTTAAATTTCAGTACCTACAACTTTACTTAGGACATTTTTTCGTTTGAGCGACGGTTTCCGAGAAGAAGAAAACCGAAAACCGTTGTTAACAACGAAAAATTTGCAAAGCAACTCACTTAAAAACCATCATACCTCCTTAAAGAGAAAGATTTTGGTTTTTTGAAGGAAATAGCGATCATAAGTACTAGTATGGAGCCGACAGGAACTTCCTTAAAGAGAAGGAACAATATAGGAGGGGCAGTATCAAGAAGGGGAAGTATAAAGGAGGGGAAGTTTATGATGAAAATCAGACGAAATCCCAATTGGCGAATTAAAAACCGCCGAAATCGAGGTAAATCTGGATGTTTTGTAAATTTTTTTCAAAAAATTAAAAAAAAATACTTCCGGATTTTTGAAAATTATGCGGTAAAATTAGGTGAAAGAGGACAGTTTAAACTTGCACACAGTATTTTTTTTCACAAAATCTAATTTTTTCCCGATTTTTAAGAAAATGCAAAAGTTAGAAAAACGGGAAAATAAGTATCAAGGTAGAAATAATGGGATTTTTGCCCAAAGAGTCCCTCTTGTAGCTGGTGGAAGTATCAAATTTCCCCCTACTAAAAAAAAAACTTTTTTATTACACCAAAAATTCGTCAAAAATAAGGAGTATTTGGTGAAAATGGGACCAGCCACAGCAAATATGGTAAAAGTTCAAACACATATCTCCGCCATTTTTTGAAATTCAAAAATTGCCCTCGTTAGTGTCTTAATCACCGACTAAAGAAATTTGGTAAAAATCTGGTGAAACTGTGGCCGTAAAGTGTCCCGAAAAAAAATAGACGGACGGCCGGCCGGCACCACAGACAAAGTTGAGATTGGTTAAGATCAATTATCGTTCTGGAAGACCCTTCCTGAAAAATCCGACGTGGAGGGTATCACAATAACTTCTTTAAGGAAGTTATATTTTATTTTTTATCTTTTTTTTGAGATTTTTCTTAAAAAATCATCTAATTTTATACAATTTTTGTAGAAAATCATGGTTTTTTTTCTTCTTTTTTTTACAATTTAAGAGGTATTCTTAATTTTTTGCGATTTTTGAGAAAAGTTAAATTTTAGCAAAAAAATCTGCAATTTTCTCACACAACTATTGTAAAAAAATTTACAAATTTTTTCAAAAATTTAATAAAAATTCAATGTTCTCAAAAATCTATTAAAAAATAGGTACTATTTCTCAAAAATCGTAAAATTTATGATTTTCTTTTAAAAAAATCATAAATAAAATATGATTAAGATTATAAATTATAATGAAGAGAGAATTAATGTATTAGAACTCTTACTCACACAATTATTAAATTCTGTATTTTCATTTCGACCGAACTAAATGAATTGTTAAATTTTCATTTTTCTCTTGATTGTTCGGTTGCTGCATGAAAATTACATAAAAAAAAATTTAAGAAATATTTTAGCTTACACTTATGAGAAGCTGAGCGATCTTTTCTTCAAGGTCGGTCGGCGATGAAAGATCGTCTAAATTCAGCGGCTGATTCGTCGTCCCATTCTGCGTCTGAGTCAAACTGGCGACTTTGCATCTAATAAATGCTGCTCCTGTTTTTTGGGATCAAAATTCTGAAAGAAAGGGATAAATGATAACTTTTATTTTATGATAACTTACTTTCCAACATTCGCTAATGGCAGCCTGTTCGGACTCGAGCGGAAGATTCAAAACGAGGAATTTGTCGCGGAGGATGTTCGGAGCTGTGTATCCAGCGATGACGACGACATCGATCACTGCGTCGCTTCCTACTGGAAGCATTCCGAGGCTTTGTCTCACTTTGAACTTTTCAGGCGACGTCGTTTTCACCTTATAAGTCACTGGGGTTGCTTACATTCTTGATATTTATCACCCCGGATAGTTCCTTGAATTCTAGTTTGAAAATTACCGCATCGTTTGGGGTCACCAAAAGTCTCGACGCTGAAAAACAAAAGAAACGATGATTTTATGTCTAAAAATTGATTACAACTGTAATTACTGGTACAGAAAGACAAAAATAGCAGGTAAAAAAAGAAGAAAAAAACCATGACTTGGGAAAGAGCGATTACTATTACGATTTTCTGGTGTAGAAACACCAGTTAAATCTTTAATACCGGTTTTTAGGTCGTTTCTATCAATTTTCTGCTGTAGAAACACCAGTTAAACCAGGTGGATGGGCGTTTAACATTTCTTCCAGTTTTCTGGAGTAGAAACCCGTTAAACCAGGTGAAACGGCGTTTAGCATCCTTTTTCACCGGTTTAGGTCGTTTCCATCGATTTTCTGGTGCAGAAACGCCAGTTAAGCTGGCATTTTGATATCACTTTAGCTGGTTATTATGGTGTAGAAACCCTGTTAAACCAGGTGAATTGGCGTTAAAAAGCCTTTTTTTACCGGTTTTTAGGTCGTTTTCATTGATTTTTTGGTGTGAAAACGGTCATAAACCAGGTAAACGGGCGTTAAACATCTCTTTGCGAGTTTTCTGGTGGAGAAACCCCTTAAACAAAGCGAACCGGCGTTAACATTTTTACCAGTTTTTAGGCCATTTCCATTGATTTTCTGGTGTAGAAACACCAGTTAAACCGGCCATTGACGTTCCTTTGCCGGTTTTTCTGGTGCAGAAACCCCCGTTAAACCAGGTAAACTGGCGTTAAACAGCCTTCTTTTACCGGTTTTTAGGTCGTTCCTATTGATTTTTGGTGTAAAACGCTCGTAAACCAGGTAAATGGGCGTTAAACATCTCTTTTGCCAGTTTTCTGGTGGAGAAACCCCCGTTAAACCAAGCGAACCGGCGTTAACATCCTTTTTTACAGGTTTTTTAGGCCATTTCCATGGTCGCTTCCATTGATTTTCTGGTGCAGAAACCCCCGTTAAACCAGTAAACTGGCGTTTAACACCTTATTTAACCGGTTTTTAGGTCGTTTCTATAGATTTTCTGGTTAGAAACGCCCGTAAAACCAGGTAAACGGGCGTTAAACATCCTTTTTTACCGGTTTTTAGGTCTTTTTTATCGATTTTTTGGTGTAGAAACACCAGTTAAACCAGGTGAATTGGCGTTTTAAATCCTTTATTACCGATTTTTAGGTTTTTCCCAACGCTTTTCTGGTGTAGAAACACCAGTTAAAACAGGTGATAGGGCGTTTGACATTTCGTTTGCCGATTTTTGTGGTATAGAAACACCAGTTAAAACAGGTTAATCGGCGTTAACATCCTTTATTACCGGTTTTTTAGGTTTTCCATCGCTTTTCTGGTGTAGAAACACCAGTTAAAACAGGTGAACGGGCGTTTGACATCTCTTTAGCCGGTTTTCTGGTAGAAACACCAGTTAAACCAGGTGAAACGGCGTTAAACATCTTTTTACTGGGTTTTTAGGTCGTTTCCATCGCTTTTCTGGTGTAGAAACACCAGTTAAACCAGGTGAACGGGCTTTTGAGATCTCTTTTGCCGGTTTTCTGGTGTAGAAACCCCCGTTAAACCAGGTGAACGGACATTTGACATTTCTTTTGCCGATTTTGTGGTGTAGAAACACCTGAAAACAGGTGAACCGGCGATTAACATCCTTTATTACCGGTTTTTAGGTTTTTTCCATCGCTTGTCTGGTGTAAACACCAGTTAAACTAGGTAAAGGGCGTTTGACATTTCTTTTGCCGATTTTTCTGGTGTAGAAACCCCCGTTAAACCAGTTAAAACTGGCGTTTAACAGCCTTATTTTGCCGGTTTTTAGGTCGTTTCTATAGATTTTCTGGTGTAGAAACGCCCGTAAAACCAGGTAAACGGGCGTTTGAATCTCTTTTGCGATTTTTCTGGTGTAGAAACCCCCGTTAAACCAGGTGAACTGGCGTTAAACATCCTTTTTTACCGGTTTTTAGGTCATTTTATCGATTTTCTGGTGTAGAATCACCAGTTAAACCAGGTGAACGAGCGTTAAACATCTCTTTGCTGGTTTTTCTGGTGTAGAAACCCCCGTTAAACCAGGTGAATCGGCGTTTTAACATCCTTATTACCGATTTTTAGGTTTTTCCCATCGCTTTCTGGTGTAGAAACACCAGTTAAAACAGGTAAAGGGCGTTTGACATTTCGTTGGCCGATTTTTGTGGTATAGAAACACCAGTTAAAACAGGTTAATCGGCGTTTAACATCCTTTATTACCGGTTTTTAGGTTTTTCCCATCGCTTTTCTGGTGTAGAAACACCAGTTAAACCAGGTGAACGGACATTTGACATTTCTTTGGCCGATTTTTGTGGTGTAGAAACACCAGTAAAACAGGTGAACCGGCGTTTAACATCCTTTATTACCGGTTTTTAGGTTTTTTCCATCGCTTGTCTGGTGTAAACACCAGTTAAACTAGGTAAACGGGCGTTTGACATTTCTTTTGCCGATTTTTCTGGTGTAGAAATCCCGGTTAAACCAGGTGAACGAACATTTGACATTTCTTTTGCCGATTTTTGGGGTGTAGAAACACCAGTAAAACAGGTGAACCGGCGTTTAACATCCTTTATTACGGTTTATAGGTTTTTTCCATCGCTTGTCTGGTGTAAACACCAGTTAAACTAGGTAAACGGGCGTTTGACATTTCTTTTGCCGATTTTTCTGGTGTAGGAACCCCTGTTAAACCAGGTGAACCGGCGTTAAACATCTTTTATAACTGGGTTTCAGGTCGTTTCTATTGATTTTCTGGTGAAAAACGCCCGTAAACCCAGATAAACGCGTTAATGTTTTACCGAGTTTTGGGTTGTTTTCCTCAATTTTCCTGTTTATAATCATCCGTTTTATCAGGTTTTCAGGCGTTTTAACATCTTTTTTACCAGGGAACGTTTTCCACGTTACCCACATTCTCTCTATCATTTCACAGCAAAATCTGAGTAAATCTATTCCCGAAAAACACAATAACTTACTATAACCACAGCGATTTTCTATCATATTTTCATGTGTACCCGAAATCGCGGCCTTTAAACTTTTCGTGGTCCAAATTTGACGCACAAAAAGTTATAGAAACTCCACAAAAACTCGACTGTGTCCATTATGAAGTTTCACTCGTTCAAAATACAATCATGTGAATAATCCATCAACTTTTAAAAGACTTTCCTATTTAAATTTTGTTATCAGTTTCATGTTTTGTGTAATTTTGAGGCATCTGTCTTTAAAAATGTATAAGTTAATCAATTGGGTTAAAAAAAATTGTTTTAAGGGGATATGAGGGTTTTAAGTTGGTTGCTTTGTACATATTTCGTTGTGAGCAACGGTTTTCGGTTTTTCCCTTCTATCTTGGAAACCGTCGCTCAAAACGAAAAAATGTCCTAAGTAAAAGTTGTAGCTACGAAAATTACTACGTATAATATCTTATTAGTTTTTTCCGTCAGAGCAATATTTTAGGAGATATGAAGGTTTAAGTTTCAGACAGGCTCTGTAGGATTGTTAGTTTTAACCTCATAACTCCTTAAATATTGCTCTTACGCAAATAATAAATAAAGAAATTTTTGTAGGAAATCTTTGTGCCTACAACTTTTACTTAGGACATTTTTCGTTTTGAGCGACGGTTTCCGAGATAGAAGGGAAAAACCGAAAACCGTTGCTCACAACGAAAAATTTGCAAAGCAACTCACTTAAGAACCCCATATCTCCTTAAGTATTGCTCTGACAAAAAAACCAATGAGGTCTTTTTTGTAGGAAATTTCCGTAGCTACGACTTTACTTAGGGCGTTTTTTCGTTTGAGCGACGGTTTCCGAGATAAAAGGGAAAAACCGAGAACCGCTGTTAACAACGAAAAATTTGCAAAGCAACCAACTTAAATACTTCCATATCTCCTAAAGTATTGCTCTGACAGAAAAAACTAATAAATATTTATGTAGTAAATTTTAGTACCTACAACTTTTACTTAGGACATTTTTTCGTTTTGAGCGACGGTTTCCGAGATAGAAGGGAAAAACCGAAAACCGTTGTTAACAACAAAAAATTTGCAAAGCAACTCACTTAAAACCATCATACCTCCTTAATCAAAATGCTTACTTGAATGTTATTGGATGTTTCGGTAAAGCTTCCAGGGGGCGTTTCTATCATCGGAGAACCATCGGCAAAATGAACCTGAATTTTTAAAAAAATATTAAAAAGCTCAAATAATGAAAATTTAAAACCTTTTTCTTGTTGTTATTATCGGAGGCCATATCCACGGGTACCAACGTAAACGTATATGTGTCTGTACCGCCCCAACTTTTCAACGCCTGACTTTTATCCACATATTCCTCCAAACTTGATTTCGTGACGAATTTTTTTTCTGTACAGCTTGAGGTGGCAGCCATGATTTTATGATCTTGAACGCAGCTAAAAGTTATATTTAAAAGGTTTCATTTAATGAGATATCTATTAGTGGGAGGAAAAAAAGTACTTACTGTTAAGAACCCATGGCATTTCAAAAATAAGTATAATTAAGGAAATTAGGATAATATTGTTTGCAAAGATTGATCAGATATTTGTATAATCCATATCCAGGTTTGACAACCCGGATTCATTCATATCGAAGAAAATGGTCACCTGATCGGCATTTTCGTGCCTGAAAAAATTGATAAAAAGATAAGAAGAGATTTTAGGATTTTTTTACCTTTCTGCTCTTTCGAACCAATAGATGACGCATTTTTTTAAGTCTTCAAAATTTTTTGACTTCGGACGTGTTTGCTGCATTTGAAGATCAAAAGCGGTTTTCCGTCTTTGTCTTTGTTGTGGAGGAAAAGGCTTCCTTCTTCTAAGTAGTCTCTGTTAACCACGTTCTCGTTAATGTCTAAAAAAAAGTGATAGTTTGAAGAGCTTCCAACGAAACGGTACTATACATATAGGAGGGGGAAGTATAAAGGAGGGGAAGTATAAGGGAGGGAAGTTTTAGGGGGTGGAGTACAATGGAGGGGAAGAATAATTCATGGGTTTAAAAAAAAGTTTCTTCCAAAATATGTTAGGAACCTACCTACATTTCAAAAAATTTTCCAATGTAATTCTTTTTTTTTTTCATTTTTTCAAAAAAATTTTCTGGAGTTTCCCTCAGTTTAAGGGGATATGAGGGTTTTAAGTGGTTGCTTAGTACATTTTTCGTTGTGAGCAACGGTTTTCGGTTTTTCCCTTCTATCTTGAAAACCGTCGCTCAAAACGAAAAAATGTCCTAAGTAAAAGTTGTAGCTACGGAAATTTACTACATAAAATATCTTATTGGTTTTTTCCGTCAGAGCAATATTTTAGGAGATATGAAGGTTTTAATTTTTCAGACAGGCTCTGTAGGATTATTAGTTTTAACCTTACAACTCCTTAAATACTGCTCTTACGCAAATAATGAATAAAAAAATTTTTGTAGGAAATCTTGTATCTACAACTTTTACTTAGGACATTTTTTCGTTTTGAGCGACGGTTTCCGAGATAGAAGGGAAAAACCGAAAACCGTTGCTCACAACGAAAAATTTGCAAAGCAACTCACTTAAGAACCCTCATATCTCCTTAAGTATTGCTCTGACAAAAAACCCAATTAGGTCTTTTTGTAGGAAATTTAAGTAGCTACGACTTTTACTTATGACATTTTTTCGTTTTGAGCGACGGTTTCCGAGATAGAAGGGAAAAACCGAAAACCGTTGTTAACAACGAAAAATTTGCAAAGCAACTCACTTAAAACCATCATACCTCCTTAAAGACAGAGAATCACCATTTTTACAATATTTTTGGGCGTTTTTCGACAGACAAAAACCACTTTTTTGCAGTGTTTTGGGAAGTTTTTCTCAGCTTTTGACAGAGAATCACCATTTTTACAATATTTTGGGCGCTTTTCGCAGTTTTTTTCGACAGACAAAACCACTTTTTCACAGGTTTTGGGAAGATTTTCTCGGTTTTTAACAGAGAATCACCATTTTCACAGGATTTTTGGGCGTTTTTCACAGTTTTGTGACAGAAAAAACCACTTTTGAGTTTGGGAAGTTTTCAACAGAGAATTACCATTTTTAGAGGATATTTTAGTTTTTAGAAACAAACGCTTCTTAATGGCCGCAACCCCAACAAACCAAAAAAAAAAAAAAAAAAAAAAAAAAAAAAACTAAGTTAACAACCCGGCTGAAAAAACAAGAATCCTGAATTTTTAGAGGATTTCGCTGCGTTTTTCGACAGACAAAAACACTATTTCACAGGATTTTGGGAGTTTTTGTTGGTTTTGGACAAATAATCACCATTTTTACAGGATTTTTTTGGTCGTTTTTCATACTTTTTTGACAGACAAAACCACTTTTCACCGGAGTTTGGGAAGTTTTTCTTGGTTTTTGACAGAGAATCACCATTTTTACAGGATTTATTTGGCGTTTTTCGCAGTTTTTTGACAGAAAAAACCACTTTTTACCGGAATTTGGGAAGTTTTTCTCCGTTTTTTGCAAAGAATCACCATTTTTACAGGATTTTGGGGCGTTTTTTCGACTTACAAAACCACTTTTCACATGATTTTGGGAAGCTTTTATCAGTTTTTGACAGAGAATCACCATTCTTCAAAAATGATAGAGAAACACCATTTATACAGAACTTTGGGTGTTTTTCGACAGGCCAAACTACTTTTTTAGCGGATTTTTTTCCCCCATTTTGACAGAAATTCTGGTGAATTTTAACTGGAACTTTGGGGGTTTTTCACAGTTTTTCGACAGATAAAACTACTTTTTCATAGGATTTTGGGAAGTTTTTATCGGTTTTTGACAGAGAATCACCATTTTTACAGGATTTTTTGGCGTTTTTCGCAGTTTTTTGACAGAAAAAAACCACTTTTTAATGGAATTTGGGAAGTTTTTCTCCGTTTTTGGCAAAGAATCACCATTTTTACTGGATTTGGGGCGTTTTTCGCAGTTTTTTTAACAGAAAAAAAACAACTTTTTACCGGAATTTGGGAAGTTTTTCTCCGTTTTTGGCAAAGAATCACCATTTTTACAGGATTTTGGGGCGTTTTTTCAACTTACAAAACCACTTTTTCAAATGATTTTGGGAAGCTTTTATCAGTTTTTGACAGAGAATCACCATTCTTCAAAAATGATAGAGAAACACCATTTATACAGAACTTTGGGTGTTTTTCGACAGGCCAAACTACTTTTTAGCGGATTTTTTTCTCCATTTTGACAGAAATTCTGGTGAATTTTAACTGGAACTTTGGGCGTTTTTCGCAGTTTTCGACAGATAAAACTACTTTTTCATAGGATTTTGGGAAGTTTTTCTTGGTTTTGGACAAATAATCACCATTTTTACAGGATTTTTTTGGCGTTTTTCGCAGTTTTTGACAGAAAAAAAAACACTTTTTACCGGAATTTGGGAAGTTTTTCTCCGTTTTTGGCAAAGAATCACCATTTTAACAGGATTTTGGGGCGTTTTTTCGACTTACAAAACCACTTTTTCACATGATTTTGGGAAGCTTTTATCAGTTTTTGACAGAGAATCACCATTCTTCAAAAATGATAGAGAAACACCATTTATACAGAACTTTGGGTGTTTTTCGACAGGCCAAACTACTTTTTAGCGGATTTTTTCTCCCATTTTGACTTTGGGCGTTTTTCGCAGTTTTTCGACAGATAAAACTATTTTTTATAGGATTTTGGGAAGTTTTATCGGTTTTTGACAGATAATCGCCATTTTGTGAAGGATGTTAATCTTCAAATCCTGATGTTCCATTCTTTAAAAATGATAGAGAAACACCATTTTTACGGTTTTTTGGGTCTTAAGTACAGGATCACAATACAAATTTAAAACAATTACCATTAACGTCATTCTTTTTCCTCCATTTGCAAGTTTCGACAAGCATATTCAGCGCATCTTCAACATTGTTGCTATGATGAGCGAGAAATCGCAGAATCCAAGAATCATCAGTTTTTGCTCTGCTGATATCCCTCGGATGAAAACCTAAAAAACAAAATTGAGCATTAGAAATACAGAAAAATATGTTCATTTTGAAACTTCATGAGTACACCAGGATAATCAGATAATGTAGAAATCGTATGGAAAAAAGAAATTTACGAATTTAAAAAAAAATGCTTTTCCCCAACTTACTCGAACCATCTTCGGCTAATTTATCTAAAAATTTGTTCCTCAGCTGCTGGACGTTTATGAGCTCCATAATGAAAGATAAAGGAAATTAAATGGAATTAATTAAAACGTAAGGAAGACGCAATCGATCATTTCGAATCGGAGATAAGAGTAAAATTTGACGAGAAAGTCCAAAGTTCACTTTTGATGAGAAAACTTTTCTATTTCTACTGGGAGATAAAAGATTCAGAATGTTGAAGATTCGATGCAGCAAGTGTCATAACCTGAACGGTGTGTTCGTATGTGTACTTCAAATAGCGATGACGAAACAATGACGTCACTTTTCGAGATATGGCTCAACCTCGACTTAAAAATTGCATGTTGGGTGTCAAGAGAGACGCTTTAGGCCATTCTAAAATGGTCCCAGATGCTTAGAACTCTCAGGAACATTTTTTTGAGCGAATTTGAGCAGAAGGGGACTTCGTATTGTCTTTTGTACAATACCTACCAATCGCTTCAGAGGCCCTGCAGATCACTGCAGCTTCCGCTTTCTGGCATTTGACCGCTTTGGCACCATGTCGGGTTGGCTCAACATCGACATAACCCTAGCATGTGGGGTATCGAAACATACGTTTTTGGCCATTCTAGAAAGATTGGAAGTGGTCCCAGGTGCTTAGGACTACCTGGAACAGATGTTTGAGCTGATTTCAGCAGAAGGTTGCGACCTATCGTATTTTCGAAATGGCAATCGCTTTAGAGACCCCAAAAACCTATATCTAGACACCCAACAAGGTATGATTGCGATCAAAAATAGCGTTGATCACTGCAGCTCCTGCTTTCTGGCATTTGACCGCTTTGGCACCTTGTAAACCGGGCTGGCTCAACATCGACATAACCCTAGCATGTGGGGTATCGAAAAATACGTTTTTGGCCATTCTAGAATGATTGGAAGTGGTCCCAGGTGCTTAGGACTATCTGGAACAGTTGTTTGAGCAAATTTCAGCAGAAGGTTGCGCCATATCATATTTTGGAGAATGCCAATCGCTACAGAGACCCCAAAAACCTGTATATAGACACCCAACAAGCCATAATTGCGATCGAAAATAGCAGTGGTCACTGCTGCTCCCGCTTTCTGGCATTTGACCGCTTTGGCACCATATCGGGTTGGCTCAACATCGACACAACCCTAGCATGTGGGGTATCGAAAATACATTTTTGGCCATTCTAAAACGATTGGAAGTGGTCTCAAGTGTGTTCGACAACCTAATACAGGATTTTTCCTGCTTTATTTGGCTTTTAATTAACACGCCGTATTACGCCAAAACCGGTCGTGGAATATCCGTTTTTTTCATTCTTTCTCCCTCTGTAACTTTTAATTGCATTAAATTTTAATCTGCAAAAATTGAGCTAATAAAAGTCACAAAAATATTTTACATTTTTTTTTTAAATTTCATTGTGATACCGATCTTTAGTTTAATTTTAATAACCATTTTATGAAAAATAAAATATTCATAATATTATTTTTACCCATAAAAATAATCCTGAATAACGAGAAAAACAAACTTTCACATGAAACAATTAAATTTTCATAAATAAAATCAATTGGTGGTACATTAGAGTGTTGAATGTAAATATTTATTTTTATGGAAAATTGGATCAATTTTTCTTGAAAATCCTGGCGTAAATGAAGTAGCTTATGCAAAAGCAAAGGAAGGCACTTTTAGACCAGAAAATCGAAAAAAATTACGCAACAACGTTAAAAGATGTTAAAACGCCTAAAAACCCGTTAAACACCAACAAAAAAAGGTGCTGAACGCTGAAACACCTCAAAAGCTCAAAAACCCGATAAAAACGGCGTTTCCACACCAATAAATCGACGAAAACGACCAAAAATCTGGTGAAAGAAATGTTAAAACGCCCAAACAATCGATAAAGGGATGTTTCTAGACCAGAAAGTCGAGGAAAATGATCAAAACCCCAGTTAAAAAGGTGTTGAACCCCCGAACGCCTAATTAAGGGGTGTTTTTACACCAAAAAATCGAGGAAAACGAACAAAACCAACCACAAAATCGAAGAAAGCTCGAAAGCCTGATGAGACCTATGCTTATACCGCGGGTAATCGAGAAAAATGACCGAAAACTCGGTAAAATGTGTTAAAACGCCGGAACATCTGACGAAACGGGTGTTTCTAGACCGGAAATCGAGGAAAACTGCCTAAAACCCAACGAATATAGTGCTGAACGCTGGAACACCCGAAAGTGTGTTGAAAGCTCAAAAACCCGATAAAAACGGTGTTTCTACACCAAAAAATCGAGGAAAACGACCCATAACCCGGTAAAAGAAATGTTAAACGCCCAAACAATCGACAAAACGGGTGTTTCTTGTCCGGAAATCTAGAAAAACCGGAACACCCGAAATGTGTTGGCAGCTCAAAAACCTGATAAAACAGTGTTTTTACACCAAAAAATCGAGGGAAAGGACCAAAGCCCAGCACAAAATCGAAGAAAATCACCCTAAAAGGGTGTTCAAAGCTCGAAAACCTGATGAGAACGATGCATATACACCGGGAAATCGAGGAATATGACCAAAAACTCGGTAATAAAGGTGTTAAAACGCCCGAACACCCAACGAACGAGTGTTTCTTGGCCGGAAAATTGCTTTAAAACTGCCTGAAACCCAACAAATAGGGTGCTGAAGGCTGGAACACCCGACAGTGTGTTGGAAGCTCAAAAACCCGATAAAAGCGGTGTTTCTACACCAAAAATCGAGGAGAAAGACCAAAAATCCGGGGAAAGAAATGTTAAAACTCTTAAACAATCGATAAATCGGTGTTTCTAGACCACAAAATCGAGGAAAACTACCCAAAACCCGGTGAAAGAAATGTTAAACGCCTAAACAATCGAGGAAACGGGTGTTTCTTGACGGGAAATCTAGAAAAACTGACTAAACCCCAACAAATAGGGTGCTGAACGCTGGAACACCCGAAAGTGTGTTGAAAGCTAAAAAAAAACAGTCTTTTACACCAAAAAATCGAGGAAAACGACCCAAAACCCGGTGAAAGAAATGTTAAACGCCCAAACAATCGACGAAACGGGTGTGTCTTGACCGGAAATCTAAAAAACGGGTGTTAAACGCTGAAACACCCGCAGCTCAAAAACCTGATAAAAACGGTGTTTTTACATCGAAAATCGAGGGAAAGGACCCAAAGCCCAGCACAAAATCGAAGAAAATCACCCTAAAAGGGATCCGATAAAAACGGTGTTTCTACACCAAAAAATCGTGGAAAACGTCCCAAAACCCACCACAAAATCGAAGAGAATGCCCAAAAACGGTGTTCACAGCTCGAAACCTGATGAGACCTATGCTTAAAGCACCGGGACATGAAAATGACCAAAAACTCTGTAAAAAAGGTGTTAAAACGCCCGAACACCTGACAAAACGGGAGTTTCTTGGCCGGAAATGGAGAAAACCATCTCATTCAAGAAGTGGCTAAGTCTCAAACACCCTTCCACAAGTCCGCCGTATATGGTGATCTTCTTCTGCAGTTTGTGGTGCCGCCTGACGGAGTGAACGCGGACTCGTTGGGTCATCGTTCGGCGGTGAGTCAGCTCGTGGTAGGCGTGGAAAGGCGGGAACGCCACTCGAATACTCGCCGAAGAATTAGTTTGGTTTCGAGTGTCAAAGCGAGATGAACGCCGTCAATTTTCCTATTTCTTTCGTCCTTCTTTTCTCTTCCCTTCGTCTTTTCTGACAGGTACGTCCCTCGATTTAACCCTATTTATATATTTTTTAAAGGCTGCATACTTAAGAAAATTTTTTACTTAACTAAACCTATTTTCAAACATACAAAAAACCTTAAAAATTTTAAACCAAATTCAGGGAGCACCTTAGAAAGAACGGACCTTGATGTCCCTTCTTCCATGCCCCAAATGTTCAAAAAATCTACCTAAATTTTATTTTACGATGCTAGTTGCTAGTAATCTTCAGCTCTAGCAATTCACCATGATTGGCATTCAGCCGATGTGTGTTTATGACGGATAAAATTGCTTTTTGGCTCTTGACTTGATAGGTAATAGTATAAAAAAAATATTTTTCTTGAAACTCTTTCGAAACATTTTTTGCACAATAGTTTCAAAAATAAACAGGAGATTCTATTTTGGATGGAATCGATCACCTTGCTGTATTCTGTGTATCCTGAATTCATAAGCAAAACTATTGCACTCAGCTGATCTAAATCTAGAATCTTTCAGCCATCCGCCAATTACTTTATATCGTGCGTGGATCGGTCTACCAGATTTTGTGGATTTTTTCTGGTCAGACACTAAGTACCGGAACCCCTTGTCTGACTTTGTCCGTTAATGAACTCGTCCAAGGTTCAGAAGAAAAAAAAGCGCTAAACACCAGATTTCGTGATTCTAAACTTAAAATCACGACTATTGTCGCGGAAAAAAGAGAAAAAAAAAAAAGGTTGTGTAATCCTTTGAATTTGTACCATAAAAAATAAGTTAAATAAAAACGCGCATACAAATTTGGCCGTAAAAAAATATATTAGGCCATAAAATTTTGAAAATATTTTAATTCAATAATCTCGAAAACAATAGAAAAGTTTCTTTTTTAAACATTTCACTTTTCTTTATTGTCTTCTCTTCCTATTGTTTCCATGTCATAAAATCGTCTGTGGCAACTTTTTCTCTTTTAATTTATGCCCCCTGCTTGGATACTTTTGACTTTCTCAAAGAGATGTCATTGGATTACCATCCATGGGAGGAAATTTGGAGATCTTCACGGCCGCCATTTTTACTCAATAAACTTCTCTTTTGCATCAAGCTACCGAAGCTACCGACCACTATTACTTTATAAGCCATCCGCGCAACAACCGCGAGCAATACCATTGCATCCAGCTGATCTAAACTTCTCAATTTTTCTTAGCTATCCGCGCAACATCGCCAATTTTCACCAAATACTCCTTGTCTAAACAGGAGGAAAAAGTACTTTTTGAAGAGCTTCCAACGAAAACTTCCTTAAAGAGAAGGAACAATATAGGAGGGGAAGTATTAAGAAGGTAGACGTATTAAGAAGGGGTAAGTATTATGAAGGGGAATGTAATAAGAAGATGGAAGTATTAAGGGGGGGATGGGGTTTTTTTTTTCAAAAATTGTCTATTGTTTTCTGAATTTGCAGTTTTCTTTTTTTTTCACAACAAATTTTCAAGTTTTTTTTTTCAAGGTAGAAATAATGGGCTCTTTGCCCTAAGGATGTGCCTCTCGTAATGGGTGTAAGTATCAAATTTCTCCCTAAAAAAAAAAAAAAAAAAAAAAAAAAAAAAAAAAAAAAAAAAAAAAAAAAAAAAAAAAAAACCAACAAACCGGGGTCTGAAAGACCCTTCCCCAAAAACCCGACGTGGAGGGTATCACAATTACTTCTTTAAGGAAGTTAAAAAGGATGTGTGACGCCGTTTTACCTGGTTTAACTGGTGTTTCTACACCAGAAAAGCGATGGAAACGACCTAAAACCCAGTTAAAAAAGATGTTTAACGCCGGTTCACCTGGTTTAACGGGGTTTTTACACTGGAAAACCGGCAAAAGAGATGTCAAACGCCCGTTCACCTGGTTTAACTGGTGTTTCTACACCAGAAAAGCGATGTAAACGACCTAAAACCCAGTTAAAAAAGATGTTTAACGCCGGTTACCTGGTTTAACGGGGGTTTTTACACCAAAAACCGGCAAAAGAGATGTCAAACGCCCGTTCACCTGGTTTAACTGGTGTTTCTACACCATAAAAGCGATGGAAACGACCAAAAACCCAGTAAAAAAGATGTTTAACGCCGGTTCAGGTCTCTTCCAGTTCGTTCAGGTAAAAATGAGGTTTTTAGGACATCTTTAAATTATAGTGTATCGGTATTTTAATTATAATCCTTCAAATTGATTTTCAAACGATTTGAAAATTAACATTAATTTAATACTTTCTTAATCGATTGTTTCTAATGGTTTTTCACGTCTTTGAAAGTAGTTTAGTTTCAGTGTTTGCTGTTAATCGATTGTGTGTTTTGTATGAAAGGCTTCACTTCTAATTTTAAACTTTAAAAACTCAAGAGAAGAAAAATAAAAAATTTTTCTCCAAAAGTTCTTTTTTCTCTGTTATCTTTTGATGTCTTTTTATCGTGATTTATGACTTTAAAGCATGGAGAAACGGTTTTTTTATATTCATTTTATATTCTCTTTTTTGAAATGGTCTTGTTTGAAGCGGCAAAGCCGTTATTGAGTTCCGCATCTGCGCAAGATCAGCTGGCATTCAGGTATCTTTTGCTGCAGAAGGAATTTAATCTAAATAAGGTTAGTAAGCGTGGTTTTTAAGATTTAGTCCGTTTTTAACTTCCTTAAAGCAGTTATTGTGATACCCTCGACGTCGGGTTTTTGAGGAAGAGTCTTTCAGACTCCGGAGGGCATTTAGGGGGCGATTTTGAATTTCGAAAAAATGGCGGAGATATTTGTTTTCCTATATATTATAATTTTCCGGAACACTTTTCATCAGATTTTCACCCAATTTTCACACAATCTTCCTGAATAGTTGAACAAGAAATTATCGTTTGCGATCTTTTTAATCGGTTTTAGGTCGTTTCTATCGATTTTTCGGTGTAGAAACACTATAACAGGTAAACGGGCGTTAAACATCTCTTTTGCTGGTTTTTCTGGCGTGGAAACACCAGTTAAACCAGGTGAACAGGCGTTTGACATATTTTTACGGTTTTTAGGTCGTTTCCATTGATTTTCTGGTGTAGAAACACCAGTTAAACCAGGTGAACAGGTGTTAAACATCTTTTTTACCTCTGTACCTAAAAAAAATTCGGAAAAAAACTTAAAAAATTTTTAAACGAAAAAATTAAAAAAATAACTTAAAAGTTTTTTGTCAAAAAAAAAAACTGAGAACTTTTCTAAATGCTTGTAACTATTATTCATATAAACATCTTTTTACCTCTATGTACCTAAAAAAAATTCGGAAAAAAACTTAAAAAATTTTTAAACGAAAAAATTAAAAAAATAACTTAAAAAGTTTTTCCTTTGTGCTCCTCCTTTGTACTTCCACGTCCTTAAACTCCCCCTCCCTTATACTTCCCCTTTCTTTATACATCCCCCTTCTTAATACTTCCCACTCTTTATACTTCCCCCTCCTTAATACTTCCCCTACTTAATACTTCCCCTTCCTTTTTTTTTTGTCTTGATAGAATAGCCTCAATTCTCGTGTTTTGATATTTTTTAAATAGCGTTTTTTGCTTTAAAATCACTTGAAGACGTCACTTTGTGAGGAATTTGAGGCCTAGTTTCGAATAAAATGTTTGTAGGTTAATAAATAAATAACCTGCAAAGTATTACTTTGTACTAAAAACCACTTGAACCCTCTCATCGGTTCAAGAGTCATCGAGGTACTTCAGCTTAAAAAAAGCCATCTCTGAAATGTCATTTTTTTATTTAAAAAAAAGCTAAAATTCCTTTTATTTAAAGTCAGCGTTTTCCCCTAAATTCATCAAAAATTTATATTTCGACTTAAAATGGCGGAGAAGTGTTTGAAATTTTAAAAAAATTCTCTGCGTTGGTCCCATTTTCACCAATTCGTCGCGTTAGTTCTAACACCGGATAAGTCATTTTTCGTAGGTTTTCAAGAAAGCCAAAATACGGATTAATTTCATTGGAATCCATGCATTACCTGTTGGCTAAATCGTGAACTACACGTTTTCTGTTGGTAATAGGGTTAATCTACCAACGGAATTCGATTCTCCACAAAATTTACCATTAGAAACAATGCCTAACTCTAAATTAATAAAAAATGACTAATCCGGTGTTAGAACTAACGCGACGAATTACTATTTATATTTTTACGAATTTTTGGTATAAAAAAAATTATCATTTTTTTACATTATCATTTGGTAGGGAGAAAATTCATACTTCTACACGTTAAGAGGGGACCTCCCTTGGGCAAAGATCCGATTATTTCTACCTTGATCCTTAAATTTTTCGTAATATAAACTTAAAAATTTTTTGAAAACAAACAATTCCCTCCGTTATACTTTCCGTCCTTTATACTTCCCCTCCGTTATACTTCACCATCGGTTATACATCTCCCTCCGTTATACTTCCCCTCTTTTACTTGCCCTACCTTATACTTCTCCCTCCGTTATACTTCCCGTCTTTTATACTTGCCCCTACCTTATACTCTCCCTCCGTTATACTTCCCCTCTTTTATACTTGCCCCTTCATTTTACTTCCCTCTCCGTTATACTCCCCTCTTTATACTTCCCCTACCTTATACTTCTTCCTCCCTTATACTTCCCCCTCGGTTATACTTCCCCCTACCTTATACTTCCCCTCTTTTATACTTCCCCTTTCATTATACTTCCTCTCCGTCATACTCCCCCTCCTTTATAATTCCCGTCCGTTATACTTCCCCCTCCCTTATACTTCCCATCGGTTATATCTCTCTCACTTATACTTACCCTCGCTTATACTTCCCCCTTCATTATACTTCCCCTTCCTGTATTTTACTTCTCTTTTGTCTGAAGTTTTAAGTTTTCGTCGGAAGCCCTTCAAACTGGTACTTTTTTTAACGGCAGAAAGTCGACTCGGGGGGTCTTGTCAGAGTGAAAACAAATTTAGCCACTCACGAAATACAATATGAGGTCGACCTTAAAATAATTTTCAAACCGTGATCTAATTATTTTAACAAAGAGAAAGAAAATTGACGTTTTTTTCAGTATATTACTCTGATGACGAAGCTTTCTTTTCTTCCGATCAGCAGAACCGAAGAAGTTTGACCTAAGACGACGGATTCAGGCGCTTTATTTTCATTTTTGTCGACTTCAGATTTTTTCATGTAGAAAAAGACTCAAAATCAAGATAAAATGCGTTCCTTCCTTCTTGAGACAAGATCGCTCGACTCGGCGGGAAAATAGTGGTTATCTGAAAACAAAGGCTTCCTCCATTTGTGACCTAAAAATCGATTGTTGAAAATGTCAATTCGGGCATCTTTTATTAAGAATTATAACCCACAGTCTAAAATTATCGAATTAATTCCGCTAAATGCATTTTTAGATCGATACGCCCTCGGAAACACTTACTCAAGCGAAAATAAACGCTTGATCCTCACACGATAATATAGAATATCCCGATAAAAAAGAGTGAAAAAAAAAGACCCTTTGGGAGATAAGTCCAATATGTCATACTTAACCAACGTAAACGGGAATACAAAAATTTATTTTTAGCCCTGGGCGATAACAAGGTCTGAGGAAAACCTCATGGATTTATTTCTCTGAAAGAATTTTGATTTGCTAACACTCCGGAATCGATGAGGTTTCGTCATTTTAAAGAGAAAAGCGATTTCCGGTGTTTGAAACCGATTTCGAAAATGTCGTTCTTCGTCTAATCTTTAACTTCCTTAAAGAAGTTATTGCGATACCCTCGACGTCGGGTTTTTGGGGAAGGGTCTTCCAGACCCCGGAGGGTCAAATCGAATATTGATCTTTACCGATCTCAACTTTGTCTGTGGTGCCGTCCATTTTTCCGGGACACTTTACGGCCACTTCAACAGATTTTTACCAAATTTTCTTTAGCCGGTGAAGAAGAATGTAACGAGGGCGATTTTTGAATTTCGAAAAAAATGGCGGAGATATGCTGTTTGAAATTTTAAAAAATTCGCTGCGGCCGAACCGTTGGTCCGATTTTCACCAATTACTCGTTATATTCTTTAAGAATTTTTGGTGTAAAAAATTGCCACTTCTTAATTATTAATTTTTTAGTAGGGAGAAATTTCATACTTCTACCCATTACGAGAGGCACATCCCTAGGCCAAAGAGCCCATTATTTCTACCTTGTCACTTAAAAAAATTTTCGAAAAAAAAGAACTTACAAAATTTATCAGAAAAAAAAGCGCAAATTTAAAAAGAAAACCCGGAAAATTTTCAAAAAAAACTCGGAACATTTTTTGGAAGAAAAAAAAAACGGAACAAAAAAAACGAAAATTTCTTGAAAACGTAAAAAATATTCGAAAAAAAAAGAAAACTTGGAAAATTTTTCTAAAAAAAAACTTCCCCCTCCTTTGTAATTTCGCTCCCTTATACATCCCCTCCGTTATACTTTCGTTCCCTTATACTTCCCCCTCCTATATTCTTACTTCTCTTTAAGGAAGTTTTCGTTGGAAGCTCTTCAAACCAGTACATTTTCTGTAGTTTTCTCCGGTTTTTGAAATGGGAACGCAATTTTTCTAAGATTTTTCGGATTTTTCCTCAGTTTTTTGACAGATTGACAATTTTTGGCGTATTTGAAAACCCAAAAATTAGCATTTTCTGTTGAAAAAAAGAGGAAATTCCTTGAATATCCAGTAAAATAGGGGTTTCTCTGTAAAAAAAAAAAAAAAAAAAAAAAAAAAAAAAAAAAAAAAAAAAAAAAAAAAAAAAAAAAAAAAAAAAAAATATTTGCTGTATATGCCGAAGAATTGAGCCCCCCCCCCCCCCCCAAGATAAACAGATTGACGCCCTTGTTGATAGTTACGCCACAGGTACTCTATAAAAGGAGGAAATTGACGGAGAAAGAGTTGACCCAGAGACCTTTAATGGAGGGATCGAAAATGTAAATGAAAAATATTCCAAAATCCATTTTCTCAAAAATAATTCAGACGACAAAATGGGAAATAACTAAAATGTTAAAAACAAGGTCAAACAACGCTTCTTAAGAAATACGCCCTTCTATTTGATTCCGGTTATAAATAGTCATAACAAATTGGAAAACGGGGTCGACGAACTCAAAATTTTTAAAGGCCAATATTTCACGGTATGATTTTATTTTCGTAAACGCATTTTAAGTTTAGATATTCTACTTTCTATAAAAGTGCTTAGATGGCCCAACCATAGAGGTAAGAATAAACTGGGGGAAAAAAAGGTTTCATTACTGTTTCATTGCCTGGTGACCGATTGGCATCGTAGTTTATTTTTACCTCCCAAAGGTTGTGAGAAGGTTATTAAAATGGCCGTTAATTTGAACGTGGTTTACATAAGTATTTCTATTGGCCCGTCCCCATATTTGGAACTATTCAACAAGTTCCTAACGGATACTCAGCGAATTACGGAAGAAACATATTTCTACGGGTCAATTGATAACTAGAACGAAGAGTCCAAGGTGAACTGTCCTTGTAAACTCTGAGCAATTTGCCTGGCATGTGCGCTCAATTTTTTACGCCTAAAGTCCAACAGAAGAATCATTTATTCCTACTTATTTCATTCATCCAAAACGTCGAAGTGAGATCATGGCGTCCTTGGAAGACAAAAAAACTTTATTTTAAAATATTTGATCTACAAAACACTATAATTGAAATGTTGCTTTTTGAAGAGAATCAATTTGAGTTTTTTTCTCTCTCTTTTTCAATGGCTCCATTTCAACTTGATTGAATGAATTATGTTGTCAGTTGGAAGCCTTTCATTGCCTGAAGAAGCTGAAGAGAAAAAAACATCAATTTCCCTTTTTTTGTTACTGTTTTTTAACATGCAGTTGTGAATCCTAGATAAGTCATCTGGAGCCACATCATGTGGCCTAGTAAAAAAAGAAGAAGAAAAAAACGGAAACCAGACATGCCTTGATTATAATTTTAAGGTCGATTTTTATAATAGAAATCGATTGTTTTCTCAGAATTAATTTATTCTACTCTTTAGTATTCATTGGATAAGAAGTCGCGTGACGTAGAAGAAATGCCAACCTTAAGGAGCCGCATAAAAATAGCTTTTCTAGCTATCTAACAAGAAAATAACCTAGGATACTATAAAACATGGCAGGAGAAATTCTTTAAATTGAAAACGAGGTCGAATTTCAAACAAAGGCAAAAAAAAAGGTTATTTTGAGATTGTCGAAGGAGTGTGTCTATATTGACTCATCGGATTGTTTGGTTCTTTTGTTTAATTTTTATGTTCACACTTTCAGAATTTTGCAAGGCTTATTAAAAGATTCTTGAATTATTTAAATTTTCCATCTTGAAATTGGGGTTTTTCCTAGTTAAAATGTGATAATTATGCAAAAAAAAAAGTTTTAATCAAATATCTCGAAAACCGTGGGGTTTAGCGCAAAAAGTATTAAGTACAAAAATAATCTTAAATAAATTTTAAACAAAAAGTATTTTCTTCATAACCTTGCTTAATTGAACGGTTTTGGAGTTACAAGCCGTGGAGCATACAAGAGTGTCAAAAAGCAGTTTTAGTCGGTCTCAAATATCTCGAAAACTGTGAGGTTCGAGTCATTTGGAGGTTTTAGTCAGTATTAATCAAATATCTCAAAAACCGTGGGGTTTAGCGCAAAAAGTATTAAGTACAAAAATAATCTTTAAAAATTCTAAACAAATAGTATTTACTTCATTACCTTGCCTAAATGAACGGTTTTGGAGTTACAAGCCTAGAGCGTAGAAGGGTGTCAAAAAGCGGTTTTAGTCCGTTTTTCTCAAATATCTCGAAAACTGTGAGGTTTAGCGCAAAAACTATTAGGTACAAAATAATCTGCAATAAATTTACAACAAAAAGCGTTTAGCTCATATCCTTGCTAAAGTGTACTGTTATGGAGTTCCGTGGAGTGTAGAAGGGTGTCAAAAAGCGGTTTTAGTCAGTTTTAATCAAATGTCTCGAAAACCGTGTGGTTTAGCCCAAAAAGTATTAAGTACAAAAATAATCTGCAATAAATTTACAACAAAAAGTGTTTAGCTCATATCCTTGCTTAATTGAACGGTTTTGGAGTTGCAAGCCTCAGTTTAGAAGAGTGTCAAAAGCGGTTTTAGACGGTTTTTCTCAAATATCTCGAAAACTGTGAGGTTCAGCGCAAAATGTATTAAGTACAAAAATAATCTGCAATAAATTTACAACAAAAAGTGTTTAGCTCATATCCTTGCTAAAGTGAACGGTTTCAGAGTTACAAGCCATAAATTTTTTTATTCTTAGAACGTTCTGGTTCTGTTGAGATAAACTTCGTAAAAAATTTATCTTCATGCACTTTCCTACATGAAATTTGCTCAAAAAACGGCTCAAATGGGGGAAAAAAGGTCCTAATTTTTTTTTATATTCTGAATAGGGAAATATGGGATAATAATTTTGGCCTAAATTGCTAATTTACTTCCATTTCAAATCTCCACCGGAAAATGGGGTTCAGCAAAAAATATTTCCGACAAATAAAATAACCTTAATTGGCCTTTGAAAGGGGATTCGCCTAATTTCGTCCGAACGGTTGAAAGCAGCCAAATCGGATGGCGTAAAGATGAAAAAAACGAGATTCGAAAAATACGAAAGCGAAAACTGTTACATCGACCGTCGTAATAATAATCGTAACTTACGGGAGAAAAAGAAGATGAAAAAAAAAATCTTCAGTTGCAAAGTCTTCTTTTAACTTCCTCAAGAAGTTACTGTGATACCCTCCGACCCCCTGTTACTAGAAAAGGGTCTTCCAGACCCCGTAGGATAAATCTGATAAGTGATCTTTGCCGATCCTGACTTTGTCTGTGGTGCCGGCCGTCCGGCCGTCCGGCCGTCCGGCCGTCCGTCGCCACTTTTTCCGGAACACTTCACGGCCGCAATTTTCATCCGATCTTCACCAAATTTATACACAAGCTTCCTTTCACAGAAATCTTGAAAATGACGAGAGCTTTTTTCGAAATTTTTCAAAATGGCGGAGATATGACTGTTCAAAGATTTAAAATGAGCGCTGTGGGCGTACTGTTGGTCCGATCTTCACCAAATTTTCACTAAACATTCCTTGAATTATTTAAAATTTTCCATGTTTTTAAAATTTTAATTTTCCAAAATTTTTTTTACTTAATAATTTTTCTAGGCAGAAATGTGAGTCACTTCGCCGGCTCGAGGGCGGCCTCTCTTTGGCTAACCGTACTGAATTTCTACCTTGATATAAAATTTTCAAAATAATTTTTTTTTTTTTTTTTTTTTTAACTTCCTCAAGAATTTTTTTAACGGAAAATAAAATGGCGATTTATTAGGTACTTAATTTTTATTTTTTTTTTTTTCAAAAAACAGAAAACGAACAACAAAAAATACCTAAAATTTCTAACTTCCTCAAGACTTACTGCGATACCCACCAAATTTATTTCACAACTTTTACAAAAATTTAGTTCTCCTACTTAATACTTCCTCCTCCTGTATCCTTGAGGAAGTTATCGTTGGAAGCTCTTCAAACCGGTTTATTAGCTTTATTAACTTCCAAACATGGGTTATTAGGTCTATATTGTTAAAAATAAATTCAAATTATGCACCGAAGCTCCAGAAATGCAAGATCTAATTTTTTTTTTTTTAGGGAGAGAACGGAAGACGAGAAGACTAATTCAGAAATTTCCGACATAAATAAATTATTCGAACTATTCTACGCCTCTGAACGGGTTGTGGAATAGAAGGGAGTAGATGGCGGGGGGGGGGGGGTCTTAAATGCATAAACCCACCCCCGCTTCCGTCCCTTTCTATTCAGTGATGATGAAAATTGAGTTTTGAGTTTTAATTCTTTTAACGTTAATTAAATAACTTTAGAACTACTAGTCCTAGAAAATAAATAGATAAAAAAACTTAAAAAAAATCTTCAAAAAAAAATCTTGTTTTGTTACAAAAAAAATCTTCAGTTGCAAAGTCTTCTTTTTTTCCGGCGATCACTCAATTTTCCTCCACCAAGTCTAACAACCAACTCCCAAAAACCGTACATTCTGGGTAATACAATAACTTCTCTTTTAGAAAGTTAATTATATTTTTATGTTCATTGACTCGATTAATTTTTTCCCCACTTTTCTTTCTCTGTGGCTTTTTTGTTTACGCCCCATTGAAGGGAAAGCGAAACGACAAAATTCAGTAATTTTTGGCATTTGAAAAGGGACGATTTTTTTCCGGTAAAATTATTTTAAAATTAGAATGATTAAATAATCAAAAAAACCTTGAAAACGAGTCGATCGTGTCGGAAAATTTTTATCTATATTTTAACTTTTGTATATAAAGACGTAAATGAACTATTTATTTCAAAATAAATACTTAAATTAAAATTCCAAGGGTTAAAATAAAAGTTCAAATTTTTTTTCAACTGATATTTTTTTTAGGTATGCTATGCCACTCGTGACAGCAAATTAGTAATTCATGAAGCTTGAATTTTCCGTGGCACTAATTTTTTGATTTTATTTTCCTCTAGTCAATTTATTTGAAAACCGTCTAGTGTTCCTTTTGTACAAAACCTTGAGAGGAAACAAAAACTTTCTTTTTCTACTCAAAGATTTCAATGGAAATGCGGGCTTTTCTCGGCTTATCTGAGGGTTTTATTCATTTACTTTTCATCTCCCTTCTCGGAAAATATTGATGAGGGCTATAATGACGGGATGATGATCTTTTCGGCTTAGAATTCACCTTGTTGAAAGTATGAAAAGGAAAAGATATATTCATTTTAGCATTAAAGCCACAAAATCTTTGAAAAATAATGGTCTGGACTTCACTCAAAGTATGGAAATTGAATGATTTTTCACCTCTACTTTGAAGTTTCAAGGTAGAAAAAATTAAAGTCTTCATGATGAGTGAAGAAGTCTGTAAAATTTAGATCAAATTGGGCTAACGGTTCTTAAGAAAAACAGGAAAAACAATTCAGCCAATCGGAAGGAGGCAGCCATCTTCCTTTTAGTAGTTACTGTAGAAATCCTGTAGGTGTAAAGAAGGTTCTCTCTTTTAACTTGCTTAAAGAATTGTGATACCCTCCACGTCGGATTTTTGGGGAGGGGACGAAAAAATTCGTTATACTTTTGTTCCATTATACTTCCCCCTCAGTTATACTTCCCCCTCAGTTATACTTCCCCCTCTGTTATACTTCCCCCTCTGTTATACTTCCCCCTCAGTTATACTTCCCCCTCAGTTATACTTCCCCCTCTGTTATACTCCCCTCCCATATACTTCCCCCTCCGTTTTACGTCCCCTCCGTTATACTTCCCCCTCCTATATACTTCCCCTTCCTATATACTTCCTCTTCCTATATACTTCCCCCTCCTACATTGTTACTTCTCTTTAAGGAAGTTTTCGTTGGAAGCTCTTCAAACCAGTACTTTGTTTTATAAGTGATGATCTAATGTGTATTCTTTTTGCAGAAACGATGTCTGACTCGCTCAGCGTTCTTTTCCCAGAAATCGGCGAAGACTTGACGCACGTCACATGGGCTCATGCGGTGAACAGTAACGAAAAGCTCGAGCAAGAATTAAAAGGGAAGGCGATGATGATCGAAGCAGATATCGTTCTCGGAACAGTCGTCGGCGATAGAAGCGGCCAGATCGTTCCTATAATGGCTCATCCGCCGCATAACACCTCGGACCTCTCTCTGGAAATGTTCATCGTCAAATTCCTCGACAGCCAAGCACAAAAAGGGATGAAACTCGATTTCAAAAGTCGTGAAGCATTTTCTGCATCTGAAAGCATACTTGAAGAACTTCTCATAAACACTTCGGTAAGTCGGTTTTCATGAAATTTCTATTAATTTTGATTTAGTATCAATTTGAATTTCCTCTTTGGCTCAATGCTGACATAATGAAAGGTCCAGTGGATAGCCAGACTGAACCTGTCGATGCTGACTACTTTCTTTCAACTTGTGTCACCAAATTTCCGATTGCAATGCCCTCTATCGGATGGACAACTCGTTACGGCTCTGGAATTGACACAGGTACCCTGTCACAATTTGGTAGCTCCTTTAATACATTTCTTTTAGGAAGCTACACTCCTGAAATGGTGGCTAACATGACAGATGCTTTAAACAGAAATTTGGTAGTTAAACCGGTGACGTTTGCTGTTAGAGCAGGATTAGCGGCGCAGTCTTATGACGTTTATCGAACTTAATAGCGACTTCTGTCCCCGGAACGACATTGACCGTTTGGTGCAGTACGCCGAACGATGTGACAGATATGGACCTTCTCAGGAAGCTAATTGATGGCATAGGACGAGACAAAATCTACCTGGATCTCCCTCCAGATATGATGGAAGGGCTCAACTCGTCCTCAGGTAACTTGATCGGTAAATGCGCCCTTGTCGCCGCCTCCACGCTCCTCGCCTTCGGCACATTCAGGCACCAATAAGAAAGCGGCGCTTCTTTTTCCAACGGTTGCACCGCGCTCAATAGAATCACCTTTTGTCTCCAAAGTAATTAAAATTTTAAATAGAATCTCAATGTCCTTCAGGACCTTTTTAAAATAATGGCCTATTTTCTGGAAAAAAATTTTCTAGTTTGAGAAACTAGAAAAAAAAATCAAAATAATTTAATTTTGAAATCTTCTAATTTGTTAATCAAAAGTGCTTTATAACAAAAAAAAAGCAATAAAAAAAATCTCTAAATATTAGTGTGTAAATAATAATTAGCTTGTAAAAAATATGCTTACATTAAATAATTATGTAAAATTATGTAAATATTAACAATTTTTTAAAAATAATTTCAACATTGTGCGTTGGAAATTCAAGAATAAAGAATGTAAATTAATTAATTATAAAAAAAATTAATTAATTTTAAAATACCACTTAGAAGTGGATGTAAATAATGTATAACGAATTTTTAACTAAATAAATAAAATTCTAAATTTTATTTTTTATTTGTTTATTTTATAAAGCCTGCTTTTGCTGCGTAGTTTTTGGATTTTTTTGTTTATAATTTGTTTAATTTTATTTGATTTTTTTAGAATGATTAGAAAACTGGAAATTGCGATTTATTAAAGGTTTGACCGATTTTTAAATTCTTATGTTGCAGAATAAAAGTTTATTTTAGTACGTTTGCTGTTTTTTTTTGGTACCTGAAAAGGTTCGCTCTATCACGGATAGAGTGCGCTAGTGGTTTGTTTGAAGTTTTTTCTATTTTTTGGCCAAGGAGTTCAATATTTTTTGTAGTTCCTCATTTTTAAGGCGGAGGAGCCATTTTGGGTGTTTTTTATTGATTTTTGGCGGAAAAATTTAAGTTTTTATGAATTTTTTGGCTGCACTGAAAGTAGATGTGCTACTCCAGTAGGCTGGGTGTTCATGCGCTTTAATTTTCAATTTATGTGCCCTAAAAGTCGACAGTAAAATTTTAATTCTTCATTTTTAGATAATTCTGTATAAACATGGGTTCTTGAGCAAAAATTCTTGTAGAGCTTTATTTAAAAAAAATGGCATTTTTCGACGATAAACATAAAAAAACGTTCAAAAATCCTGCAAAAAGTTTAAAA
Organism: Orius insidiosus; assembly: GCA_014119065.1. Taxonomy (NCBI): domain Eukaryota; kingdom Metazoa; phylum Arthropoda; class Insecta; order Hemiptera; family Anthocoridae; genus Orius; species Orius insidiosus. Next base: position 552,980 of record JACGAQ010000019.1, read on the forward strand.
ATTGGAACTCTCGGATTGTTAGAACAGGAAAACGCCTTAAAATCCCTCAACAAGGATGTGTATTGTACAAATGGAAGAAAAAAAGCTCACAAATCTTTTTTTTTTTTTTTGGCAAAAAAGTAAGGAAAACTCTGGAAAAATCCAGTTTATTGATCTTTAAAATGCAAGTTCCTGATAACTTGGAAAATCCATCAGAAGGTGTTTTCTCAGGCAAAAAACTGTTGAAAATTCCATGGATTCCTATTTAAAAATGGAATTCTTGGTCCATAAACATAGAAAAACGTTCAAAAATCCTGCAAAACGTTGAAAAATTGGAACTTTCGGACTATTAGAACAGGAAAACGCCTTAAAATCCCGCAAAAAAGGTGTTTATTGGACAAAGGGAAGAAAAAAAGCTCAAAAATCCCCTTTTTTGGGGTAAAAAACTAAGGAAAACTCAGGAAAAATCCAGTTTATTGATCGTTAAAAAAGGAAGTTCTTCATAACTTGGAAAATCCTTCAAAAAGGAAGTTTTCCTGGCAAAAAACCATTGAGAGTTCCATAAAATCCTATTTAAAAAATGGAATTCCAGGGCCTTTAACATAGAAAAACACATAAAATTCCTCAAAAAGGTATTTTATTTGACAAAAGAAAGAAAAACGCTAAAAAATCCCGTTTTCAAGGGCAAAAAAGAAAGGAAAACTGTGGAAAAATCCGTTTTATTGGTCGTTAAAAAAAGGAAGTTCTTTATTCCTTGGAAAATCCTGCAAAATGATGGTTTTTCAGGCAAAAAAACCGTTGAAATTTCAAAGAAATCCTGTTTAAAAATGGAATTTTTGGTCCATAAACATATAAAAACGCCCTAAAATCCTGCAAAAAGTTGAAGAATTGATACTCTCGGACTATTAGAACAGGAAAACGCCTTAAAATCCCTCAAAAAGGTAGAAAAAAAAAGCTCAAAAAACCCGATATGTTGGGGTAAAAAACTAAGGAAAACTCAGGAACTATCCAGTTCATTGGTCGTTAAAAAAGAAAGTTCTTCATATCTAGGAAAATCCTTCAAAAGGTGCTTTTTCACCCAAAAAACTGTTGAAAGTTCCATGAAATCCTGTTTAAAAGTGGAATTCTTGGTCCATAAACATAGAAAAACGTTCTAAAATCCTGCAAAAAGTTCAAAAATTGAAACTTTCGAACTATTAGAACAGGAAAACGACTTAAAATCCTGCAAAAAGGGTGTTTATTGGACAAAAGGAAGAAAAAAAGCTAAAAAATCCCATTTTTTGGGTAAAAAACTAAGGAAACATCCAGTTTATTGATCGTTAAAAAAGGAAGGTCCTCATATCTTGGAAAATCCTTCAAAAGGTGTTTTTTAAGGCATAAAACTGTTGAAATTTCTATGGATTCCTATTTAAAAATGGAATTCTTGGTCTAAAAATATAGAAAAACTCCCTAAAATCCTGGAAAAAGGGTGTTTGTTGTACAAGGACAAGAAAAATGCTCAAAACATGTTTCTTCAACAAAGAGTTTAGTTTTTGTTTAATTTTTGAAGCTGCACAAAGGTGGAGGATTAGCTCCCCAAAATAGTTTGATCCCCCACAAACATGCTGGAAGTAAGAAAAGTGCTGGCCCACTCTAGCGGACCCTTAAGGATAATCAGATTAAAATAATTTGAACTCCACGTAGGTGTTTAAATGTTAACAACGGAAGTGGTAAGTCCGGAGAAGTTGTACAATTCGAATAGAAAAGAAGACTGAGAAAGAAGGCAGACAATGGGGATGCCCAACCCCAGAACCTTAAATGCTTCCCATTATCATTTTGAACCGCACCGGAAAAGAGTGTTCTTTTATAGGATGAAGCAAGGAAATACGTTGAAGGGTCTCTCTTTTTCGCCCTTCACATACACACACAAAAAAATTTCTCGTTTGGAAAAATTCTAACTTTGGCGAAATACTAGAAATGTATGTGTGAAAAAGGTGGGATGAAGATGATAACTTCCTTAAAGAAGTTATTGTGTAAGAAGTAACTTCTCCACGTGGGGTTTTTGGGGAAGGGTCTTCCAGACCCCGGAGGGTCAAATCGATCTTTACCGATCTCAACTTTGTCTGTGGTTCCGGCCGGCCGTAGCATTTTTCCGGAAAACTTGATCCGATTTTCACCAAATTTTGACACAATCTCCCTGAACAGTTGAACAAGAAATTATCGTCTGCGATTTTTGAATTTCGAAAAAATGGCGGAGATATGCACGTATGAAATTTTAAAACTCCGGCTGTTTTCACCAAATTTTCACCAAATACTCCTTATATGGTTTACGAATTTTGGTGTAAAAATTTTTTTCCCCGTTTTTTTTTTTTTTTATTAGGGAGCACTTTCATACTTCCAAACGTTACGAGAGGCACATCCCTAGGGCAAAGAGCCCATTATTTCTACCTTGATACTTAGAAAATTTTTCGAACAAAAAAAAACTTAGAAAATTTTTTGAAAAAAGAAAAAAAGCTGCTAATTTTTCAAAAATAAAAAAAAAACTTAGAAAATTTTTTAACGAAAAAAATTAAAATTTTCCGTACCAAAAAAAAAACCTTTTTGAAAAAAAAAATGGAATCAGGGAAATATCATTTTTACAATTATTATGGGTTTTTTGTGAGGGAGAGAGAATGAAAAAAACGGATATTCCACTACCGGTTTCGGCGTAATACGCCTCATCAGGTGGACTATTTCCTTACTTTTCACTCTCATCTCATTTCTCACTTATACCACATAGTAAAGGTCAAGTAGAAAATGAGATGAGAGTGAAAAGTAAGGAAATAGTCCACCTGATGAGGCGTATTACGCCGAAACCGGTAGTGGAATATCCGTTTTTTTCATTCTCTCTCCCTCACAAAAAACCCATAAAAAATGGAATAATAACTAAAAATTTTTCGTAAAAAAAAAATGAAAATATTTCTAATTGCTTGAAATTATTATTCCCCCTCCTTTGTACTTCCCAATCCTTGAACGTCCCCTCCCTTATACTTCCCCACTTGAAATTTCTCTCCTTTATACTTCCCCCTCTCTAAACTTCTCCTCCTTGATACTTCCCCCTCCTATATTGTTCCTTCTCTTTAAGGAAGTTTTCGTTGGATGCTCTTCAATTTAGTACTTTTCTACCTTGGCACTTCAAAAAAAAAATTCTTTAAATAGTATGGATGAAAAATTATTGAATTGCCCGACTTCGAGGAAGTTACTGCGGGGACATGTTCTTCATTCTGCCTCTAACCCAAACTTTTGGCTGATTTTGGCTTCCCTGACCCCGTTTTGAGTAACTTCACGAGTTTCCTTTTATCTAGGAACTTGTAAGAAAACTTTTTAAAATGATTAAATCTTAAGTTTCCTCCCTAATTAAAGTCGGCCCGAAAAACGCACAAGTTTACGAAACGCTTTTCCGATCTTCCAATTTTGGAGAGTGCCCAACAGTAGCCGATCTTTCCGTTACTACATTTCCTGTTTAAAAGTTTTTTTTTGTTTTGAATAAAAAAAGAGGTAAAAATCTCTTTTCAGCTTTATGGGGCTAGCACGTTCTGTCGATACGTTCCGTTAAGAGTGGCCGCCTATAAAATACGCTTGGAATACAAAAGTTATTCGAGAAAAACTCTTCCGGTAAAGAACGTCCGGAATGTTTATGGATAAAGCCATAAAAAAATGAAAAAATCAACAAAAGTCAAGCTTTTCAAGCATTTCAACAAAAATTCTTCGTCTGCAGAAAAATGACATTTTTACAGTGGACAGTCGACATGTCCTCAGGAGTGCGGTTGATTCTGCAAAAATGAGGATAAGTAACAGTTCCTCCAGGGGTGCCAACATTATTGCAAAATATATTGTTTTTGTTAATACACTTTCCTTGACAGCTCGTGAGATTTAGGTATGCAACGTCAAAGTTCGCCTTCAAAAACTTCTAAGAACCCGGAAAACTTTTCTTTTCTAATATTACATCCCAAAACGCTTTCGCTCTTCCGTTTTTCATAAGTGATTAATGGCCACACAACTCCAAAACTTTAAACAATTAGTTTCGCCGACTGCTTAAACAAATGAATGACTTTAAGGAATTTAGACTTAATTACTTAGAAGGTAAGTCGATTTAACTTTGTAGAAATCCTTCTTGAGTTGAGAATTTCTCACGGAGATGAACGGGTTAACTGAAACCGGGTTCGGGGAACTGCGAGCAGCAATGGTCTTGCGCTTAGCTTCTTGTCCTTGAGAAATTCTTTTTATAAAAGGGAGAAGATAGAAATAGTTTAAACGGTCTGTTTAAAGGAGATACGAGCGTGAAGATAAGTTTTATTTTCGTGGCCACCGTCTTGTAAATGGTATTAACCGGAAACGTGTTGATGTGCAGTGTTTGCTCTGGGCACACCCGAGAATCTCATGCCATCGGTATTTCCCTTTCTTAATTATATTTTCCGTCATCTTGACTCATCGAAAACGAAAAAGTTCATGTCCTTTTAATCTAAACCTTTGCCAAAACTTCCGACGGCCACCGATATCAAAGCCAAGTGTGTCAGTGGTGTACTCGGGATTTATCAGATTATTTCGGAGAAATCAAAAATAAAATTTTTTGGAAATGTTCTAGTTTTGATATGTTGAACAGTTTCTGGGTATTGGTTTCGAACGGATAATTGAGTCGCGATATTGCGCGGTGAATGGGGGGGGGGGGGGGGGGAGGGTCTATTGAGAGGCTATCCTATGATCTAATGCACTCACCTGTTAATACTTATTAGACATGTAAATTTAATCAGGGTGGCCAATCACATGGGATGCAGGAAATTACGATACCTTCATTAACGACAATCAAATTTCCCCAAACAATAACGATTCATAAAATAAACAGAAATGTTTTGATTGAATTTTTTTAGAAAAGATTTATGCCAAATTAATGACTCTCTGAATATTTTCGTAATTAAACAGGTAGCAATTTTTAAATAATTAACCCTACGGCAATGGGGTTGAAATCGACTAGGACGAGTGGCCCTTTTAACAGCTCCCGCAATTTATGACGAATTTATGACCAATAAAGGACGATTTGCCCTTTCGACAGCTCCAGCCATTTTATGACGATTTGTTGAATGCTGAGTTTATGACGAATATGGGGCGAGTGGCCCTTTCGACAGCTCCAGCCATTTTAAGACGATTTTTTGTATGACGAATTTATGATGAACATTGGGCGAGTGGCCCTTTTAACAGTTCCCGCCATTTTATAACGATTTGTAGTATGCTGAGTTTATACGAATATAGGGCGAGTGGCCCTTTCAACAGTTCCCGCCATTTTATGACGAATTTATGACCAATAAAGGACGATTTGCCCTTTCGACAGCTCCAGCCATTTTATGACGATTTGTTGTATGCTGAGTTTATACGAATATAGGGCGAGTGGCCCTTTCAACAGCTCCCGCCATTTTATGACGAATTTATGACCAATAAAGGACGATTTGCCCTTTCGAGAGCTCCAGCCATTTTAAGGCGATTTTTTTTGATGACGAATTTATGACGAATATTGGGCGAGTGGCCCTTTTAACAGTTCCCGCCATTTTATGACGATTTTTTTGTATGACGAATATTGGGCGAGTGGCCCTTTCAACAGTTCCCGCAATTTTATGACGATTTGTAGTATGATGAGTATATGTCGAATATAGGACGAGTTGAAAGGTCCAACGGTTTCCGCCATTTAATGACAATTTTTTGTAGGACGAATTTATTAAGAAAATAGGATGAGATTTGGTGAGTGGCCCTTTCAACAGTTCCAGCCATTTTATGACGATTTGTAGTATGATGAGTGTATGTCGAATATAGGACGAGTTGAAAGGTCCAACGGTTTCCGCCATTTTATGACGATTTTTTGTAGGACGAATTTATTAAGAAAATAGGATGAGATTTGGTGAGTGGACCTTTCAACAGTTCCAGCCATTTTATGACGATTTTTTTGTATGACGAATATAGGAAGAGAGGCCTTTTGAACTGTTTTCGCCATTTTATGACGAATAAAGACGATTTGCCATTTCGACAGCTCCAGCCATTTTATGACGCCTTTTTTTGTATGACGAATATTGGGCGAGTGGCCCATTCAACAGTTCCCGCCATTTTATGACGACTTGTTGTATGACGAATATTGGGCGAGTTGCCCTTTTAACAGTTCCCGCCATTTTATGACGACTTTTTTGTATGACGAATATTGGGCGAGTGGCCCTTTCAACAGTTCCCGCAATTTTTGACGATTTGTAGTATGATGAGTATATGTCGAATATAGGACGAGTTGAAAGGTCTAACGGTTTCCGCCATTTTATGACGATTTTTTGTAGGACGAATTTATTAAGAAAATAGGATGAGACATGGTGAGTGGCCCTTTCAACAGTTCCAGCCATTTTATGACGATTTTTTTGTATGACGAATATAGGAAGAGAGCCCCTTTGAACTGTTTTCGCCATTTTATGACGAATAAAAGACGGTTTTCCATTTCGACAGCTCCTGCCATTTTATGACGCCTTTTTTGTATGACGAATATTGGGCGAGTGGCCCATTCAACAGTTCCCGCCATTTTATGACGACTTGTTGTATGACGAGTTTATGACGAATATAGGACGAGTTGAAAGGTCCAACGGTTTCAGCCATTTTATGACGATTTTTTTTATGACGAATATTGGGCGAGTGGCCCTTAAGACAGCTCCAGCTATTTTATGACGATTTTTTGTATGACGAATATTGGGCAAGTGGCCTTTCAACGGTTCCCGCTATTTATGACGATTTTTTTTAGGACGAATTTATTAAGAAAATGGGATGAGATTTGGCGAGTGGCCCTTTCAACAATTTCAGCCATTTTATGACGTTTTTTTGTATGACGAAAATAGGAGGAGAGGCCCTTTCCAATGTTGCCGCCATTTTATGACGAGTTTTTTGTATGACGAATTTGTGACGAATATAGGACGAGTGGTCATTTCAACAGTTTCCGCCATTTTATGACATTTTTTTGTATGATGAATATAGGACGAGAGTCCCTTTCAACATTTCCCGCCATTTTATGACGAATTTATGACGAACACAGGACGAGAGGCCCTTTAAAATGTTTCCGCCATTTTATGACGATTTTTTTGTTCGACGAATTTGTGACGAATATAGGACGAGTGGCCATTTCAATAGTTTCCGCCATTTTCTGACGACTTTTTGTGTGTAGAAGAATGCCACGGCAATATGGCGAGATCCCCCACATGGGACCCTTCTTTCTCTCATTTTAACACAAGGTAAAAAATGTTTTTCTTTTGAAGTTTCCATTGGGTCAGCTCCAGTTAAGAGGTTTTAGAGATAGGGTGCATAATTAGAAAAAAATAAAAAAAGAGTGAAAAAAAATTGAAAGTGGTGTGAATAATTAATATAAGTTGCTAATTGACTAGAAATGGAGCATGAGGAGGATAGAGACGGCGGGTTTGATAAAAGGGGGAGAGGCGGGATTTACGAGAAGGGGAGAGAGGAGTTTCGGACTTCTCGGAGTTCAGTCCTTCGCGCGGTATGATGTAGTGAGGATGTACGCGCTAAGGGTACTTTTAATATTCGCGGTCTTTACGACCGTTACGTACGCGACTTCCGCGCGTTTTTCCAGTTTGGATCGACTTCTTAACCGTCTCGACGGAAGTACGGAGTCCCCTATAGAGTCCGAACCTCCCGTTACGCCAGGCATCGAATCCGCCATGGACATTGGCAGCAGAATCAGCACGAAGTAGAGTTTGACGATGACGACGACGACGACGATGATCTCGATTTACTCAACGAACCCCAAGCCGACATTCACCAAAGAACTCCATTCACTACCACGGTAAAATTTTTCCTAAAAATCAAAATTTTTTTTATCCAAAAGTCTTCCTTTTTGTTCTTTCTTTATTGGGCGCTCGCAAACCCCAGAAGGCTTCCAAAGATCGTAAATTAATAATTCCAATTACAGACGATTTAAGAGGATGACATAAGGAAGCCGAATTTGGTCCAATTGCTCCCAAAAACCGTCTAGCTCGTTAATTTGATTTTCGAAAGTGCCAATTTAAAATTTATTGGTTGAGGGAATCAACTGAAGACAAGGACGCAGGGCAAAGAACTTCTGCAGCTCCTTTATGATTTTTAACTTTCTCCCAAAAAATTTATTGTTATACCCTCCATAGACTTTTTTTGTTCACCTGTTTCCTTATTGAAACTGATTTCGGTACCACCGATGGACGGTTTTTTGGTGAAATGAATTTCACCAAAGAATGAATTTCCAACAGGAACTTATTATGATACCCTCGATAGACGGTTTTTAGAAATGCGTCTTTCAGGCTCCTTAGGAGTTAAAATCTCTAGCTAAATTCCCCAAAAGAAACATATTGTGATACCCTCGATAGACGGCTTTTAGAAGTATGTTTTCCAGATCCCATAGTGCTTAAAAATTTTTTCATAAAAAAAATCGAAAAAAAAAGAGGAAATGCCGGAAAATTGAAAAAAAAAACTTAGAAAATTTTTCGAAAAAAATAAAAAGCGAAAAAAAAGGAAAACCCGGAAAATTTTTGGAAAAAAACTTAGAAAATTTTTCGAAAAAAAAAGGAAAGGAAAGGGTAACTCGGAAAATTTTTCAAAAAAAAAAACTAGGAAAATTTTTCGAATAAAAATAAAAACTTACCCCTTCCTTATTCTTCCCCTCCTGTATACTATCCCTCACTTCGTTATACTTTCGTTCCATTATACTTCCCCCTCTGTTATACTTCCCCCTCTGTTATACTTCCCCTCCCATATACTTCCCCCTCCTATATACTTCCCCTTCCATCGTTACTTCTCTTTAAGGAAGTTTTTAGAAACGGATCTTCCAGACCAGCTAAATTCCCCATAAGAAACATATTGTGATACCCTCGATAGACGGCTTTTAGAAGTAGGTCTTCCAGATCCCATAGTGCTTAAAAAATTTTCATAAAAAAATCGAAAAAAAAAGGAAAACCCGGAAAATTTTGGAAAAAAACTTAAAAAATTTTTTCGAAAAAAAAAATAAATAAAAAGCGAAAAAAAGGAAAACCCGGAAAATTTCTGGGAAAAAAACTTAGAAAACTTTTCGAAAAAAAAGGAAAGGGTAACTCGGAAAAAAAAAACTAGGAAAATTTTTCGAATAAAAATAAAAACTTCCCCTTCCTTATTCTTCCCCTCCTGTATACTATCCCTCCCTTCGTTATACTTTCGTTCCATTGTACTTCCCCCTCCGTTATACTCCCCCCCCCCTCTGTTATACTTCCCCCTCCTATATACTTCCCCTTCCATCGTTACTTCTCTTTAAGGAAGTTTTCGTTGGAAGCTCTTTAAACCGAAAGAGGAGTCAAGGAGTTATGATTTTTCGGAGAAAGGCCTTGAAATGCCACAGTTTTGAAGAAATGGCCTTGAAATGCCACAGTTCTCAAGAGAATGGCCTAGAAATGCCATAGTTCCCAAGTGGTGACCTTGGAAAAACGGTGTTCTGAAAAAATTTAAGGGAATTGTTGTCAAAAAACAAAGTTTAATATTTAGACTGTAGAAAACGTGGATATTTTTATCTCAAAATACAAGAAAAAGGGATGATAATCATAAAAAAAAAAAAGTTAAGGAATTTAAGTGTTGGAGGGGGGGGGGGAGACGGATTTTATTTATGTTATTTTTCTTAAAAAAATTCACTCCAAACAATAAAATGGGTAGAAAGTAAAAGAAAATACAATAAATTTGTAAAAACTTACATTTTGAAGGGAGGATGGCCGAAATTCAAAATTGAGAACAGAAAGGGACACGAAGGAGACCAAGACGCCATTTTGAACTAACCACTGCCGCCAACCACAGCCTTCTCGACCACAAAATACAAAAAGTATCCAACTGCAGGAATACATATTTTAAAAATAAATAATAAAAATGTTCCTACTATTCAAACTATTACAACAATTATTGTTTTGGTTTTTATTTTGCAATTAAATGTTATCAGTTATTACTTATCACTTATCAGTTATCACAGAAAAAAAAAGGCGCGGAAAATCTCAAAACGCCGAGTGTGCTTAATTGCTTAATTTTAAGCGTGAAACATATTTTGTGAATATGTTATAATGTGTTGTGTGTATATTTTAATATATACTTAAAATTGCATATTTTGCATTTGTTGGTCGAGAAGGCTGTGGTTGGCGGCAGTGTTTAGTTCAAAATGGCGTCTTGGTCTCCTTCGAGTCCCTTTCTGTTCTCAATTTTGAATTTCGGCCATCCGCCCTTCAAAATGTAAGTTTTATTTCAAATTTATTGTATTTTCTGTTACTTTTATACCCATTTTATTAACTTCAATTTCCTTAAAGAAGTTACTGTAGTCGCCGCTTAATGTGATCACGGTTAATGTTATCATCCGGATAGTATGATCTAAAATTCGCTTTAAGTGATCACCAAATCTCGAAAGAAAAAAAAAAAATAAAAACGTTAAGGGGATAGTGGAACTAGGCATCGGACAGAGAGGGAAGATAGCATTAGAGAGAGAGAGAAGTTCAAATTTTAGGCCCCTCTAGCTCTGTCAAATATCATCCGATTTAATTTTGAAAAGTGATTTATTTATGTTACAACATTTTGAATAGCTGTAGGCAGCAAAATTATAATTTTTCCGGCCGGAAAACGGAAAATTTTCTCGGAAAATTTCCTTAATTAAAAATTCAAAATGTCTCTAAGCACCAGGTGTCACAAAAATTACAGAATCCAAATCTGTTTTCAAAATTCAAATCGGTTGAAAACTCGCGTCCGAAACCGTAGAATCGGCAAACTTCAAAGGAAAAATGGAAGCGTCCGCAAGCAATGCAGTGTTGCCAGATGTCTTCCATCAAACACCCCATCCTGGGCATCACAAAAAGAAAAAAAAACGTTTCTAAGAATAAAAATTTTCTAAGTTTTTTTGTCCAAAAAAAAATTTTTTTTTTCAAAAATTTTCAAAGTTTTTTTCGAAAAATTTTCCAGGTTTTCCTTTTTTTTTCGAAAAATTTTCTAAGTTTTTTTGTCAAAAAAAAAAAATTTTATTTCGAATAATTTTTAAAGTTTTTCCAAAATTTTCCGAGTTTTCCGAGTTTTCCTTCTTTTTTTTTTTTTCTTTTTTTTTCGAACAATTTTCTAAGTTTTTTTGTCAAAAAAAATTTTTTTTTCGAATAATTTTCCGTATTTTTTTTTTTTTTTTTTTTTTTTTTTTTTTTTTTTTTGAAAAATCTTTTTAACTTCCTTAAAGAAGTGTAATTGTGATACCCTCCACGTCGGGTTTTTGGGGAATGGTCTTCCAGACCCCGGAGGGTAAAATCGAATATTAATCTTTACCGATTTCATTCAACTTTGTCTGTGGTGCCGTCCGGCCGTCCGTAGCATTTTTTTCCGGAACACTTTACGGCCACAGTTTTCATCCGATTTTCGGCACCACAGACAAAGTTGAGATCGGTAAAGATCAATATTCGATTTGACCCTCCGGGGTCTGGAGACCCTTCCCCAAAAACCCGACGTCGAGGGTATCGCAATAGCTTCTATAAGGAAGTAAAAAAATTTCCGAGAGTCAAGATGTTGAAAAGTAGAGGAGTGAGGAAGGAATCATAGACGGTGGACGGCTTGCATTTTTCCTTTGAAGTTTGCCGATTCTACGGTTTCGGACGCGAGTTTTCAACCGATTTGAATTTTGAAAACAGATTTGGATTCTGTAATTTTTGGTGATACCTGGTGCTTAGAGACATTTTTGAATTTTAATTAAGAAAAATTTTCCGAGAAAATTTTCCGTTTTCCGGCCGGAAAAATTATAATTTTGCTGCCTACAGCTATTCAAAATGTTGTAACATAAATAAATCACTTTTCAAAATTAAAATCGGATGATATTTGACAGAGCTAGAGGGGCCTAAAATTTGAACTTCTCTCTCTCTCTAATGCTATCTTCTGTCTCGCTAAAAAACTCCACACTTGACACGGACTTTCCCCTTAAGAAAGAGATTATCATTTCATTTCAAAGAAAAATAAAGTTGAAAACATAAGCGAAAAATAATTACGAGGGGGTATTTTTAGCTGAAATGTATGACAGGTGATGATTTATTTTCGATTCTTTCAAAATGTAAACAAACCCCCCTTTATAATCTTGATTTGTAAGCTTCTAAACTCGGAAAATTAAAAAAAAAAAAAAAAAAAACGTAGAAATTTTCTTGAAAAATCTTTCGAAAAAACAAACTTGGAAAATTTTTCGAATAAAAAACTTCCCCCTCTGTTATTCTTCCCCTCCCTTATACTTCCCCTCCTTATACCTCATTTCCCTTATACTTCCCCTCCCATATACTTTCCCCTCCGTTATACTTCCCCCTCTGTTGTACGTCCCTCCTTTATACTTCCCCCTCATATATTTTTACTTCTCTTTAAGGAAGTTTTCGTTGAAAGCTCTTCAAACTAGTACTTTTATTTGAGGATTAACGTAAAACAATGAGTAATAAACCCGTTACATTTTATTTAGATATTTTCATCATCTTTTTCTTCGAAAATAAAAAGTACCCCACAAAAAACACCCCGTGTAAAAACACCCCGCCTCGCAAAAATCCTTTTACATCAGCCGGAAAAGTTGTGATATCAACTTCCCCGCCCTCAAATGAGCGAGAAGAGTCGATACGCCCGAGTGGTAGGTACGATGATGTGAGAAGCATGATGCCCGTGCTCCCGTTTTCAATGCTCCCCTTGGCGGCATCGCGAAATGCTTTGTATCAGTGATTGCCGTTATTTATCAAGCCCTGGAACGTCCTGGAACGCTTAAGAATTACTGTGTTATCACTGAGTTCCTAACTAATCACTAGTATACACCCCATACACATACATACACGTACCCCCCCCCCCCCCCGTACTCACACATGACACTACGCCTTCATCTACGTATGTCTGAGTGTTTGAATCATAACGATTTTTCCCGAAGAACGCACAGCACGTCTTAACTACGTCCCTGTAAACAAACATTTCGCGATGCCGCCAAGGGGAGCATTGAAAACGGGAGCACGGGCATCATGCTTCTCACATCATCGTACCTACCACTCGGGCGTATCGACTCTTCTCGCTCATTTGAGGGCGGGGAAGTTGATATCACAACTTTTTCCGGCTGATGTAAAAGGATTTTTGCGAGGCGGGGTGTTTTTTACACGGGGTGTTTTTTGTGGGGATATCATATCTTTTTGTAGTTTAATTAATAGTTCAAGGCCAAATAGGTCAGGTTAGCTGTTGACCCATTACACTGGCAAAAATTACCCAATTTATGTTTTATGTTTCGTTCTTTTTCGTCAGTTCTTTCGTTCTTTTTAGGGTCGAATTTACCTTAAGGGGTCAGGAAGACCCATTTCCGAAATCCGACCTCTGGTGTAAATCGGATGTACAGAAGGCGCCTCAGACTAACTGACGATCGAAAAATGATCACTGGTCAAATTGACCCCAAGGGTCTGGAAGACCCATTTCCGAAATTCGACCTTATGGTGTAAATCGGGTGTACAGCCGGCGCCACAGACAATGATCACTGGTCAAATTGACCCTGAGGGGTCTGGATGACCCATTTCCGAAATCCGTCCTCATTACTATACTCGTCCTCATTGCTAAACTCAGAAGGAAGCTCTGTGCACAATTTCAAGTCGATTGGTCTTGTCTCCAGGCTGTGTACCCGTTAAAGTGGCTAAAATTACCCTAAAATTTCAGTTTTTTGTTCCTAACTTTTTTTTAAGTTAAGATTTCGGGGTAAATCTTTCAAAAGGCACTGGCTCAAGTTGAAAGGAAGCTCTGTGCAAAATTTCAAGTCAATCGGTGCGCTAGGAGAGGCTGTAGCCTTGTCTAGCTGAATAAGAAGAAGAAGAAGAAGAAGAAGAAGAAGAAGAAGAAGAACACGGTAAAGGCGAAAAACCGGGTTTTTAGACTTTTATATCTCGGCTCCCTGTGGACCGATCGACTTGAAATTTTCAGCGTTTACTCATATCATATCAAAGTAAATCTGTAGCAAATTTCAAGTCGATCGGTCCACAGGGAGCCGAGATCCAGATACCTGAAAAACGCAAATCGTGACGTCCAGTAAACATACACTTGGTAGGTACCGTTTTCTGACGTCTTCGGACTGGGTGTTGCTTGGCGGGGCGGAACGCTACCGCGTTCCTAGATAAACTGAGTTTCTAAAAGTCATTTTTATGGAAAATGAATCTCGGAGAAATGGTGGGTGGGACATATTAAAGTAGAATATTATTTATTTTAGACGTTTCTTGTATTTACCTACTTATGACAAATTCTTTTCATCCTATTTCAAAAGCTTTCACGAATTTCAAAACCCTCCATTGAAAATCTTGAAAAGGATGTTCTTGGTATAACTAATTAGGGGGAAAAAAATTAAATGGAGGATTAAAAAAAAATGGAGAATTTAATTGAAAAGCGTTCGCCCTTTAAATGGCGTTTTCTGTGACAAAGGAAGACGGATGGGGTTGGATTAAATAAAATTAAAGAGCCGATAGTTGTTTGGGGTGTGAAAAAAGGGAGATTGAAGGAGAAAAAAAGCGATTTTCTTTTTCTTTCGACTATAATTCACTAAACTGGCTTTAAAAAAAACGGGCGTAGAAGCCCTAACGGGAATAAAAGTTGGGTGAGAGTTCAGGATTCCATTATTCACACGCCTGATATTTTTATTTCCCTAGACAGCCATGTGTTGGTCACTTGGAACTCGAAAATGGTGTAATAAACCCTTTTATTTCAACTCCCATTGGTGATTTGACCCATCAAAATGGCAAACTTAAATTATGCCTCGACATTTCTTAATTAGTCTGAGGCCCTTATTTGCGAACGTTACTTAACGGTCCGTTAACTACGTAAAATGCGGCGTTTTTCTTGTAGTTATGCTCCAATTTTGCGAGAAAACTGATGGATTCTTAATTTTCGATTTGCTCCCAATTTATAAAGTATTGACTTCGGTTAGGAATAAACTTTCTTAGCTTTTAGCTTGATTAAACATTCATAAATTTAAGCACAAACTTAACTTATGGTTAAATTGACTTTTTTCTCTACATTTTTGTGGTTTTTGAATAAAAAGCACTAGTTTGAAGAGCTTCCAACGAAAACTTTCTTAAAGAGAAGGGACAATATAGGAGGTGCAAGTATAAAGGAGGGGGAAGTATTAAGGATGGAAGTATAACGGAGGATATGCTTGGGGGGGGGAGTATAAAGGAGGGAAGTTCAAGGAGGGGGAAGTACAAAGGAGGTTAAACTACCTAAAATGCGGCGTTTTTTCTTTGTAGTTATGCTCTTTTGCGACAAAACTAATGGTTTCTTAATTTTTGATTATTTTCGAATTTGCTCCCAATTTACAAAGTATTGACTCCGGTTAGGATTAAACTTTCTTAGCTTTTAGCTTGATTAAACATTCATAAATTTAAGCACAAACTTAACTTCTGGTTAAATTGACTTTTTATTCTCTACATTTTGTGGTTTTTGAATAAAAAGTACTAGTTTGAAGAGCTTCCTACGAAAACTTTCTTAAAGAGAACGAACAATATAGGAGGTGCAAGTATTAAGGAGGGGGAATATTAAGGATGGGAAGTATAACGGAGGAGATGTTTAAGGAGGGGGAATTATAAAGGAGGGGAAGTACAAGGAGGGGTACAAAGGAGGTTAAACTACCTAAAATGCGGCGTTTTTTCTTTGTAGTTATGCTCTTTTGCGACAAAACTAATGGTTTCTTAATTTTTGATTATTTTCGAATTTGCTCCCAATTTACAAAATATTGACTCCGGTTAGGAATAAACTTTCTTAGATTTTAGCTTGATTAAACATTCATAAATTTAAGCACAAACTTAACTTATAGTTAAATTGACTTTTTTTCTCTACATTTTTGTGGTTTTTGAATAAAAAGTACTAGTTTGAAGAGCTTCCAACGGAAACTTTCTTAAAGAGAAGGGACAATATAGGAGGTGTAAGTATAAAGGGGGAAGTATTAAGGATGGGAAGTATAACGGAGGAGATGTTTAAGGGGGGGGGGAGTATAAAGGAGGGAAAGTTTAAGGACGGGGAAGTTCAAGGAGGGGGAAGTACAAAGGAGGTTAAGCTACCTAAAATGCGGCGTTTTTTCCTTGTACATAGTTATGCTCGACTTTTGCGAGAAAACTGATGGTTTCTTAATTTTTGATTATTTTCGAATTTGCTCCCAATTTACAAAGTATTGACTCCGGTTAGGAATAAACTTTCTTACTTTTAGCTTGATTAAACATTCATAAATTTAAGCACAAACTTAACTTATGGTTAAATTGACTTTTTTTCTCTACTATTGACTTTTTGAATAAAAAGTACTAGTTTGAAGAGCTTCCAACGAAAACTTTCTTAAAGAGAAGGGACAATATAGGAGGTGCAAGTATTAAGGAGGGGAAGTATTAAGGATGGGAAATATAACGGAGGAGATGTTTAAGGAGGGGGAAGTATAAAGGAGGGGAAGTAGAAGGAGGGGGAAGTACAAAGGAGGTTAAACTACCTAAAATGCGGCGTTTTTTCTTTGTAGTTATGCTCCAATTTTGCGAGAAAACTGAGGGTTTCTTAATTTTTGATCATTTTTGAATTTGCTCCCAATTTACAAAATATTGACCCCGGTTAGGAAAAATCTTTCTTAGCTTTTAGCTTGATTAAACATTCATAAATTTAAGCACAAACTTAACTTCTGGTTAAATTGACTTTTTTTCTCTACATTTTTGTGGTTTTTGATTAAAAAGTACAAGTTTGAAGAGCTTCCAACGAAAACTTTCTTAAAGAGAAGGGACAATATAGGAGGTGCAAGTATTAAGGAGGGGAAATATTATGGAGGGGGAAGTATAAAGGATGGGAAGTTCAAGGACGGGGAAGTACAAAGGAGAGGGAATAATAATTTCAACAATTTTGAGAAATTTTCAAAAGTTTTTTCAAGGACGTTTTTCCCAAAAAATGTCCTTACAGGTATTAGTATTATGGCTGCAGTAAGTACCTCGCTACCTTCCCGCATATTCGCACAAATCACTGGGGTGTGAGAGAAACTCCGATATAAATCGGATATGGAGGGTAATTCAATAACTTATCTTTGAGTAAACATGAAGTGAAGGGAGGAAGGCTGAGAATCGCGAAAATTGAAACCTTGTAAATTGTTCATCAGGACAGAAAGAGATAATCCTTTCATTTTCTACTTTTCAAAGATAAAAGCATCGTCTCATATAATCCACGCGATCTTCCTCATTTATCACCCGCCAAAAATAAAAAGGCGGTGAGAAACTGTTGATAATGAACCGTAGAAAGATAAGAGTTCTCACCAAAAGTTTATAAAAGATAACAATTCGAAGACAAATTATTTATAAAAATTGGCGGCGGACTAAAATGCAAGATTCATCAGAGGTTGAGGTCGGTGTCGCTTACGACTTTTGGCAAACGTCCCGCAAACAACCGGAATCTTTCGGGTGAACGATTTTATGTTGGATTTTCCTTTCGGTTAATTAATTATTTCTGTCGATTAAGGAGGTTTTATGATAAAAAAACATGGAAAACTCCTCAAAAGGTGTTTTTAGGCTTCGGAAAACTAGGAAAAACTTCCCTAAATCCGTTAACAAGCGGTAGGAAAAGCCAAAAACTTAAACTTCCTTAAAGAAGTTATTGTGATACCCTCAGGTTTTGGGGGAGGGTCTTCCGGAGGGTCAAATTGAATATTGATCTTTTCCGATCTAAACTTTGTCTGTGGTGCCGGCCGGCCGTAGCATTTTTCCGGAAAACTTCACGGCCGCAGTTTTGATCCGATTTTCTCCAAATTTTCACACAAATTTCTTTATTTTAAGAATGATGATTTTCGAAAAAATGGCGGAGGCATGTGTTTTTGACATTTTAAAAACTGCGCTACGGCCCAATTTCACCAAATTTTCATCAAATACTCGTTATATTTTTTACAAATTTTTGGTGTAATAAAACAATAAAACAATTTTTTTTAATAGGGAGAAATTTGATACTTTCACGCGTTACGGGAGGGCCCTCCCTTGCGGAAAAATTCCAATATTTCTACCTTGGTACTTAAAAAATTTTTCGATACGAGGACTTCCCCCTCCGTTATACTTCCCATCCTTTATACTTCCCCCTCTGGTATACTTCCCCTCCATTATACTTCCCCCTCCGTTATACTTTCCCTCATTTATACTTCCCCCTCCTATATTTTTAGTTCTCTTTTAGGAAGTTTTCGTAGGAAGCTCTTCAAACTAGTACTTTTATTCGACTTCCACGCGTTACGGGAGGGACCTCCCTTGCGGAAAAATCCCAATACATATTTCTACCTTGGTACTTAAAAAAATTAAAATTTTTTTGAAAAAAAAATTAAAATTTTTTTGAAAAGAAAAACTGATAATTTTTTTGAAAAAAAAAAACTGATAATTTTTGGAGAAAAAAAACCAACTTTGGAAATTTTTTTGAAAAAAAAAAAAACCTCCTTAAACTTGAAAACATAAGACTTAAAGTTAAAAGACTCCTTATACTTCCCCTCCCCTGTACTTACTGTACAACTTCCCCTCCTTTATACTTACTCCTCCTTTAACTTCCCCTCCTTTATACTTCTCCCTCCTTTATACTTCCCCCTCGTTTATTCTTCCCCCTCCTTTATTCTTCCCTCTCCTTTATACTTCCCCTCTTTAATACTTCCCCCTCCAATATTGTTACTTCTCTTCAAGGAAGTTTTCGTTGGAAGCTCTTCAAACTATGTACATAGTACTCTTTTCCGCTGTCGTAGAAGATCGCGTGCTTATCGCCGTTTTATTTGAATACGATATCCGTAGACGATAAATGCTTTTGCGGCTGATTTATAGTCTAATCTTCGTTTAACCACTTTTTTAAGTTTCACCGAAGTTTTGAAGCATCCTCTAGGTAGTGTTTATTCCGGAAGGTCTCTTCGTCAGCCCTATCACAACAGAGGGTAAACAAAACAAAATAAACATATGATTTGTCATCTCCACACGTGGGAAAAATTTTTCGATTACATTTTAACCCTTATTTTTGACCTATAAACTCTGAGAAATCTATTCCCGGTGAGTTGTTAATCATTGGGGTGAGGAAAAAGGGTTTGAAAACTAGAAAGAGTCCTTCCCGGTTTAGAAATCCATTTAGCCCGGAACGTTGTTGACAGAGAAATAAATCGAAGGTTTGTTTCACCGTGAAATGTCTTTAAATTGCTCGCTTTTTCAACGATATAAACTTGAATAAAGAGAACATTTCAAGGGCTCCTTTTTTCAGATTTGAATAATAAAAACAAATAAAAGAAGACTGGAATGACACCTGTCTGCCAACTTTAGTTCGTTTTTTTATTTATAGTCAGAAGAGCGAAATTTAAAAATAACTTTTTGTACGTTTTTGCGACTAAATGGACCCAAAGTTTCCTAGATAAAATTCATTCACCGGGAAATACCTTTTTTTCCATTTTGAAAACACAAAAGAATCGATTTATTCAAACTCACGTATTCTCCATACCTGAAAATTTCGGATTTTTAAAAAAGAAAGGTTAAAAATATTTGAGGGCGTCGATGTAAATAAAAGATTGAGGAACTTTATCTTTGATCGGATTCATTGAAAAAAGTCTGGGCGTTCACACGAAGGAGCGGCTAATCTATCATCTCGGCTACGGTGTAAACGGGTGAGATGGTGAACGGTAATGGCCATTACGTGTCCAGATGAATTACTCGCAAGATGAATCTGGGTTTCTGTTTTACTCAAGGATAGCCCACTCGACAGATCGCCCTCATCACGAACTTCTCGCCTCTGACATCTCAAAATTTTGGTCTAATAAATATTATTATGGAAGATCTTCGTGGGTATCCTGCGCTAAGGCTATCCACAAAGTAAAACGGTCGTTAAATTCTCCGATTGTTGGTAAAAAGGTCGTTAAATTCACCGATTGTTGGTAAAACGGTCGTTAAATTCACGGATTGTTGGTAAAACGGTCGTTAAATTCAGGGATTGTTGGTAAAACGGTCGTTAAATTCACCGATAGTTGGTAAAACGGTCGTTAAATTCACTGATAGTTGGTAAAACGGTCGTTAAATTCACTGATAGTTGGTAAAACGGTTGTTAAATTCACAGATTGTTGGTAAAACGGTCGTTAAATTCACGGATTGTTGGTAAAACGGTCGTTAAATTCACCGACTGTTGGTAAAACCGTCGTTAAATTCACCGGTTGTTGGTAAAGCGGTCGTTAAATTCACCAATTTTGGTAAAACGGTCGTTAAATTCACCGATTGTTGGTAAAACGGTCGTTAAGTAGTCGAATTGTCACTAAACGGTCGTTAAATTCATTCATTCAAATTAAATTATTGGTAAAACGGTCGTTAAATTCTCCGATTGTTGGTAAAACGGCCGTTAAATCGTTCGATTGTTAGTACAATAGTCGTTAAGTCGTCGAATCGTCACTAAAACGGTCGTTAAACTATCAGATTGTCGTTAAAATAGTCGTTAAATCGTTCAATTGTTTGTATATGGTCTTCAAGTCGTCAGATTGTTAGTAAAACGTTGTTAAGTCGTCGAATTGTTACTGTCAGATTAACCGTCAGATTAGTAGTAAAACGGTCGTTAAGTAGTCGAATTGTCACTAAAACGGTCGTTAAATTCAAATTTTGTTGGTAAAACGGCCGTTAAATCGTATAATTGTTAGAAAACGGTCTTTAAGTCTTCGGTTTGTTAGTGAAATGGTCGTTAAATCGTCGAATCGTCACTTAAACGGTCGTCAAGACCTCTGATTGTTAGTAAAATCGTACAAAATGACCGTTTTACTATCAATCTCCTGATTTTTGCGACAGTTTTTACGAACAATGCGACTAGTTAACGGCAGTTCTACCAACAGTCGAACGATTTAACGTCCGTTTTACCAACAAAAGAATCGATTCATTAACTAAAACGGTCGTTAAATTCACCGATCATTGGTAAAACGGTTGTTAAATCGTTCAATTGTCAGTATTATGGTCGTTAAATCGTCCGATTGTAAGTCGTCGAATTGCCACTAAAACGGTCGTTAAATTCACCGATTGTTGGTAAAACGGTCGTTAAATCGCTCAATTGTTAGTG
Source organism: Orius insidiosus (assembly GCA_014119065.1). NCBI lineage: Eukaryota > Metazoa > Arthropoda > Insecta > Hemiptera > Anthocoridae > Orius > Orius insidiosus. Next base: position 574,031 of record JACGAQ010000019.1, read on the forward strand.
TAATGGTCGATAAATCGTCCGATTGTTAGTAAAATGGTCGTTAAATCGTCGAATCGTCACTTAAACGGTCGTCAAATCTTCTGATTGTTAGTAAAATCGTAAAAAATGACCGTTTTACTAACAAACTCATGATCTCACGACAGTTTTCACGAACAATGCGACTATTTAGCGACAGTTCTACCAACAATCGGACGATTTAACGACAAAAGAATCGAATCTACAACAAAAGAATCGATTTATTACCTTTTAAACGTCCACCTTAGTTGGTAAAACGGTCGTTAGATTCTCCGATTGTTGGTAAAACGGCTGTTAAATCGTTCAATTGTTAGTAAAACGGCCGTTAAATGTTCGGAGTGTTAGTGAAATGGTCGTTAAATCGTCGAAACGTCACTTGAACCGATTGTTAGTAAAATCGTAAAAATGACCGTTTTACTATCAATCTCATGATTTCACGACAGTTTTTTACGAAGAATGAGACTATTTAACGACAGTTCTACCAACAATCGGACGATTTAACGACCGTTTTACTACAAAAGAATCGATTTATTACCTATTAAACGTCAACCTTAGTTGGCAAAATGATAATTAAATCGTCTAATCGTCACTTAATCGGTCGTCCAGTCCTCTGTTAGTAAAATCGTAAAAATGACCGTTTTACTAACGAACTCATGATCTTACGACAGTTTTTACGAACAATGCAACTATTTAGCGACAGTTCTACCAACAATCGGACGATTTAACGACCGTTTTACTAACCAAAGAATCGATTACCTAGTCTACCTTAGAGCTAAATTATTTCAATGTGGAAAACCCAAGATTAAAATAGCTTTACGGTTTAAATTCATTTGCTTTTCTGGGCTCTAAACAGAACGTTCGATTTTCCATTAGGTCCATTATAAGCTAAAAATAACTTATCCATAAATCTTTTCCCCATTTTTCGATCAAATGTCTTCGGGCCAAACTACTTCAACCACGCCCCCATTTGGACGCTTAACGGATAAATTATTTGATATATAAGCGTCCAAACTTAAGGCTTTCACGCCCGTTGAAATTATTGCTCGACGTGACGGAAATAACCTTTCTCTACTTTAAATTTTGATTATAAAAATAGAGAAAATAAACTATATTGACTAAAAAAAATGAGGTTTTTAAAGAGAAAGTTTTTTTGGAGCATCCTAAATTTTACTTTATTGATTTTAACCTCCTCGACCTCCGATCATGACGTCATAAATCCCAGTGGTGCCAATAGTCCTTTTCTAGTTTTTAACGAAGACTCACGATTATTTTGTTGCCGTCTTCAGCTCAAAACGGTTGCTCGTGACCGGTGAACCTAAATGACATCTGTATAAACGACCGTGAGCATTTATAATTGAAGGAATGCATTTAGAAAAGACGGCTCCGGCATATGAAATATGATAATAAGGAGAAGGGGTTATCACACCTAATAACTGTGCACAGAAACGGACTAATGACAAAGAATTCCTTCGTGAGCCTTTCAGAAAAAAAATGAAAAATCGCCGATTTTTTCAAAGAAAGATTAAACACCTTTTTATCTAAACCGCTTTTAAAATCAGCATTTTCGTCTTCTATAAATATTTTTGTCTTTTTTTTCTAACGGCCAAGATGACAAACAAGATTTTACAATCAATAAGTGACGCCTTTGCCTTTGTTTAAGAATAATCTAATTATGTGCGAGGCTATAAATTATAACGCCTGTTTATGATCGTAAAATTAATTGCGCATTTGATAAACATTGATTAACTATAATATTCAAGGTTACTTTTTTAACTTCCGGTTGCGTAGAAATTAGTATACGACAACTTGCTAAAATATATGAAGATTTAACGACAGTTTAGTTGACAATATGATGATTTAACGGCCGTTTTTCTTACATTTTAGCGAATTAACGTCCGTTTTACTAACAATCTGACGATTTAACGGCCGTTTTACGCTTAAAGAAAGTACGCTTTAACGAATATGACGATTTAACGAAAGTTTTACTTACATTTTAACGAATAAACGTCCGTTTTACCAACAATCTGACGATTTAACGGCCGTTTTACTAACAATACGATTTAACGACCTTTTTATAAAAAAAAATTACTACATAGTTTGAAGAGCCTCCTACGATAACTTCATTAAAGAGACGTAAAAATATGAGGGGGAAGTATTGAAGAGGAAGAAGTATAAAGGTGGGGGAAGTATAACGGAGGGTATGTATAACGGGGGTAAGTACAAATGAGGGAAAGTTTAACGGAGGGGAATTTTTTTTTCAAAAAGTTTTTTTTAAAGTACATTATCAAGTTTGATACCATAAATCATAATGGACTTTCTGGCCAAGGGATGCCTCTCTCGTAAACGGTGGATCAAATTTCTTCCTAATAAAAGATCAAAATGTTTTTTTTTAAATTTTTTTTTACACCAAAAATTCGTAAAAATATAAGGAGTATTTGGTGAAAATTTGGTGAAAATCGGTCCGACGGTTTGGCCGCAGCGCAGTTTTGAAAATTTCAAACGTGCATATCTCCGCCATTTTTTTTGAAATTCAAAAATCGCCCTCGTTTTCTTTCTTCTTCAATTTTGTTATTATAAGGGAGGCCGGACTGAGATCGGAATCGGAATAGTTGCATTTTTGGCCGCAGGTTAGTGACGTAAGAGCGCTTTGGTTGGCTGCGCCAAAATTTAAATGAACCAATTAAAGTTTCGTTTCTTTGAAAGCAGGGAAGCTCTAAAAACGTAATTGATTTGCCCTTTTACTATTTCTTTTTTCTTTGAGTGTTTGACCATTTTCAATCGAACCTATTATCTTGTCTTGTCCACCAGTCACGTTCCCCCCCTCTTTTTTTGGTCGATGTGAGGAATGTTACTTAACAAGCTGAAAACGTCCTCTTTTGGCGAAGAGGGGCTTGGGGGCGGTGATAAATTTTCTTATTTACTCCCCAAGCGCGTGATAGTTTTGTCAAAAAAGAAGAAGAAATAAAAAATCTGCTTCGGAGATTGAATAACAATGTAAACGCTTTTAATGCCATTTTAAGGTAGAAGGGTGGAGGAGAGAAAAAACCCGATTTGCGGATTAAGCCCTCCCACACTTTCTAAGGATTAAAATTAAATTCCTTCAGGTCCACAGCTTCCAGCGAAATCTTCCTTAAAGAGAAGTAAAAATATATGATAGGAATATAGGGGAAGTATAACGGAGGGGGAAGTACAAGGGTGGGGGAGTATAACGGAGGGGGATGTATTTCGGAGGGGAAGTATAACGGAGGGAGGAGTATAAGGGAGGGGAAGTTGAAGGAGGGGGTGGGGTGTATAAGGGAGGAAAAGTTGTAGGAGGGGGTATAAGGGAGGGAAAGTTGCGGGGGGTATAAGGGAGGGAAAGTTGCGGGGGGGGGGGGTATAAGGGAGGGAAAGTTGAAAGGGGGGTATAAAGGAGAGGAAGTTGTAGATGGGGGGGGGGGTGTAACGGAGGGAGAAGTATAAGGATCAAAGATAAAGGAGGGGGGTACAAGGGAAGGGGGGGGTATAAAGAGGTAAAGTTGAAGTGTGGGGGGGGGGTACATGAGAGGTGTAGTTGATGGAGGGGGGTACAAGGGAGGGGAAGTTGAAGGAGTGGGGGTATAAGGGAAGGGAAGTTTAAGGAGTGGGGGTATAAGGGAGGGGAAGTTTAAGGACGGTTGGGTACCAGGGAGGGGAAGTTGAAGGAGGGGGGAATAAGGGTGGGAAAGGTGAAGGAGGGGGGCATAAGGGAGGGGAAGTTGAAGGAGTGGGGGTATAAGGGAGGGGAAGTTGAAGGATGGTTGGGTACCTGGGAGGGGAAGTTGAAAAAGGAGGGGAAGCATAAAAGGAGGGGATGTATAACGGAGTGGGAAGTGTAAATTGAAGGGGAAGAATTAAGGATGGGAAGTATAAACTATGGGAAGTTGAAGGAGGGGGAAGTATAAGGGATGGGAAGTGTAACGGAGCGGGAATTATAAGGGAGGGGAGCTATAAAGGAGGAGAAGTATAAAAAGGAGGGAAAGTAAAGGGAGGGGAAGTATAAAGGAGGAGAGTTATAAAAAGGAGGGGAAGTATAACTGTGCTACGGATGCCCGGCCGGCACCACAGACAAAGTTGAGATCGGTAAAGATCAATATTCGAATTGACCCTCTGTGGTCTGAAAGACCCTTCCCCAAAAACCCGACGTCGAGGGTATCACAATAACTTTTGTTAGAAAGTTAAAAAGGGCATTGAAAATTGACAAAATTAAATCAAAATTTTATTCAAAGCATAAGATAAAAAAATTTTTTTTAGTAAGTTGTCAATATCGTGGAATCCGGACGTTTGCTCCCTGAAACATAAAATTACTTAAAATAAAATCAATGAAAAAAATGTTTCTTCAGAACAACCGTGATTATTTGGAAATTGTCGTTTTGTCTAGGTTTCCAGGGTCCTATTTTGCGGTTCCGCCATTGTTCCCATTGTTCATGTCCGTTTTTCCCTAAATCTAAAACGCTGGCATCTGGAGACCAGCTGTTAGAAATTGATCCTGGGAATAGTTCGAAATTACGTCACTTTTGCAGTTAATTTTGGAAATGAATGATCGAAAAACTGCATGTGTTTTACTAATTATTGATAAATATGATATCATTTTGACCTTTATTGAACCCTGATATCGGAAGATTTTTAACAGAAAATAATAAATAACATCATGTTCAGTCATTGGTGACGAAAAAAAAGTACTAGTCTGGAGCAGGCCCCGACGGGAACTTCCTTAAAGTGAAGCAACAAAATAGGAGGGGGAAGTATAACGGAGGGGGAAATATAAGGGAACGAAAGTATAACGAAGGGGGAAGTATAAGGGAGGGGAAGTATATCGGAGGGGAAAGTTTTTCCTTTTGAAAAATTTCCTAGTTTTTTTTCGAAAATTTTCCGGGTTTTCTTTTTTATATTTGCACTTTTTTCGGAAAATTTTTTTAAGTTCTTTTTTTTCGAAAATTTTTTTAAGTGGCAAGGTAGAAATAATGGGCTCTTTGGCCTAAGGATGTGCCTCTCGTAATGGGTAGAAGTACGAAATTTCTCCCTACTAAAAAAAATTAATAATTAAAAAGTGGCAATTTTTTTACACCAAACATTCTTAAAAAATATAAGGAGTAATTGGTGCAAATTTGGTGAAAATCGGACCAACGGTTCGGCCGCAGCGAATTTTTTAAAATATCAAACCGACATATCTCCGGAATTTTTTCGAAATTCAAAAATCGCCCTCGTTACATTCTTCTTCACCTGCTAAAGAAATTTGTGTAAAAATTTGGCGAAAATTGGATGAAAACTGTGGCCGTAAAGTGTCCCCGAAAAAAATGGACGACCGGACGGCACCACAGACATAGTTGGGATCGGTTAAGATCAATATTCGTGGTCTGGAAGACCCTTCCCCAAAAACCCGACGTCGAGGGTATCACAATAACTTCTTTAAGGAAGTTAAAACTTAAATGACCTTGAGAGGATTCAACCGCTTTAACTTTAACTCCTTCATCAGCGCGCGTTCATTTTTCTTCCAAATCTTTGTAAAAGGATTACGAAGAAACTATTCATCGGATTTCCTTATATAATATATTTTTGAAAAGAACTCGATAAAACCTACAAAATGGCTAGGGTTTTTTTTTTGGAAAATATTTTGGTCGAAAAGTAAGCTTTCCATTTTCCAAAGGAAAACTTTTCGGAAAAACTGCTCCGAAAACCGTATAGACATTCCCAAAATAACGAAAACTAGCTTTTTTAAAAAATTTTCCGACGATTTTTTGGGCACAAATATAGGAAAGTAATGTTAGGCATCTTCCCTCTCTGTCACTTGGTTGGATTTTGAGGTCGGATCTTAGGAACTTTTTATAAATACGGCCCTAAAATAAGTAACGTTTCATATAAACGAAAGCGGCGAGACGAAAAATAGTCTAGAGGGTTTTAAAAGGATTGTGAAGAGATGTAAATAATTAATGGCATTGCCGTCCGTTAGAAGAGACCCGAAGAAAGAAAAGCCTACGCTCTGTAATTACCAGCTCACCCGAAGGGTTCCGACTATCGTAGGTGTTCCCTCGATTAATTATTGTCCTACATTTAATTTACTCAAATTGCTATATTTACAAATCAAACAAAGCTAATTAACAAAAAAAACTCGTTTTTTAGAAAAAGTTTCGTAAACAGAAAAAGCGGGGAATCCGGTGGGATGAGGTGAATCAGCCGGGAAAAGAATGCAATCAGGATTACGTGTCACGAGAAGGGAGTGACTCTGCTAATGTTCGGAAGCGGGTATCGTTGTAATGAGGGTAACTACCCTCCCTGATTTACTGACCCCACTTTCAATCACGCATCTGTCCCTCCGCGGAACATCCTTTCCAAAACAATTCTTCCCTTTTTGCTCAAAAACAACCCAAACTTTCGGGTCACTTCAATAAATGACGTCACAATGACAACGCTTTTTACCCACCCCCAGACCGAAAAAAACTACAATACCCGGATGTAAACAACGGATGTTTTAATAGTAACGAGAGTGTTAAGACTCTACTTAAACTAATTGAAGGGATGACGTTTGAATTAAAAAAACATTCTGAGGTGACAATTGTTTCTTAACAAAAAAACCTTTTAAAAACCTTTTTCTCTAAGTGACGATGTACAATTGAAAGACGGTGAGGAATAGACGTTGATAAATCCTCGAATTTATAACAAGGTTGTTAAATCGTCAGATTGTTACTAAAACGATCGGGAATCGTAAGATTGTTAGTAAAACCATCGTTAAAATCGTCAGAATGACAGTAAAATGGTCAATAAGTGGTCAGAATGACAGTAAAATAGTAAATCTATCGTTAGAATGGTGGTAAAACTGTCGTTAAATCTACAAATTGATAGTAAAACGCTCGATAAGTTGTCAGGTTGTTAGTAAAACGGTCGTTAAATCGTCAAATTGATAGTAAAACGCTCGATAATTGGGAAGACTGAAAGTAAATCTATCGTTAAATCGTTAGAATGTTAGTTAAACTGTCGTTAAGTCGTCACCCTGTAAGTAAAACGGTAATTAAATCGTCAAATTGATATAAAAACGGTCGATAAGTCGTCTGACTGAAAGTAAATCTATCGTTAAATCGTTAGAATGTTAGTAAAACAGTCGTTAAATTGATAGTACAACGGTCGATAAGTTGTCAGGTTGATAGTAAAACGGTCGTTAAATCGTCAAATTGATAGTAAAACGCTCGATAAGTTGTCAGGTTGTTAGTAAAACGGTCGTTAAATCGTCAAATTGATAGTAAAACGGTCGATAATTGGGAAGACTGACTGTATATCTAACGTGAAATCGTCAGAATGTTAGTTAAACTGTCGTTAAGTCGTCAGGCTGTGAGTAAAACGGTCGTTAAATCGTCAAATTGATAGTAAAACGCTCGATAATTGGGAAGACTGACTGTATATCTACCGTGAAATCGTCAGAATGTTAGTTAAACTGTCGTTAAGTCGTCAGGCTGTAAGTAAAACGGTCGTTAAATCGTCAGATTGTTACTAAAACAGTCGTTAAACCTTCAGATTGTTAGTGAAACCATCGCTAAATCGTCAGATTATTAGTAAAACAGTCGTTTGACCGTCAGATTGTAACTAAAACGATCGGTAATCGTCAGATTGTTAGTGAAACCATCGTTAAATCGTCAGATTGTTACTAAAACAGTCGTTAAACCTTCAGATTGTTAGTGAAAGCATCGTTAAATCGTCAGATTATTAGTAAAACAGTCGTTTGACCGTCAGATTGTAATTAAAACGATAGGTAATCGTCAGATTGTTAGTGAAACCATCGTTAAATCGTCAGATTATTAGTAAAACAGTCGTTTGACCGTCAGATTGTTACTAAAACAGTCGTTTAAACCTTCAGATTGTTAGTGAAAGCATCGTTAAATCGTCAGATTATTAGTAAAACAGTCGTTTGACCGTCAGATTGTAACTAAAACGATAGGTAATCGTCAGATTGTTAGTGAAACCATCGTTAAATCGTCAGATTGTTACTAAAACAGTCGTTAAACCTTCAGATTGTTAGTGAAACCATCGCTAAATCGTCAGATTATTAGTAAAACAGTCGTTTGACCGTCAGATTGTAACTAAAACGATCGGTAATCGTCAGATTGTTAGTGAAACCATCGTTAAATCGTCAGATTGTTACTAAAACAGTCGTTAAACCTTCAGATTGTTAGTGAAAGCATCGTTAAATCGTCAGATTATTAGTAAACAGTCGTTTGACCGTCAGATTGTAATTAAAACGATAGGTAATCGTCAGATTGTTAGTGAAACCATCGTTAAATCGTCAGATTATTAGTAAACAGTCGTTTGACCGTCAGATTGTAATTAAAACGATAGGTAATCGTCAGATTGTTAGTGAAACCATCGTTAAATCGTCAGATTATTAGTAAAACAGTCGTTTGACCGTCAGATTGTAACTAAAACGATCGGTAATCGTCAGATTGTTAGTGAAACCATCGTTAAATCGTCAGATTGTTACTAAAACAGTCGTTAAACCTTCAGATTGTTAGTGAAAGCATCGTTAAATCGTCAGATTATTAGTAAAACAGTCGTTTGACCGTCAGATTGTAACTAAAACGATAGGTAATCGTCAGATTGTTAGTGAAAGCATCGTTAAATCGTCAGATTATTAGTAAAACAGTCGTTAAACCGTCAGATTGTAACTAAAACGATCGGTAATCGTCAGATTGTTAGTGAAACCATCGTTAAATCGTCAGATTATTAGTAAAACAGTCGTTAAAACCGTCAGATTGTTACTCAAACGATCGGTAATCGTCAGATTGTTGGTAAAACCATCGTTAAACCGTCAGGTTATTAGTAAAACAGTCGTTTAACCGTCAGATTGTTTCTAAAACGGTTGGTAATCGTCAGATTGTTAGTAAAACCATCGTTAAATAGTCAAATTATTGTTAGTAAAAAGTCGTTTAACAGTCAGATTATAAGTAAAAAAGCCAGATTGTTAATAAAACCGTCAGATTTTTTAATAAAAGGGTCGTTAAGGCTAAAAAATGGATGTTGGGGAGAGGTCGACAATGTGATTTCCTTTCCCGAATTTTCAAAGGAAAATTTGTCCATTTTTAAAAGCAAAATTCTATCATCTACAGTCACTCTCACTAATCCTCTCCGTCCACCTTACCCTTAAGCCTTTTTATTGTTAAAAAATAAAGTGGATAATCATTTTTTATTTTGTCAATTTAGGTTTTCTGACGTGAATTAATGGCTAAGAAGCTTTACTCTGTATAATATGTTTGACCCTTTTGTGTTTTTATGTTTTGTCTCTCTGAACAAAAGGGCAAAAAATGAAATAACGACTAAAGTATCCACTCGAATATTTAAAAAAAAACTTTTAAATGAGAAAAATTATGTGGAAACAGGTACATAAGCAGCTCTATTTTTGTTGGTGGATGGGAAATATTCGGTGACAATGGAAAACAAACATATTCGAGTACTTGGGCACATAGATTCCATGTTTACATCGGGAGATTATTCTGAACCCTCTTTCGCGCTTTGTTTGCCCCAGAAAAACTTGTTGATTTACTTCAGAAGTGACAGAAGAGAAAAAAAAATCTTGCATTTTTAATTGTAAAGTGGTTTGAAGAGCTTCCAACTAAAACAAGTAAGAGAAGTAACAATATAGGAGGGGGGAGTATAACGGAGGGGACGTACAACGAAGGGGGAAGTATATGGGAGGGGAAGTATAACGGAGGGGGAAGTATAAGAGAACGAAAGTATAACGGAGGGGGAAGTTTTTTTTTTCAAAAAACTTTCGTGATTTTCTTTTTTAAATTTGGGTTTTTTTTCGAAAATGTTTTTAAGTGTCAAGGTAGAAATAATGGGCTCTTTGGCCTACGGATGTGCCTCTCGTAATGGGTAGAAGTTCGAAATTTCTCCCTACTAAAAAAAAAAAAATTAATAATTAAAAAGTGGCAATTTTTTTACACCGAAAATTCTTAAAAATATAAGGAGTAATTGGTGAAATTTTGGTGAAAATGGGACCAATGATTCGGCCGCAGCAAATTTTTTAAAATTTCAAACAGACATATCTCCGCCATTTTTTCGGCCGGTCGGAAAGTTAAGGGGGGGGGGGTATAAGGGAGGGAAAGTTGAAGGAGGGGGGGTACATGGGAGGGGAAATTGAAGGGGGGGTCGGGGTCATAAGGGAGGGGAAGTTGAAAGAGGGTGAATAAGGGAGGGGAAGTTATAGGAGGGGGGTGTAAGGGAGGGGAAGTTAAAGGGGGGGGGGGGGTATAAAAAGGAGGGGAAGTATAAAAAGGAGGGGAAGCATAAAAAGGAGGGGAAGTATAAAAAGGGGGGTATTAATGAGGGGAAGTATTAATGATGGGAAGTTCAAGGAGGGGGAATATAAAATGGAGGGGATGTATAACTGAGTGGGAAGTGTAATTGAGGGGGAAGAATTAAGGATGGGAAGTATAAATGATGGGAAGTTGAAGGAGGGGGAAGTATAACGGAGAAGGGAGTATAAAGGAGGGGAAGTGTAACGGAGCGGGAATTATAAGGGAGGGGAAGTATAAAGGAGGAGAAGTATAAAAAGCAGGGGAAGTATAACTGTGCTACGGACGGCCGGCCGGCACCACAGGCAAAGTTGAGATCGGTAAAGATCAATATTCGATTAGACCCTCCGGGGTCTGGAAGACCCTTCCCGAAAAACCCGACGTCGAGGGTATCACAATAACTTCTTTAAGGAAGTTAAAAAGTTTAAAAACCATTTTCTCGCAATATTGGAGAAAATTTTCAAAGAAAAACTGCTGCGGTGGTGTAATGGACCCTTAAGGGAGGAGAGAAACGTTCACAAATATGGGCCCCTTCTAGTGTTTTCCTTAAAAGTTTCCCAAGCACCAATATTATCCGAAAATGAAACTTACATTATAAATATTCTGGTAAGACACTCACGACAAATAGGGAGAAACCCCACAAAACGATATATCCGATAAACAAGGCGATACAAACGTTGAGCAACATTTTTTTTTTGTCGAACGACACGCGAGCTTGATATCGAACAGAAAACTGGACTTTGACCAAAACATTACCCCATGTTTATATTTAAAAATAAAACAAAATATTTATATTTTTATTAAACTAATTGCTAAGTAAATATTGATCTCGTCCAATCTGAATTTTAATTTTAGCGACAAATTTATTTTTAATTTTGTTTAATTCGTGTTCTGTTTCAATAATGAGCTAGGAGAATCTAATCAGGAAATCATTCTTATTATCGCTTTGTTCCAACCGCAGTTTGAAACTGGTTTGACAATCCTGGAGCATGCGCAGAAGGATTTGGACGTCATATTTGACGTCGTTCAAATCGTTGTCCTTCAAATATGAAGTAATTTGACGTCCTGATCCTTCTGTTCAAATCTTTTGTCCTTCTAATCAAAAGTAATTTGACGTCCTGATCCTTCTGCGCATGCTCCAGGAGTTTCAAACTGCGGTTGGAACAATGCTAATTATACACTAAATGAAGTTATTGCGATACTCTCTACAATATCACAGACAGACAGATCTCCGCCATTTTTGCTAATGGGGGGGGGGGGGGGTAATCTAGACATTTTCAAGATAGCTAACGATTCAAAACTGGTTGGACACTCCTGGAGCATGCGCTGCAGGATTTGGACGTCATATTTGACGTCGTTCAAATCGCTCTTCCTTCAAAATCTGAAGTAATCTGACGTCTTTGACGTGCAGATCCTTCTGCGCCTGCTCCAAGCTAATTATTACAAAGCTAATTATCCACTAAATGGAGTTATTGTGATACTCTCTACAGTATCACAGACAGATCTCCGCCATTTTTGCAAATTGGGGGGGGGGGGGGGGCTCTAGTCATTTTCAAGATAGCTAACGATCCAAAACTGGTTTGACAATTCTGGAGCATGTGCAGAAGGACGTCATATTTGACGTAAATCGCTTGTTCTTCAAATCTGAAGTAATCTGACGTCTTTGACGTGCAGATCCTTCTGCGCATGCTCCAGGAGTTTCAAACTGCGGTTGAAACAAATCTAATTATAGACTAAATGGAGTTATTTTGATACTCTCTACAGTACCACTGAGAGAACTCCGCCGTTTTTGCAAATGGGGGGGGGGTCTATACATTTTCAACATAGCTATAGATTCAAAACTGATTTGACACTTCTGGGTCATGCGCAGAAGGATTTTGACGTCTTATTTGACGTTGTCCAAATTGCTTTCCTTCAAATCTGACGTCAAATTTGACGTGCAGATCCTTCTACGCATGCTCCATCGGATCTTAAACAGTCTTTGATTATGGATCTGGGGATCGGTTCCACTATGGCTTTACGGCCGTGAAGACCAAACAAGATATTTTAAAAAGCAATTACACAAATTGAAAAATATATAAACTGGTTTATAGTTACATGTTTACTTAATTGTTATTAATTGCGACTAATAACATTAAAACAGCTTAAAAATTTATGTGTGTGCGAGTAGAATATTAATTTGGTTACTTTTTCCTTAAGCATACCTAGAATTTTCTCAAGCCAAACGATATTTATTCAGAACAGCAAAGTTTGACATTTCCGCTTACAAGGTAGAAAAAAAGGCGATTTCTCTAAAAGGAAATAATAATAATTTTTGAACGCCCACATTGTCTACGAGCTATTCTAAGCGTTATTGTTACCTTTGGCCATTGTTTTACATATCAAGATTCACGAAGATGGTCACTGGTTTTCGTTTGTTTTATTTTGAAAATTTTTAGAGGTAGAAAATTTCGGCGTAGGAGATGAGGAATAAACGCTAGTCGCTGTAATCCGTCTCATTTCTTAACGTACTCGTTACCATCTGTCTTTGTTATTCCCGAAATATTTCACTCGGACTCTTTTTCCTCCTTTATTCAAATCCCCGAGATCGTCTGTCAAGGGATTCAGTCATGACGGGACCTCGAGAGTTTGAAAAAAAAGTGGAAAAAAAAGAGGAGAAAAAATTGGTAAAAGGTATGTGGGGATAGTGAGAGGGTGAAGATTAGCAGGAAATCGTTTTTCACTTTGAAATTGCTTGACGACATGCGAGGTCCCCCACTTATTTTCAATTCCGATTTTAATCCAAGCTAATGCACTCTCCCACGGAATTCCATCTTAAAAATGACAGAGGAATGCATTTTTTTCTGAAAAAGATGGTTGCGCAGCCATGTACTCCGGCTGGATTGCGCGGGGTTCAATCCTCAAGGTAGCCTAGATTGCGCATAGGACCAAAAAAGGCACTAGCTGCACCCAGATTGCGCGGGGTGCAATCTTCAAAATAACCTAGATTGCGCATAGGACCAAAAAAGGCGCCGGCTGGACCTAGATTGCGCATAGGACCAAAAAAGGCGCCAGCTGGACCTAGATTGCGCATAGGACCAAAAAAGGTGCCAGCTGGACCCTCATTGCACGGGGTGCAATCTTCAAAATAACCTAGATTGCGCATAGGTCCAAAAAAGGCGCCGGCTGGACCTAGATTGCGCATAGGACCAAAAAAGGCGCCAGCTGGACCTAGATTGCGCATAGGACCACAAAAGGCGCCAGCTGGACCCTGATTGCGCGGGGTGCAATCTTCAAAATAACCTAGATTGCGCATAGGACCAAAAAAGGCGCCAGCTGGACCCTGATTGCGCGGGGTGCAATCTTCAAAATAACCTAGATTGCGCATAGGACCAAAAAAGCACCAGCTGGACCCTAATTGCGCGGGGTTCAATCTTCAAAATAACCTAGATTGCGCATAGGACCAAAAAAGCACCAGCTGGACCCTGATTGCGCGGGGTTCAATCTTCAAAATAACCTAGATTGCGCATAGGACCAAAAAAGGCGACAGCTAGACCCTAATTGTGCAGGGACAATCTTCATGGTAGCCTAGATTGCGCATAGGACCAAAAAGGAGCCAGCTGGACCCTGTTGCGCGGGGTACAATCTTCAAAATAACCTAGATTGCGCATAGGACCAAAAAAGCAAAGAAGTCAATCAATGCATCGGCAGAAAGAGTAACTGGAAAAAAACCGGGCTCCTAGTAGACTGACCGACCTGACATTTTCAGCATTTACTCATGTCATATCATAGAAGATCTGTGCCTTTCAAGTAGATGCGTCTAGCCGAGATCCAGATGCTCAGAAAACTTCTATTTTTGCCTCATGCAATCGAGGTAACCTCTGATTTCGTGCCTTGCGAAATGAAGGCTTTACAGCTGAGGATTATCATAAAGAGGCTTAAAGACCCCAGATTTATGCGCAATCAGAGTACACCCATTTTGGCGTACTTCACATCAATGAGCGTAACTTTCTTTCAGCGCCTGCTTATCCTTTCTGCTGGCCTTGAATTACCAGTCAATATTTTAGAAACTTCTCTTTTAAGTACCAAAAGGTCTGTCATACTCATAACATATTCTGGACGTCATCTCAAACGGGTCCTTGGCGGAAAAAAAAACTCGGCCTCTTTGAAATTCGGGTTTGTACAGCAGAAGAAAAAGTCGAAAAAAAAAGTGTTATTGCCGTGGTTTCGTCTAAATTGCTTTCTTCCGACCTTTAAAACTGATTTAGTGCCCTTTTAACTCACCTCGGGGTTTAGCCTCCGCTAATTGCCATTGTCTAGTTCTTCTAACTTAAAAGCGGGAAGCTTTTTCGGGGAGGAGCTAAACTTAAATAAATACCCTATAAATTACAATTAACTGTTTCAAAATGAGGAGAGATGTCATAAATCTGGATTTCTACCTTTAATAAAACTCCTCTTTTATATAAAAATAATAGTCTGGAGCTGGCCCCGACGGCAGCTTCCTTAAAGAGAAGGAGCAATATAGGAGGGGGAAGTATTAAGGAGGGGAAGATAAAGGTGGGGAAGTATAAGGTGGGAGAAGTATAAGGAGGGGGAAGTATAAAGGACGGAAAAGTATAAAAAAAGAGCAAGTAGAAGGAGGGAGAAGTATAAAGGGGGGCGGAGTTGAAGGAGGGAAAGTATAAAGGAGGGAGTAGTATAAAAAAGAGGAAGTAGAATGAGGGAGAAGTATAAAGGGGGGGAAGTATTAAAGGACGGAGAAGTATAAAAAGAGCAAGTAGAAGGAGAGAGAAGTATAAGGGGGGAGTTGAAGGAGGGAGAAGTATGAAGGGGGGGAGTATAAAAGTAATACGGAGAAGTATGAAGGGGGGGAGTATAAAAGTAATACGGAGAAGTATAAAAAAAAAAAGAAAGTAGAAGGAGGGAGAAGTATAAGGGGGGGGGGTGAGTATAAAAAAGAGGAAGTTGAAAGAGGGAGAAGTATAAAAAGAGGAAGTAGAAGGAGGGAGAAGTATAAAGGGGGGGAGTATTAATGACGGAGAAGTATAAAAAAAGAGCAAGTAGATGGAGGGAGAAGTATAAGGGGGGGAGTTGAAGGAGGGGAAGTTTAAAGGAGGGAGAAGTATATAGGGGGGGGGGGAGTTGAAGGAGGGGAAGTATAAAGGAGGGAGAAGTATATAGGGGGGGGAGTTGAAGGAGGGGAAGTATAAAAGTAATATGGTGAAGTATAAAAAAGAGCAAGTAGAAGGAGGGAAAAGAATAAAGGGGGGGTGAGTATAAAATAGAGGATGTAAAAGGAGGGAGAAGTAGTAAGGACGGAGAAGTATAAAAAAAGTTCAAGTAGATGGAGGGAGAAGTATAAGGGGGGAGTTGATGTACGGGGAAGTATAAAGTAGGGAGAAGTATGAAGGGGGGGGGGAGTTGAAGGAGGGGAATTATAAAAGTAATACGGAGAACTATAAAAACGAGCAAGTAGAAGGAGGGAGAAGTATAAAGGGGGGGTTGAAGGAGGGGAAGTATAAAGGAAGGAGAAGTATAAAAAAGAGGAAGTAGAAGGAGGGAGAAGTATAAAGGAGGGCAAGTTGAATGAGGGGGAAGAATAAAGGAGGTAGAAGTATAAAAAAGAGGAAGTAGAAGGAGGGAGAAGTATAAGGGAGGGGACGCTTAAGAAGGTTTTTTAAGTTTAAGGAGGTGTTTTTTGTTCCGGAAAAATGCTACGGACGGCCGGCACCACAGACAAAGTTGAGATCGGTAAAGATTATACTCGATTTGACTTCCCCAAAACCCGACGTGGAGGGTATCACAACTTTAAGGAAGTTAATAAGCATTCTGGGGGGCCTCTTCTTGAAAATGACCAAATTCTTCCAGACCTAACCGTTTATGGAGGGTATTACAATAATTATAAGACGTTTCAAATCTAGGTCGAAAATGGGGTAAAAGCCAAAAATGCTTCATCTAGCACCCCCTTGCCGAAATCCTAGTTACGCCACTGACTGTAAAAATATAAATTACCTGATAAGGGAAATGATCTTCCGGGTTACTTAATTAAAATAATCTTTATGACTCATGTTTTGTTAATGATAATTTCTTTTGTTTCAGGTAACTATTTTTGTCTATTTTACTCGATTCTTCGCGCTAAAAGGTAGGATTTCTGTAGAAGTTAATGGTCCGACTAATGAGTTTGTGTCATGATTTGCACCTTGTGTGAAAACACGCTCTTAATGAAAGTCTAACAGAGTGGCTCGTTACCTCCTAAAACCTGGTTGACGAGAAAATATGCAAATTATTCCGTCTCATCAAAATAATTTTCTTTTGTTCCAATTTTTAAAAGCGGAGATCATTAAAATTTTAGTCCTACCTTGGCCTAGTGAAGCCAAATTGACGAAAATTTCCTTAAATTCTGTCCTAAATCTGAACAGCGGTTTTGGAAGCTCCACTTGGTGTCAGTTTTAGTTGGGTACGCACAGTGCCAAAAAGAGGGTTTTTTTTTTATACTGCCCCCAACCACTTGGGTTAAAAAAGAGGGTTTCTAGAAAACGGAAATCATCGAAATTTTAGTAGGCCCTTTTTCCCACGGATATGCCTCTCGTAATGGGTAGAAGAATGAAATTTTTCCCTACTAACAAAAAGTACTGGTTTGAAGAGCTTCCAACGAAAACTTCCTTAAAGAGAAGTAACAATACACGGGGGGGAATATAACGGAGGGAGGAAGTATAAGGGAACGAAAGTATAACGAACGGGGATGTATAAAGGAGGGGGAAGTATAAGGGAGGGGAAGTATAAGGAGGGCGAAGTCAAAGAAAAGGGAAGTATAACGGAGGGGAAGTTTTTTTTTCGAAAAATTTTCCAAGTTTTTTCAAGAAATTTTCTAAGTATGACACCAAGTATTTTTATCCTACCCAAGTTTGAGCCGACGCTACCTAGCGGTTACTTTTGTTGGTCGTTATATTGTCAGATTGTTAGTAAAACGGTGGTTATATCGTCAGATTGTAAGCAAAACGGTCGTTACATCTTAAGATTGTTAGTAAAACGGTCGTTATATCGTCAGATTGATAGTAAAACGGTCGTTATATCGTCAGATTATTAGTAAAACGGTCGTTACATCGTCAGATTATTAGTAAAACGGTCGTTACATCGTAAGATTGTTAGTAAAATGGTCGTTATATCGTCAGACTGTTAGTAGAACGGTCGTTAAATCATCGATAAGTTAGTGAGTAATCGTTAAATCGTCAGACTGTAATAAAAAGCTTGATAACGAGGATATATAATAGAAAAACTCTAAAAATATAACGGATAGGATGCAGCGAAATTTGATGAATTCCTCCATTCTAATCTGGATTGTATTCTATTTAAAAGTTTCCAAAGTTTTCTTTTCATCGCTCTCGGTTTGAAGCGTAATCAAACTTAAAAAGTTTCAAAACAGTCGAATGAAGGATGGGGCTTCCTTTTTTTTTTCATTCTTTAAAGAAAACAAAAAACAAAAACTCGTTAAGATCTCGTTAACAAGGAAAAAGTGTCCGAGTTTTGAACGAATTTATTCTAAAAAAAAAATCTTTCTCGTTTTAAATATAAAATTAATTGAAATCCTTAGAATAAACAGTATTTCGGCCAAGTCTGGGAGGAGGTACAAGGCTCCTAAGTCAAATGCAACAAGTGATGGAAACCGTCCAAAAACCTAATCGAGCCTCCTCCTCAGAGCAAATAAAATCAACAGTTACAAACTGAGCAAATACAAGAATTTAAATTACACTCGATTTATTTAGGGTGCAGAAGAAAAATGTGGATAGCAAGAAGAATTTAGGAATCTTTTATGCTGTGTTTGGATAAATAATCTTGAAAGGGCCTAAGAGGGAGATTAATTTTTATTGCAATTTTATCTTTTCTACTTTTATTTTAATACGAAAGCATTTCGAAATCGCAGATAAATCTAACGAAATAACTATCGTCGTACTTGGTACACCAAGTGTAGGTTTGAAAATTACAGTTCAAAAGGGATTTTCGACAGATTTTACGAACACTTTCCTTCATTACGAAGTAGATTCCATTCTTTCTGGCGATTTTCTCGGTTTTTCTTCAGAGAAACTTCGTTTTACCTTGGGAAAACAGACACTAAGTAGAGCTTTGAAAATTGTAGTACATGAGGGATTTTCGACAGATTTTGCCAAAATGTTCTTTCATCACGCCATAAATACCATTTTATCTGTAAAAACGTGCTTTCTACTAACAGTCTGACGATATAACGACCGTTTTACTATCAATCTGACGATATAACGACCGTTTTACTAACAATTTACGATGTAACGACCGTTTTACTAACAATCTGACGATATAACGACCGTTTTACTATCAATCTGACGATATAACGACCGTTTTACTAACAATTTACGATGTAACGACCGTTTTACTAACAATCTTACGATGTAACGACCGTTTTACTAAAAATCTGACGATATAACCACCGTTTTACTAACAATCTAGTAGTAAAATTTTAGGGTAGTATCTAGGTAGAAATAATTGGTTTTCCGCCCAAGGGATGCCTCTCTCGCAAAGGGTGGAAGTATAAAATTTCTCCGTACTAAAAATACCAAAATTTTTTTTATATCACCAAAAATTTGTAAAAAATATAAGGAGTATTTGATGTTTAAGGTATCCTTTTGGTTGGTAAAAGGAGAATTTCATTGGTTGCCTCGAAAAATTTTATTTTTCAATACGTTCACTTTAGAAACTGAAGTGTGGAATGTCGACACGTGGAATAAGGAAGATATTTGTTCTCGGTTTTTCCATTTTACTTTACATGACAATAACCATTTTTATGAACGTAATCTTGAACGAGTCATTAACAAGTTCTCAAAGAAGTCTTCAGACAATAAGAAAGTGGACAAGAACGTCCTTGATGGAACCTTTTAAGGAGTAAAACGATTGATGAAACACCCTGGCACTTATTCAAATTCCCTCAGATCTAAAACGTTCAAATCAACCTTTATCTTTAAAAAACATCTTTTATCAATGGAGGAAAAAAGGGAAACAACTTAAAAGTTTCAAAAGTTAAGGAGGATCGTACCTGCGGAACATTTTGTTTTAAAAACAAGAGATCGCAGCACTTGCGACGCTCAGTTTCCTATATTTGAGCACTAAAAATCATCGGACAACTTTTACAAAATCGCGTTATCGTTATTTTGGGAATACCTTGGCGAACTTGGGAGCACTTTTTCTGAAAAAGTTTTCCTTTGGAAAATGGAAAACTGAATTTTCGACTAAAAAATTTTTTTTTCCGAAAAACCGCTTGTCATTTTGTAAGTTTTGACGAGCTCTTTCCAAATACGATAGCGACCGTTTTACTAACAATATGACGATATAACGACCGTTTTACTAACAATCTGACGATATAACGACCGTTTAACTAACAATCTGACGATATAACGACCGTTTAACTAACAATCTGACGATATAACGATTTCTGACTAATTTATCGACGATATAACGACCGTTTTACTAACAATCTGACGATGTGAAGACCGTTTTACTAACAATCTGACGATATAACGACCGTTTAACTAACAATCTGACGATATAACGATTTCTGACTAATTTATCGACGATATAACGACCGTTTAACTAACAATCTGACGATATAACGGCCGTTTAACTAATAATCTGACGATGTGACGACCGTTTTACTAACAATCTGACAATATAACGATTGCTGACTAATTTATCGACGATAAAACGACCGCTTTACTAACTATCTGACGATTTAACGACCGTTTTACTAACATTCTGACGATTTAACGATAGATATACTGTCTGTCTTCCCAATTATCGACCGTTTTACCATCAATTTGACAATTTAACGACCGTTTTACTATCAGCCTGATAACTTATCGACCGTTGTACTATCAATTTATTGACAGTTTTACTAACATTCTAACGATTTGACGCTAGATTTACTGTTTTACTGTCACTTTGACGACATATCGACCGTTTTACTGTCATTCTAACATTTTAACGACCGTTTTACTAATATTCTGACGATTTAACGATAGATACACTGCCAGTCTTCCGAATTATCGACCGTTTTACTATCAATTAACAATTTAACCACCGTTTAACTATCGTTCTGACGATTTAACGACCAATTGCGACGCTCAGTTTCCTATATTTGAGCACTAAAAATCATCGGAAAGTCTTTTAAGAAATCGCGTTTTCGTTATTTTGGGAATACCTAGGCGGTCTTGGGAGCATTTTTCCGAAAAAGTCTTCCTTTGGAAAATGGAAAACTTAATTTTCGACTAAAAAATTTTTTTCCGAAAAACCGCTTGTCATTTTGTAGGTTTTGACGAGCTCTTTCCTAAAACATATCATATAACAAAATCCGATGAACAGTTTCGTCGTAATCATTTTACAAACATTTGGCGGAAAATGCCCCCTCGTTTACGGTCAGAGACCTCCAAAAATAGGGGGATTCGGAAATAATTGCGTTTGATAATTTTGATATTTAGTATTAAGGCTTGAAATATTCAGAAATTCTAACATTTCACGCACTTTGCTTGTCAAATTGTAAAACCTCTGGGGATAACATCGGACTGACAGGCACCTCCAACGAAAACATCCCTTTCATATCACCCTGATGAATATGTACAATCCTCTATATGGGAAACGGCGAATTGGTCTCGAGGGAATTTCGGTTATAAAAAAAAATTGGTTGAACGTCTATTAGTCGAACAAACGATCGGTCGTTCTAAGTAGGATTCCGTGTTCAATCCCATTGCGGTGAGGGTGATGACGTTGACGTTTTAATCAGGGATTGACGTGGCGAACGGCCGCTTAAACCGCGGTTTCCACTCTCGAATCGGAAACGGAAAACACAATGGAACGGGCTTCATATATTCGACCATTTATTAATGGCTCCCTTTCATTCCGGTATCGAAATGTTTGTTTTCTGAAACGTTTATTAGTATTTACATTTAACAAAATAGAATTATTTGTTGTCCTTTGAACAATTGAGTGAATGGGAAACAGTGGAAATGTAAATCATAAGCGGAAAAATGAAGAGCGACAACAAAATTTTGAAAAATGGCGGTTACTTTTTTTTTTTTTTTTTTTAAAAAAAAAGAAGTAGATATAACCAATGAGCAAGAGGCTTACTCTTCCTATTGGTTAATCTACTCTTTTTTGATACTTGTTGGCCTCAGGCCGTTACAAGGGGGGAGGGGGGTTGGACCCAGGCGGGGGCTTTCGCCATAATGCCGTGGCGCCCTTTTTTCGGGACCAACTACCAGAGGAGTGGCCTAACTAAATTATCCACAGATTTTGTAGAGGGATATTTTAATTGGAATTTTACTTCCAACCAAAAATCCCTATACCCAACCTGGGATCGAACCCCGGTCTTCCGTGGTGTGAGTCAGAGACTGAACCCACCAGCCACGGAGCGGTTGGCGGTTACTTATAATCTGACGTTTTAACCGTTTTAACCATTTAGCGACTTTTTACTATAAATTTGGCGATTTTAATACCATTTTATCTGCTATCTGACGATTCAACGACAGTTTTACTAACATTCTGACAATTTAACGATAGATTTACTGTCAATCTGATGACTTGTCGACCGTTTTACTATCAATATGGCGATTTAACTACTGTTTTAGTATCAATTTGACGATTTAACGACCGTTTTACTGTCAACCTGACAACTCATCGACCGTTGAACTATCAATCTATGACCTCTACTATGTATTTAACGATTTGAATACCATTTTATGTTCTATCTGACGATTTAACGACAGTTTTACCAACATTTTGACAATTTAACGATAGATTTACTGTCAGGCTGACGACTGATCGACCGTTTTACTAACAGTCGGGCGATTTAACGATAGATTCACTGTAAGTCTTCCCAATTATAGACCATTGTTCCATCAATTTAACGACTGTTTTAATTCTAACTATTTAACGATAGATTTACTGTTTTACTATCAAGCTGACAACTTATCGACCGTTGTGCTATCAATATAACGACAGTTTTACT
Organism: Orius insidiosus; assembly: GCA_014119065.1. Taxonomy (NCBI): domain Eukaryota; kingdom Metazoa; phylum Arthropoda; class Insecta; order Hemiptera; family Anthocoridae; genus Orius; species Orius insidiosus. Next base: position 596,348 of record JACGAQ010000019.1, read on the forward strand.
ATCATTCTAACGATTTAACGATAGATTTACTGTTTTATTATCAAATTGACAACTCTTCGACCGTTTTACTATCAATTTAACGACAGTTTTGCTAACATTCTAACGATTTAACGATAGATGTACTTCTGACGACTTGTCCACCGATTTAGGTACTATCAATATGACATTATAACCACCGTTTTACTAACAACCTGACGATTTAACGACAGTTTTACTAACATTCTTACGATTTAACGATAGATATACTGTCAGTCGACCGATTTATCGACCGTTTTACCATCAATTCGACAATTTGACGACCGTTTAACTATCGTTCTGACGATTTAACGAGCGTTGTACTATCATTTTGACAACATTTTTTCAGACTTTTTTTCCTAACAAGTTAGACGTCAAAGACATTGAAAACCAATATTTTCGAAACGCCGCGTTGTGGTCGACTGAAAAAGAGGTAATATGTTAACAATATTTTCCTCATGTTACACTTTACCATCTGCTTTGAAAATGTTAAAGGCCGTTGAACCTCTTTTGTATACGAGGAAACTAATGTTAATAAAGAAAAAAAAGTTCCTTTGTACATTTTTAATATCAGAGTTGGAAGGGAGGCCCCAAACTGACCCGTCCGCCGGATTTAGAATGATTCTCGCTCTTTTTAATACGAATTTCTTGTTCTTTATCCTATAATAAATTGCCCTCTGTCTCGTTTGTTAGTTAAGAGGGAAAAAAACCTAATTTTTATTTTGCGGTTTTGTCCGTGTATGACATTTTGGTAAGCTTTTGAAAGGGTACTGAAGACTAAATGTCGGCACCTAAAATGTTAGCCACCTGCTCGTCTCTATTATTGATTACCTTTCTCTTTTCCCACGTTTATACCTGTCTGCTTTTTTTAAAAATTTTTTTAACTTCCAAAAAATTTAAGTAGAATGACTGCAAATCTATCGTTAAATCGTCAGACTGACAGTAAAGCAGTAAATGTATCGTTAAATTGTTGAATGTTAGTAAAAATGTCGTTAAATTGGGGGCACACATCTCATCCGAAAGTATTCTCGTCCTAAAAATAATAGAAAAAGAAAAATATGAACTGTATTCTCGTCCGAATGTATTCTCGTCCTAACAGGCTACGTCCCTTTTTAGGTCCTACGCCTGAAAAAGGGGCGTAGCCTGTTAGGACGAGATGACGGTAGGACGAGAAGACATTCGGACAAGTGGATTTCAATTTTTAAACAATTTTTTAAATATTATACTTTAATAAAATAGAAATCATCTCGTCTGAAAGTATTCTCGTCCTACTGTCTTCTCGTCCTAAAAAGGGTCGTAGCCCGTTAGGACGAGAATACTTTCGGATGAGATGTAGGCACTCGTTAAATTGATAGTACAACGGTCGTTAAATCGTCCGAACGATTGTTAAACGGTCGTTAAATTGTCAAATTGATAGTAAAACGGTCGATAATTGGGATGACTGACAGTATGTCTATCGTTGAATCGTTAGAATGTTAGTAAAACTGTCGTTAAATTGACAGTACAACGGTCGATAAGTTGTCAGGTTGATAGTAAAACGGTCGTTAAATTATCAGAATGACAGTAAAACGGTCGTTAAATTGTCAAATTGATAGTAAAACTGTCGATAATTGGGAAGACTGACAGCATATCTATCGTTAAATCGTCAGGATGTTAGTAAAACGGTCGTTAAATTGTCAGAATGACAGTAAAACGGTCGTTAAATTGTCAAATTGATAGTAAAACGGTCGATATGTCGTCAGACTGAAAGTAAATCTATCGTTAAATACATACATAGTTAGAATGGTAGTGATACATACTGTCGTTAAATTGATAGTTCAACGGTCGATAAGTTTTCAGGTTGATAGTAAAACGGTCGTTAAATTGTCAGAATGATACTAAAATGGTCGACAGTCGACAGACTGACAGTAAATCTATCGTTAACCCCCCCCCCCCAATCTCAAATGAGGACCTCCCAAAAACCGTAAATGGAGGGTAATGCAATATCTTCTCTTCATGATAAGCAGTACCCCCCCCCCCCCCCCGCAAAGAAGCTGTAAAAATTATCATCTTGAACAAACTTTCCACCAGACATCCTCATGATCCTTTCGCTCCTTGGAAGATCCTTCTTCCTAAAAACATACATGGAGGGTAATAAATAACTTCTTTTGACAAGTTAATATTCAAATAAACTTTACAAGGGGACTATTGCATCATCCACAATGAGTCAGGGAGCGAAATAAAATGCAATAAAATTTTTCGAGGTAAACTTCTTTTTGTATTTTTAGACTAGAAAATAAAATCAGCCCTCACTTTTAAAAAATTTTGAAAAAATAATATCTTGATAGAATCAGCTGATTAGGACGTCAGATTTAACGCCCTCGACTGTCAATTAGTTCAAAGGACCTTCCGAAGTGAAAAAAAAAGAAGAAAAAAAACCCACGTGTCCTCTATAGATATATCTCGAGAGTTACTCGACGAAAGTACGTGGATCCTTGTAACGTTCATTAGTGAAACAGTGAAAAGGGGAGAAGAATGAGATAATATAAGAAAGGAAAAAATTATTTTAAAAAATAGCAACACCCTTAGTAAAACTTTCGTTAAATTGATAGTACTACGGTCGATAAGTTGTCAGGTAGATAGTAAAACGGTCGTTAAATCGTCAGAATGATAGTAAAACGATCGATAAGTCGTCAGAATGACAGTAAAACAGTAAATCTATCCTTAAATTGTTAGAATGTTAGTAAAACTGTCGTTAAATTGATAGTACAACGGTCGATGAGTTGTCAGGTTGAAAGTAAAACGGTCGTTAAATCGTCAGAATGATAGTAAATCGATCGATAAGTCGTCAGACTGGCAGAAAAACAGTAAATCTATCGTTAAATTGTTAGAATGTTGGTATAACTGTCGTTAAATTGATAGTACAACGGTCGATAAGTTGTCAGGTTGAAAGTAAAACGGTCGTTAAATTGTCAAATTGATAGTAAAACGGTCGATAATTGGGATGACTGACAGTATATCTATCGTTAAATCGTCAGAATTTTAGTAAAACGTTCCTTAAATTGTCAGAATGACAGTAAAATGGCCGTTTTATCGTCAAATTGATAGTAAAACTCCACGGGATCTGGAAGATCGACCTTTGGAGGGTGTCACAATAACATCTCTTTGAGAAAGTTAAAGCCTACGATGGACTCCGTTAACAGAAACATGTGGACACAAATGAAAGTTTATTGATTCAAATTGCATTTTTATAGGTTTTCAGACCAGTTTTTTCTATCTTCCATGATTATAGATTAATGTAGTGCAGTTGCGTAACGGGTAATGGGGCCTTAATCAGCATTGAAACAAATGAGATCAAGTTTACTCGAGTAGATCGTGACCACTTTTGATTGTTAAGCAATACGGGACCGATTGTCCCTCTAAACGGAAATTAACGAACTTTAAATACAAGTCAAACATGTTGAAACTTGAAAACAATGGCAGAACACCGTACCACATAACGCATTTCGACCTAAAGCACTTGAAAATAAAAAATGTGTAGTTCACCACAATGCGTTTCGGCATAATGCCAAACATAAAGTTCACAAAGGTTCAATTTCGAGCATAATGTATTTCAACACAAAGCGTTTCGCCATAAACGACTTTTTTAATAAATGCAA